>OZ010579.1:6245520-6550520 GCA_963932145.1 Acanthosepion lycidas
TACTGGTATCAGAAAACTTGCCTTAAGAATTATCAACTTTCACTGATCTTCATGCGGCTTTCAGGAAGAATATACCTGAGAAGCTTTGCTAGATGCTAGTTGGCGTGCTGCTGTCCATTTCTGAGTACAGTCACCTCTCCAACCCAATTTTTAATAACCATGCTAGAATTCTTCATGTCAGGAAAACATGATACCTATATTGCAATTATATGAAAAACATAGCAGCAAAAAGTATCTCTAATAGCAAATTTAAAAGATATATTTTATTGATAAATGTTATATTCAGTTAATAATTACTTCAGCCACTTGCAGATGATATTACTTCTTGTAATGTTTATTTTTATAAAGTACTAGTAGGCTTCACCTGCTTGATATTTGGTAATTTTTAGAAAACCTTAGTTATTTTTTTTATGGGATTAATATTCACTATTTATGGAATGTTGAAGGGGTTGTGAGCGTTCAATGTATTTGTTCAAAGAATATGACTGTAAAGACAGAAGAATTTAATTGGTCGGGTGCCGGGCTTGTTATAGTTAAGGAAAATTTCTCAAATAGATGCCAACTTGTGGAAGGCCAAGTAAAATGCAATTTAAAACATTTTTCTGCACTATAGAAGACAATATTCATAACCAGAACTATTTTTGATATGAAAATCAAAATAATCCTTGAATAAAAGAACAGTAATGAAGGACAGTTAATTAAGGAAATAAACTATTTTAAAATCAATATGCAAATTAGTTAAACCTGAAGAATGATATCACCTAGAAGTAGATAATATATAATACAGATATTGAGCTTTGAGCGGCAACAGTCTGAATGCAGTTTTCGGATTGTTTGCGACTTCGGTCGAACTTTGCTGAAGGGTAAAGTCTGAAGTTTTGTCTGGGGAGGCAAACAGATCTTGAACCTGCTTATTCAGTTTCAAAGGAGATATTTTTGGCTGAGGCTATGGGCTCGGACAAACCCACATTGAACTTGGCCTTGTGCCACATACTGCATGTCCATAGTTATTCATTTTCTTCCTATATGACACATTACAAGTGCTTTTAACCCTTCCACTGCTGTAGATGTTAGTGTACATGATTACAAACCTTATTTGGCCTGCTATTGACAAATATATGTTTTAAAGATGTTTTGAAATGTTGCTCATTAGCGACCTTAACTAACATTTAGCGCTATTTCCAAACCAGTGTAGTCATATAGTAGTGTATATTACATTGTTTATGTTATCGATTTTTTTTATGTTGGTCATTAGCATTGTTGTTTAGCTTAGTATTGTTCTGTAGAGTATCTGATCACAACCAAAATGGTACCACACATGAGGAATTGCCATCTTTGGCTTTTATATTTGATGAGTGCAAATGTTTGGGCCTAATTAGAAAATAAAACAAAAACATTTTGACATACAAAAAACATTTATTAGTCAAGTACATCATCTCCACAATTTGTCTTGGGATTGATAATGGAATGGTTTCTCATTTCCTTTTCCAAAGTGGTTTATAGAGACACCACCTCTAGTTAGCTGGCTGTTGACTCAGTGAGTTCTTCTACCCTTTGTTAGGCTTTGTTTTTCATCCTACTAGCTTGCTAACAAACCACCTCACTCAGAATTTGGAGTAGGGTAGTTGGTTTAGTTGCGGACATTTCAACTGGAATGCTTACTGATAAGGTGGGGGGGAATAGAGAAAAAAAAAACATCTTTATTTTTTTTTTATAGTAAGTTAAAACTGAATTTACGTCCCAATGCCCTTTACTAAAACAATATGTATGATAATCCGGCATTGTAAATAAAGCCCTTCTTTCTACTTATAAATGGCACCTCGTGTTAACTATTGCTGTCTTCAGATCAAATGGTCATTTAGTGAAATGTTGTGCCTGGTGCCTGACTTTAACACCATGCCTCTCCATTTCAGAGACCACCGAGCTGTGTGTGAGTATGTTTATGTGTGTGTGTGTGGGGGGGGGGCTTCCTTAACAGTTGAAAAGGACAACTTTCCTTTTCAATAAAATAAAACAAAGAAATGGGAAAGAAATAGAACTGAATATTTCTTTGTTTCTCTGCCTTTTAGCTAGCAAAGAAAATATAGTCTTACGAGTTGTCAACAACAATTCTGAATAAGCTTAGTTCACACGTGCTATGACCATTTTTTTTTTGCTTGGTAATTTACAAATAAATTAGCTAGTCTGAAAATTAAAAAAGTAAGTTAGAGAATATATTAATTAGTAAGTATAAAAATACTGAAACAAAAGTCACATAGCGTTGTGGATAAAACAATTCTTTCTACTTACAAATGGCACCTTGTGTTAACTCTCGCTGTCTTCGGATCAAACTGTTTTTAAAAAATATCTCGCATCATTCTACAAGTTTGTTGATGCCATTTTCATAGTTTTTTGTTGGATGCTTGGTAGTTTCTGACTGACAGAGTCAAATTCTTTGTCTTTTAAATTGTTCTTTAGAGCTGGGAACAAATGAAAATCCAAAACAGCCAAATCACGAGAATACAGGAGATGCTGAAGAGTTTCACCATTTCAAATCTTTAAGCTTCTGAAAGGTGTACTGTTTACATTGTTCAGACTATTGTCCTCATCTTGGTCGCCATATTTATTACAACGTTTCGGCCGTTGTATGCCCTGGCCTTCTTCAGGTGGTTGAAACATCAAATTGAACCCTTTATTTCACTCACTGGGGTAGACTGTTCTAGTTCCATGTGTCATGTTTAATGGATGTCAGTTATCAGTTATCTTCTGTTAATTCTCCTCTCCAAGTTCTCCACTGCCTTAACCGGGTATTGAACTTGCACTTTTGGGTCCTGTCACTGGATCTAACCAGCGCCTTTATCCACTGTGCACATTGTAATAAATATGGCTACCAAGATGAGGACAATAGTCCAAATAATGTAAATAGTGTACATAATACCTTATCTCAGAAATATAAACAGATACTGAAAGGTCTGTTTTGCAACATGCAGTCTTGTCTTGTGGTGATGGATAATGATACCTTCTCGATTTTGCTAAAATCATGTTTTTCTTGAAAATCCACATTGAGATTGGTGAGTTGAACAAAATACTTCTTATCAGTTATTTTTTTGCCAGTTCGAAGATGCTCAAAGTGAATTATCCCTCTTCAATGCAACCAAACAGACAGCAATGGGTTCTGGACATTCACAAGCATGTTTCCAGCTCTGCATCAAATCTTAAATGATTCATTTTTCATTGCTTCCAAGAGCATCTCCTTTTCATGGTGTAATAACAAAGAAATTTCTGCAGAAATAAGATCAAGCTTGTTCTGTTCCATCAGAGAATGCGTCACCAATGTGTCAAGTTTGGAAGTGAATTCAAGTCTCTTTAAATGGTGAAAGGCAGTTGAGATATTGATTTTCAAACTCTTAGCAATCTCTTCCATTAAAATCTTTGGTTTATTCTCTATATCTTCATGAATGTTAGAAGGTTGCCCGGAGTGTGGTTCATCTTTTACATTAAAATCACTATGATAAAATCTGCTAAACCACTCTCACTGTCCAAATTTCCAGAGCACAATCTAAATAAACCTTCTGAATCTTTTTTGTTGCATTCTGACACTTACACCTTTCCAAAATCCATATTGAAAGTATGTTGAAAGTGCAAACTTTTCATCCTCCATCTTTAAGGCATTCATTTGTGAACAAAATATCAACAAAGTCTGTTTTTTAAGTTGAATGATGCAAGATTTCCATCTAGAACATACCAGAAATCACCACTGAAACAAACACCAATGTTAAGCTGTAGCAATTTTATATTAACCCTACAACACTAACCATGGGTATATAGTACCCAGCGCAAATTTTCCTTTTTTAATTACAATTTTCAGTACCTGATTTTCTTGCCTAAATAATGTTTTTCAGTTCCTATTAATGTTAACTCAAAGTACATAGTTTGAAGTGCCTGCATGTAAAATATTTCAAATAAAGATTTATATTTAATATTTTTTTTGATATTTTCAAAGTCATGTATGATATACCAATGGTTAGTTGTGGTGTAACTTTAATTGATGGTTAGTGTTCTAGGGTTAACAATGAAAATTGGGGACAAACTTTTGCAATGATCTGAAAAAAATCTATTTAGTGTCAATAGCAATTTCCTATTCTTTCCAAAATGGGCCAGCACAGCCAGGCAACTAATGACCATTTTTTTTTTGCTCCTAATTGTTTAAACTATAATGATAATTTACAAGGAAGGGATATTTTTTAAACAAAATAAGATGCAAATGGAATTATTTGGGGTGATTAGAAATGACATAAAAGCTAAAGATTTTTGCAATGTTTTTCTTATTTAATTAACAAAATTTTAATCAATAAGATTTTTTTAAGGCATTTTATCAACTTTCAAGCTGTATTCAGTCTAAAAAATTGAATTGTTTCACAATCATTTGCTTTGTTAATTAAGAAATGAAGGACATCAATATCTAAACATCACGTTAATTTGCTCAGGACAAATACACTGCATTTATTAAGTTCATATTTATTTTAATTAATAAGATGCAGTGAAATTATTACAAATAATTATAGAATGAAAAATGACACTTATTAAATAATAAGGAGTGGGGATCAAAATGATGGCATGTCAGTTTTCCTGAAGATTGGAATCATTAAGTAAGTCCTTAAAATAGATACGAACTTCTGCCTGTATCCCTGAGATGAGGTATTGCAATTACTTACATTCATTATTTGGACTGTTATCCTCATCTTCATTGCCTTATTCTCAACATGTGAATATGGCAATGAAGATGAAGATAACAGTCTGAATAATGTAAATAATGCAAGATAGGAACTTTATAGACAGGTTGTATATCAACCAGGCAGGGTATATTTATCAACAATACCTTTTTTGCCAAGGAGAGGTAACCTGATAAAATGAGTAAGATGAGCAAAGTCTAAAGAATTAAGGACAGAAAAAATCTGCACTTCACAATAAACTGGAGATCACCTGCTGGCTGGAATAAAAAGCAAATGGTTATCTTTGCAAACTCAGTTCCTGGACCTCAGAGATACAGGGTGTCCATAAAGTTTGTGTGCACTTTAAAAAATTTATAACTTTATTTGTATTTGCAATAGAAATAATCTGTAAAAAATGTTATAAAGTTTAATGTACCTAGTTTTAAGTATAGCTAAAATAACTAATGTGATTTCAGGCATTACTGTAAATCAGTTGGCAAATGTTTTCTATGAACTGCAAAATCATATTACCCTTTGTATTGTTAATGATGGAAGACATGTGGAAACTTAAATAAAATTTCAATAAAACCTTACAAAATATAGATTTACTTCTTTCTAATCCTTTTTACAAATTATTTCTATCACAAATACAAATAAAGTTATAATTTTTTTAAAGTGCACACGAACTTTATGGACATCCTGTATTTAAGTGTAAAATGTTTCACCTGAAAACATTTTTATAAACGTTGCTTATTTGATAAATTTTTGGTAAGAAATCATATTGGAATATAAAATCAATTTATGGTGTGAGACTCAAAGACATATTGAGAAATCATGAAGAAACAAAATAATTGAACAACAACTTAGATTCATGCCATTCATTACATCAAGGAACAATTTCTATTAATAGATAAAAAAAAATTAAAATAATAGAAAAGGTAAAATTAAATTTGATTTTGCCAAAATTAACACATCAAGCCTAATGTTTCCCATTTCCAACATTTCATGAAAGGCTATAAAAATATTCCTAAAATTATAAAAAGCACACTGGCTTGTTGGAAAAAGAGTAACAAACTTACCTTCATGGCTACTGTTAGAGGAGGGATGAAAAGAGAAAAAAAAACAAAAAGCATCTGCATTCCTCGTGATCATTTTTATTTTTCTATGTAAATTTGGAGCATCATGTGACTTACGAAGGTCACATGATACATTTTGCTATCTTATTAAAAGCAGTCTTTTTTGTGTGCTTTTTCCATTGAAGTCACTACCTCTACTTATACAGTGGTTTTTCTAACTGGCATAATTTACCAGACCTTAGATGGGAAATCTTACCCTAGGTTGCAACTGGCAGTCTGTTGCAATTTTCTAATCTCTTGAACCTTTAAGATAATGTATTCTCTTTCTCCATCATAGTTGGGCCGAATTAATAGATTGTTGCTTCTTGGGTTCTTTACTTTTTTGTCTACTAAAGTCTTATTTCTTTACTCTCTCTCTCTTAGCATTTCTCACTGAGGGATTTCACTAAAGGACTAAGCCTAAAGTTTCACATTTCTAGCATTAACCATCAGCAAATATCTTTTAAATTCATCAGTTTTGTCTTTCTGTAAATGTTTCTATTTTTCTTGCAAGGCTTGTACAAAAGCTGTACAATAAGTTTTTTGTCTAATACATTTTTTTTTAATTCTGAAAAGCTGAAGAAGTTTTATTACTTGTGACAATAGAAATTAATTTTGATATGTCAAGTTTTTCTTTCTGTTTCTTAATCAATGCTCCCAAGTTGTAAAGAATAGATGATTACAAGAAATAAGAAATGAGTTCAAAATATTTTTCTGTTAAATGAAAGGAAATCAGTGTTGAAAAAAAATTCCCTTTTTTTTCTGGGATTTTGAATAAAGAAAAAACAAAAATGAAACAAAATTTACTTAATTCTGATAATCAACAATTCTATCCTCATAAAACAATTAGAAAAAAGTATTTTATGAGGTCATTATTTTTCCATTGAGAACATTTTCTTGGAAATTTAGTTACAATGTATGACAACCTGTGACAATCTGTGACAACTGCTGTTTCTTTGTTGCTTAAATTTGTGTAGAGAAACACATTGCAAACTTGATTTGTGGTTGATAAACCATGAGAAATGCTTTTTTGATTGGTAAATATTAAAATCTGTAGGTACATCCCCCAAGAAAAAAAAAAATGAAAGAAAAATAACCTTTAAAACATTTTATGTACATTTTAAAAATGAAAAATTTTTCTTGAAGCTTTTATTTTAGTTTTAATTCCAACCTAACAGATTAAATTTAATATTTCCAATAAGCAAAATACTTTGCTGTATTTTAAGCCAAATTTAAATTGATTGGAATTATTTATTTTTTGAAATTGCTAAAATCAGTCATATTGACAAAATCTCTCAACATAACAATTCTCTTTATTAAAAAAAATCTTCTAAAAATAAAATATACTTCATTTGAGGAAGATTAACTGATTTAAAGTTTAAGTAATCTAAATTAAAACAAATATTACTTTTAGTATAAAATATCGAAGAAAAGCATTTTTTAACATGGAGATGGGTATTTTTATGAGGTGTTTGGCAATTTTTAAGTAGAGGGCACATAAATAAAAAATACTTGCTTAATGCAATGCAAACATCTTTCTTTATGTAATTTTTTTTTAATTACCCAGTAGTCTTAAAAAAAATTTACGAAAATATTCCAAGTAATCTAATATTTTATTGAATTTAAGTAAGGTACTTTGGCTTCATAGTTTTATTTACAAAGACACTTGTAGCAGAAATATTAAAAAATTACCAATAAATTTTAAATTTACTCTAGTTACCACTCTTATTTTCTGATAATGTCATGTATGGATGTCCATATTTGCAAAAATAGGCACATTTATACACTACAAAAAAATTCAAAATTCTTTTTAAAATACTGTGGTTTGCTGAATCATAGTAAGCTTTTCCATTTATGATTAGTAAATATAGTTTTTACTTAATAACAAGATCATCTAACTGCTCTAAATACAGAATAAAAATTTAAAAATTTATAAACTATTATAATTAGTTTAAAAAAAATGAAAACAATTCTTGTAAAAATGCATTATTCATTGAAAACAATTTTTTTCTGAAGACAATATTTTCCATAATATATCTTCAATTCATAAAAGCAAATGAAAGCTTTTCTAATTAAATAATGTCTTAGTTTTATTCCATTTTTATTTTATGATTCAGAGCAGATTTTCTGTAACTGGGGCTCTTATTTGACAAAAAAAAACAAAAAAAAAAACAAAACAAAAAAAAAAACTGATGATTTCATTTCTCCAAGGACTTGTGCTTATAGCTTATATAGACATTAAGCACTACAAACATGAATTTCTTGAAATTTCATAAAATTAAGTTAGTGGCTGGGGGTTAATATGTTAAAAAAATATCACATACCAATGCATTGTCACTTGCTGATGCAAGAAAACCAAAATTTTTAACCAAAATTTTAAAGGTTCTAAAAATAAAAAAAATTAATAAAAAAATCCTTTGATCTTTCCTGTTGACAGATTTTGATAATAAAACTTATGGTTATTTTTTCATCATATATTAGCTGAAAGCACTTTGGACACTAACCATTACAGACAGTTCCTGGATTTCCTTCTTTTATGTGCCATGTCTCTTCAGGATATATGTGATCATGGCCCTCCACATCATCTTGTCCCTTGGAGCTCTTAATTAGTTTTGTCTTTTTGTTAAATTCTCCCAAACCTACCATCCATTTACTCAAGCTCATCAAGTATGTTATGTGCTGTTTTCCTCTGTCCCTCTTTCCTTCAAACTGTCCTGTGAGTATCAGATTTTCCAAGCCCTCTTTCCTCATTACATTGCTCCAGACATTTCAACTGCCTCTTCCTGATGTTAAGGATGTTTTTTTTTGTTTTCATTCTTTCCAAAACCTCATTGTTGCTCACATGTTTGGCCCATGGTATTCTCAGTATCCTTCTGTAGAACTACATTTCTGTTGCTTTGAGTCTCTTCTTTATCTTTGATGAGATTGTCCAGCATTCATTGTCATACAGGAGGACAGATATCATGTACTCTTTTCTTTGTTTCCAATTAAATTTTCCTATCTCTTAATACTCTGCTTAGCTTTAGAATGCCTCTTTGGATCTCGGTGTCACAGTTTCCATCCTCTGTTGGAACACTTCCAAGATATTTAAATTGTACCTGCTTGATTTTAGTAAACTCGACCTTGTAATTTTTATTTTGGGCTCAGCTTTTTGCTAATGACCATGCGTTCTTGTCTTTGTGGTTAGTCCTTTCTTCTCGCTTTCCTTTGCTATCTTTTGAAGAAGGTTTTGTATTTCCCTTTCCATGTCTGTTATCAGCATTGTGTCATCTGCATATTTTATATTGTTAAGATTGTGGCCACCAATGGTAAAACCTGCTATGATTTCTAGTTCTCTACTGCATAGGTTGAATAAATCCGGTGAGAAGACACATCCTTGTCTTACACCCTTTTCTATTTTTGTATAGCTGCTGAACTCATTTTCTGTCTGTATGCAGGCAGGTTTGCTGCCAGTTGAGATTCTTGATTAATTCTGATATGTTAAGGTTGCTGAGCAGCTCTAAATCTGTGTGGCATACTTTGTTGAATGTCTTTGCGTAGTCTATAAAACACAGGTACACGTCCTTCTGCATTTGTATTGCTCTTTCTGATAACATTCTTAGCATGAATATCAGATTCCTTGTTCCTGTGTCTTTAATGAACCCGCACCGTTCTTGTCCTATCTCTGGCCTGATTCTGCTGCATGCTCTATTCAACAGAATTTGGATGGTGAGTTTTGTTATTGGCTCATTAAATTGCTTGGTGGAGTTCACATTCGTTTGCACCTGGTTTCTTAGCCAGTACTATGAAAATAGATCTGCTTAGGTTCTCCGGTATATCACCACTGTTCTAAATTTTATTTATTATTTTTGTAATCTTGTCTATGTCGAAATTGCCTAATGCTGCTAGCATTTCTATTAAAATTCCATTTGGCTCTATCACTTTGTTTCTGTTCAATTTGACCAGTGCAGCTTCCATTTCAGTTTTTTAAATTTCTGGTCTGTCGGTATTTCTGTGCATTTCCGGTTGTTCTCTTTTGTTATGGAAGGGATCGCTGATATATTCGTTCCATCTCTGGATTTTTTTTTTCTCTAATACGAGTGTTCCAATCGTTGGATTTGATGCAGTCTGTTGATAACCATTGTCTTCTGTCCTGTTAGTTCCCTTATTTTTTATGCAATATCTTCTTTATCTGTGATACTCATTCTATTTTGGCTCATTTTTTGTTGAGTCATTCTTCTTTAGCCTGTCTGCATTTCTTCCTTATTTCTTTGTGTACTTTTCTGCATTCTGCTCTGTGTATTGACATTATATTCCGTCAAAATTTGTTGAAAAATATTAAAATTGATCAACACAAAATATCTGTTGTCTCTAATAAATTTTTAAAGATTTAATGGATTTATCTTCAATCTAACATCTTCCTAAAACCAGATCTTCTTCTGATTCATGTTACACAAATTTCCACCACTGGCCAGATGTGAACACTTTGAAAGCCAAGACTGAACTAAAAATTCTGTTAACTGTGCTTCGGCTCCACACATAGCTTCCATTTTGCTAACACACTTATAGAAAAATACAATCCAGAATTTCCACCCAATAGCACCCACTTCTGCCTAAAGAAACAAAATAAAAATTGGAGCCAATCTGAGCCTAAAAAAAGGACATAAAAGTCCATCAAAGGGACATCTCCAGATGGTACAACAGTCAGAATTCACAATGCTCATCAGAACGCAACCTCCTATCTCCAAAGACAACTCTCCAAAGGCTGTCACTGCAGTAAGTCACAACTCACCCTCCCTCTCCTACCTTACACCTCTATGGATGACTTTTACAATTCTAATTATCTCTTTCTTTCAACGAGAGACATTTACACCAATTTACTATTTGTTATATTTTTACATTAATACAATTGTTTATTTCTTAAACCTCTGTAGCTTCTTTGTTCTGCCACATAACGCTTAATATAACAATTTTTATTACTTGAAGTGTACAGGCAATAAAATTAATGCTCAATGTTTAAAAAAAAAAAAAAAAAAAAAACTGTGTTTATTACAAACACTAGAAATAACATTTGCAAAAGATAGTAATTGTTAAGCAAACACTTTAAACAACTTTTTTGGGACTTGGAATATTACTTTGTTATTTAAGAAATTGATGCTTCAATGTCATTGAATTAAAAAAAAAAAAAAAAAAAAATGATAACTCTCAATTATGAGCAATATCAAAATAAGCAAATATATATTAGCTTAGTGCCTGAAGAAGCCTGTAGTGGATACAGCCAGAATAGTGATGGTCTGGTAATATCATTGCTATTTTTAAAAACTGTTGTTATTGAGCACTTTTCAACTGTTTAGTTTGAGAAGTAGTTGATTTGTTTGAATATTGAAGAGAAATTATTGGGAATAATTCTATTTTATTTGAGACTCTGAAAGTAAAATTTTTTCATCTCTGTCAAAAGAAAAACAACTTTTATTTTTTTTTCAGTTTTAAGTGAAAGAAAGAAGTTAACTCAATCATTTCATAGTCACCAAAATGAAATGCAAAGACAAAACAAATATGAAAACATTTTCTTTAGAAAACAAATGTGGAGAAAAAAACAACAATAACCACAGAGTTTTTTTGAAAAAGTCATAACATTTATTTTGAAAATAACAGATGCCATTGCGACAGTTAAATATTAATTGTTACTATAGAAAATAATTCTGAAATACAAATGATATCTTAATAATTGTAGAATTAAAAATAATAATTATTATAAACCAAATGATAAATGAATTTAATTGTTCTAAGAAAAAGAATTTGACAAAAAAGTGGATTCAAATATTAAAAATAGCTGTCAAACGTTTGCTTGACTTTCAAGTGTCAAGAAAACAGTCCATACTTTGGAAAAAGCCGCAAAGGGTATGTGGTTTGCCAGTTGATTTTGTGGGTGGGTGTGTTTATATACAAAGATCCAAATTTGGGGCGGGATCATCTAAAGTTTGAAATTAATCTCAACTGTAATGAAAGAATGACAAAGTAGGTCGGGAAGTTGGGATTTATATGACTAGCTAAGTGTGTGTCAGGGTTGGGGGATAGAATAAATATCCCAAAGGCTGGAGAAAAAAAAAAAAAAAAAAAAAAAAAAAAAAAAAAACACATTTCTGTTGGAACAAAGACATTTTATATTAATATATACTAAGTTTAGCTTTGTCTGGCATAAGGCCCCCAAATATGGGGTACTCAGTGGGGAGAGCTTAGTCTGATAAAAAAACCAAATGCTGTAGTGGGGTTTACAAGAGGAATGGAGGTAAACAGATTGTGTTCTGCCAATCTTTCAAATGGGGAAGGGTCAGTCTGCCTGCCTTGAAAATCAGCATTCAAAAACCCTGTTTTTTTTTATGTGGGTTTTTTCATATTATCATTGATTAAGCAGTCCTAATCACAAATATAAAAGCAAATTTTTTTGTATTAAATTTTATTAAAGTTAGTGGAGTCAGGTGTTCCAGCTTACCATGTAAATTCATTGTTTACTGCCCCCACCCCCATGAAAGACAAGACAGATATCTTCATATGTAATTTCTTCATATGTTAAAAAAAAAAAAAAAAAAAATTAAAATTTTAAAATTCATAATCTGGAGTTCTTTTTTCATTTTATTCATTAAGTACTCCAGATTATAGATTAAAAAATATTTAAAGAAATCACATTATATGAGCACATTTTATTTAGGCTTCCATAGGGGCGGGGGTGATCAATTTACATATCAAATTCGATCTCAACAAATTAACTTTAAAATTAATTATAAAATTTAATAAAATATTTTTTTTTTTATATTTGTGACCTAGAGTGCTTAATCTACAGTAAAATATAAAACAAATTCAAAAAAAAAAAAAAAAAAAAAAAAAAAGGGTTATTTCTGATCATTGTGCCTATTGTAAAAGTCCTGAAAGATAAAAGAAAGTGAGGAATCATGGAGATATTCTCTCTTGGAGCTGAGAGACCAGTAGATTTTGGGAATCCATTCAGATGAACATCAAAAACTTATATTCACTGCCATAGTTTGGGTGGTTGACAAAAACGGTGAAGCATAGTGTTATTTGGCAGGAGTGGAAATGAAATTCACTCTCTAATCATAGTAAATCTCAGGGATAATTCCTAATTGAAACAAGTGTGAGAAAACATTTTATAGACTAGGTACTTGAGCCAAGGCTTCTCAAACCAAGATGCCAAACTCAAAAGACCAGAGAAGAGGGAAGAAAAAAAGTGGTTGGAGCTTTAATATGAACTACTAAGTCTACTTCAAACAATCTTTTAGCCATTTGAGTTGTGTGGGGATATGGAAGCAAGAATGTTATTGTTTAATCAAATAGAAAATCAAGATTTAGAGACTGACAATTGTTTTTTTCTTTTATATTTCAACAAACAGTGAATTGTGTTTTGAACAGTGGGGGGGGAGCTATTGGTCACTGCTAAAGAATTAGCAGTGATTACTTCTCTTGAGATTTTTCTACAAGAATCCATTTAGAAGCTTCTGGTCATCTCTAAGGCAGAGAGGATGGCTGATAACATACCTATTCATTTAAAGATATTGGGAACTGAACAGATTTGGTTTAGAAATCAGAGAGGATTATTACGGTTTTTAAAGAAGTAAAATATTATTGAAAACAAAAATGAAGAGGAAACCATAAAAGGAGAAATCAGAAATTTTTCAATCTGTCAACATTCTGAGAACTTTTCAATCTGTCAACATTCTGAGAACTTTTCAATCTGTCAACATTCTGAGAACTTTTCAATCTGTCAACATTCTGAGAAATCAGAAAAAAAAAATGAAAGGATCAAAACTGGAAATATTTTGTTTCAAAATGATCCCAGAAAATTTATAAACAACCAAATTAAATGTTTAATAAAAATAGATTTTACATATTCCTTTTTTTTTTTCTTTTTTTTTTTTTTAAATATTTTGTTGACTGATATATATTCCTAAATGATATACATTGTCTTCATAGCTGTCAGGTGAATAGGTGCAAGAGACAAAGTCTATATCTAACCTTAATTCTGATCTGTACTCATATAAACATACAAAACAAATTTGTTGTTTTTTTTTTTTATAGCAAAGTTAATAAATGGAAGCTAAATATGAGTTAAAGTGTTAAAGTAAAAAATATCTTGGGAGAAAAAATACGAACAAAATTTAGATGAAAAAAAAAAAAAAAAAAAAAATCTCATTTTAACCAAACTAGTCTGACTTTTTGTTTTGTTGACTGGAAATAAACAGAGTTGAAATAAAAGAAATATTAAAAACCAGTTTTGATGGGCTTTTTTTTTTCCATAGACTTTATCATTGATTTCTTTCTGTACATGAAGGGGGGTAGAGTGAAAGAAAGTGCATTCATACAAATGAAAAACAAAAAAAAAAAAAAGAAAAAGGATTTGGATCCAACTTTCAAAATGATTTACATACATTCAAAGAAAATTTCTTTTTTTTTCTATTAGGAAAGTTGCCATTTAGAAATCAGGCCATGTCTGTTCTATATATAAAAAAATCTATCTATGTTACAGAGAGAATTAAAAAAAAAATGTTTTGGTCTCAAAATCAGAGTTGAACATTTTTACATACCTCTTTTGTATTTTCAATATAACATCATAAAAATGATTTTATTAAAAATTTTCATAGAATTTTGCTGTAGGAATTTTATTTTTCACTCCACCAGAAAACAAAGTCTTATAAACATTTCATTAGAAATAGACTGGAATCATCTAATTGCAAAGAAAATTCTTTGAAATGAACAAAAGAAGAGTTAGGGGTGAGGGGAGGTCACATGATTTTATGAAGTACTTTTGGTTATAGAGACATGAAACGGAATTGGTTTTAATCTGAAAATTTCATAATTGTCAGATTTTTGTAAAATATTATTTCTTATTGAAATGCACAGTAAATTCTGTCCACAGTTTTCCTTTAGAGAAATTTTTATTCAAGATGCCAAAATTAGATTTAGAAGTGCATGTGTGTGCATATATGCATCACAACAATTTGCATATCTCCATGCATGTATGTCATACACACATGGTTAAAATGAAGACAAAAGTCTCACTTGCTTTTACTCACCTCACTTGAAAAAAAAAAAAAAAAAAAAAAAAATCTTATCACCCTAAAGAACCAAATATCAAACATAAATTAATTTTTTTATTATCAGAAAAAAAAAAAAAAGAAAAGAAAAGAGGGACTAAAAAATTTGCATAAGCATTTTGATTGCAGTCTGATACAACCATTTTCTGCCGACATTCCAATTTGAAACTAAAAAATTAAAAATTCTAAAAACAAACGATAAAAATCAGAGTATTTTTTCACAAGAATCCATGGAAGAATCAGGAGAAAAAATAATATAAAATAGAAAAGTGAACTTGCAAAGCAATGGAACTGAACAGTGCCTGCTTTTCCTTTTGGCAACAATGGAATATTCTTCCAGTGACCATCTTTGAAAAGCTGATTAGCACCACAAACACCAGTGTGGTTAGTGAGACTCCAAATTTTGAGGAGGAGCTTCATGGATGAAAGATGAAGGGACATTGGAGGAATCCAAGTTCACTATCACAGTTACATTATGGCCATGAGGGCATAGGGAATCAATAATACAAATCAGTTGAAGTCTGAGGAATTGGTACCTTTAGCTTCAGGGCACCCTCAAAGACTCGGTCTTATCATCATGTATAAAATATAGAAACCATATTCAATAGTTGTTGAAACTCCAGATGGTCATGCTTTTCGAACACTGAACTTAGAGTCCAGATGAAATTACTAGAAGCAAGGTTTTAACCCAGAACAATTCTCTCTTTATTTAGGGGAGAAGAGCCCACCCTCCCACCAAAAAAAAAAAAGAAAATATGAAAAGAAAAGTTTCCTGGCAATACACCTTCGGAGTTTATTTATTTTTTGCCTAACAGCCAATACATTCATATTATTAACTAATATATGATACACATGCACACACACATACACTCATATATATATATATATATATATATAGATATATAGATAGATAGATAGATATGTATGTGTACACAGTTGATGTTAAAGTGGCTGTTATTCTTTCATTGTGTATGAGTGCGTGTGGGTGTGTATGACTGTGTGTGATTAAGATTTTTCCCAACTAGCACAGTTTTGAATAAGACACATGATTGTATCTTGGTACTTGGAAATCCTGACTGCTATGTCCATAAATGTCACTGGACCGATATGCCACTGGATATTCACGAATTTCCTGGCCCCGGTAAAGATGGCTCTGTACTGCCACCTACAAAAAAGAAAAAGCTATGTGCAAATTGTTAGTGGAAAAATGAGAGAGAGAAAAGCACAAAGTATAGAAGCAAGAAGGTGTCAAAATTAAAGTTTTAAAGAAACTGGTTTTCTTATGTTGGGAACAGGTCTTTATTAGTTTATTAATTCTTTTTTAGCTTGTTATTTTTTGAGTTATGGTTTGTTTAGGTTTTAGTTAGCTTTAGTCAGCCTTATGAGAAAAGACGATTGATAATAATGGGCCATTGGTATTCAGTTCTGATTTGATGGATGTTTGAAAAAAAAAAAAAAGAAAAAAAAAAGCGTTTTCTCTAAAACAATGCAAAGACAAATCCTGGTTTTGATAAAGTGAAAGATGGCATGTGGTCTTACAGAACAGAATGGCTGGAAAATATTCAGTGCCAATTTGAAAGTTAGGTTGAAAATGAAATCAATAAAAGATTTCTTGAGGAATGAATAATTGAAAATTTTGTGTATAAAATCAATTTCTTTGATTTTTTTCTTCTTTTTCTTCAGTTGGATGGCCATGATGATTCTGTTGAAAATGTTTCACTAGTGTATAAACTTTCCAATAATGACTGGAGATTATACAGATTAATATACTCAAGCAAGCCAATAATTATTTCAAATGTTTTTTTGAAATTTGAGTTTTTCAGTTTATATGAAAGTTAAAACAAAAATAATCCTTTTTTGTTGTTAGCACAAGAAGCACGTATTAAATCATCTTTATAAAAAGTTAGATGATAATTTTATACAAAACTAAGTGATAAATGCTAAGAATTAAAAAATATGTTCAAATGAAGATTGTCATCAGAAATAAAAAAAAAAAAAAAATGAATGTATTTATACAAAACTTATTATTTTATGTAAATATAACTTTTTATATAGAATTTAAACAATGAATCAATGTAATTCATTAACATTTTAATAATTCTAAAATTTTTATTGCCATGAAAATAATTTTGAACTTAAGACATTTTTGTAAGTCTTGGTTTTAACATATTACAAATCATTGTAATACATTTTGACAGCTGAAGAATCAATGAAACTTTAGCTTTGTCTGCTGTGTACAGCTGAAAATCTTTCATGATTGATTTATTAAAATTGGCTCAGAATTAGCTCATTTGAAACCTGTAAATCAAATTTCTGTTGGGGTCCATCTTTAGGAGTTTTAAACTTAAATTCCAGGTGTTAAATTCAGTTTTATTCTCCATGGCTTTGCAGATGTTAAAAAAGATTTAGCAAAAGATGCAAGCAGAAAAAATTCAGCAAACAACATTTGGAAATTTTAAAAGAAAATCATGTGA
Organism: Acanthosepion lycidas; assembly: GCA_963932145.1. NCBI lineage: Eukaryota > Metazoa > Mollusca > Cephalopoda > Sepiida > Sepiidae > Acanthosepion > Acanthosepion lycidas. Next base: position 6,262,887 of record OZ010579.1, read on the forward strand.
ATGCTTTGTTAGGAAATCATTTTCAATGACTTGTGATTTGGAGATAATTTTTTGTCTGGATAAACAAAAAAATGCATGCACATGCAGATTTGAAAGAAACAAAACATTTCACAATCACAGAGAGCAAATTTTATGAAAATTCCTTTACATGCATTCTAATATGTAAACAAACACAATCAGTAAGGGTATTTTGGTGTGTGAATAAGTCACACCCTAAATGAGATCAATTGAAGAGATGGCAAATTAAAAAAAAAAGGAATAAATTACACTATTGAACAGATAAGTTGAAATTTAACAATAAAAATAGCAAAGCTAAAAGATACTAGTCTGAACAACCAATGAAATTATTTTTCCAAAACATAACTAAACCACCCAGGGACAGATTTTGAATAATTAAATGACTAATTTTAAATACAAATGAAATTTTTTTTTTCTTTTGGGACTTATTTCGTTGTTTTTTGCTTTCCTTTTGGTAACTAACAAAAACTTACTTTTTCCTGACAAATTTTCCTTTCTAGAGAAAAGTTTTTTTTATCAGCTGACAATAAAAAAAAAAAAAACAAACAAAACTGTAGCCGTGCTTTTAAAATAGCCTTTTGGCTATTCTATTTAACTTGCCTGCATTTAATAAATAATATGTTATAGGAAGTTGAGGCTGAAGGTGTTCACATTCTTCAACTTTCTTAAGAGCACAAATGTCATTTGTTGGTAAGGAATTTTAGCTTGTTTTAGAAAAGAAAAAAAAAGCCACTGCTAATGTTGAAAAATGGGATCAGGAAAAGCATTCAGTTTTGGTTTGTTTTGTTTTATGGCATATCAACCTCAATGGGTCATTTAATGCCGACAACTTTTTTTTTTGTTTTTTAAATCTATTTCTGTTAATAATTTTTTCCCTCAAAAATGTATAGCTGGTAATATTATTTTTTCAAAAATGTATAGCTGGTAATAATATTTTTTCAAAAAACATATAGCTGGTAATATTATTTTTTCAAAAACGTACAGCTGGCAACATTATTTTTTCAAAAACATATTATCAGAGGCCTTGCTGTTGAACCTAGTTTATCATCTTACTCAGGATGCAGATGTAGTTTATCGTCATACCCAGGACGCAGATGTAATCTGGATGTTAACTACCTTCCCACAGCTGGAAACCAAACAGGCACCACCACCCTGGGCCAGGGTGGACCCGGGAACACCAGCAACCAAGAGGCAGTTCCATGCTACTCAAAACCTCCTGATCAGAGGCCTTGCTGTTGGACGTAGTTTATCGTCTTACCCAGGACGCGGATGTAGTTTATCGTCATACCCAGAATGCGGAGAGCATTCGGATATTAAAAGCAAAGAAAATGTAAGTACAATTAGAAGACATGAAGACTTTTTGCAAATAGATAAGAAAACAAATTGAGAAAACAGTAATTGGTTAAATCAGACAAATTTAAAAAATGAGTTGCAATCCAACCAATTCTTGTTTTTTTGATTTTAGATTCATTAATTCATAATCCACAGAAAATTGATTGTGTTTTTTTTTTTTTTTACAGAAACCATTTAAAGGAAAATGGAAACAAAGGACACATACTTAGTATCAGAAAGAGACAGTTGAAATTTCTAGGACAGATAATGAGGAAAGAAGGATGGGAGAATTTGATACCTCAAATTAAATACTCAAGATGAGACAGGCAGAGGGAAATAGTGAGTAACTTACTTAATGAGCTTGTGAAAATGGGTGGCAGAACAGACTAAGATGGATAGTAAAGGCATAAGCATTGCTTAGAGCTATGAAGGACAAGAAGTTGTGGCGAGCCATGATCATCCATGTCCTGAAGGGACATGTCAGATAGAATATGATCCTTATCAGTGTTATTTCAATCCATAAACTTTGATGCATTATCTGGCCTTTATAGTGATATCAGAATTTCAGAGATTTTTTTTATATTTTATATACTAATGTTCAAGAAATACAAGGCCTAAGAGCCACTTAAGTTAGAGGACTATAGCGTGGTGTTGTATGGGCGTAAGAGAAGGCAAGGAGAGCAGTTCATGAGGTTATGCAGGAAAGAAAGGTGACAGTTAACTTCTTAGACTTGAAGAAGGGTGTAGTAATCAGGAAAAGCGTATTGCTGGGAGTTTTTTCCACAAAGCAGCAGTTCTTGGGAAGAAGCTATCAACCTAATGGGTTATTTAATTCCGACGAGATTTCTATTGCTGGTAATAATTTTTTCTTCAAAAATTTATTGCTGGTAATAATTTTTAACAAAAATGAATTGGTGGTATTAAAACCTATTTTTACACATTTTAACCCTGGTTTGAGGGTTAACTATTTGCTCATAGCTGGGACCCTAACAGATGATACTACCCCAGGTCATGGTGAGCCTGGGAACACCAGCAATTAAGAGGTGCTTTCACACTCCTCAAAACATCCTGACCAGAAGCCTTGCTGTTGGATGTAGTTTATCGTCTTACCCAGGATGATGTCCAAGTGGAATTTCTTGTGTATTCCATACACAAGAGAAATGAGGTTGATTCATCTTTGTGAATGCGGCATGTCATGGTGGTTCTCAGCTTTAAATGTCAGAGTTGGTGAATCCAAGAATATATCTCGTCAGAACTCTTGTCATAGATATAGAACAGTGAGAGGCTGGTGATGTTTCATCTTCAGGAAAGGTATTGTAGAATGAAAAAGAATTCAGCTGCATAGATGCTTTTGAACTTGGACAAACAAGTGAGAACTGGGAAGCCCAGCCCAGATATGGCAGCAATTCTGTTTGGTCTTGTCTGACTTTTGTATATTATGGGGCATCAACTGACAGTTTTAGTTATAGAATTTTGATCGATTTTTATTTTATTGTATTTTTTATAGTTTATCAACCTTTTGTTGTTTATGTAAAAGCGAAACATTTTTAGGATTGCCAGATTCCTTTTTTTTTTTTCTAAGTGAATTTTTGCATTAACAATTCTTTTTAGAGTTTATGATTTTTCTTTCAAATAAAAGAGCTACTATTTAATCTATAGGTGGGGAGAGTGGATGGATCCATACCTTTCTTAAGGGTATTTGCAACTAAGTGAATGCAACAAACTTGACTAGAATTCAAACTGCTTTCCAATTTGTGTTTTTGAGCCACTATCCATTACGCCACCTGCACATCCAATTAAATGAGAAAGCAGACAAAATTTATACAATCCTTTCCTTGTTTCATCCCTAACACTAATCTCTCTAAATTAATGGTTAAGAAGCAGGAAGCACTTGGCTTCAAAGAAGGAATTTCAAATCTATGTGGGAAATTTTAGCCTGGAAGAAATTTAATTAGGTATAAGTTGTAAGCATAATGGCAGTAAAAATTATTAGATAACAAAATTCAAAATTGAGAAGGCAGTAAGTAAACATAAGATTGTAAGGGGTGGAATGTTATTTGAGATTAAGAACAACTGCTTTAGATGAAAATAAATATTCTGTATTAAGTGTAGAGATGAGAAAAGAACAGTCTTAGTTGGTATATATAGATTTAAAACAATTTAAAAAAATTAATTTTCCTTGTTAATTTAAGGAAAATCTATGACAAAGTGGAAAAAGGTTTTCTGTGATGCATTTTGTCCTTTAGGATTTCATAGAAATAAAGTGGTGTTTATGTTGATGTGATTACACATGTGCATGAAGGAGAGGGGAATAATGAAATTTAAAATCTTTTTAAAAAAAAATTCTTTTTGAATATGAAAAGCCTTACCAAGATATGCTGAAAGGTTACTTTTAGATTTTATGGTATAATCTGATACAAACAATTGAACATCTAACCTTTTTGATTTTAATCCAATGCTACACAAAATTGACAGAGATTTAATGCAATTCCAGATATGGAGATTTTTTGACACTTGCAAAAATTCTTGCAAATGTTCTGTAGACCATTTACTGGCAATTCCATTTTACTCTTAATAAATTGGAAACATAATTTGGAAATACAGATTCAGAACATTGTATTAGCTGTTTTGGAATTTATCTGGAACCGAGTCTCAATCTACAAAATTTTTTTAATATGATTCTGTCTACTTCCATAAAAAATTGTAACAAATTGAAATAGAATGGATGTTTTGTTCTGATGTTATCATTAACAAGCTAACCCAACACATTGTAGTGAGTTCAATCCTTACTGAATTTCCTATATATGTAGCCTTGTGCCAAACTAAGCTAAGTAAATACTGATACAGTAAAGAGCATTCAGACAAGACTTATGTGTGTCTACAAAATTATTCTCCGACAAAGAAAATGAGTTTCTCTTGTAATCTGTTAAAATAAACTTGTTTACTTAAGTTCTAAAATGAGAGAATTTGGTAGTGATGGGAGGAGAGAATGGCACCCCACCTACTCCAGAAAAATAGTGCCTCCTATATTAGACAAATAAAACCTGTTAAGAATTCCTCAGGATCTTTAACGGGTTTAGAATATGGCTTTGAATCAGCCAAAAGTTAGCCATGAGGAATAAATTTGGGAAAATTTCTTTTTGAAATTTTTAGAAAAATATTATTTATCTTTTGACTCTGAAATTTACAATTTTTTTTCTCACCATTGAATTTTCTCAACTCAAAGAACTCAAATTTTGCATAATACCTCCCCACACACATGTGTATGTATGCATGTATGTATAAAATTTTTAAACAGATTGAAATGTTGCGCAGATAAACATGGAAACAAATCATAAATGCCACTTTTCCTTCTTAACTGAGAAATTATTAAAATCCAGAAAGTTTGCTTAAATTTTTGCCTCCAACTTGATGGATTAGTGTATCATGACGTTCTTGCAAGAAATCAATCCTTTTTGTATTTTTGTTAGTGGATGATCACAAAAAAGTTCAAGAAAAAAAAAATTCCTGGATCAAAGAAGATTATCAATTACAGTTCCTTCTGTTTTGACTAATAACTTTCTGAGATCAAACAGCAGAGGAAAATAATAATACAAATTGCAGGAATTATCCCCACCACAATTAAATTTCTATCCTTTTAATCTTTTTGTTGCTCTTTCAAAATTTCATGAGAAAGAAACAAAAACATATAAATCTACTACATAATACCAATACTCGTCTATGGCAGTAAACGCAGGACAATTTCCTTAGCGACGAAGACCTAAAGAGCAACTGAAGGCAGATATTTATTGTCATTATAGCCAACACAATATGGCAGCTATGAATTGAAGATATAAAACTCAAGTAAAGTACGGACATTTAAATATCTGGTAAGTATTTTAACAAACAATGGAAAATGTGACATAGAAATAAGGAATGTTGGAATAGCAATAGATGTCCTCCAAACACTAAAAGTATAAGGCAAAAGGAAATTTTTGTTAGAAACAAAGAAAAGATCTTGAGCTGTTGTGTAATATTCACTGATATGGCAGTGAATTTAGTGAGATTTACTTAGAATTAGAAAGAGATATTTGAAGTTCATGGGACATCATGAGAAAAGATGGCTTGGCAAATATGATACTCACTTGATATAGTAAAGGCAAGAGAGGCTGAGGAAACAGCAAATAGTCTACCTAAACTGTAGTCAGTTTCTTCTGGCTTTGAATGAAGTTCCCTAATTCGTTTCTCTCACCTGACAGCATAGTGTAAGTCAAACAGTCCGATACACGTCTTCTGTTTGCTCACACAGTCACACTGTTCTGTCGCCTTGTGAAATACTTTTTGTTGCTTGAGTGACAAGTCAAATTTTCCTAGGTGCAAAAAAAAAAAAAAAAAAAAAAAAAAGAAAAAAAAGAGAGTCTGTTTCCAAGATCTAATGTTTCTTAAATATATGACTCGTAAACTTGCCATTTTCTTTTTGAGATACTTTACACGCAAGACCTGTCTGAATCTGTTTTCTGCCAGGAGGTAAGTCATTTTCTCTCATGTTACAAATGGATGCTAGAACAGAGATTGGTAGTGATAGTAAGGAGAAAATATTAGAGAGATGAAAGCCAGGAAATTTCGAATAGTCATGATTGCAGACATCATGAAGGGACATGGCACAGAAAAGACAATCATAACTTCCAAAGACCTCTTTCAGTAATAAACTTATGCAGCCACAAAAATGACATACAACTAAGTCTATTTTGATGGTCATTAGGACACATGAAGAGAGAGGGCTTGGAAAATTTGATACACACAGGATATATTAAAGGCAAGAGGGACAGTGGAAAGCAGTGAGTAACTTATCAAATAAACTTGTGTGAATGGATGACAGAACAGGGATTAGGAGAGATGGTGAAATGACAAAGCTTACTAAATGATTTAAGAGATAGAAAGCTTTGGAGAGCCATCATCACTCACTTCCTGAAGGGATATGATACAAAGAAGAATGATAGTCATTAGAGAGAATTGGATAATCTAACTTCAAATTGTAGATCAAATGATTGGATCTTATGATACAGATGTTCCATTCTTCAGAAAGTAAATATATAAGGTATTGTATATGCTAGAATTTCATCTCCACTACTCTACTGTTTTTACTAATATTCCCCCAATAAAAGACATGAGAATCACTCAAGGTAGAGGGTTACTGAACAAGGTGTGTAATATGAATGCAAGAGTTGGTTGGTTTTCTATGGCTTACCCTCATTTGTGGGTTACTTAAAGCCAGAAAATATTTTTATATTGTAAGAATTTTCTTTTTAGATATAATAATTTTTTAGTGCTACTAATTGCTGTGGCGTAAATAAGGCACTCCCAGTAACACAAATGAACTAGGCAAGATGCCTTAAATAAAGAACTCAAAGTAAGTCAGAAGTCAGTTGGAGAGAATTCTAGTGATGTCACGGCAAGTGCTTAAGCAAGATATACTATTATAACCATTAGGAGTGAGTTATAATATTAACTAATAAACTCATAGTGGTGGGGAGGGGTGAAGAGATCAATTCATCTCTTTCCCAATCATATTTGCACATAAGTAAATATAACAAACTCAACTGGAATTGGAACTTAGTTCTTGGATTAACAATTCTGGGCTATTATCCATTATACCATCCAAACTTACCACACCTGGTATTCCCAAGTGGTCACCCATTTAGGTACTGACCAAGCTCAATGTTGCTTAACTTCAGTGATCATATGGGAACTGGTATTTCAATGTGATGTGGCTGTAAGCCTGAATGTAAAAGGTGGCAAGAAGATTAGGAGGATAAATAACGATTCTTTCTTGACTTGAAGTGGTTAAGCTTGTATTGTACAGGGAAGCAGCTACATAGGAGTCTGATCCACAAAGTAGCAGTTCTTTGGAAAAAACTGTCTGAATAGGACTTTCTCCTTATAATTTGAATTCAGATGAAATGAGAGTAACCTTAGCTGTAAAGGTCTGAACTGGTAGAACTAAATAATGAAATCTATCTGAACATTTGCTATAGAAATTATACATTGAATCAATAGCCTCATCTACCACTAGGAAAGTTGGTTCTCTGTGTCATGCCAGAAAGTTTTTCTCACCAGAGTCCATCCTTCAAATCTACAAATCAACCATTCATGCATAGAATATTGCTGCCATATATGGTCTGGTGACCCCCACTGTTTGTCTCAAGATACTTGACAAAATCCAGAGACAGATATGCATTGTGATGGGTCCTGATCTGGCATCTCGTCTACAGTCATTTTCTCACAAACATTCTGTGGCTTCCCTCTGTCTTTGTATTTTCATGGCAACTGCTTCGACGAGCTACTTTCCCTGCTTTTCAAAATGCATGAATTTAAGCGTGCTAGTAAGCTGACATCTTGGTCCCACGCTTTCACTGTTGAAACAGTTAAATGTAGCCATCTCTTCTATTCCAACAGCTTTTTGCACTTCCCATCTGTGGAACTCTCTTCCTCTTACTTGCTTCCCTAACAGATATAATCTTCAAATATTCAAATGTAATGTCAAAACATCTGATGCTTTGATCTTGTTCCCGATCTTTCTCTTCATCCTTCACCCCTCTTTACTCTTGTTCTCACTCTCTGTAACCCCTTGCATACTAGTGGCACTCCAGCCTTGCTTGGGGTGAAATATTAAAAAAAATAGCAATGGAGAATTGTTAGGCTTTCAATGTTGCATCTATGGAAAAGAAGCTGAACTAAGGAAAACAAGTACGTAAAAGATATTGAACACAATCAAGACTGGAAAGTGAAGATTGAGCAATTCCTGCCCAGATATGGTAAAAATACTTCATATTTGGTCTGACTCTTGGGAAGATAAAGCATGACAGAAAGAATCAGGCACTTTTTGAAGCAGGTGAAAGAGCCAACTTTGGCAAGCAGTAGCAATGCAAATTGTTCAAACTGAGTGGCAAAATTTCAAAAAAGAGCAAAAGAGTGGGTAGGAATGAAAAATAAATCAACAAGTGAGAGAGAAAACATCAGAGAAGATATATACAAATATTTATAATAGAACTTTCTGATTTCAGCAGAAAAATTTAAAATGGCTTTTGTCTGAACAAATCTATTTTTTGTTTGAATTTTCCTTAAGCAAATGCTGGTCTTCTTCACACATTGAAAAGTAAAAGAATTTCTGGACAAATTTTTGATCCAATTCAATTTTCCTTATCAAATTGCAAAATGAAAATCATCTTGAATGGCCACTCTTCTACATCTTTTTGCATTAAAAGGCATTTTCCTTGGACTTATGTTGTTTCTAACTTCCATCAACAACTGTCCTGATGTCATCAGTTCTCAACAGTATCTATGCTGATGACAAAGCTATTTATGCCTGTCTTAACAGTAAGTCTGATTAGTTCAAGAAGATCAAATTTGTAGCTGATCTCAAAAATGATCTACAATCTGTTCTTAACTGGGGCAAGAAATGGCTTGTTAATTTTAACCCTTCCAAAATGAAACTGGTCTTTTTAAATCATCTTAGAAAACCATTTTTGTCTTCCATTAACATGGCTAATGCTAAGCTCCAGGAGAGTGACTATTTGTACCTTTATTTTTCAGTGTCATAAATTCAAAACTAGAATCAATTGCTAGGACTGCTGCTAGGAAATTGTTTCACAGACAATTTTTGCACCAAAATCAGTCTTACACATTTATAAGTCTACTGTTCATCTTTGCATCGAATATTGTTACCACATTTGGTCTAGTGCTTCTGTTATGTATTCAGAGATACTTGATAAAATACAATCTGCAATGTTAACCATCCTGACCTGGCACCTAGGCTTCAGTCACTTTTCCATCGATGTAACATAGCTTTACTATGCTTTTTGCATAAATATTTTCATGGTAATTGTTCTGATGAACTTTCCTCTATGGTACCTAGACTCTATGAATTTAAGCACAGTACTTGATTGGTGGCAAGGTCTTACCTTTTAATACAGTTAAAATGGAAAGATGTAAGCATAAATTCTATGCTAACTGTTTCTTCAGTCACACTTTTTACTTATGAAACTTTCTTCTAGCTTATTGCTTTTCAGTGAAATTTGATCTTTAAAAATATCAATGGAATATCAATTGTTGTCTTCTCAAAACCTATTCTTTTATTGTTCACTCTCCTTTTTTCTTTAAGTAAGTCTCTGTGTCTTAGTGGCTGTATTGCCCTGCTTGGGGTGAAATGATTAAAAAAGAAAAGCAAAGCAGTGTCAAGAATGAAGCAAAATAAATAATAAACTTAAGTTACAAACAAGCCCCAAGAAAATCATTTTGGAATCATTTTTTGAGGGTAAAGGTGCTCAAGATAAACATGCTGGTGCAAATAGTAAAGTATAAAATAAAACACCAGGAACTCGTTTTTGTAAAAAGCATCTGTATTTTTCTTTCATTTGAAAGATAGAAAATATTCTGAACGCAATTTTATCCAAATCAAAAATGAGGTTACTTAAAAAGTCATAGGTGTTAAATAATTGTCATATTTTGTTCTTCAAATTATTATTTTCATCATTGTTTCTGGAATTTTGAATTTTTCTTCTTTTCAAATGGAACATATCAGCCCAACAGAATCAAAGGACTGGATGATAGGACTAAGAATGATATTAACACCTACCAAGAAAAGTTTTTTTTTTCTTTTTTTTCACTGCTAATAGGAGTGATAAGCATAGTCATGTGATTCTACAATTAATCAACTCTCTGTAGAACTAAATGTCTACTAAAGATTCCTGTATCATTTGCTGATCACAATTCTGATTCCAGACCCTAACAAGAAAATAACTGATATGTTGCAGTAGAGAGGCAAAATAAAGACATATTGAAATCCAGGCATACAACAGGGAAAAGCCAAAAGACTAAATGACTAATGGTCTGAATAACAGGCAAAATAATGAATATATTTTATTTCAGAACTTCAGAAATAAGACAATTATTTTGTTTGTTGAATGCACAATTTGAAAATTTTTGTAATGTCAAGGCTCTATGAGCAGCATCAGAATGTTTCATTTATGCAAACTGCAAATGTATTTCCTTATTCTATAGAAAAAAACTTTGGATTCTGGTTGTCGGACAATTCTGAAGCAAGAATGGCCTGCCGCCAATAAAATAGACATTAGACAAAGTTCAGCTATTAAGTTTCCATCCAAGTATTTGAATAAACAAAACTTTAGCCAGTCACTGATTTGTAGCAATTAGTATTGAATTTCTCGGGCTGAAATCAGTAGAAATCTGTTATCTGTCTATAAAAACAGATCAAAGAATTGATTTAAACTGCAGTAGAGAAAATCAATTCAATGCAGAGACCAATGATTTAGGTGAGAAGACCAGAGATCAATAGTTATAAACTCAGCCCAATGGTTGGATACAGATAGGTATGAGAATGAGGTTTTCTTTTCGTGTTTTTATGTATGTGTGTGTGTGTGTGGGGAGGCTACATATTTTTACAAAGTATTTATCCCCTCCCCCACAAGCAAACGAATCATTCCTTTTCTGTTGGTTTTACTGAAGAAGGTTAAAATAATCACAGATGAGTGCAGAAGTAATCAATAGATGGAGCAATCCAAAACAATTAGAGAAATTGCTCTCCCCTGCCCCCCCAGATTTACCCCAAAGTGTGTGTGTGTGTGGGGGGGTAAACAGGATGGTTTCATCTATTTGTATAAGAAAGAAAAAACATCAGCTCATTAAAATGATTATCTACTTTACACACTGACTCTGAATATAAATTTGGGAATAAATATGAGTTTATGGCACATTGATTTGTATATAATGGTCATGCAATTGTTTTTATTGTTTATAACTTTGATAAGATTCATTAACAAATCTGACTGTTCAAACAATCAAATCTACTTGCACAAATGATCCATTCTTCAGCCCCCTTTTGTGCAAGCTGTGGCAAGAGGAGTAATCATATTCCAGAAAAAGAAAAAAGCTCATAATGTAGGGAATGGACAAATCTTGATCTGTTCAAAAAAAATCAGGCAAAGAGAGATGCAAGTGTTTGAATATATATATATATATATATATATATAGCTTATATAGCTGGCTTCTCATATTCAAGTATACCGGTCTACTAAGGTGGCTAGCCAATCCCTATTGCAAACGCTTTCTCAGGTGCATTTGTATTCATTCAACACCCATAGAACCCACCTGTGGTTTATACTGCAACTATGCTGGGCAGATCTTAGTTACAGTTTCTGGGAAAGTTATCTAGTGTGATCAACAATTTGAACAAGGCCAGCACGCTTAAGCCCTTGACCACAATGACTTGTGACTTTGCGCTAACACAGCTATTGACAGTCCCCAAAAGTTCAGTTTAACCAAATTCACACACAAAGCTTGGGTCAACCCATGGTAGGGTTTTCAGGCACTTTCCACACGCTGGGATTGTCCTTGATCCATTCCAATAACATGAGGAAGTCTCTCTCCTGATGCATCAACCATGGTGAGATTCAAACTCAGGTCTCATGGTCAGAATGCAAACGTTCTAACCAATTGGCCACGGGCCTATAGAATAATAGATAGTAGATGATATTTTTTCACAGATAATTTTGTTGTATATTTATTCCTATCTAATTAGAATATATAAAAAAAACAGTCTAAGTATTTAAGTGAAACAATAAAATGGTCTGCATTGTTGGTATAGCACCTCTCCTGAGATCCTTTAACAACAGACAAGTAATAAACATTCTCTGCCTAAAGAAATTCTCAGTATTAGTCACATTCTTAATTTTGCATCAATGGAAATTACAAGAAATTTAAATTTGTTTCAAATAAAGAAATGTTTGATCCCTCATGAAAACTGTCTCATTTAGTAAATGATTTCCTCTTCACTAAATATTAGAAAATCTACAATTTATACATGACATTTGAAGAATTTCAAGTTTCTACAAATAGTCTAAAATTTAGTTGAAGAACTTATAAATAAAAAATATTAATACTTAGATTTAAAGTTTTTAATGAGATTAACCAAAAAAGACTTTAACGAAACAGATTTTGAGAGGAAAATTATGAAGCAGAAATATTATATATATATTATATACACAAACATTATTATAGTGGGCACTTCATATTTGAAATAGACATTCCATTTTTATTTATTAAACAGTGTGTATTTATATCTATCAGCCTGCACATTTGAGAAGGCCTAGTAAAGAAGATGTGTTCTGGCATGTGTTGAACCTCCATCCTGGACGATGTGAAGAAGAAAAAGAAGTCATTTGATAAAATTGCCTGAGGATACCATAAGGTTGAAACCAAGGTCACGTATTCAACTGACCTCCTGATTTTTAAATTTAAAACTCTACATGTTATTTTTACTTTTATTTTATTTTTTCACATGTGTATTGAGCACTTTTTAACACTACTGTTTCCTGGTCTGATTCAACTCTAACCATTAACCATATATGTATATATATATATATATATATATATATATATATTGTTTATATATTATTTTTATAGATACAAATATTTAAATAAATGCTCAGTTTATAATAAACAATATTAACAACATTTACTGGCCTGAATATCTGAGAAATTACATAGAAAATATGTGTCCTATGACAGGAATTGAAACTGTATCCTACATGGAACTGTCATATAGCTTGACATGCTATACTGTTTAGCTACAGAGGAAGCATCTGGTTAGCAAGGTTGAATTACTGCTTTTAAACTACAATTTTCCCATGATTTATCTCAAATACTCACATCTGCTTGAAGTATATCTTAACGTAAACAAATGCTGTCATGTATTATCAGGAATGCCCTATCTTGCTCATCAACCAAGACAAGACAAAAAGAGAACAAACTGAATGCTCATCTTTTCCCTTTTTTATAGAAAACAGGGTGTTGTGTCACCATTTTATATTTTTAATTTCATGCATGCATGTTGTTTGTTTTTGATTGGTTGGGTTTTATGGCATATCAACCACTGCAGGTCATTTAATGCCAAATTCAGTTTTATATATATATATATATATATATAATATATAGTACTATTAAACGTGTAGCTGGCAACATTATTTTTTCAAAAACACAAATCTGGCAATATTATTTTTTCAAAAACATTATCAGAGGCCTTGCTGTTGGATGTAGTTTATCGTCATACCCAGGACATGGGTAAAGTCCAGAAAAACTGGGAGTTCACTATTTGCCCATAGCTGCGACCCTAACAGGTGCTACCACCCCAGGTCAGGGTGGACCTGGGAACACCATCAATTAAGAGGTGGTTCCATGCTCCTCAAAACCTCCTGATCAGAGGCCTTGCTGTTGGATGCAGTTTAACGTCATACCCAGGAAAATGTTTGTTTTTGATTTTGTTGACTGCACAGTATATTAGGGTCAAGTGGGCACTGTCTGTGAGAAAAAAGAGCACCATGATGCAATTCACTCTGCCAGAAATTTGGAAATGCTGCACTGCACTGCTGGAAGTTTCAATACGAACATTTCAGAGTGTTTGGGTGTCAATCTGAGGACAATGGAAATATTTGGAAAGAGTTGGATGAGTTTAATGGTCATTATGAAGGTACGGCAGCTCGTAAAACTCACTCTGATTGTTCTCATGAGAAAAGGCCTCCCAAATTTGTTGATGAGGGCTTCAGACTCAACATGGAGGCCTATATCAAGTGTCTTGAGGAGGTAGTGATGGTTTGAGTCAACAGGGTGGCTGTTGAAATACCCTCTGTTTGGCAAGAGAATTGCACCATACCACACAAGCAAGGGAAGCCAATCATGGCTGTCAGGTAATTTCTCTGACTATATCTTACATCTGGCCACCTAACACCCCAGACTACAACCCCCTTGATTATTATGTATGGGGCGTAGTTGAGCGAGAGATAAACAAAACTCTTTGTAATACCAAAGATGAACTGAAGGGAAGAATTATGGCAACATTTACCAACTTAGACAAGGAGACTGACCAGAAGATTTGGAAGAGATTCTGAAGCCGTCTAGAGACCGTGGTTCAAACCATTGGTAATTTTACTGAATACATTTACTCTTTATTATTTCAAAATATTTTTGTGCAATTTTAGTAAAACATCTGTTAAAATGAGACGTCAGTGTTATTTTCATCCTGTATCATTTAGATGACAATTTATCCATCATACCCTGTGTGTATGTGTATGCTTGTATTTATTTTGCAGTAATTTTTTTTCTTTATCGAAGTTTGGTTAATACTTGCATTGTTGCCTGGCTATGCTGGCTCATTTTAGAAAAATAGTTATGTACTGGAAATAAATGTATATAAATTCTTATGGGCACTGCTATTTTGGTTTTGAAGATACTCTTCAATAGAGACTAAGTGAAATGCCACACCCAATATGCAATGTAATGAAATATATAACAAAACAGGTTCTACAGTACACTACAATACAACTCTGCTGGTTTAGAAATAGCATTAAGCACAAGTTCATTTTTAAAACAAACACTAGGGACTGGAATTCCACAGTGTCTTGCAAACCAGACACAAATATATATGAAAAGTATAGACATTCTATATCCATTAAATTTAACCTTTGTCATTTCTAAATTGCAATGCTTTATATCAGGGGTTTTCAAACTTTTTGACTTGCGGACCTCTTTATATTTCAGGCTTTACCTTAGGGACCCCCTTATAAATGCTTATGAAATGTATGCATAAATATTTGCTGAATATAACATAATTTTTCATTAATGCAATAAAAGCTGGTTTAAAGCTTACTTTAGACATAAATAAATTAATGCTGCATGTTGCTGCAAAATGTAACAAAATTAAATTTTGTTATATTAAAATATTAATTTTACATGTAAATGAAAACAGTAATAGTATTTAACAAATAGTTTTATTGTCAATTACACAAACAGGATTTTTTAATACACACTTAGTGAGAAGGATGTGCTTGTTTGGCTTTGCACAAACTGCCAATTCTTGGCAATATTACTGATAAACATACATGTAAGTCACTTTCTGGAGCAAGTCTGGATCTGTATTTATTTTTCAGATTGGTAAGTGCTGAAAATCCTGCTTTGCATAAATATGTTGTTGCAAACGGTAACAAAATCTTAACTGCCTTTCGAGATAACAATGGATACTCGGAGGCTACAATGAGCCAGAATTTCGAAAGTTGTTGTTGCATAAAACTGATTTTTAAAGTTCTGTCGCATGAAATTTCCGCCAGTTCTTCCAGTTCATTTCCTGTGAGCATGCTATTATCTATTTCAACATTAAACGGATTTCTGATCCAGTCAAAATTTTCAATATTATCAGGAACATCTTTCGAGAAATATTTGTCAATATGTTCAGCAAGTGATATTAAATGTCGTTTAACATCTACAATTATCAAATCAACATTAACTGAACCATTGTTGCTGAGATATTCGTCCCGTGTAGGGAATATATCTAAAGTTTTCTTACTAACTTTTGCAGTCCATATATTCAATTTTTTCTTAAAGGCTTTGACTTTGTCATGACTAAATAAGATATTTGAATTTCTTCCTTGTAGAGATAAATTCAGTTCATTAAGTTTGTTGAATATATCTGCCAGATAAGCAACTTTGCAAAGCCAAATTTTATCGGCCATTATCGAAGCTAGTTCAGCATTATAATCATACAGAAACATTGACAGTTCTTCTCTAAGTTCAAATAAACGCTGAATTATTTTACCTTGTGATAGCCATCTTACCTCTGAATGAAACAACAGACTTGAATGTTCAGACCCCCATCTCACCACAGAGTATTGCAAAGAAACGACTATAAAGTCGTCTGGTTGTAATGAAATTCACCACTTTAATACAAGATGACAAGACTTCAGACAAAGAAGCATCCATTTTCTTAGCAACCAGGGCTTCTCGATGAATCATGCAATGTGTTGCAGTGATATTAGGTGCTGCTTTCTTAACATGCCCCACAACACCCGAGTGAATACCAGTCATTGATGCCACCCCATCTGTACATAAGCCAATACACTGGCTCCATAACAAGCTTGATTGAAAAAGAAAAGAGTCCAATACTTTAAAAACTTCCTCCCCAGTTGTTCTAGTGGGCATAGGATGGCAAAATAGAAAATCTTCAAGCATTTCACTTTCCCAGCAATATCGTACATACACCATAAGTTGAGATCCATTGGTAATATCTGTGCTTTCATCAAGTTGTAATGCAAAAAAGCCTGTTTTCATTCTGTCAATTAACTGAGATTTTATATCTTCTGACATATCTTCTATTCTTCGCGCAATTGTGTTATCTGACAGTGGCACAGCTTTCAATTTTGCAGCACATTTTCATCCCAAACTGTCTCACACATGTCTATTGCATAGGGCAAAACAAGTTTTTCAGCAACATTATGGGCCTTCTTAGCACTAGCCACTCTCAGTGCCACTAAATAAGATGCCCGTAATAGTCTATGATTTGATGTTATTGACATTGTAAAAGTTGCTTTCTGCTTTAAATATGAATCCCTTTTTCTTTCAAAGAAATCTTTTGGTTTTGTGGCAAATTCAGGATGTAGTGTTGTTAAATGTCGCTGCAATTTAGCTGGTTTCAGGGCTTCATTCGGCAACAGCTTATGACAAAGTAAACACTGTGGTCTGTTAGCATTAGACACACTTTCAATGAATCCAAATCGAATATACTCCACATGATATTTTCTTAATTTGTTTTTCTAAACAATCTCTTCTGTATCTGTAACGGATTCTGAGTTGATTTCATCATGAGGTTTCTGTTTCAAAAATTTATCCATGGGTAAAATGGTGACTATTTTGCATGTCTTTTATGCTTTTCTTTTGTGAATTTGTTTAATAAATACAGGATGAATAAGCAATATCGCTATGTTTGGAAAAAATCATCTGACAACCCTATATTTACAAATTATTTTAAAGATGATTTTACTTATACTTATAAATGACCATGTCTAGAATAGTGGTATCATACACTTCATTCACATATCCTCCTTAATTAAATTGATTCTAAAATGCCTGAAGTTTACAACAAACTCAAAATGTAACAATACTAAAAAAGCCTATCTGGTTTCGACTGTGAACGTATTGCTAAAAAGGACTCAAAATACTGTATTGACTCTTTCAGTGGCTGTAGACAGCATAGAACGCTTACTGTTAATTGCTATGAAAACAATATACTAATAAAAAATTCAGAGCTTACTTGCTTACTCATCCAACAGCCTTGCACTTCTACTCGCAAAATGTCTCCTTTGCACACATGACGCCTAACAGCCAATGAGAAAGCCGGAAATTGCAAAATAGATCCCAAATTCAAATCCTTTGGTTTCTTCTCTGCATGAATAGAATCCATTATCTTTATCAATTTAAGATACAAATTATATTAGTATATCAAATCTATGAAATAGTTTATTGAATCAATTTATTTCATGA
Source organism: Acanthosepion lycidas (assembly GCA_963932145.1). Lineage (NCBI taxonomy): Eukaryota > Metazoa > Mollusca > Cephalopoda > Sepiida > Sepiidae > Acanthosepion > Acanthosepion lycidas. Next base: position 6,280,599 of record OZ010579.1, read on the forward strand.
TCAGCCTATAAGTTAGTTATAAGCGTTTATAAGTTGCATGTCACCCATAAAAAATGTCTTTGCTGTCCACAGAACTCCTGTGGTCTGCAGACCACAGTTTGAAAACACCTGCTTTATATGAACTAAGTAAAATAAGCAATAAAAAAGATTTAGGCCTTTAAAGAGATGAGAGTCTCATTAATCTAAAAAACTGCAATAGGCAAAAAAAAAAAAAAGACAAAACAGGAAAAATAATTTTCAGAAATATGGTTTCCACTAAATATAAAAACAAACCTAGAAGTAGATTTTCTTGATGTCAAGCTCAACCTAATAAAAAGGTACATAGCAACCATATAGAAAACCCAATGATAAACTGTTTTACATGCATGCATCTTCAAATCACCCACCAACAATAATCAAGCAGATCTCACAATCAATTAATCGCAGGTTATCTTTATTCTTCCAATGAAATCAACTTCAATGAAAGCAAAAGAGATTATGAAACAATCCAAAAAGATAGTGAATTTTCAGCAACTCACATCCACATCACAGAGTATAAAAAATGCCAACAGAAACATCACATGGTTCATCCGACCATACAACAAAAACATAAAAACAAATGTAGGAAAAATATTCATTAAACTCATGTACTAACACTCTCCTCATCAAGCATTCATCACAAGTTATTAAAAAGCAACGCAGTAAAAATCAGCTAAGGTTGTACTGAGAATATGCCAAATCATAAAAAGGTACAACAGAAAAATAACCAACAACCACCTGCACAAATCAAACCCACTTGTAACTGCAGAGAAAATAATGAATGACCCTTAAATAGCAATTGCTTGCAAAACAATATAATATACCAACCAACTGTAAAATCAGTAGATAACAATGAAAACAAAAAACAAACATTGGAGTAATTGGAGGACCCTAGAAACAGAGAAATTACACACACAAAGCATTCTTTACAAATAGTAAATATGTGAACAGCACACTGAATTCTAAACATATACAGGAAATTAAAAGCAAGAACTAAATTATACCAAAAATGTCATGGAGAATAAGGAAAGCAGCATCAGCCTACAACAATAAATTCAAAACTTGTAAAGCTGTCTGGAGGAGAAAATAGTTATAATCACTTTCCCAGATCAACACAAATTATTAAATAAGAGAACCCTCCCTGCCTCCTATCAGCATGGCTAATGCCCAACTCCACAAGAGTATCTCTCTGCACCTTCTTGGTCTCATGTTTTCTACTGACCTGAGGTGGAACAACTACATTGAATCAATAGCATTTTCTACCACAAGGAAAACTGGTTCTCTGTGTTGCACCAGAAAGTTTTTCTTGCCCGAGTCCATCCTTCAAATCTACAAATCTACCATTTATCCTTGCATTGAATACTGTTCCCATATATGGTCTGGTGCCTGCGCTGTTTATCTCAAGGTCCTCAACAAAATCCAGAGATGGATAAGCATTGTGATAGGTTCTGATCTGGCATCTTGTCTACAGTCACTTTCTCACAGATATGATGTGCCTTCTTGCTGTCTTTGCTATAAATATTTTCATTGCAACTGCTCTGATTAGCTACTTTCACTGGTACCCCAACTGCAGGAATTTAAGCGTGCTACTAGGTTGGCATCTCGGTCCCAACCTTTCACTGTCGAAACAGTTAAATGTAACCGCCTCTTCTACTCCAACAGCTTCTTTTCTCGCACTTCCCTCCAGTGGAACTCCCTTCCTCCTACTTGCTTCCCTGATAGATATAATCTTTAAATATTCAATTTTCTGATACCCTGATCCTGGTCCACATCCTTTGCTATATCCTTTCCTCAAACAACCCTCTTTACTCTTGATCTCAATCTTTGTAGCCCCCTTGTGTGCTACTGTCACTCCCACCTTGTTTGGCATGAAATGCTTAAAAAAAAAAAAAAAATAATCAGAACTTATTTCAAAATGCAGTCATAAAAACTAATTTTTATTGCATTAGTTAAGAACTGAAAAAATAAAAGTGAATACCTTGTAAAATAACACCATGATAAATGCAAGTATATACAATATATACAATGCAGATAATATAACATACTTTAGAGAAGGCTTTTACTTTAAACTAAACAAATAAAAAAAACAATACCTCCCACTAAAAAGGAAATTGATAAAATAAATAAAAATATCTAAATAGATAAACAAATTAAGTAAATAAGAAATGAATTAACAAACTATAAATGAACACATATATACAATTAAATGTAATGATAATAAATAATAATAATCAACAACAACTAATTAATTAATAAATAATGAGCAAAAAGTTAACAAACAGTACTATGAAATAGCTACAAATTACCGTATTCCGATCCACAATTATTTCTGCTCAATAGCCTCTAGAATAAATTTACTGGCCACTCAATAACCATTAGGATAATGCAATAGACCTTGCTAGTCATAATGCACCATTACCTAGCATATATAAATAGTCAAGACAAAACATAACACATGGCCTGAAGAATGCCTTCAAGCATGAAACAGACTACTGCTGGTTAGTGTTAACTTCAGCATTCGCCAGCCCAATTAGAAAATGTCTCTAATAATAATAATAATTCAGAGTACACATATATTGGTTATAAAAACACTACCTTATTGTGCTGATTAACTTATTTGTCCAATAACAGTTCAGTTAAATTATATATCACCGATCAATGCAACATTTATACATAAACTAGAAAAACAGGTCTATTTCAAACAAGTTTGTATTAAAATCAGCCTAGATCTGTCGATTTCAGTTTTTATTACATTTTTCAAGTTTACATATAAATTATCAAACATCCAAATCAAATTTATAGACACAAGTTCATAAGGTTTTGCTTTGAGTTTTGTTGACCATCTCTAATGTGATCAGTACCATGGGAAAACGTTTGTATTGGCTTCATCCTAGCATTTTTAGTAATTTTATAAGTCTAATGTATTGGATATGAACAATATATATATATATATATATATATATATATATATATATATATATATATATATATATTGTAACTATATGTAAGGGGTATATAGTTTAAGTTTTATTAACACTTTTATGGCAGCATTGTTGTCTGGCTGTGCTGGCCTGTTTTGGGAGAAAATAGAAAATAAATGACTATCAAGAAATTTGGAAATAACACTCAGTGTTAGTTTATAACACAAATGTTAGGGACCAACATTTAATGATGTTTGTAAAAATGTAGGTTTTTAAATATTTAAAAAAATTTAAACATATTTTAAATTGCCATTATCTCTGTTGAAAGATATTGTGTTTAATGTGGGGGTGTTTCTTTATACAAAGATAACTTCAAGTATTATGGATTTCTTTACAGTGGATGCTGCAGGGTATTTTATTTTTCTATTATCTACTCTTTTTTATATTCTAATAGTGATATTTTGGTTATTTATGATGTGTTGATTAATATATATATATATATGATTCAACTATGGTTTAAGAAGTGACAAGTTAACCCAGGAGATAGTGTGGTGTCTGTGCAACCACTGTAAGAATTTTTTTTTTCTATGATGTTGATAATGTTCCTGATGATGGTCCAAAGTACACAGGAAAAGTTATTATGAACGTTGGACATTTTCAAGGACTTTATTTTTTTAGGTGTTGTTAATTTCTTTTTATGTTTGTCTATGTGAGATGCTGTTTTTGTGATGCCTATATCGTGGTAGCATTTATTCGAAGCCATACAAAATGAATGTGGGTGAAATTCAAATTGGCATCTTCCTATTTTAATAAAATCTTCAACACACCATTTCCATTGCTGAATAAGGTGAGATCTATACTGGGTGCCAGGTGTTTTATGTCAAGGTCCTCTCTCACAGTGAAATGTCTTTGGTTATGGGACCCATGAAGGATGATTGTGTTATCAACCAGAAGCTTCCTTATGGATTTTATATATATATCTCCTCACACATATGACTGATCAATTAGTTCATCTCTTGACAGTTATTAACTCAATTTTGATCTGTAATGTTCATTATATAATATTCAATCTCCATGTTTAATATTCATTCCCAAATCAAGTACACTGTAAGTATTTGTTTTGTAAAATAAATGTTTTTCTCTTTTTTCATCCTTGAGGTGCAGACTTACCAATGCACTTAAAGTGCATCATTTCCTTCAAAGATGGATTGGGAAAAATAACAACTGATAATTTTGATAACTCTAGAAATTTGAACTTCAACTGTACACTATTTTCTTATCAGATAACGCTTGCATTATGTGTTTTCACCAATCATGATATTGCAGGATTAATCATGCTGTCATCTAACAGGATGATATGAAGGGTACCATTACACTCCAGTTCAGGAGAATTGCTTCTAGATAAGTCCAGAATTGAAAATAACATTCACATATCATATGAGAAATTATTCTAATTGTAAACAAATTAATCAGGTCAAGTAACTACATTGATTACAAGAGATAACAATTAATTAATGTATTTTACATTTTAACATCGTAATTGGATGTCAAGTGTTAATATAGATGAAGTGATATTTTATGGTTGCAAAGTTAAATAAGAAAGAATGCAATGATTGGACAGTAAATCGAAATATGATAGCTTAGGGTGGGTGCTTCTGAATGTCGTTGAGAAAATTATGTCCATTAAAAAATTGTATAATGTGAAGGAGTAAGGATTCCAGTAGAAAAGTCAAAGTTTACACTTCATAAAAGTTGTGTTGTATTTCAGATTAAAATGGCTGATTTTATGGACCAGAAACCAATTTTAAGACTTCACACTACTGATTTTAATTTTTTTCTTCTATTCAACTCATAGCATCAATGGAGGAAAAAAAAAGTCAGTGTTTGAGAGTTCGCTGCCAAAAGATTAAATATTTTCTTGTTTCCATGAATATAGCTTTGGGTAAAACAAGAGAATAACTTTTTCTACTTCTTTGTGATTGAAAGGGAGTAAAATTTCTGGGATGAAGAGTCATTATTTATATTATACAGAGTGTAGGAGAAATACCTCTCATATATATCTCCCACATAATGGTAAGACATTAGCTAGATAAAGACACCATTGCTACTAATGTCTTACAACTGTATAAATGCGGACTACTCTCCTCATCTTTGTTGTTCTCACAATGTTTTACCTGTTGTGTCTTCTGGTCGTCATCACCTTAGATCGACAAGTACATGATGAAAGTTGAAGAGCATAATGACTGAAATAATAACAAAAAGATGTGGACAATAGTCTGGATGTAAATAAAGGTAAGATTAGATTTTAAAATAAACTTTATGAACACTGTATATAATTTATGTTTCATAATTTTCAAAGTTTAAAGAAAAAATTTTGTACATAAAAAAACATTTGAGAAAATCCCCACTAACCAGCAGATCCCATTCATCTAAACATTGTCCAAAAAGCAAAATGGTTGCCATTTATAATGATAGCACTTTACACTGTCACAGAAACTTTGAGAAAAAAAATATCTTGGATTTTCTATGGAAGACAATTAGGATAAAATATTATTTTAACATAAATCTCCATTTTTTTTTTTTTTTTTTAGTGACTCTTTCTGAAAGATAATCTGATCTGTATTAAGAACTTCAAATATAACCTATCACAAGGTCAGTATATAACTTCATCTGCTTAAATCAATGCCTGGATTTGCCAATTTTCTCCTGCTCAGTACTGTCACTTGTTAATTTTTTTCTTCTTACAATTTATAATTTAATAGAATGTTGAACTCTGTGGAAACAGTTGAGTAATAACTGAGCAGTACTAAAAAAAATAAAAAATAAATAAAAGATATCCCTAGACAAAGGCAGTGAAACAAGAAGAATCTACCCCTGTAGATTAAATAAAGTGTCCAGTTCAGAATTGCCAGATCGTTATATACCTGAGGAAGCCTGGAGGGCGTGACAACTGAAATGTGATAGCAACAACAAAAATGAGGACAATAGTCTGAATATAAATAGTGTAATTAATGATAATTCCTCATCCCAGAAATTCAGACAGAAATTGCTTCTAACCTTTGTCAGTAGAGTTTGGCCTTATTAAACTATCAGCCATGTGTTTGGTTATCTAAAAATTGATTTAACTTATGTACAGATATATATGGTCATCAACAGTTAAATTTACATTAAGTTAATCAGTAATTTTCTAAGGTAATGGATTTTTTTTTAATTAATCTGACAAATTTTTATTACTTAATGAGTATACACTAATAAATAAGAAAGTTATTTTTAGTGGATACTCATATATTGGAGTAGATGATCCATTTATTTATTAAATAGCCTATTTATTTATTTTCATCTATCAGGCTGAATATTCAAGAAATTTCATTAAAGAAAAATATGGTCTCTCTAATACAAAAGGTGTTTCAAAAGTTTGTATCACATTATAACACTGTATATCTTAATAACACAATTTATATTTCCCGAAAGTTAACATTTCCATGTTTCTATACAGGTTTTTTTTTTCTTTTTTACAGGTGTTCAGTGTAAGTGCCTAAGGTTACACAACACACATTCAAAACAATAATCCAATTCCTTCCAAACACAAGACCTAAGGTCAGAAATGGCATCATGACATTCTCCACTGAGTAGTTTAAAAAAAAAACAAAAAAAAACTCACATATTTTACATAGATAAAGCCCTTTGTAAGGTGTGGGCTGTACTGATGAGTACAATTTTTTGTATTTCTTTAAGGCATGGACTAGCAGGGATTCCTTCAATGAGTCTATTGGAATCTTTTCCAATCTTTCCGAGGGCTCCAACTACAACAGGAATTGTTAATGTCCTCATGCACCACATATTTAAGATTTTCATTTTAAAGTCCTTGTATTTTGATAGGTTTTTGAAGACCTTCAAAGATACATAACAGTTTGCAGGGACTGCCATGTCAATAAGGAATCACATTTTGTCTTTGCAGTCTCTAATCATGATCTCAAGGTGATTAGCTTTGATTGTTCTGTCTGTGTGTATTATAATGTCCCATACAAGTGTTACATATCCTATCTTTGTAACCGGGTCCGGGTGGTGTTCATACCAATTTCTTGTAGTTTCCTTTCCGTAGAAGTTTCAGATTTTCCAGTGCAGATATTGGCCAACTCTGTCATGCCAGGTTTTATATTCAGTGTGTGCCAATATCGTGCAACCTGATACAAGATGGTCTATTGTTTCTGGATATTTATCACAGAATCGGCATTTGGGGCTGACCACAATTTTTCAGTATGTGGCTTGATGATGATTATTATTATTTCCTTTGATTTCTGGCTTTTACACATTTCCTTCTGGATCCCGCCCAGGGACCTAAGGTTAGAAATGGCATCATGACACTTTCTACTGACAAAAAAAAAAAAAAAAAAAAAAAAAAAAATTACATAGATAAAGCCCTTCTTAAAGTGTGGGCTGTACTTGTCAGAACAATTTTTTTGTATCTCCTTGAGGCATGGATTTCCAGGAATCCCTTCAATTAGTCTACTGCAATCTTTTCCAACCAGTCCTAGGGCTCCAACTACAACAGGGATTGTTGATGTTCCCATATGCCACATTTTCGAGATTTCTATTTCAAGGTTTATTATCATTATTATTATCATTATTATTATCATCCACTAATTTCCTTTTAATTCTTTTCACAGTTGAACAAAACAAAATATGAAATATTTTTCTCAAGCTTTTTGGTTCAGTGCAAAGTACCATTACAATAATAGGTAACCGTTTTATTTTTGGTACAATGTTCAGGCTAGAGGACTTTTCAACAGGTGGAAATTTCCTCAAAATGTTTTTTAGGCTATAAAATGCTTTCTTCAAACCATGACAGGTTATTAGGCATATCACAAATTAATGATTTTGTGACAATTTCTTGGTTTGGCAATTTTCTTTTATATTCCATATCCCTTCAAGATGTAATGCAGTTGTGGCTCTCTACAATTTCCTATCCTGCATTGCTCAGAGCAATGTTGATGCCCATACTATCCTTCTTATCCCATATTCTACTGTACATTAATAAGAAGAGGATTTTTAGACAATGATTGTACAGTAGGACTCAGTGTACTTCCTGTTATTCCCTTCTACTGTGACAATGGACTGTTCCTACTTATAAATACGACAAGTAGCCACATTAGAGGAGGATTTGAGTAGTATTTGATTTACTCAAGTTTTTCTGTTCTATGAGTATTTAAAAAACTACTGTTTCATCTACCTAGTCTCCTGTTCTTTTGAGATTCTCTCTAACTATGGCCTTCCTAATTCTTGACTATTTTGTACAAAGACAACAGATTGTTATTTAGAAGAAAAGGTAGCAGAGAATTTGGAATCAAATTTTAAGGATTATTAGGAATTTTTTCTTTTTAATTATTAAGGAAGCATTTTTTAGGAGATTGTTATGAAAATTTTAAAAGATTTTTCAGGATGTTTGTTTTCAATATGAAATCAAGAAATGACAAGAAATGCATCTCTTAAAAAAGAAAAATGTTTCCTTTTAGGAATATGAATTCTTAAAGAAAAGATTTTCATTGAAAAAGGGTTATTTTAAAATAAAAGAAGTAATTCTTCCTATTGTACTCTTTGAACATGTTTTGCTGCTGAAAAGTTAACTGTTATTTACAAAGTTATCAATTCACATTAGTAAATGATGCGTACATGTTAAAATATTCTGTTAAATTTGTTCCTGTGAATTTCTCTGCATTAATTAGTGTTACATTTTAAAAGAAATACATAAACCTATTGATCAGTAAAGCTGACCGAAAAAGACTACAGTTGTAAAATTGAAGACAGAAAATAAGACAGAAAATGTCAAAATTAATCTTTGATAAAATGTTCTAATTAAACATCAAACTTAAATCAGAGATTCTGATTTGAAAGTCACGTGGAACTAAAGTAAATTCCAACACATTCGACCCAAAAGAACAAATTGGAAAAGGTAAGAGAGAAAAAAAAAAAAAAAAAAAAAACATAATTTAAAATTTAAACAACTTGTTTATGAGAAAGGTGGGGGATAGGTATTTCTATGAATGTTTGACCTTCATAATTAGGGAGATATAATTAAGGAGACATTAAAAAAAAGTATTTTATGTGGAAAAAGAAATTCAGCGTAAAAATAATAAACTAATTCCAATGTTAAAGAGAGAATGTCAAAATTGATAGGAAATTAAACAGAAAAGGTTAAATTGAAAAAAAAGAAAAAAAAAAGAATCCCGATTTGGTTTGTAAAAGAAAAAAAAAAAAAAACTGAAATCTATTTTTTTCTAGACTGAAAGAAGAAATTAAATTCAAATGAGGATTAAGCAAGATTATCCCATAAGCCAAGTCAGGAAAATGTCTTTTGCAGATATTACATTTTCTGCATCACCATTTCAAGTAAATTGAACATGGACATTTCTTCCTAAATAAATTTAAAAAATGCAGTTGGAAAATCCCATAACAAAATTCCATTTATTTCTTATCATTACAGAATTATAGAGAAAAGGTAAAAGATAGTATGAAATAATTCTCTTCTATCAGAATGAAGAATATCAAAAGCTGAAGACTAAGCATTTATCAAAGAAAACATTCAGCCTCACCTGACCAACAAAAAAAACACACACACAAACAGCCTGAATGAAATTGTTTGAAAAGAAATTTTAATAAACAATAATTTAAAACATCATTTATCAAATCTGTTAAAATAAGCTGAGAAAATAAGGGACTTTGGAATATTTGAAGATGATCAAAAGGATTTTAAAAATTATTTCAGACATCTAGATTGTTGTGGCCTGTTTAGGGGCCAGAAAGAAAGACACAGAAGATGAAGATAGATTGAAAAAGTATATGAAAGATATATACAAAACAATAATGTTAGTAATAAGTAGATTAGCACTGCGTCTACTACTCCACTCCACTTCACATTCTTCTCTCCTGTCCGACTCTTGCAGTTTGTATTTATGAGAGAAGGAAGAGTTCATTATACTGTAAGAGGGTTTACCACAACATAGATAATAATTAATTAAACAAGAAAATTGCTAGAAAAACTAACATATTTAATTTTGATTATTTTTAAATACTGTCATATGCCCCCTTTTCTTTTTACTTTTTCTGAATATTCTCTTTTCCAAAATTTTCCCAGGCTATCCTAACTTCTCTCCCACCAACCCAATTTTACCCCATGTTCATCTAAGTCTTGGTCCCACAAATAAAAATGTTTCCCCACTTTATTCTTTTCTGACTTGATGCATAAACCAAAAATGTTCACCTCTGTATTCCTCTTAGACCTGTTTGCCAAACATATTCCTCTCAGATTTGTACCCCAAATAAAAATATTCACTCCAGTATTCTTTTCTGACATTGTCCATAAAGCAAACATGCTTACCTCTGTATTTATCTCAGACATGTTGCCTGAAAAAAATATTTCCACAATGATTTCCTTTCAGACTTTGGCCCCAAATAAAAAATCTTTACCCACTGTATTCTTTTCTGACTTGGTCCATAAACCGAAAATGTTTACCCCTGGATTGCTCACAAACTTGGTACATGTAGTGAAAGAGATAATCATTTACCCTGAAAAAAAAGTTTGTGTTCTGTGTGCGATCTGCCAAAGAAAAATTACAAAAAGTAGTTAGCAAAAATCTACTTCAATGACTAGAATCTATGCTAATGTTCTCCCCTCCACTGAATGGCATGACCAATCAGAAAGATCTGTTGATGAACCAAAGCCGTTGTTTTTCGCTTATAAAGGCAGAAGATTTAATGAGCTGGTGGGTGGAACACGCGTTTTTTGCTTGTGAAATGTGAAGGTTGGACGTGTGACCCCATTTTGTCATTTCTACTTTGCTTGTTGAACTGTTACGATGGACTGTCGTTTGAACTGCAATTTGGCTACAAGTGTTGTGGTCAAGAAACAGAAGAAATCTATTGCAGTTTCTACTATAAGTTGACAGTGATTTCTTTTCTTTACTACAACAGTACCCAAATAAAAATGTTTGCCCACCAATTATTCCTTTCAGATTTGGTCCCCGAATACCAAATACTACCACCAATTCCTCTCTGGCTTAGTTCCCAAATTAAAACATTAACCCACTTATTCCTCTCAGACATGGTACTCAAATAAAAATGTTTCCCCCACATATTCCTTTCAGCTTTTCCCACAAATAAAAATGTCTTTTATTCTTCTCTGACTTGGTCTCTAAACCAAAAATATATTCCTCACAGACTTGGTCCAAAATAAAAATGTTATTCACATGTATTCCTCTCAGACTTTGTCCCAAAATAAAAATGTCACCCTCCCTGTATTTCTTTAGACTTGGTCCTCTCATAAAAATGCCCCCCACCCCTGCATATTTTTCTCTGAGCTGGTTGCTAAACAAAAAATGTTTACCCCTCTATTTCTTTCAGACTTGGTCACCCAAAAAAAAAAAAAAAAAATGGCACCACAAATTCCTCTCTGGCATCAGACTTTGTACCCAAATAAAACAGGTTTGTCCCAAGTATTCCTCTCAAACTTGGTACCCTCATAACATGTTTCCCTCCTGTATTCTTCTCTAACTTTGTCTCTAAACCAAAAATGTTTACCCCTGTCTTCCTCTCAGACTTAGTCACCAAATGAAAATGCTACCCTACATATTCCCTTCAATCTTGGTCCCCAAATAAAAATGTTACCCTCCAACTTATTCCTCTCAGACTTGGTCCCCAAATGAAAGCATTTACCCCCTGTATTCTCCAAATAAAAATGTTTACTCCTATATTCCTCTTGGACTTGGTACCCAAATAAAAATATCTATTCCTCTCAGACTTGGGCACCAAACAAAAAGGTTTACCCCTGTATCCCTCTCATATTGGACCCCCTATTATGTTTCCCCTGATGTATTTGTTTCAAACTGGGTCTCTAAATAAAAATGATTACATCTGTATTCTTCTTACTTGTCCACTCAACAAAATATTTCCCCCATGTATTCCCCTTAGACTTGGTCCCCAAATAAAGATGTTTCCCCCATGTATTCCTCTTAGACTTGGTCCCCAAATAAAAATGTTTCTCCCATGTATTCCTCTTAGACTTGGTCCCCAAATAAAGGTGTTTCTCATTGTATTCTTCTGTTTCTACCCTGTAGTCTTCTTTGATTTGGTCCCTAAACCAAAAATGTTTAACCCTGTATTCCTCTCAGACTTGGTCCCCAGATAAAATGCTACCACCAATTTCTCTCCAGCTTGGTACACAAAATAAATATTATTCCACGTATTGCTTTCAGACATGATCCCCAAATAAAAATGTTATCCCTATATATTCCTCTTAGTCTTGGTCCCCAAATAAAAAGGTTTACTCCTGTATTCCTCTCAGATTGATCTCCCTATAATAATGTTTTTGCTGATGTATTGTTCTCAGACAGGGTCCCTAAATAAAAATGATTACCTCTGTATTCTTACTTGGCCTCTAAACAAAAAATGCTTACTCCCATATTCTCCTTGGAGTTGGTCTCCAAATAAAAATGTTTACCTCCACGTATTTCTCTCAGCCTTGGTCCCCAAATAAAGATGTTTCTCCAGCATTTCCTTTCAGACTTGGTGCCCATTAAAAATGTTTGCCCCTGTATTCTTCTCTGGCTTGGTCCCTAAACCAAAGAATTTTTACCCCTGTATTCCTCTGAGACTTGGTCCCGAATTAAAAATCTTTACGGCACATATTCCTTTAAGACTTGAACACCAAATAAAAACATTAATTTGTTAGACCAAACACATCTATCCATTTGAAAAGAAATAAAGCAACATATTTGAGAAATTTAGTCAAGAAAATTGCAGACCAATTTCTTAATTGAAACTGTTGAATATTTTTACTGATTAAATGTTTTTTTCATTAAATATGAGAAACTAATCAGATTTAATCAATTTTCGTTTTTGCATCTTTACACTTATAAATATAAAACTGTTTTTTTCAAAGCAGAAGTCAGATTTGAAAATCCAGTTCAATCAACTGAGAATTCTTGGATAAAAATACTGTTCATTTGTTTTTCTACTATTTCTGAAATCTGAGTTCATTCTCCATCTGATATTTTTTATCAAATCTATTTTGAACTTTGTATTTGTTCATTGAAATTTGATCTGAACAGATCAAATAATCATTGGATATCAGTTAAACACCATCTAGAAAACCATTTATTATATATATATATATATATATATATATATATATATACACACACACACACACACACACACAAATCAATACACATTTCACTTGCACTGATTCTTTCAAAACTAACACCATCTTTATTGCTTTTAATTACATTTGGACCAGTGAATTGTTTCCACACATGATTGAGGAGAAAGTTTGTCTCACAATCCATGCATCGAGTTAACAAAATATGAGTTATTTTTAAACCTTAGTTTATTTTGGGTGAGCATTTTTGCTGTTAATATTTTGACAAGAAAGAAATAAAAGGATCATGATGACAACAACAAGGATGAGGATGCTGGTAAGAGATTTTGGAAAAAAAAAAAAAAATCAAAAGACAATTATAAAAGATTGTCAGAAATTCCGGTAGCAAAATATTCACACACACACACACACGTATACAGATATATGCATACATGCAGATGATAAGTAAAAGAACAAATAGGAAGCATTTATAAATTTAAAATGTTTCCCTTTTATTAAAGCTTCATCAGAGAATGAGATGTGAAGAAAAAGAAGAAAGAAATTCTGGTATTTTTATTTTTGTGTTGTTTGATTTCCAATGGTTAAGCAGGTTTCATGTGCATTCGACTTGTTAAACATTAATATCATTTGTGGTGTCTTGAAATCATGTAGAGATGGCATCCCTATTTGAAGTTTCAAGAAATTAATGATTTGAAGCCAAACTGAAAAACCATAAATATTGATTTAAGTTTATAATAATTTTAGTTTGTCTATATGGAATTCAGATGATAATATATATGTGTGTGTGCATGTATCTAGTAGATATTATGTTTGTTGTCTTTTGGCATGTTGATTTGAGAAAGTTTTCATGTATACAGCATTTGCTTCAAGTAAATATATGTTCAATTCTTTTAGAATGGATTCTATAGACATTGTTGATGTAATATAGTTTTGACGTTTGTTTATAGTTGGTAATATTATTATTATTATTAGTAGTAGTAGACCCTCAAAGTACTTTCTTTATAAAGAATTATGTCCTTTTCTAATTAGGGTGGCATTTGTAAAATCAACATGTAGCTGTTGAGGAAACAATCTCACCTGACCAACCACATATTCAATCCATAATTGAAAACATGACACACTGTTTCTTAAGTTTCTTTAACTTTTACTGAAAAAATTTTATTGTTTGGTCAATAAATTACACATTTTAGTCATCCATATATATATATATATATATATAAATAAATATATACATACACACAAGATATCTAAAAGTAATAAGGAATTATGTATTACATCCCTTGTACCACCTGAAAATTGTGAGACAGTCATATAAATGACTAGGAGTCCACATGAAACTAAGCCACAGAAAAGCACTAATATCTGAGTATTGGTTTATTTTTATATATATATATATATATATATGGTTTGACGATTGTGTCCAGTATGAAACAGACTGTTGCATATAAGTGTTGACTTCAATGTTCATGTTTATATTTACACATGCTCTATCTCTGATATTGAGCACTTTATCCCATAAATATAGCACACCTTAAGACTATATTTCTTCATATATATATATATATATATATATATATATATATATATATATATATTTAGTTGGATTGATGTGGGTTTGTGACCCTGGGTTTCACGCTATTTGCGATCATCAGACAAACAGATTAATTTTTAAATTTTGGATTTATATATGGTTGTGTATATTGGTGTTTACATGGTACACCATATAAACACCAATATATGCAACCAATTCCACGAGGGAAACAGGAGTTGATCTTGACAGGTGTGACATAAGCAGATGTTTTTGTAGACCATTTTCACACCTTTATGATTGGTATGTTTCCCCTGTAGTGTTGGTTTGTCATAACATAAAATCCACCCCCATTATGTACAGGTGATTCAAGCACTGGTTCCAGAAACACTTCACTGACTTCCTGGTAATTCATTGGCTTTTGCACTCACCAAATTTAAATCCCAACGTCACTATATTTCTTGCAGCCATACCCAATGAAGACACCTTCATTTTGAACAACTTCAAAGCATAACTGGATAGATATGCCAACACAATGACTCCGTCATTTTATAGACTCCATGTCATGTAGCAGCCACACCCAACAATACAACTCATTTATCGACAATCCTGGAATGTGCCTGAACAGATATATATCCAGTGACTCGAGCCTTCAAAGACACCTTGTCACATATGCACCATTATTTAGACAGAGGGATCAGTTGAATGTTATCAGGTTGCTGTCTAATTTTGGGGGCAATTCAATTTTGTTTATTGCACCTTTAAAATTTTGGAATCCAGAATAAAAAGCAATTACAGATGCTATTGGAACTCCTTCTCTATAATAGGAAGTTATGTCAGGTAACAACATGGACATTCCTTCACAATTAATTTCTAATCTGAAAAATTGTATTTGGAATAAACACTTCAAAATGTTTTTTTTTGTCTTATTTTCAAGGTAGATTCACTGGTTTTTAATGAACAGAAGGAATAACAAGAATAATGCATATGATTCAAGGCAAAACTATTTAAACTCAAAGCAAAAGAATTTATGCAGCTCAATAAAACATGCTTAAATTTAGCAGTTGAATTATGGCTGATGCTTTGTTAATATTACTAATCACAGGATCGTAAGCAGTTCAATGTCTGACTAATGATGATTGGAAGCAAGAAATAAGATTAAACTGTGAAAAAACTCAAGGAATCTAATTAAGCTTCAAAAATGATATGGAAAGAAAGAATGGATTGAAATAATAATTAGAAGCCATAAAATAAGTTCTAGGAAGATTTGAACCTGAAAGAAACCAAGTAGAATTTATTAGGATTTAGTAAAAGATCTTGCCTAAGCTATCCAGTTACCGATGGGGCAGTATGACAAGATTTATGGTCTTCCAAAATTTTCCAAATTTCAAAGAAGAATGTTTATTTTATATGTTTATTTTAAAAAATATAAAAGCCCACAAACGTTTATACCTTACCAAATTTAATAATTGGGGCTACAACTGAATGCATTTCATGAAATGCCATCTGATTTTTTTTTCAGATAAAGAACAGTCATGAATATCTTATTAAAAGACATGAAATAAATCAATGCTAGAGATTCATGCTTTTTCTTATATAAATTGGCCTGTACTCAGAGTCAGGAAATGGCGACCTGATGACAAGATAGATGGACCCTGGTTTTAATCCTTCCTTCCTTTCTCTTCTGGCTGTTGTGATTGTTCTGAGGTCTCTTTGTTTATTAAGAATTACTGTTCAATTAATTTTCCAGCCGAATGACCAACAACCAGGTTACATAGAAAGATTCAACGTTTTATTCTTATATACTTTTAAATTCTTCAATTTATTTTCCTTGGGTATGCGTTGAAATTCATTTTCTGCAAAGAAGTTAGCATGGCTGTGAGGATTTTACACCTAAAATCTCCAGCCACTCAGAAAAACCCTCATAGAATCTAGTTACTGTGATATTGACATGTGATGACTGTTAAGATCAAAAACACTGCCAAGTGACAATGCCAAGAATACTTTTTAGTATCATTTAGACAGAGAATGACAGATTAGGGAAATGAAATGAGAGGGGCACAACAGTGAAATGATGCAGTGTGGGCATGTCGGTTATACTAATTAATATTACTAATTAATTAGAATGCAATAATTGTACCTCCCCTTCAAAACCACTAAAGAGATGTTAACAGCTGTATTTATTATCTGTCTATATTTCTGAGATGAGGTGTTATGTACACTATTTATATTATTCGAACTATTGTCCTCATCTTTGTTGCCATATTTATCATAACATTTTGGCTGTTGTATGCTCCGGCCTTCTTCAAGTGGTTGGAATGTCAAACTGAACCCTTTATTTTGCTCGCTGGGGTAGACTGTTCTAGTTCCACGTGCCATGTCAAGGACATATGGCACAGTAGATAAAGGCATTAGTTAGATCCAGTGGCAGGACTCAAAGAGTGTGAATTCAATACCTGGTTAAGGCAGTGAAGAACTTGGAGAGGGGAATTAACTGATAACTGACATGTGAGAATTTTTTTAGTTTGTTTTTGCAGTGCAACACTATATGTCCTCATTTACTACACTTGTAACATTCTACATTTTTTGGACAGTCTTTTCCAAGATGTAATTTACCACAACTGAAACAAGGATTTATTCTAATTTTTGTACATTTGTCCTTTGCTTGTACCAATGCAGTCTTTCTTTTTTTGAATTTCTTCAGTATCATGTTTCAGACTTAGAATTGTCTAGCAATCATCCACTATTTCTTGCAGTGTTCAATTTAAAATGATTTGTTCAATTTTCATTAAAATTTTCACTCTTATTTTAGCATCTTTTTTAGCTGTTAAACCATGAACAAAAATTTTACCCTTTGAACATATCTAGAGTCATTTTCTTTATTCTAAACTTTTCACATTCTTTGTTGATGATACCAGCATACATGACAAAATCTTTGTCTTTTTTGGTTGGATTCATGCACCTCCAATGAGCATTAAACCGAGTACACTTGTCACTAATGATTTTCGTCAGAATGTTTACTGTGCCTCCAAACCTGATTTCATCTGGGGTTTTTTTTTTTTTTTTTTGGTAATATGTAGTTGCAGTATTTTTCATACTCTATCAGAACTATTTTCCTCAACAACAATCTTGTTTTTGCCTCATCTTCCTGGAACATTCTAGAATATACTTTTTTCATAATTAATTGATTATTTTATTCTAATAATTGATTTGTACAAATACTTTTTTCACCAGTTAGAATTAAAAAAGTACATTAATTTCTGTTAGAATAAGAATTAAGTTTATTATTATCTTTTAATAGTATGTGTCTTTATACATAAAATGTGCTGAAATTTGTTTTATTTAAGGCTTTTACATTTATAAAAATACAATTTTTCAATTGTACGAATATTTATTTCCCCCCACTATATATATATATATATATATTATATATATATATATAATAATGATGATGAAAGTGGAGTCCTTAGAAATCCATAGGTAATAGTTTATTTCATGTGATCAGGCCCCATCTCTTCAGACCAAAATTTTACAACAATAACTGGATTTTCAATTTATCCAGAAACAAGCAAAAAAGGAAAAAAATAAAAAGTGAAAAAAGAAAAAGGGTGGAAGAGAGAAAAAAAAAGGAAAGAGTTTCAAAAATGAAAGGGAAAGCCAGATTTCAAAATAAGGTTTTTTTTAGGAGGAAGAGAAAGAGAGGGAGAGACAGACAGTGAGGGGGAGGCAAAGAAACGTGTTAAGTAGTCAGTTGATGGGTTGACCTAGAAATACTTCCCATCCCCGGACATGACAAGTAAAAAGGGGTGGAAATATTCAAAAACGATACATTGAGATGTCTATTCATTTCATGTTGTGGAATGGTGTTATCGCATTATAATTGTTATAATTCAAAACAAAAAAAAAATTGTTGATGATTATGAAAATAATAGTAATAATAATAAATATTAATATGAAAAAAAATTTGTAAAAAAACCTTTTAATATAAAAATTTTAATAAAATAAATTGATAAGTAAAGGACTATTTTAAGTGACTAAAGACATAAAATTACAAAGATTTATATATATCGTAAATAAAAAATACACAGTGATATAAATATATATCTAAAAATATACATATACACTCCCCCATATATTTACATACACACACACACACATATATATATATATATTACATGCACACATACATACAAGCATATAAACATAAAAGTACACACACAAACATACCTATATACAATGTAACCCGGATATAAGAGAGTTGTCGGGACCGGATAAGTCTCTTATATCCAGGTTTCTCTTATATCCGGGTTTGGTCTATTTTGTTTAGGTAAGTATGGCTCTGTGGCAAAGTTACTTTAAAGTATAGATTTTCATGTCATTATTGCATTTTCTTGTCCTGTTGTATTTTTAGTGCCAAATAGTTTGTTTCTGCTTGTTTCTATCAGATCAAAAAACAAGATATTCAGGAACAAGTGTAATTGGTTGAAAAATAACGAATTTATAATTATGATTTTTTATATGCATTTCAAGCAAAAATATTGAGAAGACACAGTTGAGGAATGGATAGTGGCTTGGATTGAGGAATCAGAGAGCTAAGTACGAATTCCAGTTGAATCCATTACATTCACTTACGTGCTAATACCCTTGGGAAAGATATGAATCCTCTTCTTCTCCCTCCAGCTACGGGTAAATAGCAGGAGAGACTGCGTTCTATAGCCTTGGAGGGCAACTGGTCTAGGAGAAGGACAACTCTGAATTCAAACCTGGAGTGGATCCCCTAAGGCAGATGGACGGCACTTTGTGCTACCTTTCGGCAACTCCTGCAGCCGTCCTGGTACCAAACTGTATTGGTTTATCCTCTCCTTTCGACTCTGCTAGCAAGGTCAAGAGGAGGAACTAGACGTTCGGGCAGCCCTAGTTCTCTATATATCCCACCCAGGCTTGTTAGCACACTGCGCTACTCCATTGTTTGATGAGACGGACGGATGCCAACGATGATGATTTCAAGCAGAAGTAATGTGTGGAGCCAGCTATGTATTTTCTTGTTTTTGGTCATTTCAGTTCCTGTTGAACATTCAAAGCAAGTGGATGGTCTGGTCATGGTTTTTTTCTACAGCCGCGCATCCTTGAGAATGATGTTCGTCTATAATTCAAATGCGTTTACATAAAAAGAAACCCTGAAATTGGACATGCACTTGACAAAATGCAATTTGACTATTCCTTGTAAAATGGAAACAGATATTTGCATCGTTGGCTTGGATTTATCAATAGATGCACATTAAAAGACCAAATTTTCTTGGACTGGTGGGGAATATTGATCCTAAGAAGTTATTTTGCAAACATATTTCTGGTCAGAAGACATTTATGATTACAAATATAATAATTTTTTTTCTAAAATTTCACAGAGTCTCAGTTATAGCCGGCTATCATTTAGTGGAAGAATCTCTATTTTTTTATGAGCTATAAGTAGATACCCAATATTGGAAAAGGGGGGTTTGGTTTCATGACTTTTCCAAGAGGAATCGACCCCAAAACAATACCAGTGGGCAGCATATAAAATCTCAAACCAATTCTCTAGTTTCACATTTATCCATTAAGTTGTATCACATACAGAAAAGGATAAGCAAATACTGATAGAAAAAGTTCTAACATAAAGACAGGACAATAGATATAAAAAATAAATAAACTAGAGAACAACTATTGCATGTCCCAATATCATTCAGTGGATCCTATTATAATGGATCCATTAAAGAAAATTGGATTACAAAGCCTTCCAAGTTGATTAAATATGCAGAGATACATTCGTGGATGATGGAGAAAAACATGTCAGATCAGATTTGTCTCAATGTAACCAACAATAAACTCTTAAATCAATATGCTTGATATCTATTATGTTTTCTTTCTTTCGACACAAAATGTAAAAAAGGAACCTCTAAAACTAATGGCTATTTTATTGAAAGACTTTGAAGATGCCTAAATATGGACAAAAGTTGGAATTCTCAATAAATTTAGAACAGTTTGCAGTACACCTATAGACATATAAAACATGATATGAACTTGCATGGAATAAGCAAAAGAATATATAAATATTTCGTCACAATTATATTTTATTCTGATTGGTTCATGCAAATTAATTTTATGATTGGTGAGACTATTAACTTAAATAGCCAATAAACTTGACTGAGTGTATTTGCTCAGTATCTGTCTATATTTCTGAGATGTGGTATTATGTACACTATTTACATTATTTGGACTTTTGTCCTTATCTTTGTCTCCATATTTATTACATTTCGGCCGTTGTATGCCCTGGCCTTCTTCAGGTGCTTGGAATATCAAACTGAACCCTTTATTTCACTCACTGGGGTAGACTGTTCTAGTTCCGTGTGTCATGTTTTAATGGATGTCAGTTATCTCCTGTTAATTCCCCTCTCCAAGTTCTCCACTGCTTTAACTGGGTATTGAACTCACACTCTTTGGGTCCTGTCACTAGATCTAAACAATGCCTTTATCCACTGTGCCATGTGTCCTTGAGGGTTCAGTTCCACATTCCAACCATCTTATTTGCTAGATTTCATTATATTACTGAGCTTGTCAGGTCAAACATATTTAGAAGTGGTGACACTATACTACAGATGACTCAGTTACAATGAGCAGACATGTAGCAAGGATGATCGACTATTGGCTTACAAAGAGCCTCCTGTTCAGAGAACTTGTCTCTAGTTGGGGAAATGCTGGAGCTGCATTGGAGATTTACAAGAACTTCTTGAAAAAGACATTTCTTGTAGAATCCACCATCATCAGTCGGAAGCAGAAGCAGTTGAGAAGGCAACAGATACAGGAAACAATAATCTCCTTCACTAAAACAAGCTGTAGAAAAAGTCGGCAGAAAGAAGAAGATGGCAGATGCTCTCCTGAAAAGACATCCATGTACCTATATGCTTCATTAGCCATCCGAGAGTCTGACATGGAAGTTCCTCTCAAATCTTCTTTCAAAAAGTCAAACTATTATATCTGATTATGAGTCAGTCTCATTCTCATTGGAGAGTGAGAAAGTTGAAGGAGGTTTCATAAGTCAGGATTTCTATACTAGATAATTTTTCTTTGCTTAACTCATTTGAGGACATAGTTTCCAATGTACTTATGTCTTTGTACAAAGCACTACCAAAATGGATTGGTCTGTTTGGTATATTAAGATGCTTTTCTTCCTATCACCATTTCCCTTTAGAAATAAGGTTTTTTTACTCCTCTTATAAATTGATCATCTGAACAATGAACAACATCAGCATCTTCATTGCCATATTCACAATGTTTCTGCCATTGTACACTCCAGCCTTCTTTAGGTGATAACAGTCCAAATAATGTAAATAATGCAAGTAATCATAATGCCTCATCTCTGAGATATAGACAGATATTGAAGAAAAATTCCAGTCACCTGAAGAAGGCCAGAGCATACAAAGGCCAAAATGTTGCGAATATGGCAATGAAGATGAGGATAACAGTCCAAATAATGTAAATAATGCAAGTTATCATAATGCCTCATCTCAGAGATATAGACAGATATCAAACAACATCAGGTATACAAAGAAAGAGCTCAATAGTCGAAACAATTTCAAATTTTATTATTTCAAATGAGAGACTATTATGCTTGTTTGGAATTATTATATAGATATCTTGTTGACGGCAAACAATTCAAATATCTTTTTCTTGATTTCATTTAGTCTCTATAAGCAATACTTACAAAAAAAAAAAACAACAAACAAATTGGTTGTTATTAATGAGCTAGTATTTATGTAATGAAAATGTGTTGAATCAATTTGAATGAGATGTCAAATTTTTGCTACCACCACCTATATGATGAGAATTTAGAAAAAAAACTTAGTTTTGTTGATGTAATTGGAAGGAAAGAGAAATCAAGTGACAGAGTGATAAACAATATTGCATCATGTGAAACATCACGAGACAAAGTGATAAACAATATTGCCTCATGTGAAACATCAAGAGATAAAGTGATAAACAATATTGCCTCATGTGCAACATCAAGAGACAGAGTGATAAACAATATTGCCTCATGTGCAACATCAAGACAAAGTGATAAACAATATTGCCTCATGTGAAACGTCAAGAGACAAAGTGATAAACAATACTGCCTCATGTGAAACATCAAGAGACAGAGTGATAAACAATATTGCCTCATGTGCAACATCAAGACAAAGTGATAAACAATATTGCCTCATGTGAAATGTCAAGAGACAGAGATAAACAATATTGCCTCATGTGAAACATCAAGAGACAGAGTGATAAACAATATTGCCTCATGTGAAACATCAAGACAAAGTGATAAACAATATTGCCTCATGTGCAACATCAAGACAAAGTGATAAACAATATTGCCTCATGTGAAATGTCAAGAGACAGAGATAAACAATATTGCCTCATGTGAAACATCAAGAGACAGAGTGATAAACAATATTGCCTCATGTGAAACATCAAGAGACAGAGTGATAAACAATATTGCCTCATGTGCAACATCAAGACAAAGTGATAAACAATATTGCCTCATGTGAAACATCAAGAGATAATGTGATACACAATATTGCATCATGTGAAACATCAAGAGATAATGTGATACACAATATTGCATCATGTGAAACATCAAGAGATAATGTGATACACAATATTGCATCATGTGAAACATCAAGAGATAATGTGATACACAATATTGCATCATGTGAAACATCATGACACCAAGTACTAAACATGTGAAAATCCCAACCAAAATGGCCTTTAAATAATTGTTTTTTTTAAAAACAGAAACTAATTTTGTTCAGATTTTGTTCAGGTAATTTCATTAAAGAGAAATTTCCATTTTATTAAATGGTAAGAAAAAAAATTCCCCTCACCACTCCAAATTTGTAATGTCATTTGTGTGTGCTGTTGAGTCAATGGGACCCCCACATAACAGCAGCAGGATATTTTATTAAAATAGTCCATGGTCAATTATTATTAAAAGGATGAAAGTTGATGAGAGGCAGGCAAATTAATTTAAACCTTGCATTCTCTATCAATAGAAAATGTTGTTAGCATTAATTCACCAGAATAAGGAAATAGAAAATCATTTCATGAGGAAAAAAAACAAAAAATATATAAAATAAGAATCAGAGAAAAGGTAGATGGAAAGAAAATGGATTTATGAACAAAATTGACAATTGAGGTTTGATAATTTTTGTTCTGGAGAATTAAAATAAAAAAAAAAATCAGATGCTGTGAAAGATTTCAAGAATAAACCAACAAAAGTCAAAAGAAAAATAGAAAAAAAAGAGTTGACATTTTGAATTTGATCCACTGTGGATAAATTCTCATCCATTTTTTTTGCAAAATGAAAATCAAGAAGAATCAATTTTTGTAAAGATTCTGTCATTTAGCCAGACATGAACAATGTGAATGATATATGCATAAGAAATAATCTATATCTGTTGCAAATATTTCAGTTGCAATAATTACATGAAACATATTCACAAATGTCACATTGAATGACTCAAATTTTTAATAAAATTTTGTAATTTCTATAAACAGTAAACCAATAAATAACTTTAACTCTCTCTCTACTGAAGAAAACAAAACAGAAATGAAGACTAAGATAAGCTATTAAAAGCTGGATATTTTGTGATTATATTTGCCAACAATTCATAAATATAAATTCCTTAATTTTATAAATATTGAAAAATAATAAAAAAAAAACAAAAAAACAACAATAACAAGAGAGAATTATTTTTCCGATTGTTTTGATTGGAGAAATTTTCCAAAACACAAATTATTAAGAATCAATAATTTTTTTTCCATTTTAAAACTTTGGGAATAAAATAAAACCAACCTATAATAATTTATTAATTGCAAAAAGGATCGTTATCAAGATGAAGTGAAAATAATTCTGCAATTAAAATTAAATTTAATTAGAATTAAGGAGCAAAAGGAAAACAAAACTAAGGAATTTTTTTGAACAGCAATTTGTGATTTTCAGTTAAAGATTTAGCACAGCAAACCCTCCCCCCCCCCAAAAAAAAACCCAGCTTTCTTAAAAAAAATAAAATAAAGAAAAACTATTTTGGAAAATAGAATGAAAAAGAGACTTTTTTTTACTGAATGAAAAGAAACTGAAATTTTCCTTTGACATAATAAAAAATCTGGAATATGAAAATGAGTTTTGGATGTTTTTATGGCTATTAGTGCTGGGTTGATTCTTTCACCTAAAACATCCAAAACTTGTTGAATTTCCTTCATTGCTGAAATAAATCGACAAAGAAAAGACGAAGGATATGGAAACACTAGAGGGACAGTTTAGGACACTGATTTTATTTCCTTCTTTTGGATTCCAACGATCTCTTGCTGGGGAATTTCCTTCCCGAACAGTTGGCACGTGTTCACCAGTCAAAGGTCCAACCGAGAAAGAGACAGATTCTTCTAGTTTATCTTTGGCGCCAGGAAATCTCTCTTTTTGCACATGCATAAATTGTCTTTCCTGTCAGAGGACTCCTGGGAGATTTTAATGTTTATTTGATTTTGTATTTTTATTTTATCTTGTATTTTTATTTTATTCCCACAACCCATCCCTACCCGATGTAGCAGAGCTACAGTAAGGATGCATTGAAGGCAAAGTTAGTCTTTTATAAGGTGCGTGTGTGTATGTTACTCTTTTCAATGTACATATAATTTTGTTTATGTGTGTATTTTATGTGTAGTAGAAATGGTCATTGTTTCTTGCAAACCGTACACGTCTACCCGAGCAAGTGACGATTGGTTCCTGTGGTGAGTTTTGCTGCGTTTCAGGTGTTGGTGATGATGTGTTGTCTGTTAGGCTGTGTTTTTTGTTTTCATTCTTTTTTTGGGCATTGACGAATATTGCTGGCTTCAATCGCTCAATTGAAACCGTTTGTTCATCACCAGCCAATGTCTCAACGATAAAATATTTTTTTTCTTTTTTTTATTAGTTTGTATGGACCCCGAATATGGAGCTTCCAGAGATTTTCTAATCCTGTCAGTTCGCAGCCATACATGTGTTGCTGTTTTTAGTTCTTTAGGTATAAAGGATTTTTGAGTTGTATGTAGCTGTCCTTCTGAAAGGAGGGTTATATCCAACTCTTGCATCTCTTTGGCAATTTTTTTTTATGTCATTTTTGGTCAAGTCGGGATACTCCTGGTTGATTATTGGTCTTGGAAGTAATAACTGGGTTCTTATGACAGCAGTGACTGGGGAGAAAACTTGCTCATTAGGCATATTCCTAATACCAAGCAATATAATTGGCAATTGCATCCAACCAGCTCTGCTTTCTTGTCGTGATTGCTGTTTTAAGAGTACGGTGCAACCTTTCGATTATTCCATTGGTTTGAGGGTGGTAAGCCGTTGTACGGAGCCTGTGGAAACCTATTATAGCAGACAGGTCCTTAAACAGTTCACTTTCAAATTGACTTCCCCTATCCGTGACAACATGTAATGGGACTCCAAAGCGAGAGATCCATGTATGCAGGAATGCTAATGCTATGGTGGTGGAGGAGGTGTCTTGTAGAGGTGTAGCTTCTACCCATCTCGTTGCTCTATCAATGCACGTAAGTACATGTCTAGCTGGAGATGTGTAGACGCCGTCTTAAGTGGTGGTGGGTAACAGGGGACCAATAATGTCTATCTGCACGGTTTCAAATCTTCCTGATGGTAGAGAGAAAGGTGTAGTTTTTGTTCTAGTGTGTCTGGAAATCTTGGACTGTTGGCATCGTTGACAGCTCTTGACCCAAGATTGTATGTTTTTCTCCATTTCTGGCCAGAAGTACCTAGCTTCAATCAGTTTTGTTGTTGGCGTAGGTCCTGGATGGGAGATGTCATGGAACATGTCGAAGATTCTCCTACGAAGTGGTTCAGGTATGTATGGTCTGGGAGTAGATGTTGATAGTTCGCTCCAGATGGATGACCCTTGCAACTCAAAGGCTTTAAGTCGGCTCCTGTATGTGTCGATTTCCTCATCCTCTCTTTGTGATTCACTGATAGCTGGTAGATCACAGGGGTCTATGGTCACCGAAAATGTGGGTCGAGATAGACAATCAGCAACGATATTTTCATCTCCTCTTATATACTGTACATCTGTGACATACTCTGTCATAATTGATAAATATCTTTGTTGCTTGTCCGATTTCATCGGTGTTTTCTTTCTGAATGCCAGGGAAAGTGGTTTGTGGTCTGAAAACAAAGTGACATTTCTGCCTTCAATTTGTGGTTTGAAGTGCAAGACCGCCTGATATGCTGCCAAAAGTTTCCCTGTCAAAGGTGGAATATTTCCTCTGGTTTTCAGACAGTTTTTTTGAACAAAACCCAATGGGGACAGGATCACCATTTATTATCTGATGTAATGCTGCACCCACTGCATGGTTGAAGCTATCCGTGACTAAGTGGTTTTGCGTGGCATCTGGATCAGTGTGCATCAAAGCAGATACTTTGGCAAGATTGTCTTTTATGGCAACGAATGACTCACTTTCAGTCGGGCTCAGTTTTAATACTTTTTCCACTGGATTATATTTGATGGCCTCAGTTAGTGGCAGTAACACATCTGAGGCTCGAGGGATTAATTTCCTGTAAAAGTTTACCATACCCAGGAATCGACGTAGAGATTTGGAGTCTGTGGGTTCTGGAAAATGTTTGATGTCTTCGACTTTCTGTGTTGTTGGTTTAATCCTTTCATGCTTACATTATAGCCCAAGAAGTCAATAGAGTCTTTGTAGAACTGACATTTTTCAACAGAGATTTGAAAGTTGTTTCCTTCGAGAATCGAAAGGACTTTCTTGAGATCTTTGTGGTGTTGTTCCTTAGATTCGGAGAAAACAAGTATATCTTCGATATATGTGAAAACATCCATAAATATGTTGTCCATAAATCTCTGGAATGTAGAGCTGCTGTTTTGTAGACCAAATGGCATGAATAGGTATTCAAAGAGACCAAATGGTGTTATCACAGCCAATTTTTCTATGTCTGCCTTATTCATGGGAATCTGGTGATAGGCCTGTAAGGGATCAATTTTTGAAAATACAGTCTTCTTGAAGAGTTTAGATCCGAGACTGTTAATATTTGGTATTGGATATCTGCCTGGTTTTGTCAACTGGTTCAAATGTCTAAAATCGCCACATACTCGCCATTTTCCTGGGGTTGACTTGGGAACTAGATGTAGTGGCGAAGACCAGGGGGACTTTGACGGTTTAATGATTCCAGCTTGTAAGAGTGTCGCAAACTGCTGTTTAGCTGATTTATATTTTTCTTCTGACAGTTGTCGGACCTTGGCATGAGTAGGGGCGCTATCTTCAGTGTCTATGATGTGTGTTACTTTTGTGTTAGACACTAAAGGCTGTTCTGTACGTGGATTGGTTAGTTTTGGAAATTCTTGGAGGAGGGACTGCACTTCTTCTGGTTTTATTCACAGTTATACACTGAATCTGTGCAGTGACTCGTCCTCCTTGTGTATATCAATGGGTTTCCTCATCAATGAGCCTGCCCTTTTTGCAGTCTAAGATTAATCCATAGTAGCGCAGAAAATCTGCTCCTAAGAGGGGGTTGACGGTATCCGCTACTACTACGGTCCATGTGTATGAACGTCGTAGGCCCGGAATCCCAATATCCACTACTGCTTCGCCAAAGCATTTAATGTTATTCCCATTTGCTGCTGATAGTGTTACAGGTGTAGGGTTTAAGTTCAGACCAAGTGCCATTCTCTGTGGTAAGATTGTTATAGAGGCACCTGTGTCTATCACAAAATTGATCTTATTTGTGTCAATTTTGGTAGCAACCTCAAATAGTTGCGAATTGCCAGTTGCTGATGCAATTTGCATTATCAGTTTTCCGAGGCTTGGGTGGTAGGGTTTCTGGGGGGTGAAGATGGCCTCGAAGTGGGCATTATATGACAGCCGGACTTGTCTAGCCACCTGCACCATGGTTTGCACGTCCTCGACTTTTCTGCATAATATAAATGTCCACGACATACTCGAGGCCTCTGGTTCTCATAGAATGGTCCGGAGCTATAGGTCGTTCTAGGTGTGGCGCCGGTGGAGGCAGTAGATCTGGAGTGTCTGCTTGTATGCGGCATAGTGGCGGCTTGTATCATCCTGGGTTTTAAAAATGGTGTTATTTCGTCAGCCAATGTACCCAGTTCCATCAAGTAGGCATTTTTTATTGCTGCTATTACGGGTGTTATTTCCGGGGGTAGTGCCTGAATGAACTTATGTCGAACAAGTTCATCTCCAACACCAATCCTGCTGGCTGTCGACATCAGCTCATGGAGATAAGCTGAAGGCCTCCCTGTCATTTGAGTGTTAGCCATTAATTTAGCGAACATCTCTGGTTTTGTCCTCTCGTGTCTGGCCATTACTGCGTCTTTTAATTCTGAATATTTTTTAGAAGCTATAATAGCGGATGGTAAGCTGGATATCAATTCTGGAGGTAGAACAGACAATACGTGATAAAACTTG
This sequence comes from Acanthosepion lycidas, assembly GCA_963932145.1. Lineage (NCBI taxonomy): Eukaryota > Metazoa > Mollusca > Cephalopoda > Sepiida > Sepiidae > Acanthosepion > Acanthosepion lycidas. The sequence continues at coordinate 6,309,715 of OZ010579.1, forward strand.
GTTTCTTCACTTGTTATGTGTCGCTATTCAAATTGTGCCTCACAAATTGCAAACCAACCATCTGCTGCCGTGTGCATAAAGACTGGGATTTCGACTGATATAGCTGCTGCATTTTCTTCCATTTTAGTGACTTACGTTAAGGCAACAAGAGGGAGGAAGATAAAAGACAAAGCAGGACGATAAAAACAAATCTCTGCTGGACGGAACGTATTTGTGCTAATAAAATATTTTTTTTTCTTTTTTTTTTTTTTTTAGTGTCTGTGTGAGTGCGATAAAAGGATGAAAGCAATGAAAGCAGTTACTCACATATTTTTTCTTTTTAAGTTTTACACAGCACGTATATGGCTACAGTAGCCAACTTGACCTGTTGTGGTGGTGGAACGATGGTAAGCCAAGGATTGGTAGTGGGGAAGCAAGCAAAGTCACATGGGGGTAAAAGATTGCATCAGTTAATGTATACTCCTTGTAGGAAAGTTGTTAATTTTATTTTTATTTTTTTATTTTTTTTATTTTTTTATTTTTTTTTTGGTCACAGAAAACTTGAGTGTAGATATCATGTCGGCGTCACCATTATGGATGTTATGGCTATTAGTGCTGGGTTGATTCTTTCACCTAAACATCCAAAACTTGTTGAATTTCCTTCGTTGCTGAAATAAATCGACAAAGAAAAGACGAAGGATACGGAGACACTAGAGGCACAGTTTAGGACACTGATTTTATTTCCTTCTTTTGGATTCCAACAACCTCTTGTTGGGGAATTTCCTTCCCGAACAGTTGGCACGTGTTCACCAGTCAAAGGTCCAACTGAGAAAGAGACAGATTCTTCTAGTTTATCTTTGGCGCCAGGAAATCTCTCTTTTTTTTTTTTTTGCACATGCGTAAATTGTTTTTTCTGTCAGAGGACTCCTGGGAGATTTTAATGTTTATTTTGTACTTTTATTTGATTTTGTATTTTTATTTTATTCCCACAGACTAAATGCATCTTAAAAAAAAAAAAAAAAAAAAAAAAAAAAAAAATGGATGTATAATCACAAATTTATCTAATCCCAGCATCTAATCTAAAATTTATCTTATGAATTTTCTTTCATAAAACAGGAAAAAAAACAGAAAGTGTGTCAATTAGCCATGTATTTCCAACTTGTGTTAGTAGCCAAGGGCAATACCAGCATTTTTAATGTAGATTATTTAGAGCAGGCAGACAGACAGACATTCCAACCTCAGAAAATGAGCAAAACAAGTCTTTTTACTCTAATTCCTTTTTATTTGATAATAATGTAGAGCTTAGTTGGATTAAGGTAAATATCAAAATAGACATAAAACATCGAGTTATCTGTAGGCATCCCCATGAAATCGCAAAAAAATAAATAAAAAAATACCAAAATGAAAACAGTTTTATCATCAAATAAATTTATAAATTTATCATTATTAAGAGGAAGGATCAAAGTATTTTTTGAATATTTAATTAAATTTTTTACTCCTTTTTAGAACATTTTGAATAAAAAATTAGTTTTTTCTTGCATCAGCGGATATACTAACTTTTAGCATAGCAAATATACGCTTTTTTCGCAGAAACAGACTCATTAATTCTTGCAAAAAATCAAATAATTGTCAGATTTTAATGAAATTTTCAGGACTGAATGAAATTATTTTTGAAGTTTGTTTTATTAGAAAATCTTGGTAAATTATTTTTTTTTTTTAAATGTTTCAGTCCGTTACTTAATTTTATGAAAACTTTAGAAATTCATCATAATTTTTAGTGATTATTTTAGTTAAAAACTGAATTCTTTGAAGAATTTAAACCACCAAATTTTTTTCCCAAACTGGACTTTATATTACCAAAAATCTGTTTTGAACTGAAAAATAAAAAATACAATAAAACTAAGATATTTAATTAGAGAGGCTTTTAATTGCTTTTATGAATAATATATATATTAAAGACAATATTATCTGAAGAAAAAATAATTTTTTCAATGAAAAATGAATTTTTACATGATTTGTTTTCATTTTTACAATTTTAAATTAAATAATTTATAAAATTTTTAAATCTTTTAAAAATCAGTTTAAATGGTGTAATTCTCAGAAAATATTGTTACTAAGTAAAACTATATTTACTAATGATATATTATAAAGTTTATTATAATCTTATTATAATGTCCCCGAATATTTTTAAAAAGAATTTTGATTATTTGTGTCTAAATATCCTATTTTTTCTAAGTAAATTTGTAAATGACATTATTATTAAAAGTTCATGTGTTTTAAGCGGTGACCTCCACACTTATGGAAAAAAAACCCTTAAAATTTATCATCTGCTATCATCAATTCTGCATTATCATACTTAACTTCTCAACACATTAGGCCATTGATATGTCTGCTAAACAAAACCCAATGGTTAAGAAATGCTTTTATACAACATTTCATGCTATAAGTAAGCAATATTTATTTCAAACCAGACTAATTTAACATTAAATTTGCTAATTTTCCTCAGATAACATTACAGAAACATTTTATTTTTACAGGAATTTTAAAACTGAGAATTAAGTTTTGTTTACATGTGTCAAAATGGCCGATTTTATCGATTTTACTGAAAAAAAAAATCAATTCCAATCAATATAATTCCTGTTTGAAATGCATCAGAGTATTTTGCTTACTGGAAATAGCAAATTTTAAATCCCTTAGCTTCCAGTTGAGACTAATATGAAAGCTTTTACATTTTTAAAAATTCATTTTAAACCTTATATATACCAAAATTGGTGGAGGTACCTAGTTATTTATATAATTGCAAAAATATAAGCAAAGAAATTCACCTGAAATAAACAGGTTGATATATTAGCCACCATTTCTTTTCTTTTTCCACAGCTGAATGATTTTAGATTTGTTTTAATTTTAGTTAAAATGAAATTAATGAAAATTGATTCTTTTTATCCCAAAACCTTTTATAATTAAAAGACTTCATCTAACGTCCCAATTTTTGTGTTGTCAAAAAGTAAATACAAAATTAATGCTTTTAACTCATTCCTCAAGATTTGTTATTTAAAGACTGGATTCTCAAATATTAATTCATGTTTTTTTTTTTTTAATCATTTCACTCCAAGCAAGGCAATAAATCCACTAAACATAATCAAAACATCAAAAAATGATTGGTGGCCAATTTAATTCATTTTTTTTATACAAACTTCACCCGAACTTTCTTTGATATTAGCAGATCATGGGATTTGTAACCAAAAGAGATAATTTGTCCTGTAAAGACACCATTTCCAGACAAGACAGGCGTAAACGAAAAAGATCCATGTATTCAAGCGACCAATATTTTCTACCGGAATGGCAGGTTTGTTTGAAAACCCAAAAGACTGAAAGCTTTAAAATCTCATTCTTGAATTGATTTTTTGAAGCAAGAGAAAATGAGGAATTTGGAGAAAAACCAAAATGAAAAGTAGGTTAAGCTGATCCAGGTTCCATTAATTCTTTAACTGTGCAAATCGTAATCAGTTGCAAAAGCAGCAATGTGCTTGTTTTTGATCTTACTAGCGAAAGAATTTATTGGTTGAGCTCAGCAAGGACAAACTGCTTTTTTGAGGAAAAAAGCCAGAAAAGTTCTTCATGAGAAGCATTTAAAAAATACATAACGATCATAAAATACTGCTTAATGGCTTCATTTGTGTCACCGACTTTTTTCTTTTTTAATGATCAGGTTTCTGCCTTTAGCATTAGCACAATGAAGCAGCCATTTTGTTTGCACTGAAGACAAAGTTTTGACAAAGTATCAGTTGGCTCATAAGCCTTCTTATTAAATTCTGGAAGTTCCAATAGAAAAGGAAAAAAAAAAAGATTCTTCTACTCTGCCATGCAAGCAAAGGAGAGAGTGCTATGTGGAACAAAAGATTTCTACTTCACAAATGCATTTATTTTGCTTCAATTATTATTTTTTTAGGAGAGGAGTAGGTGTTTTAAAGAGCAGAATAAAAAACTGTAAAAAAAAAAAAAACAGACAAAAAAAAAGAATGAAATAAAATTATGTAAGCTTGTCAGTGAGAAGGTAAAATTGGAAAGAAGGTGGCATCAGCAGCAGCATGATTCTTGCTTAGTTTCAGTGGAAATTAGTTAAAACTTTTTTGTTCCTCAAGACCTTTTATAATGGAAACACTTGACTTAATAAAATTTTTCTGTTGTCAAAAACAAGACATACAAAAAATCTAAAAAAAACTAATTTTTTGAGATTTCTTATTTCAAAACTGCATTCTCAAATATCCAACAAATAATTTAACTTAAATGTTAACTGTCATCTTCTGTCTTTTTGAATCCAGATCTGTCATTGTCTTTTCTTTTTCTGTCACTCTCAATAACCCTTTGCATCCTAATTGATTTTATTGCCCTGTTTGGGATGAAATGATTTAAAAAAAAAATAATTATAGCTACCATACTTGAGAGCATATAAAATACACTAGAAAAAAAAAAAATCTAAAAAACCAAAAGCCTTCATTTTACGTGACTTGAGTTGTCACAGGTAAACTTATCCTCAACATTCACTACTATAGGCTATAATTTTACTTCAGATTGTTACTTCTATCTAATCCAACTTCATAATATGATTAATTACTCAAATTATATATTATGCCTTTAAATTCCTTGAGGAACATAGAGCTGCAAGATATTGTGTTTTTTTTTATAACAAGCCAGTTTTTAAGTGAGTAGTTTTTAGCTTACTTCACAACACCACAACCTGGAAGATCAGGTTTTGAGTTCAGAGTTGTCCTTCTCCTAGACCAGTTGCCACCCTAGGCTATAGAACCCAGTCTGTCCTGCTATTTACCCATAGCTGGGGGGGGCGTTGAGAAGAAGAAGATTTATACCTTTCCCAAAGGTATCCGACTGGAATTCAAACTCAGCTCTCCGAGTTTTCAATCCAAGCTGCTCTCTATTACTCCACTGTGCCTCCAACTTCATCGTAATATGATTAATTACTTAAATTAAATACATTATTATTTTCAAGGTAAAAGAAATTAGATTAATACCTGGCAATGTTCTGTTTTATTACTGTAACCGTTTTGGATATTTGCACTATTCTGATTCCTTGCATTATTTTCCACATTTTTTTTTTTTTTTTTAATACACTAATGTTTTATAATACAGCATCCAATCGCACCTCCTTGGGCTAAAATTTTTTCTGCTGACAAAGTGGAAAGATTATATTGAATCAATTGCTAGGTCTGCTGCTAGGAAAGTGGGTTCACTGTGACATGCCAGAAAATTTTTCTTGCACATTTATAAGTCTACCATTCATCCATGCATTGAATATTGTTGCCACATTGCCGATCTGCTGCTTCTGCTATGTATTTAGAGATTCTAGATAAAGTACAAAGAGCAACCTGCAATGTTATTGATCCTTACCTGGCATCTTGGCTTCAATCACTTTCTTTTTTTTTTTTTATGTGCTGTGTCCTTTCAGGATGTAGGCAATCATGACCCTCCACTTCCTCCTATTCTTTGTGGCTCTCAACAAGTTTTGTGTTTCTTCCAACTCCCCCAGTCTATACTCTGCCATCCACCTGCCTAAGCCTACCACGTATATTATATGTTGCTTTTCCCCTGTCTCTTTTTAATAACATGGCTTCTCTTTTCTATAAATATTTCCATGGTAATTGTTCTGATAAACTTTGCTCTTTGGTACCTCAACTTTATGAATTTAAATACAGTACTACATTGGCAGCTAGGCTTCATCATTTTACAGTTGATATGGCTAAATGCAATAATACATCACAAATTTCCAGGATCTGGTTCTGTAAAGGGAAGTAATCATTAGGAACCTATTCTTATCTTATTTTCAATCTCAGAATAGCAACAAACAACTTTATAGTATCAAAAAGAATTAAATGATTTTGATAATTTAATAGTAACATTTATTTATTAAAATATTTCCAGATTGAAATTCTGTTCTCATCGTATTTCTGTTCTGAAGTATGAGGCTTTTTGACTCTAGAGTCATCAGCTCTATTATGGTTTCTTAGCTACATTCGAAACTGAATTGCTGCAGTCCCGAAGATCCAATGGAAGCGCTATCAAATTTATGACTAGAAGATTTGCCACATTTTTAACTTAAAGATGTTTTCTTTTGACAGAATAAATTATGTTCATCACAGAAAACCCCTCTTTCAGTCTCCACAGAATTTATAGCAATTATATTTTTAACTATTATACATCAGCTATTAATACATAAGATTATTTTCAGCTAATTCAACAACTGGTTCATTAAGATTTTATAATTTTAAGAATCAATTCATATGAACTGGCAGGCTAGCACCACTGGTTTGCTGTAACCATAAGTTCTATGTAAACAATATCTTTTTTTTTTTTTTGCACATCTCACTTGTGAAACTCTCTTCCAGCTTCTTGCTTTCCAATCAACTTTGATCTTTAAAAATCTAAATACAATGTCAGTCGTTATCTTTTGTCTATTTAATTTCTGTTCTTTTATTGTTCTCTCTTAATAATGTTTTTTTCTAATATTCTTTTACACTCAGTAACCCATTGAGTCTTAGTGGCTTTATTTCCTTGTTTAGAGTGAAATGACTAAAAAAAGAAAAAGGGATGTTTATAGCTTGATTTAAACATTAGATGCTTAAACACCCTAAAAATTTTCCTGATTATGCTCCACTGAAAGTGGGGTATGTCTAATATGCCAATGCTTCTTTTGTACCATCAAAGATGGTAAAATATTTTTCTAAACACTCTTTTAAAAAAGTACGAAATTAATGCAATGGAAAAATTCAAAATAATGAGTTTTAAATTGGCCTCCCCAAAGCATCTTAAATCTTACAGAAATGCTAATATCTTATAACAATTATATAATTAATAATACAATTATCTTATAATTAATAAGTGCCATTAGCAAAAATTTAATTCTCTGGTGTGCTTTGCATATAAACAAGTAAAACCGTTAACTGTTGGCCAAAAGTACAGAATCTGAACTTTAGTACACAATGTTAGATTTTATTATGTAAGTTAATGTTTACATAGTTGGTCGGTTGATTTTCTTTAGTGTCATATCAATCTCTATGAGTTATTTAATACCAAAATGTAAATATTCTGTACATAATTTTATACTTTCAGTAGAAAGCTAGGTTTTCAGATATATAATTTATACATAAAAATGTATTGTTGGTAAGTTTACTATGAAAATGTACTTTTATACATTTTTGTGTTGCATTGATTGTTATTTTGCTATAAAGATGTATTGTTGGTCAGTTTATTACAAAAATGTACTGATTTTTATTTGAAAGGGAGGGTCATTATTTTCCCATAGCTGGGACCCTAACAGGTGCTACCACCTCAGGTCAGAGTGAACCTAGAAAGAACACTGGCAATTAAGAGGTGGTTCCATGATCCCAAAATCCCTAATCTCCTGATCAAAGGCCTTGCTGCCAGATGTAGCTTATTATCATACCCAGGACTCAATGTTTACATAACAAAATTGATATTAACTGATGTTGGTAAAATTTTTATATATGATAAAAATAATATAAATTTCAGTTTGTGCATTTAATCCAAGTAGTTACATTAATGTATTTGTTAGTGTGAGATTATATGGCACAGCTTGACGGTTTGTTCATCATATTGTAAATAAATATAGAAAATAGCATAATTATTGGTATCATTTTTGTTATTTATTTCAGATACATATACAATGACTTGGGTCATACGATATAATCTCTAAAGAGAAACACAACTTTGGAAATTGTGAAAAAATTAAATGCAAATCAAAGAACAATTACAAAGTAATCGAAAACATTTGCAGGATAAGAAACGAAATGTAAATTTAAGGAGGACAGAAAATGAGATTTAAGAAAAATTAAAATTGTAATAAGCAAGGAAAGTGGACTGAACGGACAGAAAATATTTGAAGGAGAAAATGGAAACAGAGAAAAAAGTGAATTAAGAATATTGACTAAAGACATGAAAGCAACCAAACTATTGCCTTTACGTAAATTGATTGGAATTGTTCTTCAATATCTGTCTATATCTTATTTACATTATTCTTCAGGAGACTGGAATTTTGAATTAGAGCATACAATGATCGAAACATTGTGAATATGGCAATGAAGATGAGAATAACAGTCTGAATAATGTAAATAATGCAAGCAATCATAATACCTCATCTCAGAGATATAGACAGACTTGGTTGATTGATAACAATTTTATGAGTCAGTATCCCAAAATGCCAAACATGTCAAAGTTTTATCATGAGGACATTGACTTGCATAATAAAATGTGACAAAAATGAAGAATTTGGTGAAGACATTTCTAGCTGCAAAGTATATGATTTCCAAACTCATCAGGAGTATGTGACAATTGTTACGAAGGCTGATCTGTAAACAAGTAGCGATAGAATTTCTTTGATGAAATAGAAAAGAAATTTTTGATAAGATTTCAGCAGATGCCTCAGTAGCACTTTTAAGAAAAAAATTTACAGCTTTCTGCATTTTATCATGAAGCAAAAACAAAAAGTTAGGCATATTTAAATTTTCTTATTAATTTTAAATTCATCCAGATCTAGTAAGGTATCAGCTTGACATTGTCATATTTAAACAAAATGAATGCAAGTATTTATTTTTTCATTATGAGAAAAAGAAATTGCTCCTTACAGATTAAAACACAAATATAAAGGATGTTCCAATAACTTGGACTGATTTTAAATGTGAATTAAGTTTAAGTGTCTAATGATTTTTTTCTTTTTCTTTCAGATTTAACAACTTAAGTCTTTTGCAATTTCAACCATGGAAAGATTAACAATCAAACAACGTGTTAAAGTTATCGAAGCCTATTACGAAAATGGATGTTCAAACGGAATGAGAAGTTCTCAAGTCGCATTATCTCTCAAAACAGCGAAATCAATTGGTACCCACGATCATGTGACTTGACACCTTTAGATTTCTTCCTGTATGGTCATCTCAAAATTAAGGTCTATGCTAACAAGCCGACAACAATTCAATAGCTGAAGAATGAAATAATAAAGCATATTGGTAAGATCGAGCAGCAACTATGCAGAGACGTCATCAAAAATTTTGACCGTCAAGTGGAGGTGTGCTGTCGAAACCTTGTTGGATATTTGGTCAATATTATTCTTCACACATAATTGCCATGACTTAAATAACATGATCAAATAAGAAATAAATAAATTTTCAACAATAACACTGATTTATTTACTGCTGACTTTGATCCGTCTTAATGAAACACCCTTTATTTCTTTATTTGACAATTTCTTTCCTACACCAAATTGGTAGAATTTTAATATGCATTTTATATATATATATATATATATATATATATATATATGAGGTTAAAAATACAAAAATAATGTTAAATATGAGAGATAGAGGTGTTGAAATGTAAGATCGCATCAGCATATTCGATGCTTCATTCAAATAGTAGGACACACAAACAGACACACATTAAAATGGTATTGGATTTCTCTAAAGATATAGAAAATATTCTGAACATAGAGTCTACTGGATGATTGAAAAGGGAACTAAACAATTGATCCATGTCTTTGCAATCAGAGAAATACTTCAAGCAGCTAAACACAAAAAGGTATATAAGAGTCTCAATGCTAAACAAAGATTCAAATTCCCTACATCAGAATTGCTTTAATCATTATTGCATGTCTCATAAACACATAAGATGCTAAACAGAAGTTCAAAAAACTTAAATTTTTCAAAAAACTGTTTTTATTTAATTGATCCTCAGGATTAAATATAGTCAAGATCTGGACATGTGAAAAAATTAGCAACCTAAAAATCAAATCAAACAAAAACAGCACAAAAAACAAACAAACCAGAACAAACCAAAACAAAGAAACTGGGACAACAAAGTTTAAGACGGTCTCAAGTTGTCTATTTGTGAAATGACAAAACCCGAGTTCGAAATGATAAAGTCTAGCCTCAAATGCAGACAGCTTAAGGATTTTCTGTGTATATCAATTAAAGACATCAACACCAACCAGCATTTGGCAGCAGATATCAATTATAAATAAAAAGAATGTATTGTCTACAATGGAGAATCTATTGCACTGGACACTGTCAAAATTGGCTTCCAATGTCTATTTGAGCTTATGATTCTGATTTATTTATGACAAAGTAACACAAGATCTTGTGTTGATGGCTGACATCTACAAAAATACCACTGAACATGTTTAAAGAGTTTAAAGTGGTAATTCTTAGAACAGTAATAGGCAACAAATAAATATGAATCAGTTAATATGTCAAAGAGTGGGATGAGGTGTGAGGTATGTAAAAAGGACAAAAAACATCCATTATGAGATGTGGGGCTAGAGAAAATGGAATGGACAAAAAGGAATTCTATCTGAGGAAGCTAATATTAATGAACACATACATGGGGTTTAGGTAAAATAACTATCATAGTTGAAATAATATAAAAAAACCCCAGTGAAATGAAATAAATAAAATTAATTATTTCTAAACAGACAAGCCACCAGTGTTAATAAATATTTGGATTAATTCCTGAAAACATTAAATAGCATTTTGACATATTTCAGCTGCTGCTGCTTCAATCAATTTCATTAAATCCTTAAATGTTTTGGATTTTCTGTAATATGTAACAGAATAAGGTTAGAGGCAAAAAAACAAAAAACAAAAAAAAAAACTTATAGATGTGAGATCAGGGGACAGTGCTGGTCAAACCAGTCATCCCAAATTCCAAACCATCAATTTGGTAATCCCTAAGTTCTGTGATGATATGAAGGTATGCCATCCAGCTGAAAAATTGTTAATTGCAAAACCTTTCTTGAGAATTGTTGAAAAGAGAAAGGGTCCAAGTTCAATATTTACACTCTGTGTGTGTGTGTGTGTGTTTGTGTGTGTGGATACGCATGTTTGCGTGCATACATATATGTATGTACAAATGTGTGTGAGGTCATGTAGATATATCTGTGTTTATGTACATGTATACTTTTGTGTGTGTCTGTATATATATATATATATATATATATATATATATAATTAACACAAGTAAAAGTTTTGTCTCTTAGCTGATGTTACCTTCAGCATCCTAACTCCAGATTTCCATAGACAGACCCATCCACCCATTCATCAGGGGATATCAACAACTGACTGCTTATATTTCTCGATTTTTCTTTTTCATTGGTGCAAGTTTGTTTTTCCCATTGTGTTTGTGTGTGTGTGTGTGTGTGCACACATGGGTTTGTGTGCATACACCTATGTGCTCATCTGCACAGATGTGCATATGTATAGAATGTCATGACTATTTGTCTTATTTGTCGTTCTTTTTAAATTTATTTGAGTATAGAAAAAAATTCTTGGCTGAACATGAAACCATTACCTGTCAGCAACGGTGCTCAAAAGCAAATCATTTACTCCCATGAAACCAGAAAGTCTGACATTTACGCATTTTTACTGAAAATATAATGTTGTTTAACCAAGCTGCTACTTCCCAGAATTAGCAAACAGCCTGTATAAACAAAGCAGCCTGTATAAATAAACTAATGACACAATGTGCCTTGTGTCAAAAGGCCCAAATTTCATCCTTGGTGCTATTATGCTGATCAGCTGTGATTTGGTTGGTTGGTTTGATTTGTTTTATGGCATATCAACCTTAATGAGTTATTTAATGCCAACAAGATTTTTATTGCTGGTAAAAAATTTTTTTCAAAAAGTATTTTTTGGTAATATTTTTTCCAAAAATGTATTGCTGGTAATAATGTATTGCCGGTAATAATCTTTTACAAAAATGTTTTGCTGGTATTAAAACCTATTTTTACATGTTTTGACTCCAGTTTGGAGGGTTAACAATTTTCCCATAGCTGGGACACTAACAGGTGCTCCTGATCAGAGAGGCCCTGCTGTCGGATGTAGTTTATTGTCTTATCAAGGACCCAGATGTAGTTTATTGTCATACCCAGGACAGTGATCAGCTTTGATTATAAACCCAAAACCATTTTCATTTTATCTCAGAATCTGGTTTATCATGTTCAATTGTAAATACACCATTGGACAAACACCATAAGGATCATCTAAAATAAAACTAAAATAAACTTTTTGTTTATAATTAAATCTAACACCATGCCACATAGAAAATAATTAACATTAATGTCAGCAAGGACACTCAAAAGGAAAATCATTTACTTCCATCAAACCAACATTTCAAATCATGTATTTGAATGTATTCCTCAAAACAAATGGTAAATTGCATTAATTTTTCTGCCATAAATTATTTCAAAGGAAAAAACAAAATGCAGTAAGTTCAAAGTTTCAATTGTGATTAAAAGCATTTGCTATTTGAATGGAAGTTCTCAATTTGAAGATTATAATGATTTTTCCTGACATTATAATGATTGCATCAGAGAGGGTATCTATTTGTAAGAGGAACTTTTGCATTGAAATCAATACCTCTTAGAGGGTAGAAGAGAAAATATTCATTGAATTGTGATGGTTCCTCAGGGACAAACAAAAATTTTTCCTTATTTTAGGGAAAAAAAAAGCCTTAAGGTATTTTCTGAAATAGGAAATGAATTCAATTTTCAATAAGGTTACAATAGAAAAAACAAACAAAAAAACCCAATAATTTTAAATGCATTTTCTAAATCTACAATCTCATTATCCTGTAGCTTGCTCCATTCAACAAATAAAATAAGCTATCATTTACAATATAATCTCCTGGATATTTCTATAACTGGTAATTGGAACACGAATGAGTGATGCAAACATATACATGCCCTCTTTCCTAATAAGTATGACAACTTACTATTTATTGTAAAAAAAAAAAAAAATAATTTGGAATGTCTTGTTTATTTTAGAAGCATGCATTTGAAGACAGCAAAGAAAAAAATAGACAAACTTATTTCACATTCAGTCTTTGGAGGAAAATGAAATGTCATGCTGAAAAGAAAGGAATAAAGGTCATGCAAAAAAAAAAAAAAAAAAAAAAAATCTTACCTTAATTCGTGTAGGCGTGAGTTGTTCAAAGATATTTCTGTCCATTCCAAATACAATGGCATTTAGTGCACCTGCAGAAAAATAATTGGAGCAAATTCTAAATTTTAAGTAAAGATAATTATTTTATAGCAAGAAACTCTTTAAGAAATTTTCTCAAAGTGCAATGAATAATCCTCTTGGAGTCTTCAGAAGAGGATTCAACAGGTATTCTTTCTATCAGGTCACCTCATAAGTTCTGTCCAAATTTTAACTTTTTATTAAAATGAATGAAATTTAAAGAGTATTTTATAAATGTCTAATGGAGCTGAACATTATTTTTATGTTTAGATGCATTTAAACTGATCAAATTTTATTTCAGAGAACAATAAAATTAAATTTTGTTTGATTAAAACCCTGCTAACATGGAAGTACCCAAGAATCATTTGAGGCACATAATGCTTTATGAGTTCAAGAAAGGAAACTCAGCAGCCGAAGTGGCTAGAAACATTCACTCAGTTTATGGAGAGGAATGTGTGAATGAAAGAACTTGCAGAAGATGGTTTGCAAAATTCAGAGGTGGAGATTTCACCCTTGAAGTTGAAGATCGAACCAGAAGTCCAGTTGAGTTTGATGAAAAGCTTCTTGAAGCAGCCCTTGAAGAAAATCTTGCTTTATCAGTTGAGGAATTGGCAGTGGTTCTCAGTTTAAACCATACAACTGTTCATCGTCATCTTCAACAACTTGGAAAAGTTCCTAAACTTGGAAAATGGGTGCCTTATGAATTGTCTGAAAACAACCTCAAATCCCGAGTTGATATCTGCTCTTCTCTCCATTCTCGCCAACTTGTTTCACCTTTTTTGGATAGACTTGTGACTGGCGACGAAAAATGGATCTTTTATCGAAATGTTAAGCATCGTAGACAGTGGCTTGGTAAAGGGGAAGGACCCCAGCCACAGCCGAGAAGGGAATTTCATGGGCAAAAGGTTCTTCTTTCAATCTGGTGGGATTGCCAAGGAATAATCCACTTTGAATTCTTACCACCTAATGCAACAATTAATGCTCAAATGTACTGTCAGCAATTAGAGCGTTTGAACCAAGCTTTGAGGGAAAAAAGACCTGCTCTAGTGAATCGAAAAAGGGTGATGTTTCACCAGGACAATGCGCGACCCCACACAGCAAGAATCGTGTCACAAAAGATCGAAGAACTTGGTTGGGAGAAAATTCCTCATCCACCTTATTCTCCCGATCTTGCTCCTTCAGACTACCATTTGTTTCGTAGCTTACAGAATCATTTGGAAGAAATAGCTTTTGTAACACAGGAAGAGGTTAAAATTGACATTTGTGAGTTCTTCGAATCAAAGCCAAAAGAATTTTACAGTAATGGAATTAGCAAGCTTGTTAAAAGATGGAAGGAAGTCATAGATAATCAGGGAAAATACATTGTTGATTTAATCTGTAATTAAATGTAACATTTGGTCACTTGTTTTCTTTATTCAAAATTCGGACAGAACTTATGGGATGACCATATTATATCATCAAATTCACAAAAAAATTGAATAAATCTAATGTTAAATCACCTACCAGGCCCATGGATCTCAAATTGTATTTGAACCACAGATGTTTTCTTTTTTTTTTTTTTTTTATTTACTAATTTTTAAAATTTTTCAATAGGAACATGGTTCATCTATTGCCCAGTTCATACTCCTTCCCTGTTTTTTAAACAAGAGTAGAGGTTTATCCCTTGTTTCCACTTTAGGATTAGATTTCCAGTTCATTCTCCTAAAGTCGTCTCATTTTCTTTCAGTCTCAATAACCCTCTGTGACCTTGCTTGAGGTGAAAATGATTAAAAAATAAAAAATAAAAGCTGATCTTTTCACGTGTTAACTAATGAAATAGACAAGAAACCTATTTTTTTGTTTTTAATATATTGTTACCAGTTATTCAAGTGTGGAAGCTAAGCAAAACTACAATCCAGATGTCTTGTCAGATGCTCGAATAGATTATCAGATATCTAGTCACAGTGTTTGACAATGTAACCAGATATGCAATTATTTTTGCTAGATTACAGCCAGATATCACAACAGATGTGCAAATATGCCAGAGAAATACTATCTGAGTAGACAAAATAGACATGGTCAACTGTAACTAAAATTTAGTTTAATTAAAAAGTTTAATTATTAATAATCTGATATCCAAAATAACCTTCAGTCTGTTAACTGGGGCAATGGATGGCTTCTTAATTTTAATGTATCCAAAGCTAAACTGCTCTCTATTAATCATCTGAGAGATCCCTCTCTGTCTTCTGTCAGCATGGCTGATGCTAACCTTTAGGGAAGTGACTTGTTGTGCCTTCTTGGGTTAATGTTCTCGGCTGACATGAAGTGAAAAAACTACATTGGTTTGGTTTGTTTTATGCCATATCAAACTCAATGGGTCATTTAATGTTGACAAGACTTTTATTGCTGGTAATATTTTTTGTTTCAAAATGTATTGCTGATAATTTTTTCTTCAAAAATTCATTGATGCTAATAAAATCTATTTTTACACGTGTTGACCCCAGTTTGGGGGGTTAACTATTTGCCAATAGCTGGGACCCTAACAGATGCTATCACACGGGGTCAGGGTGGACCTGGGAAAAGCAGCAATTAAGAGGTGGTTCCACACTCCTCAAAACTTCCTGATCAGAGGCCCTGCTGTTGGATATAGTTTATTGTCTTACCCAGGATGCAGATGAAGTTTATTGTTTTGCTCAGGATGCAAATGTAGTTTATCGTTTTGCCCAGGACAGAAGACTATATTGAATCCATTGCTAAGAAAATTGGTACACTGTGCTGTGCTAGACAATTTTTCTCTCTAGAATCTATCTTCATCCATGCTTAGAATATTGCTGCCACTTATGATTTGGTACCCTTGCTATTTACCTTGAGCTCCATGATAAGATCCAAAGAAGAATCAGCAATATTATTAGTCCTGTTCTGGTAGTTCAGCTTCAGTCACTTTGCCACCACTGTAAGGTTGCCTCTCTGTGTCTTTTGTATGAATACTTTCATGGTAATTGTTCGGATGAGCTTTTCACCATGGTACCCAGACTTTTTGAATTTAAGTGCAGTACCAATTTACAGTTGTGATGGTTAGATTTCGCTATAAGTTCTATGCTAACAGTTTCTTTTTGTGGAACTCTCTTCTGGCTCCATGCTTTCCAGTCAACTTTAATCTTCAAAAATTTAAATAAAATGTCAATTGTTATCTACTTGCCTCCTGATTACTCTTTTGTCCTTTCTCTTTAGTAATGTTTCTGTTTCTAAACTCTTCCACACCCAGTAACACCTCGTATCTCAGTGGCTTTACTGCCTTACATGGGGAGATACCAATTTAAAAAAAGAAGAAAAAAAGTATAACAGAGAATCGGGTCAACCCAATAAAAGACGTCGAGTTGCATCCTCTTCCACAATGGGCTGTTGAGAGAAGACCTTCTACTTAGAGTAGGTGGCACTGTCTATTTGCATATGAATGATACTGGACAGATATTAGCCAATAGTCAGCATGGGTCTGGGACTGGGAGAGCTATATAAGCACCAAAAGTTGCATCCTCTTCCACAATGGGCTGTTGAGAGAAGACCTTCTACTTAGTGTAGGTGGTGCTGCCTATTAGCATATGAACAATACTGGGTAGGTATTAGGCAATAGTTAGCATGGGTTCGGCACTGGGAGAGCTATATAACACCAGAGGGTCTCTTGACGTGTGGACATGCGAAAACCGGTCAAGATGAACAAAAAAGTAAAAAACTTCCAGTTTAACTCTTACCATGTCGCAGGCAACAATTATTGCTGTAGAATTCTCTTCCTATGATACTTTAGGTGCATTCTGTTGCCTTGAGACAGTTGCTATAAATAAACACTTGTCAGCTGTTATTTCAAGCTGTAAATTGCCTACTACTGCTTTGGACAAGTTAAACTTCCATTTTCCAACATCACTTTGAATTCTTATAGACTCTACATGAGGTATAACAACGATTAAAACCCCCTCCTTTTTTACTTTTTTTGTAAACCAAAATAGCTCTGTTAATATCCAACAAAGCATTTATTCAGGTGTTTTTCTTTGATTAGAACTCCAGTGATGATTTTGAAGGCTTTACATGAGTGGATATTGATGGTCAAGTGGTCAAAGATGATAACCACACTAGTGACATAGAGGAAAGAGATTATGACCACTAGTGGCTACTATCATCCATGCCTGACTAATTTTATGGAAGCTAATGGTGACCATTGATATACCTGATATCCTTTCTGAAGGTGAATTATTTTATCTATTTATAAATGACAAAATAATAACTTTATTTGTCAACAAGCCAAATGAATATGCGTCAGTTGAAAGAAAGAGCAAAACAAATGCTAGTGCCTTCTCGTATATAAACACATTGAAACACATCACTTTTTTGACAAAATGAAAGCCTTCTTAGCTAGTTTGCTTCTTATTGCACCACCAGAACTCTATAAGGAGTAATAAAAGTTAAAGTACATTGAATTATTTATGTAGTTTTTAATATATTTGTTTTTTATTTTGCGTTTCAATTTGTTTTGTTTTTCATATCAAAACATGCATGCAAAACGTAATGCATTACATCAAAATATTACTCATTCTTTTATTATTGTACAAAATTAAAATCTATATGCACAATAAAAAGAAAGTAATAATTTTAAAACAGTAGGTGTTCATGTTTTTGCACCCTCAAAAAAAAAAAAAAAAAAAAATAATGGAGTGGCAGGGGAGACAACTCTATAAAGAAATTAGCATGGTAAAGGTTAATGTTGGTCCATTATTTAATGTATTCAATTCTTATTATTTTCATCTTAGACTAGCATCCTTCTCTCAGTTCTTTAATACACTTCATGATCTTTGAGGCCATATGCCATTGACACTGCTTCAAACTATGTTTTATAATAGACCATAAAAGCAGCAGAAATTTTGCCTTTGTCATTATTTTATAAAAGATCAAGATTTATTCCTTTTTTGTAAAGGTTTTCTCGTCCCTCTATCAGAGTATTAGTTCAATTTCATTTAAAAATATTTCCTTGTAATGATAAAACTTTTCTTGACAATTTACTTTATAAAAATCACTCAGCTTCCCTATTCCCAGAATGTGCCGGAGATATCCAGCTCAAATCATAGATTTTCCTAGATTTACAAATTAGGCATTTTTGCATCTAACAAGACATTCTGCATGTGCAAATATCTGAGATACACGTCAGAGACAAGGGACCAAGTAATCTTTTGATATCTTGGATTCCACTATATGAGACAGGCATAAAACATGGGGATGGATACCGGCAACAAATGGATGGATGTTTTAACCTTCACTGTGGTGGTAGATTGGACAGAGTGGGAATGCACATCGGAAAGACAGGCTGACGGCTAGCTTGGACTAACTGAAATCAGTCTACAAGCAAGAGACACAGAACAAGATAATCATTCGACATCTCAGATTTGACCTGACCATGCAGTTAAGGCACACATACTTACATAATTTCTGGGATGAAGAGTTATTATTTATAATCAGACTAATATCCTCATCTTGGTTGTTAGCATCATAACATTTCATCCATTGTGCTTTCCAGCCTTCTTCAGGTGTCTATCAATCTGTGCAACATTCAAGAAATGTCAAACTAAACCTGTTATTTAGTATACAAAGGTACATTGTTCATATTCCACTGTTCATGTTTAGCGATATCGCATCTCTGATAAACAATATGGCTTCTGTTTTGCCAGGTCTACTGCTGATGTGCTAACGGCCATCACTGAATATGTAGATGGAGCTCTTGATAATAACAGCAAAGGTCAAGCTGTTGCTCAAAAAAATCTCAAAGGTGTTTGACAGGATTTAAGACACTGGTTTTCTATGTAAGCTTCAGGGTTATGGTATTACTGGACGATTGTTTAATTTAATCCAATCGTTCCTTTCAAATCATGAAATGAAGGTTGTTTTGAATGGCCTTGCTTCCAGATCCTTTCACACAAATGTGGGTGTCTCCCAAGGCTCTATCCTGGGTCTTAAGCTGTTTCTGATCTTCATTGATGATCTTCCTGATGTCATCAGTTCCCAAGTAGGCATTTATGCAGATGACACTACCATTTACTCCTGTGTCAATAGCAAATCCATCAGAGCTGACAAAGTTAACCTGGCCGTTTTTCTTGAAAAGGACCTCCAATCAGTGGTTAACTGGGCAGTAAATTGCTTGTAAATTTTCCAAAACTGCCTCCAAAACTAAACTGCTCTCATTTACCAGCCATAGAGAAAATTTCCTGCCCACCATCAGTATGTCTGATGCTAGATTCATGGAGAACAACAAACTGCATTTTCTTGATCGCACATTTTCAAATGACCTTATTGTGGAATGACTCTACCGAATCAACAGATGCATCTACTGCAAGAAAAGTTGGTCCATTGTGCCATTCCAGAAGGTTTTTCTCATCAGAGTCCATCTTGCACATTTACAAATCTAGCATTCATCCATGCATTGATTAGTGTTGCCATACCTGCTCAGGTGCTCCTGTTACTCGTCTCAAAGTTCTTGATAAATTTCAAAGAAGGATCTGCAATATAATTGATCCTGACATGGCATCTTCACTTCAGTCACTTTCTCACTGATGTGATGTGTCATCCCTCTGTCTTTTCTACAAATATTTTCATGGCTATTCCTCTGACAAGCTTTTTTCTCCCCTGGTGCTTGGACTACACGAATTTAAGTGTGCTCCTAAATTGGCCTCTAGGTCCCACCCTTTTACTGTTGAATTAGTTAAATATAACTGCCACTTCTACTCCAACAGTTTCTTTTCTTGCACTTCCCGCCTGTGGAACTTCTTTCTGTTTCCTTATTTTCCTGAGGACTACAATCTTCAAAAATTTAAATGCAATGTCAATTGCCGATTTAACTTCTTGAACCCCATTCAGCTTTTATCCTTTCCTTGGTACCCCTTCCCATACCCACTTTTTTTTTTTTTTTTCTCTCTTTGCTCTTTGTAATCTCTTGAATACTAGTGGTATTCCTGCTTTGCTTGGGGTGAAATGAATAAAAAAAAAAAAAAAAATTCTCCCTGCCACACCACTTTTTTTTTTTTTTAGTACTGAGCTGAATTATATCCATACTACCCAGCCTAAGAATTGAACTCACAATTACTATGCCATCAGTTTCACTAACCAATGCTTTAATCCTAAATGCCAAACATTTTCATACTAACAACAAAGACGAGGACATTTGTATGATTGTAAATAATGTTAATATGTCTACATGTCGGACAATAAACCCCCCAAAACAGGCAGTTGTCCGGAAAGGCAACCAGACGTTCCCAATGCCTTGCAAAGTGGGTAGGGTACCTAAGTAGATGGACAAAAAAAAAAGACAGAAGCAAATATAGCAATAAGTTTAAATATGACAGTCACAGAAAGACATGCTGATTTTTATTGATTGATTTTTATGTTGATTTTATTTGATTGATTTTTTTTTATGGTTTATTAAGCTTTTTCAGGTTATTTAAAGTCAGACAATATTTTTAAATTGTCAGACATTTTTTATATAACAATGATTTTCTAATAGAAATTTAACTCTTACTGGTGGGTGAAGAAGCAGATTTATATCTGTGACCCCAGAAGTATTTCTGTATAAATGAATATAATGAACCTGACTGGAATTTCCAAGCCGTTAACCATTACACCACCTGCACTTCCAGCATGATATAGCCATAAACTGACTTGCATTGGCTGAAATCATAATTTACCCAAAGAAATCCCACTAAGAAATCTTCCAGCAGTTGGACATGTAAAAATCCATGATACCCACGTGAGTATGTATATAGAGCAGAGAGAGTTTAAAAAAAAAAAAATTCCTAGCTACCAAGATGAGAAATATAGACTGACATCTCGGCAAATAAGATTAAAATACTAACAGAAAAAAATGGCTGTTAAATTGATTTCAAAAAGAAGCCACATTTGATTAATGGTGAAGCTTTAGGCAAGATTACATGCAGGAACTGTGATGGGTTTAACAAAATGCTATATTACATAAAGATGTAAGATTCAAAATGTAAAATAATTAAAAAGTAGTAGTCATTACTAAAAATAACAGTCCTTGTTTTATGTTTAGTGCCATTTTTATTTAAACAAGACATGAAAGTTTCCCACTTCAAAAATACTATTTCAAATAGGCCATTTAATGTTGTAAATAGAATTTAGTTCCAAGTACGAGAAAATTAAATCACCAATGAAAAGCTGAGATAATGCAATGAATCCAGACAAGACTGAATTAACAAAGCACTTAAAAAAAAAAATTTAAATAATTGAGAAACAAAAAAAACAACCCCCCCCAAAAAAAACGAAAACCTCATTACTGGATTGTGGTTTTGACTAACATTAGAAAAGGAATGTCTTGTTTTCCTATTAAATAAGTTTCAAAAAGTTTCTTTCTATAATGAGAGTGAATCAGTTTTTAGTAGTCAGTTCTAAATACCAGATATTTTCTCCCTCAAGTGACCAAACCTGTTTTTGTTTCTGTGGTCAAGCTTGTATGAATATGCTTTATGCTCAACTGCTCCAGCCATGTTTGTATGAACTGCAAAAGGTATTCAAGTTACACAGTCTACAGTGACGCATAGATAATAAGAGAAACATTTGAAAATGCAAAGCAGTAGAGGGTTAATAAACTTCTGAATATTGATTATGACAAATGCAGTTGATATTGAAGCCATACACAGAAGTAATATTCTTTAAAAAAACATTTAGGTCAGCTTAACTTACTTCCTATACAAAGAACATACATTATAAAGAACATACATTATAATTATTTGCAAATAAGAAGAATAATTCCATAATTAGCAGGTCAATTTCACTTTTATATAAAAATAATTATTGTTAAAAAATATTGAAAAATTCAGGATAATTATTGGAGATCAACTCAGAGTTTCATGATGCTTTTCTCTTCAGGACTCAGATAAGAATGACTGCTTACTTACATTATTCAGACTGCTATTCTCATCTTCATTGCTATATTTAGAACGTTTCAGTTGTTGTATGCTCTGGCCTTCTTCTGGTGATTGGAATTTTGAACTGAACCCTTTATTTCATCCATGGGGGTAGATTGTTCTAGTTCCACGTGCCATACCTCTTCTGGATGTCTCAGTTATTTCCCTTCAGCTCAAAGCAAAGATGGTTGCTGAGACATTAGGTTTATAAATCCCAAAAATTCATACACAGATGTCCTCAAGGGAACATGGCCCAGTGGATAAAGATGGTTAGATCCAGTGAATAGACCCAAAGTGTCGTGAAATCAATACCATGCCACAGCAGTGGTGAACCAACTTGGAGAATTGAGTTAAAGGGAAATAACTAAAGCATTTGGAAGAGGCATGTCATGTGGAACACTCTACCCCCATGGACGAAATAAACGGTTTAGTTCGAAATTCCAAACACCTGAAGAAGGCTGGAGTGCACGTTGTGAGTAAGTCCAAATAATATGTAAGTAATCATAATACCACATCTCAGAGATATAGACAGATATTGAAGAATGTATCAATTATTATAGAATCTGTAAAAATTAATACAATCATTCTTATCTGTATCATCATGAACAGAACACTGAATTACCTCCCTTCTCTATAACCCTTTACCCAGTCCTCACTTTCCAGTCTCTATAGAGATATCTGTGGGTGATAAATTATTTTCCACCCTGCAAACCCTCTCACTGCTCTATTGCTATTTCCATGGAAAGTGCTCAGATGAATTATATTCCTTTGTTCCATCAATTCTAACCTTCATGGCTATTTTAACAAACTACCCTCATTCACTCCATATTCCATTGGTGAGAAGTACATTCCACTCAAATAGCATCTTCCCAGGAAGCACTGCTTTGTGGAACCAACTCCCAAGAGGATATTTTCCCTGATTACTATAATTTTAACCTGTTCAAGTCTAGGGTTAACCATCATCTTCCTCATCTATCCACATAAACTGTGTACCGTATTCCGTAACCCTCTACCTCGAGTGGCTCCCAGGCTTTTTACAGGGTAACTCTCACTGTAGTAAAAAAAACCAAAACAAACAAAAAAAAACCAAAACCAACAGGCGCATTGTTATTTCATATTGTAGTCATTTTATCTCCACCTTAATGGGGCTTCCCTCTGTCTTTTGTATAAATATTTTCATGGCAATTGTCCTAATGAGGTCTCCTCTTTAGCACTTCAACTGCATGAATTTAAGTATACTACTAGATTTGCAACTAGGTCTCACCTTTTTTACTGTTGAATTAGATAAATGGAACTAAGTTCCATCCTAATAATTTCTTTTCTTGTATTTCTCACTTGTAGAACTCTTCCAGTTTCTTGCTTCCTGGCCACCTAGAAACTTAAAAAATCTTAAAGACAAAATCTTCTTGAATCTTGTTCTTTTATTATCCTTTCTTTTCACTAAATTCTTATCCTCTTCCACTCTCAGTAGCCTCTTGCATCTCAGTAGCATTATCACTTTCCTTGGGGTGAAATGATTATATATATATATATATATATATATATATATATATATATATAAAGCATTTGCTTGATAAAGTCCTACAGAAGACAAAATGTGTCAGCTAAGTGTTCCTATTGGTTTTGTTCTTAGTGTCATTTTACAGATACATCTGAAATATTTTCATGGAAGTTGTTCAGATAAGCTTTCCTCCTTGGTATCTCATCCACATGAATTTAAGCATTCTACTAGATTGGCAATTAGGTCTCATTGTTTTACTGTTGAAATAGTAAGATGTAACTGTAAGTTCTATTATAATAGTTTCTTTTCTTGCACTTCTCACCTTTGGAGGTATCTTTCAGCTTCTTGTTTCCTTGCCACCTACAATCTTCTCTGCCACCTATAATCTTAAGAAATTTAAATGCAATGCCAATCACCATCTTCTGTCTTCCTGAAACTAGTTCTTTTATTGTTCTTTCTCTTCAGTAAAGTCTTCTTATTCTTTTCCACTCCTAGCAACCTATTGCATCTTAGTGGCATTATCACCTTGCTTGGTGGGAAATGATTACAAAAAATATATATGTTAATTAGAAATCTGCATTTGTAAGAATCACAGTTGAATATAAGAATATATTATGCTCCACTAAACAAATAATGTCTTAAGAAAAAAAATTTGTGTTTTTTACCAAGTGCAACCCTCTATCCTAAATGATGGTGGAATGGTCAGCAAGCTGCATTTGTAGAAAATTAATAATGAGTTCAATCTGTGTCAAAAGTAGATGCAACTGAGTAAATAACAATTCCCAAATGCTATGGGAGAATGAATTGATTTTTTTTAAATGGATTTCTTTTGGGATAATCATTCCCACCATTCAAAGATCAAATGACAGATGCAATTAAATTTCTCAGAAATTACATTTGGTGTAGAATTCTTTCAAGTCTGTTAAGGTGACTTCAATCCTCAAAAGTGTTCCCTTTAGCCTTGAAATAGACAATACAAAGTGTAGTAAATGTTTACAAGATTGTAAAATTTTAAACCAATGGTAATGTAATAATCATTTCTAACTTCAGTAAGCCTGATCTACATTCATGGCCTCTTGTGTAAGACTAGAATAAACAGATATTTCTAATGAGAGTCAATTGATTAATCAACTTGTGGAATAAAGTGAAAAAAAAGACAAAGATGAAGAATAAATATTGTGTGTACTTACCATGCAAAGGACTGGAGATAGACGCAAGCAGAACTAAAGTAAAAACAGGGTTACCAGTGCTGACAGCATTTTGAATTCTGCAAGAGAGAAAAAAATCATGATCTTTCTGCAAATTTGTTTTACAGTTTCAATCCAGGTTTTTTTTAATTCCAAGATGTAGACTGAAGGTCAGAGAAAGCTGCAATGAAAAGCAATTGAAATTAGGATAAAAGGAATACAAAAATTAATAACTGTTTATAATCTTTCTTTTATTTTTAAAATGCTACATCCTTTCAGGTCAGAGACAATTGTGGTTCTCCACTGATTTTTTCTTTATTATAACCATGACTTTGGGAATATGATAGAGTAGCTTTTCTATCACACTTCATGGTTTTGATTTCAAGTCTTTCTTACACTGGTTGCCACACAAGCATAAAGAGTTCATTCTACTCTGCTATTTAACCCATAGGTGGGTGGAGAAGAGATGGATACATGCCTTTCCCAAGGGCATTAGTGCATAAGTGAACGCAGCAAACATGATCAGAATTCGAGATCAGCTTGACAATGCTGCTTATTGCATCAATAACTGTTATGCTAATTAGATGTTCAGGTTGTTGACAATGATTAAGGTGATAAAATTTTAGAATATTATTATTATTAATGTTGTTGTTAGTAATTCTAATAATAATAAAAAAAAACTGGAACTCTGATAAGAGAAATGCTTTTCAAAAATTAATAATGGCTCATGCAGTTCGAAGTAAGCTTTGAAATTTGCTATAAGATGTTGACTTTCCTCACTACTGGAAAGAACAATAACAGCTACTGGATTTGAGAAACTTATTGTCCTGAAAAATTGTTTTAATAGAAAGATTTTGTAAATTTCAACTGAAAATGGCACTAGCTGCTATGTCAATGGGTGCTGAATGTTACCTTATAAGGGATGGTTAATATTACCATTGCCATTGAGTACCTTGAAAGTCTCCCAACAACCAGAGGAACTTAAATCCTATTGGGTCGATAGAAATGATATTTAAGAAAAAAAAAATAAATTAAGTGAAACTCTACAGATCCGTACAAGTTGAAATATCCTGATTAAATCAAACTAGTTAATTTGTACTTACAGATATTTTTGAAATACAATACAATAGTTACACTATTAAAGAGTTCTGTTCACATATTCCCTGTAGGTTACCCAGATTGAAATACATCTGATGAAGGCTGTAGGGTACAATGGCCAAAATAACAACAACAAAGATGAGGACAATAGTCTGAATAAAAATAGTATAAACAATGATAACTCTTCATCCCAGAAATACAAACAGAAAAGGTGGCTGGTTGCTACTATCTGAGTATGCCTGTCTGCTAAGATGGCTAACCAATCCCTGTTGTAGAAGCTTGCTCAAGCCCATTTTGTGTTTGTTCAACACTCACAGATCCCACCTGTAGTTTATACTGTTATATGCCATACCTATGAACACTAATGGGTATGTCCCAATCCTCATAAATATTTTGGACACTATTGTAAGTGTGGGTAATATGTTGTTTAAGTAGTCTACCACTAGTAGTGGTTTACCTACTTCATGCTGCTGGCGAGTATTGTATTTTGTTAATGTTATAAAGATTACCATTTCATTTCCCACCTCAGTTTTGGTTATTCGTCATTCAGTAACCCTTTCTGGGTTACAATATACTGCAACTATGATGAATGAATCTTAGTTACAGTTTCACTGAGAGGAAACACAATATCTGGCAAGATCCACAGTCTGAACAAAGCCAGTATGCTCAAAACCTTGATCACAGTGACCATGCTATCACAACCACTGGTGGCTCCCAAATAGTTCTGTCTATCCAATTTCACTCACAAGGCTGGGGGTTAATCCATGGTATGGTTTTCAGGTACTTTCTAAATGTGCCACACACTGTGATTGCCTTCCCAGGTTGGTAACATCAAGAAGTCACGTTCCTGATAAATCGACCATGATGAAATTCAAACCTAGATCTCATAGTCAGAAAGTGAATATTCTCACCACTCAGCCACGTGTGCCCATAATAGACAGATATACGATACAGTGTATAATCATTTTTCATAAATGTCAGGAAACAATTCCCATGGAACTTCAAAGACAAGAGGCAAGGAACAAAAGAGAAGAAAATTAAATGTTGATCTACTTACCGATAAATCAAAGGAAATATGGAGACAGCCAGATACACGAATGGATAACCACGAAGAGGTTTGATATCTTCTTTCAGCATTTGCTATAATAGATAAGCAAAAGCAACATTATTCAATAAATATCATACAAGTAATACCATGATAATCAAGAAGGTTGTTGATGCATATTCAAATTTTAAGAGACCACAACTATCAGGGAAACAAAAAACTTCTCTCCAAGGAAATAAAATATAAACTTATACTTCATGCAGTAAAAAAATTCTGCTTAGGACAGATAATCCAACAGTAGTACAATTTTTTTATCATTTCACCCCGAGCAAGGTAATAAAGCCACTTCAACGAAAGGAGTTACTGTGTATTAGAGAATATGAGAAAAATATACTAAGGAGAGAAGACAATAAAAGAACAAGAATCAAGTAGACAAAAGATATTTAGATTTTTGAAGTTCAAAGTTGATTGGGAAGCAAGAAGCTGGTAGGGAGTTCTACAAACAAGAAGTGTGATAGAAAAAACTGTTAGCATAGAACTTATGTTAACATCTAGCTATTTAAACTGTAAAATGATAAAACCAGCCAACAATCTAATACAGCACTTAAATTCATAAAGTCTAGGTACCAAAGAGCAATGTTTATCAGAACAATTACCATGAAAATATTTATAGAAACATACAGGGAAGCTATGTTATGGTGGTGGGAAAGTGAATGAAGCCAAGATGCCATGTTAGGGCCAATAACCTTGCAGATTTTTTGGATTTTATGAAGAATCTCTAAATATATAACAAGAACGCCAGACCAGACCAGACTAATGCATATTTTTCTTTTTTTGTTTACGACTAAAGTTCTGAACTGGTATAACTGAATAGTCAAGCTCATCTGAACATTTGTAATGGAAGTAGCAATAGGTGTGGGTATGTTTAAGTTTCTTCAAGAATCTTGGGCTAATTTTAACAAACTGCACATTACCAACTAACTGAAAAAATTCCACATCTCTCACTTCTCTTATATGGA
Organism: Acanthosepion lycidas; assembly: GCA_963932145.1. Classification (NCBI taxonomy): domain Eukaryota; kingdom Metazoa; phylum Mollusca; class Cephalopoda; order Sepiida; family Sepiidae; genus Acanthosepion; species Acanthosepion lycidas. The sequence continues at coordinate 6,337,520 of OZ010579.1, forward strand.
TGGGAAAAACAAAAGGAAACAAAAAGAGTCAACTATTATCTTTCAAAGTCAAGGGTCAACTGTTATCTTTCCTCCATATCCTGATAATATGCAACTATTGCTCCCACCCTCACAACATTGAGTAATCCTCTACCTTGAGGGACATTCATGCCTTGTATTAGGTGAATAATAGTAATAAAAAAAATAAAAAAAAACGTTATACTAGACTAAATTGAGAATTATGAATTCAAAACTTTATTTGCAACTTTCCATGGCTGTTAAGTTATGGGGGATATGTATTATATATTTATATTCAAATTAAATAATAGTATATTGGTATTTACTGCAGCTGGTAGCATGGGTTTAGTTATACAGAACTTTGCTGGAGGTCAAAAGAATGGGATACTGGAGGTCTCTTCTTGCCTTTTCATTTTGATTCTCACCAACCTCCAACAAATATATTTGTATTGAAACATGTTTTATTTCTATATTAATTTTCACTTTTTATAAAACTGGAACTTTTCATTTTGGTAATCAAAGTTTACATGATTTATCTTACCACTTTTAATCTTCAGGACCGAATTTAATTTTTCTTTATTTCTTTATATTCATACAATACCAGTCCCAAGAGCCACTCAAGGTAGAGTGCTACTGTATGTTGTTGTATAAGAGAAGGCAAGAAGTGAAGTTCATGGGGCTATGCAGAAAAGAATGCTTTGGCCTAGACTTGAAGAGGTCAAGACTGTAGTGATCGAGAAAACCTCCAGTCAGGAATCTGTTCCACAAAGCAGCTATCCTTGGAAAGAAGCTGCATGTGTGAAACTTGCTCCTTACTAATGGAATATGAAGGGAATGAGGATATATGTGGAATGGCGGGTCTCAACTGAAAAGGTCAGGGCCAATGGAAACATGGAATGTAGTGTGTCAAAACACTTGTCATGGAAAATGGCTACAGAGTAGCAAGACATTTGCAAAGTTTCATCTTTAAGAAAGTGGCTGTAGGAGGGATAATAATTCATCACCCACAAGTCAGCGTAGACGCTTTTGAACAAAGCAGACAAGTGAGGACTGCACAGCTCCTGCCCAAATGTGGCAGCAATACTCCATACTCCATTTTTTGTCTGATCTGGTGCTTGTAAAGATAAACTATCAGCAAGAGGAATTAGATAATTACTTCAGCAGTACAATGAACTATTTTACCAGCGTTTTTAGTAATAGAGCAGATATATTAGTTCCACTTGAGGCCTGGGGTAAGCTTGAGTCCCAATCGATGTTCAAGATAAGGAGTCTCTTCAAGAGAACACCCATCCATTATGATAGGTGAAGTTTGGGGTCTGCACAACTTATAATGTAAGTAGAATGTTTACAACTTTGTACTAGTCATTGGGATGACATACTAAAAAGAATTACATAGCCTAATATTGAAGAAGAATAAGGCTATTCAAATGAGCAACTTTGCACAAGCCATTTATTACTCTTCATTGCTGATTTTTTGTTATACAGGCAAGTTCTGTAATAGTGGAAATACCCACAATATTAGTGTAAAATTGTAGTTCTTCTGGCTTGTAATCAATTCCTGAAATCCATTTCCTTTGGCCAAACACTCTACTGATCACAACATGTGTCTCCTGTTCAATACAGCAGTAACCGTTCTGCTTGTCACCTCATTAAGCCCTTTTTTTTATATCCATATATAAAAAGAGTCTCTTTCTCTCTCTCTCAATGAGCACCCATCTCTGGGATTCTCTTTTAAATGTGTGAATTGCAAAGTCACTATTTTTCCAGGTTAACATCTGAGGCACATATGAATCTGTTTTTTGTCCTTGGAGGGTAAGACATTTTCTCAAGTCTTACATTGACTGTTGCAAAAAAAAAAAAAAAAAAAAAAGCATTCAAACCTGGGCCTCTTTGCCCTCTGTGGTAGTTCATTAGAATAACATATTGGTAATGGGTTATATGTCAAAGTTCAAATTGTTAAAAAAGCAATAATTACACATAACAGATGTTTTAAAAGAAGATTAAAGCCAATAATAATATTCTCACCATGTTTAAAAGACCAAACTCTTTCCCTTGTACACCTAAGTATAATGTGGCTGAACTTGTTGCATACCTTCTTTTTATGTGCCATATCCTTTCAGGATGTAGGCGATCATGACTATCCACAGCCTCCTATCCCTTGTAACTCTCAATGTTTCGTCCCCCTACCACTTCCCCCAGACCACATTCTGTCATCCACTTGCTTAAACCTGCCAGATATGTCATGTGGTGCTTTCCCTTGTCTCTCTTTCCCTCTATTCGACCTGTGAGTATCAGATTCTCCAGACCCTCCTTTCTCATTATGTTTCCCAGAAATGTCAGCTGCCTCTTCCTGATGTTAAGTATAAGCCTCTTCCTTGTTTGCATCCTCTCCAAGATATCAGTACTCACATGCTCAGTCCATGATATCCTCAGTATCCTTCTGTAGAACCATATCTCCTTTGCCTTGAGTCTCCTCTTTATTCTTGAGGAGATCGTCCAACATTTATTGTCGTAAAGGAAGACAGCTCAGTACTCTTTTCTTTGTTACCAAAGAAATCCCCCTGCCTTGTAATACTCTGCCCAGCTTTTGTAACACGTCCTTGGCCATCCCAATGCATCTACAGATCTAAGTGTCGCAATTACCATCCTCTGTCAAAACATTTCCCAGATATTTAAATTTCCGCACCCGCTTGATTTTAGTGTCCCTGACCTGCAAATTTCGAACCTCATCCTTTTACTGATGACCATTTATTCTGTCTTGTAGTTTATGCTTAGTCCCTTCTTCTTGCTCTCCTTTGCTACTTTCTGTAGAAAGTTTTGTAATTTCTTTTCTGTAACCAAACTGGTTAATTTTTCTTTCATCTGGCCAGAGTGAACTGTCCTAAAATTTTGAATTTTTATTCATTTGTGAAAACTATAAGCAAATATTTTTTGTCTCTTAAATAGAATAACTGTCATTGTTGGCCATTTTAACTTATCTTGTTTAAGGAATGTATGTTGTAATCAAAATATTCAGAGCAAATAATTTGTCTTTTCATCTCATTAACAACATCTGAAGTTGATTTTCAATAATCTGATTAACAATAGACCTGTTTGTTATGGACAACTCAGTCTCTATTTACATTATTAAGACTATTGTCCACATCTTTGTCACCATATTTATTACAGCGTTTCGGCTGTTGTATGCTCCGGCCTTCTTCAGGTGGTTGGAATTTCAAACTGAACCCTTTATTTTGCTCACTGGGGTAAACTGTTCTAGTTCTACGTGCCATGTCAAATGGATGTCAGTTATCAGTTATCTCCTGTTAATTTGCCTCTCCAAGTTCTCCACTCCCTTAAACAGGTATTGAACTCTATTTGGGTCCTGTCACTGAATCTGACTAATGCCTTTGTCCACTGTTCCATGTGTCCAGAGCATACAACAGCTGAAATGTTGTAATAATATGGCAACAAAGATGAGGACAATAGTTTGAATAATGTAAATAATGTACATAATACCTCATCTCAGAAATATAGACAGAAACCCAGTCTCTTGACCTTTTTCCCTTTTCTTCCAATGTTGCACAATTTTGGCAAAAACATCAATCTACTAACCATATTTTGATAGACAGTGTTCTATTTAAACAAATAAATAATACATTCTTTAAAATCAGGAGAGTTGCTTTATTTATATATATTCAAATTTACTTTACAAAAAAGAAAAAAGTTTGGTTGGAATATATACTTACTATACAGAATAAAATAAACTTACTATATAGAATAAAATAAACTTACTATATAGAATAAAATAAACTTACTTATACTTATTTTTAGATTGCTATGTATTTGTGCTTTTAGTTACAGACTGCTCTAAAATTTGGTAATAAATACATTTTGATTATATTAGGTTGGTGCAAAAATAATGACATAATAATGTCGTTTTTTGACGTTAAAAAATACGTCAAAAAATGACATTATTATGTCATTATTTTTGCACCAACCTAATATAATGTTCCACAAAAAAAAAAAAATGAATTTTCTGGTATATTTAGTTTAACCCTTTTGAGTCTCCTATGACACAAGTATCCCACAGACGATTTCAATATGTCCTGTGGAAATAATTGTTCCCCAAAAAGCATTGATATGGGATAAAGCAGAAATAGTATCCCATTGCTATATTTATAATAATACATTCAATAATATTACTTTTCTAAGTCAAAGTAATTTAGATTTGTCTACTGAAATGAACAGTAATATTTTTGCTGTATACATCAATTACATGAATGTAGATTTGAAAGGGTTAAGAGAGCACCTCCTACCAAAAAAAAAATGGGACCATCTACTTACTGTACATTTTGGACTCTTGTGCAAACTGGGCCTGTGCCTATCTCTTACAATCTGGGACTGTGTCTACCTTTTAATCTCTCATGCAAACTGGGCCTGTATGTGTGCTTTTGACTCTTGTGCTAATTAGGCCTATGTGTAAGTTTTTGATTCTTGCATAAACCAAACCTATGTCTACGTCTTTGACTCTCATGCAAACTAGGACCTATGTCTACCCTTTCTGACTCGTGTAAACTGGGCCCATGTCTACCCTTTCCGACTCGTGTAAACTGGGCCCATGTCTACCCTTTCCGACTCGTGTAAACTGGGCCCATGTCTACCCTTTCCGACTCGTGTAAACTGGGCCCATGTCTACCCTTTCCGACTCGTGTAAACTGGGCCCATGTCTACCCTTTCCGACTCGTGTAAACTGGGCCCATGTCTACCCTTTCCGACTCGTGTAAACTGGGCCCATGTCTACCCTTTCCGACTCGTGTAAACTGGGCCCATGTCTACCCTTTCCGACTCGTGTAAACTGGGCCCATGTCTACCCTTTCCGACTCGTGTAAACTGGGCCCATGTCTACCCTTTCCGACTCGTGTAAACTGGGCCCATGTCTACCCTTTCCGACTCGTGTAAACTGGGCCCATGTCTACCCTTTCCGACTCGTGTAAACTGGGCCCATGTCTACCCTTTCCGACTCGTGTAAACTGGGCCCATGTCTACCCTTTCCGACTCGTGTAAACTGGGCCCATGTCTACCCTTTCCGACTCGTGTAAACTGGGCCCATGTCTACCCTTTCCGACTCGTGTAAACTGGGCCCATGTCTACCCTTTCCGACTCGTGTAAACTGGGCCCATGTCTACCCTTTCCGACTCGTGTAAACTGGGCCCATGTCTACCCTTTCCGACTCGTGTAAACTGGGCCCATGTCTACCCTTTCCGACTCGTGTAAACTGGGCCCATGTCTACCCTTTCCGACTCGTGTAAACTGGGCCCATGTCTACCTTTTCTGACTCGCCTAAACTGGGCCCATGTCTAGCCTTTCTGACTCGCCTAAACTGGGCCTATGTCTAGCCTTTCTGACTCGCCTAAACTGGGCCTATGTCTAGCCTTTCTGACCCGCCTAAACTGGGCCTATGTCTAGCCTTTCTGACTCGCCTAAACTGGGCCTATGTCTAGCCTTTCTGACTCGCCTAAACTGGGCCTATGTCTAGCCTTTCTGACTTGCCTAAACTGGGCCTATGTCTACATATGTATTGCTTATCAAAATGACAATTTGACATTAAATGACCTGGAAAACTGTAAAACAAAGCAAAGCAAATATTCTGGTGTATTGGGTTTCCTATTTTAAAAGGATGAAGAGTTCAGTGGATTTGTTCGTAACTGGTAATTTACTGGAGTGGTTATATAAAAAGAAATTAACTGAGTTTGATGAAAAATTTTCTGTAACAAAAAAAAAAAGCACTAACATCAAAAGATATAGTTAGTTTTTATGTTTAAACAGTAACAAAATGATTAACATTTTTTATTTAGTTTTAAATCAGTAAAATTGGAAGATGGCAGCAGCTGCAAGTAGACCTTTTCTGGTTTTTCTCATGATAGAATTAATCGAGAATATTTTCAACTATTTTTATTAGAAAGATTGGAAGCCATGGGAAGGATTTCTTGTGTTGTGAAAAAAAAAAAAGAAAAAAAAAAGTAGTTTATCATAGGGAATATTTTCCTGCATTAGGTTTTTTTTTTAACCCTACAGCAATTGAAATTTTCTCTCTCTGATTAGCAGAAATGTTTTAATGCATTACAAATTAAGCAGGTGTAAGATTGATGTTGAGTAGAAAAGGAAAATTGTCAAAAATATTCTTTATTTTAATTTATTGCTTGTTAACCTTAGAGCACAAAGCAATGAATAAAAATCTTTAGGGACCAGGTGATGTTTTCATTGAAATCTTAGTTTTAAGTAATCACTGGGAAGAATCTGTCTATATTTCTGAGATCAGGTATCATGTACATTATTTACATTATTTGGACTATTGTCCTCATCTTTGTCGCCATATTTATTACAACGTTTCGGCTGTTGTACACTCTGGCCTTCTTCAGGTGGGTGGAATGTTGATCTTAACCCTTTATTTCGCTCACTGGGGTAGACTGTTCTAGTTCCATGTGCCATGTTTAATGGATGTCAGTTATCAGTTATCTCCTGTTAATTTCCCTCTTCAAGTTCTCCACTGCCTTAAAGAGTGTGAGTTCAATACCCAGTTAAGTATAAATATAACAAACTGGATTTAACATTTAGAGTGACATTAAAAAAAAAAAAGAAGGCAAGTCATTTCAATTTATACACTATAAACACCAAGTTATTGTTTATGACTATGTTAAGGAGATTTTTTTATAGTAAATATGTAATGGTTAATGAGTCAGAAAGAGAAATTTGTGAGCCAAGTTTAACTTCCGATTAAATTTTTATGTTTATTTTGCAAGAATACTCTTGAGAAAAGTACAAATTCATTTCCTCTCACATCTGCCACGGGTGACTGGAGGCCCTTTTGCCTTGAGCAAATAACCAATTGAGAAGAAGGAAAACTGAATACAAAATCAGCCTGAAGAGGGATGGACTCAATCAGGCTATCTTGCCCTAGACATATCCACTGCTGCTATGGCAGCAGTAAATAGTGGTGCCCCAACAAACTTAATAGATTGTTGAACTCGTGATAATAGGTAGTTGATGTCAAATTGTGTAATGAAGGGGATCATATTGAGTGGCCATGCTTCTGGATTGTTTCACATTAATGTTCAGCTCTCCACCCCCAGGGCTCTTTCCTTTGACCTACATTGTTTTTTATCTTCATCAACGGCCTTACCAATGTCATCAGTTCTCAAGTAGGCATTTATGTGGATAAGAACTATTTACCTCTTAAAACAATGTAAAACTATCAGATGTTCTCAAAATGACCTTCAATCAGTTGTTAACTGGGACAAGAAATGGCTTGTAAAGTTTAATGCCTCCAAAATAAAACCGATATATTTTAATCATCATAGAGAACCATTTTTGCTTTCCCCCAGCATGGCTGATGCTAACCTCGATGAAAGCAACTCATTGCACTTTCTTGGTTTCATGTTTTCTACAATTTTCTACAGTTTAGAGATTATATCAAATTATTTTCTAGGTCTGCTGCTAGGAAACTGGGTTCACTGTGTCGTGCTAGAGAATTTTTATTTCCTTTACCTGACATCTTGACTTCAGTCACTTTCCCATTAATATGACACAGCTCTCTTCTGTCTTTTCTATAAATGTTTTCATGGTAATTGTTCTAATGAATTCTCCTCCTTAGTAACTTGACTGCATGAATTGAAGCATAATACTAGATTGGCAATTAGGTCTCATCATTTTACTGCTGAACTAGCTAGATGTAACTGTAAGGTATATAACAGTTTCTTTTCTCAAACTTCTTGCCTGTGGAGCTCTCTTACATTTTCTTGCTTCCCTACCACCTACTGTTTCAAGAAATTTAAATCCAACATCAACTGTTATCTTTTATCTTCCTGAATTCATTTCTTTTATTATCCATTATCCTTGCTAAAATCTTCTCATTCTCTTACACTCCCAGTAACTCCTTACATCTTAGCGGCATTATCACCTTGCTTAGAGTAAAATGATAAAAAAAACAAATCACTAATAATTGTGTTTCTACTATAAAAGTATGGCTCATAGCCTGTAACCGAGTGTAGGATCATGTTAAAGAGACAATTTTGGCAGTAATAGTTGTTTCAGATAACTTTCTATGAAGATTTTTTCTCCTGGCATTGTTTTGTCGTGATCAGGGTGTATCACACAGTCAGTGGAAGCATTACGTTAAAGATTGCTTCAAAAAATCCTCCTTTCAAGCTTACCTATCAGATAAATCAAAAAATAAGATTTTGAATGGAAACTACTGGATTGGAGCAAAATTTTCATAGCATTTTTCAATAGCTGTTATTTGAACATATGATCTCATTTCAGATAATATGTATGGCACATATACATATTCTGAAAAATTACATTGCAACATATTTTTCTATATAATTCATGTGTGGATTGTAAATTTTAAATGTTTTTGTTTGAACTGAAGATGGATTTCCAGAAAAGAAAAATTATGTACAAATAGCAAAAAAGGTATGTGTCATTTATGGAGATGGTGCTATAGCTGAGAGTATTATTTGTAAGTGGTTTTGCAAGGTTCAGAGATGGAAATTTTGATTTGGAACACTGAGAATGGTATGGCAGGTCTGCAACTAATGATGATTAGATTAAAAATAATCCAGCTAATTCAATACAAGACAGAATCTGGATAAAAACTGTTCCTAATTGGATGAATTAAAGTGGCAATCTATGAAAGGCATTTAGAAATGGTCAATTGGAAGGGTGTTGTCTTCCATGAGGATCATGCCATAACTCGTATCTCTTTGTAGACCCAGCAGAAATTGGTAGAACTTTACTACACCCACCATACTGACCTGACCTTGCACCTTCTAAATACCAAACAAAAGTCTCTTAATGGAAGGAAGTTCAATTCTCTCAAAGCATATAAAAGCCACTTAGAACAGTTCATCACAAAGAGAAATTCCTTGTTCTGGGAGGATAGAATCATGAAGTTGCTTCAGAGATGTAGCATGTATATATAAGCACGTAAATATTGTTTGAATTTCACTTTAAAAAAATAATACAAAGTTTTATTCTAATCCTCTTATTGGGTGCAGAAAAAGAAAATACATTTATTCAGGCACTTTGTTCTCAAATAATAGCAATAATAAATTTAACATATCAGCATTTATATATACAGTGATATCTCAAGTCATTTTCAAAGATATGTCGGTTTTTCTTAGATATATGAAAAAGTAAAACTCTGCTTAGGTTGTTTTACTTGAGCTTACATCAGTCATTAAGAATATTAGAAATGTCAAATCACAAAAATAACAATAAACACATATAAAATTATATTCAAATAAATTTAAAAATAATATGTATACTTTATATATATAATTATATATCGTAATCAAAAACAAGACAATTAGTATAATAAAGTATGCTCAGCAGATGTTCATATTTCAAATTCCTACTGATAAGCGGTACTTGTGCGTTTTTTTCCGCTTCAACACCGATTTTTCATTTAGACTCATTTACATCTGTGCTCTGCCATTGACGTTCTTTCAATTACATATTAATTGTGATTTAGAATACATTTTTGCCTATGGCTCCAAAGAAAAGTCCCAGTGCAAGTGCTAATGCTAAGCATAAAGCTATATCACTGGAAGATAAGGTGGAAATTAATTATTTCATTCATAATACTTTACGTACATATCATAAATACTGTAACAGACAATGGTGAGTGCTTATTTGTGCTTCTTTATATCGTGACTTCTGGGACCAATTAATGATGTAGGGTGAGGTAAGACAGCAAAACATCAATATCCATTGAACTAAAAGTAAGAGTTAGGCCCCTTAAATTTCATGCCTATCTCTATTTGAAATATGTGATATGTTCAAGGGTAATTCAAATTTATAGAATTCTCCTATTCATAATTTGAAAAGGTATCTTTCTCCAGATACCAGGTTTGATGGCGATTTTTTAAGCATAGTTTAGATGTGGCACAAGGTCAAGAGTATGGGGGAATTCAGTTGTAATTGATATCGTGAAACAAGCTTTCTAAGCATCACATGTTGGAATGCCTTAGATGCCAGTAAATATTTAAGTGAATAAGGATTCATTTGCGAACAGAGCTGTCCTTTGTTGCTTTCATTAATCTTGTGAACTTATAGATACAAATTCAAACATCCATATCCAAGAACTGTAGAAATGATTTGACCAAAATGTGCTCCAAAAATCAATCAAAATATGTGCAACAGTTCTCAATATCAGTGATACAAACATAGAAGTTGATGTTATAACCGAGTCGGTATATACTTCTTGAAATGTTGCTATTAGTATAGTTTAGTATTTCTAAGTTTAATCAAGATAAAAGGTTAGCTAAAAATGAAATGGAAGTAATCATTTTTTTAAACTATAGATAATACCTATTGGATTTGTGCAATTATTGATACTTGAATTCTAATTTTAAAAATATCTTTTTATTTTGCTATGAATTTACTTTGAGGTGAGGTTGGATATAGAATGTGAGACTTAAATGTAAACCTATAGAAAACAATCATTGATAAAATTCTTGGTTTTGAATACACTAGACATCAATTATCCAATTTAATCAAAATGACATTCTTTTGTTTTCTGTATTTCTGAAGAAGAAATGTAATTAAAATGGTGACCCAAATAGATTGCAAAGAATACGGACATGCACCAGTTGAATGAAAATCTAGCAAATATTTTATGACATAAGCAACTAAATTTGACATAAATTATCCAGGAAGACTGGCACACACACACACACCATTAATTCTATCATTAAAACCTGATAAAAGACATTGACAATAAGTTTTACTTTCACTAACAAAAATAACGGCAGCCATATTTTAGTTAATTTACAGGTGCACAAAAAAGCTTTTATGTTGCCCTGTATATTTACTTGTTTATCTTCAATATTTCCTGAATATCAAAATGAATAAATAACAGCCTGTTCACCATTCAATAATTATAGAGTTTTATATATTAACTATTTTAATAGCAAGCAGAGTATAGCCATCTGCTAGAGGAACTAGCTAATCCTTGTTGCAGATGCCTACTCAGACACATTTGTGTTTGTTTTTCGACATTGACAGAGCTAACATGTGGTATATTTCTATTTTTTTTTACACTCAGTCAGTTATGAGCCATGTGTGATACAAGTTTAAGCAATCATATATTGATAGATACATGACAGACGAGGCAGATTTTTCCCTGTGGTAGGTTACTATTTCTTTCTGCAGTAGACCAGTTGCCATCCAAAGCTACAGAATCCAGTCTGTCCTGCTATTTACCCATAGCTGGGGCGAGAAGAGGATTCATAGCTTTCCCAAGGGTATTAGCATGAAAGTGAATATAATAGATCTGACTGGAATTCGAACTTGGCTCTCCAATTTCTCAATTCAAGCCACTATTCATTACTCCACCGTGCCTCCTTTTTTACACTAATATTCACCTAATACAAAATCCAAAAGCCACACAAGGTAGAGCGTTACTGTATGGTATTGTATTAGCATAAGAGTTGAGCAAGAATTGAACTTCTTGGAGCAATGGAGGGAAGATAAAACTTAACCATAGACTTGAAGAGGGTCAGGGATGTAGAGATTGGAATAAAATACTGCCAAGAGTCCGTTCCACAAAGCAGCTGTTCTTGGGACTACAACTATCCTGAACAGACCTTAGTTACAGTTTCTGAGAGAGAGAGATAGTGCATAATCTAGTGTGATCAGAAGTTGAACAAGCCAAATTCTCGGCCACGATGACTTGTGACCTTGTGCTATAATGTGGTTTTTAGGCCCTTCCCAACAGTATTGCATACTAGGACTGTTTCCTCAGGTTGCTATTATAAAGAATTGCATTGTTAACAAAACAACGATAGATTCAAACCAAGGACTCATGCTTGCAACACTAACCATCTAAACACTCAACTGCACACCTGCTGTATCATGCATAGTATAAAAATTAACTGAAAAAGTCCACTGCACTGATATGCACAATTTGCCTATCGCTGTGTAGTAGGAATGCCATGTGTTCATACTAAAAATATTGTGTTAAAGAAACTCTTAAATATACAGAGTGTGCCGAGTAATTAAGAATAAATTATAATAAAAGAAAAACAGAATTTTTTTCTTCTATGTGCCATGTTCATTCAAGATGTAAGCAATCATATCTCTCCACCACTTCCTATCTCTTGTGGTCCTTAGCTGTGCCAAACCTTCTACCCCTATTCGGCTATCCATTAACACAAGCTTGTCAGGTAGGTGGCCTGCTATTTTTCCCTATGTCTCTTACTCTTGATATGCCCTGTGAGTGTTAAGTTTTCAAACCCTGCTTCCTCATTATATGTAAAAGAAATTTCAGCTTTCTCTAAGTGGAAGTATTGCCATTTCATTTAAGACTTCCTTGATGCTTACACATTTTGCCCATGGAATTCTCAGTATCTATCCGTAGAACCACATTTCTGTTGCCTTCAGTTCCCTCTTCATCTATGAGATTTTCCAGTATTCGCTGCGATACAAATGGATTACTATAGCAGTTCAGCACTCTTTGTTTGTAACAAAATTTTCACATTTTTTAGACTCACATTTTTCTGCCCACCATTAAAACACTTCCCAGATATTTAAACTTCTGTACTTGTTTGATTTTTGACGACATCTTTTTACAGTTTGCATTTTTGGCTTTTTTTCTTGCTAACAGCCATATGCTCTGTCTTCTTCCAGTTGATGGTTAGTTCTTCCCTCATGCTTTCCTTTTTTGTATTTGTTTGATGTAGACATCTCCAATTTGTAGTTTGTATCTTGCACATTTTCTCTTGGTAACAGTCACATTTTCTGTCTTCTTACTTTTTATGCAATTTCAGTTTTTGATAAAAGAACTCTTTATTTTGCCAGGTGAGGCATTGTTCGGCCTTGTACCAGACTAACTATAGTATAGATCTACAAGATTGGAATCTTGAGATGAGTATAGTGATGTAATGGAGTAATCTGTCACCCCCATGAGTAACTACACTATAAATAGTAACTACCTATAAGTATCGATAATTTAATGAACTGCAGAGTCTGGCTGGGATCTGTTCCGGATAAACAGTCGAACTCTGTACTTTTGGGAAGAGAGGAACCCAAACAAGGAGTCTTGTTCGGGGAGGTAGACTGTCCCTGAACCCGTTTATATGTGTTCAAAAGATCATCATTTTGGAGAACCCATGTTAAACTGGCCTTGTGCCACATGCAACCTTTGTGGGTGGGTAGCTAAATATACTAGCTGGGATCTGTTGAGTACAACTCAGACTTATGCAAGAACTATTGACCTTCCAATACCAGCACTGAATACTGGATTGACTTGTGATAATCGTGCACATAACTGTTACCTTATTTCTTATTGTACTGGTTTTTAAAATAAACCATTACTTATTTTATCCACCATGTTGTTCAAGTATATATTCCTATTAGCACAGAATGTAACATATAGAATTGATTGTTATGAAATTTTCTATAGCAAACATTTTCCAAATAGATTCACTCAGTAAAATTTGAAGCAGAAATGAAAAATTAATTTGTATTTTTTCTGAAATAAAAATTGATCAACATTTTTTTTTTGACTGACAATAATGGCATTTAGCTCTTTTCCGAGTTGCTATTTGGAAAAGACTTTTGCTAAAAGTGGTACAGTTATATTCATATTATTTACAAACATATCTTTTCAGTTTTGCTCAGTTATTGCTCATCCTGTTCCCACTGAGCCTAAGTTTGTACTACCTGGCCCAGGGATTGAACTCACAATTACTATATCAACTAATTCAAGATGAAAAAGGTGAGATATCCCTAGATAAGTTATCTAGGTAGATTAAATAGAAGATTCGTTTTAAAATTCACTGAAGGTTATTTGGATTAATTGACACCTGAAGAAGGCTGGAGAGCACAATGGCAAAACATTGTGATAACAGCAACAAAGATGAGTAAATTAGCCTGAATGCAAATAATGAGTATTCTTCATTTCTTAAAATATTGTTCTCAAATAAGAGAGTTGTAAAATTATTTTCTTGGTTATATAAGGAGGAAATTTGTCGTCATAAATTATGAAAATGCAGTTGGGGGTTATGGTGAACTGCAAATGCTTTGCAACATTTTCAGTATGGGTCACTCTCATGTCTGTTTTTGTATTTTCTTTTCTGCCAACTTGTATTTATTTATCATATGGCCTACATTGATCTATTTGTTTGTTCTTTTCAGCTAATCAATCTTTTGCAGGTTATTTAAAACAGAAAACATTTCTTAGATTGTAAGAATATTTTGGAGATAATAATAATTTACTGTTACAAGTTCTACAAATTAATCCATAGCTGGAGGGAGAATAGGTGGATCCGTTTGCTCATAAGTGAATATAACAAACCCAACTAAAATTGGAGAGCTGATTTTTCAATTTTGAGCATTATCCATTAGATCATCTGTACATCTGAGCTTGCAACACCTGGTATTCCCAAGTGGTCACCCATCTAAGTAATGACCAGGCTTGATGTTGCTTAACTTCGGTGTTCATATGAGAACTGGTGTTTCAATGTAATATGGCTGTAAGTCATTATGCCCTACAGTATCTTTTCTTGAATGTAATAATTAATGAAATGTTGCATATGCAATTCAGAGACTTTTGCAGAGATTGCACTTTGTGAGCATCAAAAAATCCCTTTGTAAGCAGTTAAAGAAAGAAGCTTGAAGAAGACAAGAAAATTTGTGTTATGCGTAGAAAACATTTATAAGTCATCTAAAAACAAAAGTGCCACCAAGATAAAAAGTACACTCAATGTTTTCTTCCCAGAATCTGTAATTGAAAAATTGCATTTTCTTAGACTTTATGACAATAGTAAATAATATTTTAAGTAGCTAAGGACAGGAGTTGAGAAAAAACACTTGGGAGTTTGGTGAAAATTAGTAGTTTCAGGAAAACCTATTTGGAATTTCTTACCAATATGATTTTCTCAGAGGGAGATTTCTGCTTCAAAATTATACCATTGAAAACAATATAGTTTTTGTTTTATCAAATAGGGCCAATAATCTAACATTGTGATTTTTTTTAAACTTATTTTCTTAATATTTCTTTTATTATTGTATAGTCCGTATTCTGCCATTGTGATTGTTAGAAAGTTTCTCTCAGGCTATTACTAGTCAAATTTCTCTCACCAAGTGGCCCACTCCAGATAATTTAGAGACAAATTTGATAATCTATTACAGAATGTTTAGACTGATGCAAAATGGTAAACTACTAGTAAGGTCAAAATTCCTTGAAGGTTATTCCTCAATGTGAAAGTTATTTGTTTGAATCCCCCGTAGATATGGAATTCTGACAGAGAAGGATTGTTTTTCTTTAAGTTTAGATATAAAACAAAAAAAAAAACAAAAAAAACAGAAAAACATTTGGATGGCTCTAAGAATTAAGAGGGTCAATATATGTCACTACACTAATATTCCTTAGTGAGGCAAATCAATGTGGCAAGGAGATCTTTTCTAACCAGTTGACGATCACCCACTTGCTTCTGCCTAAAAACAATGGTATTGATTTGGTGCATAATTATCAGGCGTTTTTAAACAATATTTATTATGAAAAAAGAAACATAATTCAACAATAGCATTTTTAAATTTATTCCAGAGTGTATGATTATTGACATGCATTTTTATAAGCTGAAAATAAAATATTATTATTAAAAAAAGTAAACAAAACAGTCATTTTTAACAAATAACTCGCCTACAAAAACACATGATAATTATGCACCAACCCAATATGACTACTGTCCCTTATATAATAAAGTCAGATAAAAAAGAAAATTCTCCATTGTAGCTTTTGAATCTAGCAAACTGAATCCAGAGATGATATAAAAACACAACAAAAAAAAAAAATCTGGAAACTAAATCAATATGACAATGAAAGGTTAGGCTGAAAAGTCAAATTTGATTCAAATAATTTATCATGCAGAGGAAGAAGAAAATTGGGCTCATTTATATCCATAACCCCCACCATTTTTTTTTTATCTAGAGGAACCAGAAGAAAATTTTCATATCACATTTATATATGAAACTTTTTTTCTAGAATAATAGAAATTATTGTCATTAGCCAATAGTGATAGAAGCTGAAAACTTACTTTCTTGAATGGTGTCATTTACCTTCTTGCATCTGGTGTTAATTTCTGCAAGAAGCTTACCTCAAATTATTCCAAATGTCGGACAGCAGTCATATCAGATGATGAAGGTGACATTAAATATCGAATACTGTTTATTGGTACATGTCCAAAACTTTTCTTGCTATTTTCTATCATATTTATGAAGAACTTTATGTGTAGCCGAAATTATCTTTATCTCTCCTGATACCTTAGTTAATCCTATGCATTTATGATATTGACTAAGTTTTAGATTAATAGCAAGAATAGAAATGATGATTTTCTTAAAATTTCCTGTGACCAATGCTATACAACACAAGAGCAGAAACAATCCTAAATCATACTTCCACCAATTATTACTATGAAGAAATAAAGAAATGTTTGCCTATACATAAAATTTATTGCCAAATATAACAGAAAATAAGACAGAAAAGTTTTGGACACACATCAACAAAATAGCACCCTGTATTTAATAGCATATCGATTATTTGATATGACAGCTGTCAGACCTTTGAAATAATTTGAGATAAGCTTGTTGCAAAAAAATAAAAAAATATCACCGATTCTATTCCACTCCTTATGACTAAGATCCTTCCAGTTTTTGAGGAGTTTTCTGATAAATTTGTATCTCAAATTTCTTCCACAGATTTCCTAAAGAATTAAGTGACTAACTAAGCCACTCTAAATGCCTTAATTTCTTTGACCATACTTTCATTTTCACTATGCCTTGGAATTTATTTACATTATTCGGATATTGTCCTCATCATTGTCACCATGTTTATTACAACATTTCAGCCCTTCAGTATCTATCTATATTTCTGAGATGATGTATTATTTACATTATTCGGATATTGTCCTCATCGTTGTCACCATGTTTATTACAACATTTCAGCCCTTCAGTATCTATCTATATTTCTGAGATGATGTATTATTTACATTATTCGGATATTGTCCTCATCGTTGTCACCATGTTTATTACAACATTTCAGCCCTTCAGTATCTATCTATATTTCTGAGATGATGTATTATTTACATTATTCGGATATTGTCCTCATCGTTGTCACCATGTTTATTACAACATTTCAGCCCTTCAGTATCTATCTATATTTCTGAGATGATGTATTATTTACATTATTCGGATATTGTCCTCATCGTTGTCACCATGTTTATTACAACATTTCAGCCCTTCAGTATCTATCTATATTTCTGAGATGATGTATTATTTACATTATTCGGATATTGTCCTCATCGTTGTCACCATGTTTATTACAACATTTCAGCCCTTCAGTATCTATCTATATTTCTGAGATGATGTATTATTTACATTATTCGGATATTGTCCTCATCATTGTCACCATGTTTATTACAACATTTCAGCCCTTCAGTATCTATCTATATTTCTGAGATGATGTATTATTTACATTATTCGGATATTGTCCTCATCGTTGTCACCATGTTTATTACAACATTTCAGCCCTTCAGTATCTATCTATATTTCTGAGATGATGTATTATTTACATTATTCGGATATTGTCCTCATCGTTGTCACCATGTTTATTACAACATTTCAGCCCTTCAGTATCTATCTATATTTCTGAGATGATGTATTATTTACATTATTCGGATATTGTCCTCATCGTTGTCACCATGTTTATTACAACATTTCAGCCCTTCAGTATCTATCTATATTTCTGAGATGATGTATTATTTACATTATTCGGATATTGTCCTCATCGTTGTCACCATGTTTATTACAACATTTCAGCCCTTCAGTATCTATCTATATTTCTGAGATGATGTATTATTTACATTATTCGGATATTGTCCTCATCGTTGTCACCATGTTTATTACAACATTTCAGCCCTTCAGTATCTATCTATATTTCTGAGATGATGTATTATTTACATTATTCGGATATTGTCCTCATCATTGTCACCATGTTTATTACAACATTTCAGCCCTTCAGTATCTATCTATATTTCTGAGATGATGTATTATTTACATTATTCGGATATTGTCCTCATCGTTGTCACCATGTTTATTACAACATTTCAGCCCTTCAGTATCTATCTATATTTCTGAGATGATGTATTATTTACATTATTCGGATATTGTCCTCATCGTTGTCACCATGTTTATTACAACATTTCAGCCCTTCAGTATCTATCTATATTTCTGAGATGATGTATTATTTACATTATTCGGATATTGTCCTCATCGTTGTCACCATGTTTATTACAACATTTCAGCCCTTCAGTATCTATCTATATTTCTGAGATGATGTATTATTTACATTATTCGGATATTGTCCTCATCGTTGTCACCATGTTTATTACAACATTTCAGCCCTTCAGTATCTATCTATATTTCTGAGATGATGTATTATTTACATTATTCGGATATTGTCCTCATCATTGTCACCATGTTTATTACAACATTTCAGCCCTTCAGTATCTATCTATATTTCTGAGATGATGTATTATTTACATTATTCGGATATTGTCCTCATCGTTGTCACCATGTTTATTACAACATTTCAGCCCTTCAGTATCTATCTATATTTCTGAGATGATGTATTATTTACATTATTCGGATATTGTCCTCATCGTTGTCACCATGTTTATTACAACATTTCAGCCCTTCAGTATCTATCTATATTTCTGAGATGATGTATTATTTACATTATTCGGATATTGTCCTCATCGTTGTCACCATGTTTATTACAACATTTCAGCCCTTCAGTATCTATCTATATTTCTGAGATGATGTATTATTTACATTATTCGGATATTGTCCTCATCGTTGTCACCATGTTTATTACAACATTTCAGCCCTTCAGTATCTATCTATATTTCTGAGATGATGTATTATTTACATTATTCGGATATTGTCCTCATCGTTGTCACTATGTTTATTACAACATTTCAGCCCTTCAGTATCTGTCTATATTTCTGAGATGATGTATTATTTACATTATTCGGATATTGTCCTCATCGTTGTCACCATGTTTATTACAACATTTCAGCCCTTCAGTATCTATCTATATTTCTGAGATGATGTATTATTTACATTATTCGGATATTGTCCTCATCATTGTCACCATGTTTATTACAACATTTCAGCCCTTCAGTATCTATCTATATTTCTGAGATGATGTATTATTTACATTATTCGGATATTGTCCTCATCGTTGTCACTATGTTTATTACAACATTTCAGCCCTTCAGTATCTATCTATATTTCTGAGATGATGTATTATTTACATTATTTGGATATTGTCCTCATCGTTGTCGCCATGTTTATTACAACATTTCAGCCCTTCAGTATCTGTCTATATTTCTGAGATGATGTATTATTTACATTATTCGGATATTGTCCTCATCGTTGTCGCCATGTTTATTACAACATTTCAGCCCTTCAGTATCTGTCTATATTTCAGAGATGAGATATTGTGTACACTATTTACATTTGGACTATTGGCCTCGTCTTTGTCACCATATTTATTATGTTTCAGCCTTTCAGTATCTGTCTATATTTCTGAGATGAGGTATTAGGTACATTATTTACATTATTTGGACTATTGTCCTTAGCTTTGTTGCCATATTTATTACAATGTTTCGACCCTTCAGTATCTGTCTATATTTCTGAGATGAGGTATTATGTACACTATTTACATTATTCAGACTATTGTCCTCATCTTTGTTGCTATATTTATTGCAATGTTTCTGCCCTTCAGTATCTGCCTATATTTCTGAGATGAGGTATTATGTATATTATTTACATTATTCGGACTATTGTGTTCATCTTTGTCACCATATTTATTACAATGCTCAGCCGTTGTATGCTCTGGCCTTCTTCAGGTGGTTGTAATATCGAACTGAACCCTTTATTTCACTCACTGGGGTAGACTGTTCTAGTTCCACGTGCCATGTTTTAATGGATGTCAGTTATCAGTTATCTCCTGTTAATTCCCCTCTCCAAGTTCTCCACTGCTTTAACCGGGTATTGAACTCACACTCTTTGGGTCCGGTCACTGGATCTAACCAACGCCTTTATCCACTGTGCCATGTGTCCTTGAATAGTCTGAATAATGTAAATAATGTACATAATACCTCATCTCAGAAATATAGACAGATGCTTTGGAATTTGTTAAAAAAGAAATCTTCTTGGTACTTTGAAAAATTTTACCAATGGCAATGTGCTTGTCTCTAGTATTTCTTGTTATATAGTATAATCAAGTGTTTCTTCAATGAAATATAGTGTCCCATGGAACAATTATAAATCCTACTTCCACCACCATCATTAATTATTGTGATTATATTGGTGGGGGGGGCATCATTATATGAAGTGTTCTTTCTCTAGCCATTGTTTTAAGCTGTTTTTCAAAGATTTTGGTTTTGTCAGATCTTAATATTTGTTTGTAGAATGGAGTAACCTTTTTCAGGATGATGGGCAGACTGTACAGAAGCCTTTTTTCTGGCTTGGGATTCCTCAAAAAAGTCTTTTTAGGAATCCTAGAATGCAGTCCTGTCAGAATGTTGGTTTAATTGTATCCTTGCTTACTTCTGTGACAACAGACTCTGCAGATCTTTCTAAAGTTCTCTTCAAGTTGTAAATGGATTGTGCATTACTTTGCAATAAATGATGATAACTTACTTTAGGAGGACATCCTTTTTGAAACAGATTACTGCTCAGGCTAAGTTCTTTCCATTTTCAGTGACCAAAGTACATCCTGTCTAAAGTTATTACGCAAATCAAATAAACCTCAATAATTCAAAAATTTAAACTTATCCATTTCCATCATTAGAAAAATATTCAATTAAATTTTCTGACATTTTTAATGATTAGTTTTTGAGATATTTAGAATTTACTAAAATAGACTGATTGAAGTTATTATGCATATTAAACTAATATTAGCTCTTAAGACCTCTGAAATCTAATAAAATCTATTTTTCTTTTCATCTATATGTTGAAACATAGGTAAAAGGAAGGATCTAACAACTGCTGAAAAACAGAAAATAACAAAGTTATTAAGTGAAGGAATATCCACATTGGAGATATCAAAGCAGCTTTGCAAAGATCATCAAATGATAAAGACTTTGAGAACTTGCTTCCTTAAAATGAATGTAAACTAAAGTGAATTATAGAAAAACAATCCTTTTTGACCAGTGCTCAGATCTGAATCCAATTGAAAATCTATGGTCAGTTGTGAAGATGAAATTATATGAAGGTAGCAAATATAACAGCAAAGAAGAGCCATAGGAAGCAATTAAAACTACCATGTCAGAAATTGAATCTGCTAAAATAAAAACAAATTAACAAAATAAATAGATAATAGATTACTAACTGTTAATGAGAAGAAGGGTCACTAGATTAAAATCTAAAGGATTCAAAGACTTATATGTGTTTGTTATTTGTTCTATTATAGGTGTTGATCAATTTTCAATGAATTTAATACATTTTTATTGACGTAAAATGTGATATTTGTTTTGCCTAACAACTTCAGATGGCAGTTGTTTTAGAAGACAAATAACTTCAATAAAACATACTGATACTACCTAAAATTTTAACTCAGGCTTTATTTTGACATCTAAATTGATTGTTTAAAATTTGACCATTTTTTTCAAACCAAATTTGAATTATTGAAGTTTATATGATTTGCATAATAACTCTAGACAAGGTATACATCTAAATGTTTTAAGGTGTTGGCCATGGTGCTCTGAGTAGATGGTGGAATTTTGCAATAATTTGAATAGTGATCAATCTTATATTGCATTTTTTTACCCACCTTTAAAGTAATTTCCAGAATGCGTCTAAAACTTTTGGATATTACGTTCTGTTGTATTTATCAATAAAATCAAACAAGCATAACAATTTAAATATATGGGAAGTGATTTAAGGATGGAAAGTGCAACATTGAAATCCAAAGATGCCTTCCAAAAACTAAAAGTATTAAGAAACAAAGAAAAGAATACTGAACTGTTACTGAATATCAGTCATTTTATATGGGAGAGAAAACTGACACAAAAAGGATACTTATATTTAACACCAGGAAGAGAGAGTTGAAGTTTCTAGGGCATTTAAAAAGGAAAGATGTCTTGGAAAATGTGATACTCACAGGGACAGATTGAAGGCAATAGGGACAGAGAAAAACAATGCCATAAACTACCCAGCAAACTTCAGTAAATGGATGGCAGAACAAGGTTTGAGGGAGATAACAAAAAGACAAAATTTATTAAGAGCTACAAAGAACAGGAAATTGTGGAGAGCCATGATCACCAAACATCTTGAAGAGACACAGCACATAGAAAATTGACAAACATTTGTTTAATTCTCCTTACACACAGAAAATATTCTAAGTATTTCTTATATTCAGGTCAAGTTTTAACACATTCTAGTGTCCAATACTTTTGACTGTCACTGTATTTCTTATAAAGCTCTTTTCAAAATCGACTGGGACATATCTCAAAAATAAAGATATTTATCGTTTTTAAAACCATAGACAATGACATCATGAGAATTATAAAACTGCCGGAGAAATTAATATGCACGAGATTTTGTGTTTTCCATTATACGGTTAAGTAAACTAATCTATAATAATAGTTTTATTATTATATAAAAGTAAAATAAGCCTAACTTAATTTTGTGTTTCCTTTTAAAATCCGACACATTTTGAATAAGATTATATCCCAACAATGTTAAGGTTGAAACAAGAACATAAAATACATAGAACCTGTCAAAAGCAGATTGTTTTATTTTGCTTGGCAGATTTATTCTGTAAAGGTAAGAAAGCTAATTAGGGTTAAGAAATGAATGCAAAACCTGTGCCAATTAGAGAAAAGATACATCATTCTCAGATTTTGGAATATCATACCTTGTTCCTTTCTGTATCTGGGTCGTAGGTGCCTTCCCATGTAGAGACCTGCAAAAGAAGAAAAAAAAAAAAGCAGCAAAAATTAAAACAAAGATGATAGAGACAAGATGAAGATATTCCACAAACTGATTTGTTAATCAGATTGGCAGGTGTCAGAGGTAAACAACTTCTTGAAACTCATTTACTTCAATCTTATTTGTGAGTCATTAAATACCTGATTTCTGCAGCTGGTCTCATTATTATTATTAAAAATTACCTGGAAAGTAAATTTTCACATGGACAATGATTGAAAACAAAGATAAAAAAAGTCACACAAGACTAGAATTTTTATTTAACAAAAAGAGGACTAGTCAAAGAAAATATGAAATTCTTTGGTTTTCACTTGTAAGAAGTGGCATCTTGAAAGTACAGTGTGCCCTCTACTCATCCACTAAAAAGACTTTAAATTTGATTATAGATTTTATTTAATAAGTAAAATAGCCACTAAGGGATAGAAAAAAAGAACATTGGCGGAGACAGAAAGTGTTCAATGCTTTATAGCAGAGTAAATATAATTGACAAAAAAAAAAAAAAAAAAAAAAAAAAAAAAAAAGAAAAGTGTCTCCATTGGCTGGTTACTACATAAAGTAACATGTTTATACACGCCTGAAACGTTAAGTAGTAGCCGCTCAAGAAGACATCTTTGTAAATTATAAATATGCATTTGGCTAAATACTAATGAAGGTTGTTTAAGTTTGTTTTCATTTAATTTTTCTAAAATTCAAATCAATTTTTTGGTTCCCAAGGTAAATTCAAACAAAATATTTGATGCTTGTAGCAGTATTAGTATGTATATTTTTGAGTGATTTTGAGTGCTACATTTTGACTAAGTAGTAAGTGTTGTACAAGTTTTTTTAATTTTTATTATAAGGATTAAGTTTTCACAGGTCAGTTATTGGTTTTCAAAGAAACTTGCATAAATAAAAAAAAAAAAACTGCTGCAATATTTACAATTTAAATTTTATTCCCAATAAACTAAAACTTTCACTTTGTCAATGTTTCATATATATATATATATATAATATAATAATATTTTTTGTTTAAAAATATGATTCCTTCGCTACATAAGAGTTCTCATGTTTCAAAAACGAGAGCCGAAATCATCCAAATAATTATTAAAATTAAGTTGGATTGTGGTGTTTAGTCCCGTTTCATCTTCAAGCAATCATATTTTTAAACAAAAAATATTATTATAATATAAGCTCTACTTCTGTATGGAGCACTGTCTTCTTAAAAATAAAAACAAAAATATTAAGGAACCCCAGATTATGCACCCAACGTGTTCTTTTCTATTTTCTGCATACCTGCACAATGATATATATATATATATATATATATATATATATATATATATATATATATATACACATACATACACACTAAACCAGCCATAAAGCTGTTGGGTTTCAGTTGAAAGTCATTCATGATACAAAATGATGAGGTAACAATATTATCAATTTTATTATTAATTACACATTTACTTTGTATTTAAAGATGGTAGAAGAAGGCTTATTGTTCCACAGGGCTTCATAGTTAATACATTATTTGAAAATTTGAAGTAATAGCATAAAACAAGTGTCATCTTTTTCAAAATAAGTATATTTTTTATTATACATATTTGTTTCTTTGCATTTATTTCAAAATATGTAATCACAGCAAATCAGCAAGAATCTATTTATCAAGTCATGTGACACAAGTAACATCTTCACCTTTCAAGTAGTTCTTTAGAAAAAAATATTCTTATGTAATGTAATGAATTCTATAAATATACATTGTTTTATGTATTATGAATAGTTGGAATATAATATGAAAGCCTTTGTTTGTACACATGGATTCTATATAAGAATATATGTCAAAAACAATTACTGAATTTCTTATTAAATATCATAAAAACAGAAAATGGCCCTAGCTAAAGAACTTTTTATATGAATTTAAGCAACACAGGAAGTTTGATAAGTGTTAATAGTTGAATTAAAAAAAAAAATAGGTATTCTTATGAAATAGAAATTTGGAACTCTCGTCCCGCAATATCTTCATAATTAGAATACATGTTTTACCTTTTACTTGACAGGGTCTCAACAGAAGTGCTTATGAGATGAATTGAAAACATGTATAAAAGCAAGAATACCAAGCAACTAAAACCAGCTTAAATATAAGCATATGAATATAGCAAAATGAAAACTTACCAAACCGATTTAAAAACAAAATGACGAAAAAAACAATGTATACTTACATTATTTGGACTGTTATCCTCATCACCATATCACAATGTTTTGGTCGTTGTATGCTCCGGCCTTCTTCAGGTGATTGGAATTTTGAACTAAACCCTCTATTTCGCCCACCAGGGTAGATTGTTCAATTTCCATGTGGAATCACCTCATTCCAATCTCCTGAAGAAGGCCGAAATGCTGTGAATATGGCAATGAAGATGAGGATAACAGTCTGAATAATGTAAGTAATTATAATACCTCATTAGCCTTCTTCAGGTGATTGGAATTTTGAATTGAACCCCTTATTTTGCCTACTGGAATAGATTGTTCTAAATAAAGGGTTTGGTGTAAAATTCCAATCACCTGAAGAAGGTCGAAGTGTACAGTTGCAGAAATGTCGTGAATATAGCAATGAAGATGAGGATAACACTCCAAATAATGTAAATAATGTAAGTAATCATACCTCATCTCAGATATACAGACAGATATTAAAGAATGTATAACGGACTATTAATTTTCACATACCATTAATTCTGGGCATGTAATGTGTGCAGTAACAAAAGTAACTATGAGTTCCCACCCTTGATACAGAACCTTCCAGAATGAGATTATGACATGGTGTGAGATAACAAACAAAAGCTCATCATGAGACACAGATACTGTATATATACTTTTTGAATGTGTGAACTGTGAAATAAAAACAAAACTGTCAACCAAATCTCTTAAGTTGTTGTCTTTCATGCCAAAACAATCCTCATGGAAATATTACAAGGCATACACTTTTTTTTTTTTTTTTTTTTTACAATTATTGAAAATTAAATATTCAAATTTTTGTTTATATATTTACTAACATCATACCTATAGGTACCTTGGTTTAACATTATTGTCCTCATCTTTGTCGCCATATTTATTACAATGTTTCAGCCGTTGTATGCTCCGACCTTCTTCAGGTGGTTGGAATGTCAAACTGAACCCTTTATTTCGCTCACTGGGGTAGACTGTTCTAGTTCCACGTGCCATGTTTGATGGATGTCAGTTATCAGTTATCTCCTGTTAATTTCTCTCTGAAAGTTCTCCACTGCCTTAACCGGGTATTGAACTCACACTATTTGGGTCCTGTTACTGGATCTAACCAACGCCTTTATCCACGGAGTTCAGTTCGACATTCCAACAACCTGAAGAAGGCTGGAGCTTACAACGGCTGAAATGTTGTAATAAATATGGCGACAAAGATGAGGTCAATAATCCGAATAATGTACATAATACCTCATCTCAAAAGTATAGACGGACCCTTTGTTTTATTTTTAAGAGAATCTTTACTATTCAATTACCTTCATAAATTAGTGCAGTTATTTTAGTCACCAGTGTGTGAAATTATATATATATATATATATATATACACACGAGAGAGAGAGCGAGGACCCTCCCATTATTTTGCAATGTATAAGGGTTCAGCAGCTCAGTTCTTAGAACCAGACAGCCATGTTATCTGAACGTAATTGTGAAGGGTTGTGCAGAACCGACCACAATTTTTGGAAGAGATGAATAGTGAACTAGTGCACAGTATGCGACAAGGTCACCAAATGACTCTTCTTTAGTTTTGAATTCAGAGTTATCCTTCTCCTAGACTGATTACCATTTAAGGCTACAGGACTCAGTCTGCCTACTATTTACCTATTGCTGGCTCAAGAAGATATGGACTCAAACCTTTCCTAAGAGTATTATTATTATTATTATAGCAACCTTGGGAAGCAAGTGAATGTCATGAATTTGAATTCAGCACTCTTATTTTTCAATCTGATCTCCTATCCATTACAATACCATATATATATATATATATATATATGTGTGTGTGTGTGTGTGTGTGTGTGAATGGGATAAGCCTCCAACCAGGACACTTGGATGGGAGTATAGCATCCCTAATAGGAGAACATGATGCAAGCTTTTGAGCTTTTACGAAAGTACTTTACCATGCTTGCAAATACAAACATGACCCATACAGACGAGTTATAAATTTAAGTAACAATAAATTTTCACTCAACACATTCAGGTTATTAAATAAAGGACTAAGCTTTTGCCCTAGTCCCCCAAGATTTGATAAAGTCACCTTAACAAAGGACCTGAAATCCTTCTTCAAAAGAATACGGCTAAAAGCCCACTATTCTGGTGACTATGAATGTAAGATCACTCTATTCAAACATTAAACACATTGAAGGGCTAACTGCCCTTCAGGAAGCACTTACTAAAAGAAGAAAACAAGACCCCCCCCAGAAGTTATCATAAAGCTCATGGAGCATATTCTTACATTGAATACTTTCAACTTCAATGGAGCACACTACCTGCAAGTAAGAGGCTGTGCCATGGGCACCATTGCAGCTCCATCATATGCTACAATCTTCATGGGAAAATTTGAGGAGACCCATATCTATGCCCTTATTGGTAGTGACTGTGTATTCTTTGCAAGATATATCGATGATATATTCTTTGTATACACGGGCAGTGATAACAAACTTATCCAATTCCTCATGACCCTAAACACAGTGCATGACTCAATTAAGTGTGACTATGAAAAATCCAGAAGATCAGTAACCGCATTTACATAGATGAAAACAGGAAACTACAAATGACACTACACACTAAAATCACTGACATTCACAACTATCTACACTTTAAGTCTTCCCACCCTAAACACCTCAAAGAGAACCTTCCCTATTCAGAATCACTTAGAAGGATATGTTTCAACAATGAAAAACTAAAACTCATTCAAAATCTGGAGCATCAATTCACAGCACATGGCTATAAACAGCACCTAATCAGGGAACAAATAAATAAAGCAATTTCCACACCTAGAGAAGACACCCTAATGTACAAGATTAAAAATAAACCCAGTTGCATCCCTCTAGTAACCACTTTCAATTCTGCCTCCACTATCCCAAATAATCAAAAGTTGCTGGGAAATACTACATCTCAAACCAGGCCTAAAATAATTGTTTGAGAAACCTGGCCGTTTAGCATATCGTAGGCCTAAGAACCTAAAAGAAATCATAGGTAGTAAGCACATTTCAGGTGACAAGGTTATCCATAATAAACCAAAAACAACAGGATTTTCCCAACTATGTAACAACAAAAGGAGCTTATGCTGCAACCACATTAGACACACACATTCATTCACTAACTTAGTCACTAAATCTACTTTCAAAATCTACGATACATTCACCAATTTAAAGAAGGAGACCATCCAGAGAATTGCAGGAGATTCCGAAGTTGGCTAGAGGCTGTAGTTAAAGCCAATGATAATTTTATTGAATAAGTTTACTCCTTCATATTTCAAGATATTTTCTGTGTAATTCTGGTAAATATATCTGTTAAAATGAAATGTCAGTGTTATTTTCATTTTTGCATAATTTAGACGACAATTTATCCATAGCGCCCTGTGTGTGTGTATATATATATATATATATATATATATATACACACACACACATATCTATATATACAGAATACCCAACAGAAGAAGCAAAAACCAAAAACATATTTAACAACAATTTGAACTAACATAAAGCTTAATGAGTGTGTGTAAATGGATGGCTGGACAGGGACAGGGAGTGAACAAACACCTGCTTTGAGTAGCAAATCATAGGGGAGGATGCTGTGAAGAGCTATGATTGCCCACATTCTGAAGAGTGACAACACATTAAAAAAATACTATCATAATCTCTTAAGTGGTTGCATGTGAAGGAAATCCCATTCTTATGCATATGATGGACTGCTTTCATTACTGACTTTTAGAAAGACATCACTAAGGCAGCTCGCCATTTCCTTGTTTCCTGTTTTTAGGGAGGTGAAATTTTGTATATGTTAAATGACATGCAATTGTACCTGAATTCTAAAATGCAGATGCTCAATAAGTGGCAGGTGAGAGTAAGCAATTACAAATCAAAAAGTGACTTTGATACGTCATTTTGCTTCCATGCAAAGGAAATCATTTTAAAAAACAGCCAAGATTATTTATACACTGTGGGGCTTAATTATAAGGCCAGCTGAATTTTATCTTTAAACTTTAGCAATTGAGATAATTTTATAATATTTTGTATTTTATTATATAGTATTAATAATCTGAAAGTTTCAAATTATTACTATGAATAGAAAATCAGTTATTGTAAAATTATTCAAAAACTCAAAAAATGATTGGTGTATAAGGCCATTAAAAAAAATTTTTATTACAAAAGTGACAAAATACTAAAAATTTATAGAAATTAATATTTAGTTTTTCTGTGATTGGCTATTACTTCAAATGCTCTATTTTTCAAAAAATAGATTAACTTCTGAGTTTTGGTTAATTGAATCCCAGGCTTTCAAAATTTCACTTTTGAGCTCTTCCTTGTTATTAAATTGATGCCTATTCTTGTATGCTCATTTAACCAATATCCCTCAAAGGTTCTCGATAGGATTAAGATCTGGTGATCTGGTGGGTCAATCCATAACACTGATTCAGTTAGAATCCATAGTGGACACGAGCATTGTCTTGCTGAAACACCCAATTTTGACCACCAATTTTTTTCCCCATAAGGCAAGAGAACAGTAGACAACAAATTCTGATAACCCAAAGCATCAAGTCTTGTGTCAATCCAAATGTCTACCAAATAATAACACTCCTTCCTCCTTGCACATACTTGGAAAAGACTAACTTCTCCTTTCTAAGGTCATGCCAATAATAAGATAACCCATCGAGACCGTCCAAATTCATTTTTTTTTTTTTTCACTGGAAAATGCCACACTTTCCCATTGCTTGTCTCAAGTCACATGAGCTTTGGCTCAATTGAAGCACTCTGACATATGGTGCTTGGTCAGACATGAAGCATTCATAAGCTTGCTATAACTGAACTCAGATGATCTATTAAGTTCTCTCTAAACCGTCTAGCATGAAACACCCAATTCTAGAGTTGTCTGGATCTTGGAACCTGATGTGACAGCATTGCTTGCTTCTTTTTTGGTCGCACTGACATCCCTGTTACTTAATTTCTTGCTTCTTTTCAGCTCCTTTTCCTGACTCCACATTCTTCCGTGTTTGATAAAAAGACGTTAATAACAGTTTTTTCACCTAACGGCAATTTCTCTATTACTCAAATTTTTATTTTTGATTACAATTATATGACCTTTTTCAAATTCACTTAATTTTGTACCCAAAGGCATAGTTTATGTCAATTTTGTTATTTGCAAATGCTGGTGAGTTACTAATAATAATTTATAAAATTTTAAGCGATTGCCGATTTAAATTATTTTAATTTCGTGCAGTGCTCTTTTTTTTTTTAAATGGTCTTATAATTATGAACCAATGTTTTTTTTTCGAGTTTTTGAATAATTTTACAAAAAGTGATTTTCTACTCATAGAAATAATTTGAAACTTTCAGGTTAATACTATATAATAATATACAAAATATTAATAAATTAGCTCAATTGCTAAAGATTAAAAATAAAATTCAGCTGTCCTTATAATTATTCAAGCACTTTATATTGCTTAGCTTTTCTGTCGTGGATCAGTGTAATATCTGCATTGTGTACCTAGAATCAAAGTTTAGTATCTGCGTGCTTTGTGAAACTGTTTAAATATTAATGGACTGTCTTGTTGATTTTGATGTACAAGGACCTAACAGTTCAGTATGAGAGTCCAGCAGCTCAGTTCTTAGAACAAAACAGCCAGGCTAACAGCACATGATATGATTATGGTGGTAAAGGTTTGTGCAGAAACAATGCCACTTTTTGGAAGAACTAAATACAGAGAACTGGTGTACAATGTGCCAGAAAAACGTTTTGAATTCAGTGTGGTCCTTCTTCCAGACTGGTTGATATCCAAGGCTGTAGAACCCAGAACTGAACTGCTAAGCTACCAACACAGGATTTGATTATAATCAATGTCCACTGCAGCTGTCCCCATGCTTGAATATAAAATTTTCTTTCTATTAGCCTGGCTGCCAGTCAATGCAAAAGAACCTAAACTGCTCTGGTATTTAACCCATAACTAGAAGAAGATGGATTCGTGCCTTTTCCACAAGTATTACCACAAAGTGAATGAAGCAGAATCAACTGGGATTTGAACCCTGATCAAAAATTTCATTTTCTGCATATACACACACTATATGTGTATGTACATATACTTCATCAGCTATGGCTTTTCAAGCTTTGGCTCAAATGCCTGAGTGCCTCAACCAAAAGATATTTTGTCAGGTGATTCTTCATAAGTATTCCATTATTCTTAATGTTTGCCAAAAGATTCAATTAATGCACATAGTTTTATTTAAAAACAAATATTAGTCATAAAATATGATTAATTTAGCAAAACTGTTTTGAGGTTGGACATTTATTTATTGCAATGTAAGAAAGAATTTTAGCAGACTATTTTGTATCTTATTAAAGATTCAACTCTGTCATTGCCTGTAGGTTAAGGCAATTAATAATTTGAAATTTACACACACACGTGTATATATGTGTGTGTGCATATACATATATGTGTGTGTGTGTGCATATGTATGTATATATGTCTTTATATGTGTACATGCATATGTATGTATGTATATACGTGTGTGTGTGTGTGTGTGTATGTATATATATATATATATATATATATATATATATATATATATGCACACACAAATAAATCTGGTTAAAAAGAACTGACAAGGTCTGTCTTTAATTCTTTATTTTTATTCCCAATTTTTGGAGAAAATGTTGAGTATTGCTCTGGAAGTTGTGGATAAACTGAAGTTTATATTTTGTTATTTTTATTCAAGTATCAAGTCATCCCATAAGCTCTGTCTGAATTTTGAATAAAGAAAACAAGTGACTA
This sequence comes from Acanthosepion lycidas, assembly GCA_963932145.1. Taxonomy (NCBI): domain Eukaryota; kingdom Metazoa; phylum Mollusca; class Cephalopoda; order Sepiida; family Sepiidae; genus Acanthosepion; species Acanthosepion lycidas. Next base: position 6,369,582 of record OZ010579.1, read on the forward strand.
AATGTTACATTTAATTACAGATTCAATCAACAATGTATTTTCCCTGATTATCTATGACTTCCTTCCATCTATTAACAAGCTTAATAATTCCATTACTGTAAAATTCTTTTAGCTTTGATTCGAAGAACTCACAAATGTCAGTTTCAACCTCTTCCTGTGTTATAAAAGCTGTTTCTTCCAAATGATTCTGTAAGCTACGAAACAAATGGTAGTCTGAAGGAGCAAGATCGGGAGAATAAGGTGGATGAGGAACTTTCTCCCAACCAAGTTCTTCGATCTTTTGTGACGTGATTCTTGCTGTGTGGGGTCGCGCATTGTCCTGATGAAACATCACCTCTTTTCGATTCACTAGAGCAGGTCTTTTCTTTCCTCAAAGCTTGGTTCAAACACTAATTGTTGACAGTATATTTGAGCATTAATTGCTGCATTAGGTGGTAAGAATTCAAAGTGGATTATTCCTTGGCAATCCCACCAGATTGAAAGAAGAACCTTTTGCCCATGAAGTTCCCTTCTCGGCTGTGGCTGGGGTCCTTCCCCTTTACCAAGCCACTGTCTACGATGCTTAACATTTCGATAAAAGATCCATTTTTTGTCACCAGTCACAAGTCTATCCGAAAAAGGTGAAACAAGTTGGCGAGAATGGAGAGAAGAGCAGATATCAACTCGGGATTTGAGGTTGTTTTCAGACAATTCATAAGGCACCCATTTTCCAAGTTTAGGAACTTTTCCAAGTTGTTGAAGATGATGATAAACAGTTGTATGGTTTAAACTGAGAACCACTGCCAATTCCTCAACTGATAAAGCAAGATTTTCTTCAAGGGCTGCTTCAAGAAGCTTTTCATCAAACTCAACTGGACGTCTGGTTCGATCTTCATCTTCAAGAGTGAAATCTCCACCTCTGAATTTTGCAAACCATCTTCTGCAAGTTCTTTCATTCACACATTCCTCTCCATAAACTGAGTGAATGTTTCTAGCCGCTTCGGCTACTGAGTTTCCTTTCTTGAACTCATAAAGCATTATGTGCCTCAAATGATTCTTGGGTACTTCCATGTTAGCAGGGTTTTAATCAAACAAAATTTAATTTTATTGTTCTCTGAAATAAAATTTGCTCAGTTTAAATGCATCTAAATATAAAAATAATGTTCAGCTCCATTAGACATTATAAAATACTCTTTAAATTTCGTTCATTTTAATAAAAAGTTAAAATTTGGACAGAACTTATGGGATGACCTAATACTTTTATAATCATTATCAAGAACCGATGGAGTGTCTGTCGGGTAGTTAGAATTCCTTTGTCTGTATCCTGGTATTCTTTGGGAAGATGAACATTTAAAATGGTCCTAGCATGATGTCATGTGTAATGGTTATTGGGAACAAAGTCACACAAAAAGAGTGCAATTTATTTATTTATTAATTTAAATTTTTATTTATTTTATTTTATTTAAACTTCGTGCAATCCATGCACACATCCACCAAAATACCATGGATAACAAAAGTACAACTATCAACATCGAACAAATACTTGTAGATAACACCAAAATATTCTACAGCATCCAATATATGGAAAGACTCAGAAATGGTAGAAGCTACTATTATACAGATTAAACCAAACAGCAAACATAAAATATCTTTCACCACAGTTATCTGAAGTGCATATAAGTAATGTACGCACATATTATAAGACACTTGCCTTCCGGAGATTCACCTGCCACCCAGTGGACCAGAGTGCCATGAAACAACACATTAACAAGCAGGATAAGGATCATAGTAACATTAGACAGATACTCACAAACACTAATAGTAAAATCAAATAGTAAAAAGAGACTGATGATCCTCAAAGCAATACTCGTTCCACAAAAACAGCCATTTAAATAAAAACAATTATAACTTAAGAGCAAACATATTCAAGTATGTGTGTGTGTGTGTATATATATATATATATATATATATATATAGAAAACAGACATACACAGACATCACACCTTGCCTACATCACAACACTCACTAGTTCTATGAAAATTACCCTTTGTTTCTACCTACCCTGATGACGACTTAAGAAAGTCGAAAGCTTGGACCATATTTCCTCCTTGTATGGGAAGTAATATTTGTAATTTGAAAAAGTCATTCTTTAAAATTAATCAACAAAATATCTGTCATCTTGAATAAAATTTCACTTAAAGAACATTTGCTGTCTAAATACACAGAAAATATTATACACAGACACACACACACACATATATATATATATATAGTTCAAAAGTTTGAGGCTTCCCATCGTAATTTTTTTAAATAGGCCCCAAAAGTAGTTTTGTACTTTAAATAAGAAAAAAATTATTATACATGGTTTAAAAAAAAAAAAAAAGAAAAGGGAAACATGATTTTTTTTATTAGAAATTTTATCATGACAAAAAAAAAAAGAAGAATTTTATGATTAAATTTTGCTCTTGTCAAAATATCCTCCTTTAGTCTTCATTACTTCAGCACAAATTTTTGGCAGTTGAGGCAAAAATTTCCAATGTATAAAGATGATAATTGTTTCCATTTTTTTCTATGATTCTAACAGTTCTTTTTTTATCTTTTATCAAATTTATTCCATGGTAATTCTGGGGGTGCTTCAAATTTTTGAACTGCAATGTGTGTGTGTGTGTGTGTGTGTGTGTGTGTGTGTGTGTGTGTGTGTATGTATGTATATATATATATATATATATATGTGTGTGTGTGTTTGGAATGCTGATATATAAATTTTTTTATGTATCAAGAACAGTTTTGGAGGAAAGATGATTGACAGAGTAGAAAAAGATTTTGCATGACGCGTTTCATTCAGATTCCAATGATGTCTTGGCGGGGACAAAATGTGTCACACAAAAACTTTATTCACACAAAACTACACATTATTAAGTTTCTAAATAATAAAAATCTATTTAACAATAGACAGGAGTTAATGTTTTTTTGCTGACATTATCAAATTTTTGCATTGAATAATTAGCATAAAAACAAACACACAATAAAATAATTTTTAAATTCCATAGTCCTGATAAATAGTTTAAATGCCCTACAAAAAAAAAAAATAAAAAAATAAAGATAACCCTTTATGAAGTCATCAAAAAAACAAATGTTAGCGACTTATGACAGTTATTTTTATATACACAAAACCCTTTCAGAAAATAATAAAAATAAAATAAAAAAATAAATAAATCTCCATAGACACTTAACCAGACTAGACAATGTCATCTTCCGCTTTAAATTTAGACACCCCAACCTTACCCTGACTTGACGTCTTTGAATGTAACTGAGATATTGATACAAATTATTAACACTTACGCCCCTTTTCTTTAAACAATTGCTCTAGCCATTACCATAGTAATTTTAATTTCAATAATGAATATGCTTATAAAACACGTAAATTTCAGGAATAAGTTATTCCAAAAAAAAATTTTGCTTGAAGATGGAACAGAGCTTAGTACTTTAATTCAATTTAATTCAAATAATTATATTGAAGTTTTCGGCTCTTGTTTTGAAACATGAGAACTCTTATGTTACGTTGGAATCATATTTTTAAATAAATAATTATATACATACATACATACATACATACATACCTCTTACTTGATTATGTAAACTAACCAAAACTGAATATATAAGTGAATTTACTTTTGAAGCAGTAACAAACAATTTGTTTCTTAATATCATGCTAAACCACTATGGTAATGTTCTAAAAAGTAAAAGTCTATCGAAAACCACTAACAAATCTAAATTTCTATTCACTCCACAATGAAAAAATTCAAATTCATTGTACTTATAGGTTTCTATTTAAGATCTCTTAAAATGTGTCACTCTCAATATTTACAGGATCAAGAAAAATAAATTGAAAATATATTTAATTCTTATGATATCCTATTTCAACTTACAAAATTTACAAAAATAAAAATAACAAATAAACTTGACAAAACGAAGTACACAAAACTTTCAACTCGAAAATGTCAATCAATGAAAAAAATTTATCCACTCTTAATACAAAATTTGTTGTGGCTTAAAAAACAATGAGATTTAATTAGCACGAATTAATAGAATTAAGCCTGAAGCAGGAATATACAAAATAGATTGCAAAAATATGAAATATCCTTGCAAGATATTTAGAAACCATTATTTTTTCTGAGAATCCATCTCTTCTCTATAAAAGATGAAGACAGGAAAATCTTTTTCAAAAGAATACATTATGTAATAGTTATTCATTGCAATAGTCTGACCATAATTTTGAGTTGGACAGTTCTGAAAAATGCACCAATTTTGGAATTCTCTATTGGAAATATCTTATTTTCTCCCAGAATTAACATAGTAATATAAGATACTAATATACTAATGTAATGTAGAATAATTAAAAAAAATATATAATAGAAATAAAAGCAATAAAAACACAAATGAAATAAGCTAATCTAAAAATTAAGTTATATCGGATGCCAAAATGTTGAACATCACTGTATTTTAAAATTTCAATGTTGCAATCAGCATTATATGCTATATTTATGGGATAAAGTTCTCAATATCAGAGAGAGAGCATGTGTAAATAAAAAAGTGAACAATGAAGTCAACACTTAGATGTGACAGTCTGTTTCATGCTAGACTCAATCGTGATCTGACGATTGCATCAAGCATGAAACAGTATCTGTCTATATTTTTGAGATGAGCTATTATGTACATTATTTGGATTATTGTCCTCATCTTTGTCGCCATATTTATTACGTTTCAGCTATTGTGTCCTCAAGGACACATGGTACAGTGGATAAAAGCATGGAGAACTTTCAGTGGGAAACAGGAGATAACTGATATCCATTAAACATGGCACGTGGAACTAGAACAGTCTAACCCAGTGAGTGAAATAAAGGGTTAAGTTCAACATTCCAACCACCTGAAGAAAGCCTGAACATACAACGACCGAAACATTGTAATAAATATGGCGACAAAGATGAGGACAATAGTCCGAATAATGTAAATAATGAGCATGAAACAGACTGTTGCCTCTAAGTGTTGACTTCAATATTCACACACACACACATATATATATATATATATATATATATATATATATATATATATATATATATATGGTAATCCTACAATTAAGCAGTGTAAAATAAATTGCTATTCCTTCCTTGAATGATGTGAAAGCAATAAGAAAGGTATATATATATGTTTATTACAATTAAACATTATTACAATAGGTAATGGTGGACTATTCAGTAAATAAATGCTGGAAACATGAGACTGTTCTTGTACTGATGACACTGTATGAATTCCTAAAGTTCAACACCTCAGAAGTTCCAAACTGATACCGCAGTTTACACTTGATGCACATCCAAAATGGCAACCTGCTGTTAGCAAAGAATGAAACGTGTCTGACACTTTGATGATGTTTATATGATTTGCAATACCATCGATAACCATCTGTTGCATCTTGATAGGCATTTAGTCTCAATGGCCAGCCACCCTGTTTGTAATGGAGGCTGTTTGAATGATCTGCCATGTGCTAATCAAGTTATAGGTTGAGCTCCAATAAGCACCAATCTTCTTGTAAAATATCTCCTTGTGATAATAATTAATTCAGATTGACGACTGACTGTGGGTCACTTGATCTACCATGTGACATGGCTGAAATAAAATCATTTAAGTGAAACCACTTATGTAAAAAATTGGCATATATATATATATATATATATATATATATATATATATAGTCCACCATTAGCTATTGCAATAATGTTTGATTGTGATAAACATATATATACCTTGAGTTTATTGATCTTACATCATTCAGGGAAGGAATAGTAATTTATTTTACACTGCTTAAGCAAAAGATTACCATATATATATATATATATATATATATATATATATATATATATAAGCATATATTATTAAATATAAGACAATGAATGTCTATTATGTCTGATCATGAGCCGTTTGAATTTTTGCTTTAATTTCTGGTGAAAATAAAGAAAAAATTGTCCAACATTTGGATATTTTTTTTATTAAGTTGGTCGTAAGTTTTTGGCTCACATAAGCCATCCTCAGACATGAAACAAAGATATCTACGATCAAAGAATGATATTTTGTTATTTTGACATAGAAAATTGCAATGTGACATTAACGGTTGTGGAATAGCAGATACAGATTGTAACTTCAAGATGTGGTTCAATGACATCATACCACGAGACTGAAATATTAACAACAGAACCATATGTCTAGATGCAATGTAATGTGTTGTGACTAGTTTGAAATGTAATTTTGTTGAGTGTGGGTTGCTTCGTTTTAATGTAGATGACCTCCAATATTGGAAGGTTCTTTTTACTGTGTGTATGTATTTGTATTATTGTGTAATTATACTCACATATATTAAGTAACAAAGCTATTTAATATATATAGAAAAATATACATATCTTACATTAATTGCACAACTCCAAGTAAGATATATATATATATGTGTGTGTGTGTGTGTGTGTGTATATATTTAATTTAGGCAGCAATCCTTCTTTCATGCACATTTCATTGAATACAACAGACAAGGTGCTTTGATTTAGTTTTTTATACAATTTCTCATGCAATCTAATAATTTTTTTTCTTTTCAGATGATAAATTATATATAAAGAAAAGTCTGAATGTATTTTTTTATCCAAGCGCTTTTGGTTATGCATTTAGCCATTTTCAAGGATTAAATATTTTAACTGTTAAATAAGAAATAGTTTGTTGCATGTATGTATTTGTATAATGTTTTCATTTTTCAAAACACGGTCAAGATATTGTGTCCATGTTCATAGTTGATATTATTATTGAGTGTTGGTTTTTTTGTTTTTATTAATAAGGCTTCCATTATTTTTAGCCTTTTTTTTCATGTAGAAGATGCTATTATATTTGTCTTGGCAACAAGTATGTTACGAATAGTGTCCGGTAGGTCTCCATGAATATTTAAATGAGATCTAATTGAGCTATGGTCAGAAAGGTGTAAAGTGAGTCTTCATGTCAAACATGTTGTAGTGTGGCCTATATAATTATTTACGAATTTTGATTGATCAGGAATACAATTCCTTAATGGGCATTTAAATTCATAAATAAGATTTGCCTTATTTAATTTTGTTCTAAGAGGTGAATTATTATTTTTAACTATAAGGTTAGAAGTTTTAAATTTTTTGTAATAAATAATTAATCTAATTGTCAACTGGTGTTGTGCATTTTTTTTATAATGTTCTTAATTCTACTTTCATCTTGTTTATAATTTTCATTCATTTGATTTTTATAAAAAATATTAATGTTATTGTTTATGTTTCTATTCTCAATGTTGCTATTAGCTACTTTAGACAGAAAACGGCTGATGTGGAAATCTAATAGTTGATTAGGAAATCCGTTATTAATAAGCGTTTGTTTTACATTATTTAATTCTTTAGAGAAAAGCGTGCGAGAGGATGAATACTCATGCGCTCTCATGAGGAAATTTTTAATAATACCTATTTTATATCTGAGAGGGCATTCATTAGAGAAATTAAGATGGCAAGAGTCTTTACTAGTTGATTCAATGAAATGTGCATATATATATATATATATATATATATATATATATATATATATATATATATGTGTGTGTGTATATGAGGTGTTGGCAACTATCTCTATAGACTTATGCTTGGAAATTTTTTCTATGAGGGAACATATTTTTAAAAATTGACAAATAAAACATGACTACCTTTTCATATAATTTTTTTAACTACCCAGTAATCACAATAATTTAGGAAAATATTCTAAGCAATCTAATATTTTATTTAATTTTATATACTTTAGTATTTTTTACTAACTTGGGAGGTCCTGTTTTACAAAAATGATTTAAATTCTCCAAGGATTTGTGCTTATAACTATTATAAACATTACACCCTACAAAAATGAATTTGTCAAAATTTTATAAAATTAAATATGTGTGGAGGGGGGTAACAGATGTAAAAAAAAATATTTTTTTAACTAAATTTTCTAACAAAGAAACCTTTAAAAATAATTTCATTTGTGAATATATCTTTAAAGTTTCATTAAAATCTGACAATTTTTTGATTTTTGCAAGAATTTTCCAAATCAATGCAAAAATGTAAAATTTCCTATACTAATTTATGGTCACCCACTAGGGCAAGAAAAAGATTTTTAACTAAAATTTTGAAGTTATAAAAAGGATTAAAAATATTTAATAATAATTTGGTCTCTCAATAATAACAAAGATTTTGATGATAAAACATTGTTTTATTAGGTTTTGGCCATTTTTTCATGATGTAAGATCTTTGGAGGTTCCTACTTATAAATATGCAAGATATTCAAGTGAGAAAAACTGTATCATGACACACAGTGAAACAAGTTTTCTAGCAATAGATGAAGCAATTGATTCAATATAATATTTTGAGTTGAGTTCCAATTGTGGTCTCATCAATTGTGTTCTCTTTCACACAAATGCTGTTGGGAAAGGCTTGAATTCATCTTCATCCTACAAGTTAAATAGTAGAATAGGCTGGGCTTTCTTAGCCTTAGTTGGTAATCAGTCTAAAAAGAAAAACTCTGAATTCAAAACTGTGGAGGCAACAACAAAAACAAAACAGTCCAATGTATTTCCCGTGAATGTATGGCAACCCACACACTTACAAAAAAAAAAAAACAAAAAAAAAAAAAAACAAAAAAAAACTCTGTGAAGAGAGATTTGTGCTGCTTCTTAATTATATTTTATGAAGAGATTTTACCAAAACAGAAACAGACTCTTCCCTGATCTCATTCATAATTTTGGATACATTTATTTTCACCTGTATGATGAAAAATAATAACCATTTGCTGTTCCATAAATTACTTAGAGAAATTTCTTAATCCTTGATGTTTTGATACCTATTTTGGTCACTCTGTTCTCCGATCATTATCAGATGTACAGAAGTAATCAGTTCTCAAAATTATTGTAACAATGGTCGATAACAAAAAAAAAACAACCCAAAAACAACAAAGATGTGAAGTGAGAATGCATTATATGGTTGACTGCATGCAGTGTCATGAATTTTTAATAAGGAGTTGGCAGCACTGGCATGTGTAATGGCGTATAATGTCAAGTGGTTCTGCACAGTAATAAAGAATTTACTGCCATTTTGGTGACACGGTTTCTTTTCTACTATTCCAAATTATATGCAACACAGACTGTAAAGTATTTTTGAGCAATGACAAGAAAATTGCTGAAATGCTCTGTGAAAGAAAAACAATGGCAGAAACTAATAAAATTCTTACAAGATCTGTCTATATAGAGATGAGGTATTAGAATTAGATTGGTTCTATTCACTGGATCTAAACAAAGAGTTGTTTGTTCAGTACAGAAGTGGTGAACTAAAAACTCAAAAAGTTGAGTTAAAGGGAAATAACAGATATCTGGAAGAGGCATAGCATGCGGAACTAGAACAATCTACCGCAGTTGACAAAATAAAGGGTTTGATTTGAAATTCCAATCACCTGAAGAAGGCCGGAGTGTACAACGACCAAAACATTGTGAATAGGGCAATGAAGATGAGGATAACAGTCTGAATAGTATAAATAATGTAAGTAATCCTTATAAGAGACAACTATAATAAAAAAAATTTATCTTGAAACAAGCTGCATGCATTGCATGTAACAACAAAAGGAAGACAAGTGGATGTTTGTCTCTTATTTGGTAAATGGAACCCTGTTTAAAGGTAGAGATGTGTCAGGGCCTCAAAGAATGTTATTTGCTGCCAGTGAATGTTCAAATGTGCCTAAAATCTGGTGATGGTGCTTAGGATATATGCACCAAATCCATTGGTTGCCATCCCTGTTTGAACCAGAATCATCTTGCTAAACATGTTTCAAAGGGATTCAATATTTAGATTTTCAATGTGTATTATTCATGGAGAAGTACAGAGTGATGTTGGAGGATTCCGATGGCTGATGAGTAAGATAGTGCTTGAAGGAAAATCCTAAACTTTTTTGAGTAAAGTATGAGTTGAAAGATTCAGGTTTTGGTCAGGGATTATGGGCACTTACGTGGCTCAAGAAGAGTTTTTGATAGCATCAATATGAGCTCTCTTGTTTATTGATTAATTTGTTTAACGGTATATCAACACTTTATGGGTCATTTAAAGCTGAAATTTAATTTTCTTGGTAGCCTTGAAGTAATAAAAATATGATCTATGTTATTTTATTTTCACAGTTGAATACATGGTAGATGATACTCAACCAACCAACCTGTTAGGGTCCCAGTTATGAGCAGATAGTGACCCCCCCCCCACAAAAAAAACCACTATGAAAGTATAAAAATATGTTTAGTAAAAATACCAGCAATATATTATTATGTGAAAATAATTTACCAATGATACAGTTTTAAAGCAGAATTGGCAACAATAAATTTTATAGAAAAATGACCAATAATACGTTTTATCTGTAGCTGAAGCCATAAAACTGTGTTCAAAATATTTACATTCTGGTATTAAGTATTTTCTATAAAATTTATTTTGGTTGTTTTGTTTTATGGCATATCAACCTCAGTGGGTTATTTAATGCTGACAACTTTATTTTTCTGGCAATATTTTGTTCTGTCAAAATCTATTTCTGGCAATATTTTGTTCTGTCAAAATCTATTTCTGGCAATATTTTGTTCTGTCAAAATCTATTTCTGGCAATATTTGTTTTCCTCAAAAATGTATAGCTTGTAATATTATTTTAAAACATGTATTTCTGGTAATAGTTTTTTTTCTTCAAAAATTTATTTCTGGTAATAGTTTTTTTTCTTCAAAAATTTATTTCTGGTAATAGTTTTTTTTCTTCAAAAATTTATTTCTGGTAATAGTTTTTTTTCTTCAAAAATTTATTTCTGGTAATAGTTTTTTTTCTTCAAAAATTTATTTCTGGTAATAGTTTTTTTTCTTCAAAAATTTATTTCTGGTAATAGTTTTTTTTCTTCAAAAATTTATTTCTGGTAATAGTTTTTTTTCTTCAAAAATTTATTTCTGGTAATAGTTTTTTTTCTTCAAAAATTTATTTCTGGTAATAGTTTTTTTTCTTCAAAAATTTATTTCTGGTAATAGTTTTTTTTCTTCAAAAATTTATTTCTGGTAATAGTTTTTTTTCTTCAAAAATTTATTTCTGGTAATAATTTTTTGTCTTCAAAAATTTATTTCTGGTAATAGTTTTTTTACAAAGTATTTCTGGTATTAAAAGCTATTTTTACACTTTTATAATGCTTTTTACCTTAGTTTTGGGGTTAACTATTTGCTCATAGCTTGGACCCTAACAGGTGTTACCACCCCAGGCCAGGGTGGACTTGGGAACACCAGCAATTATAGAGGTGGTTCCATGCTCCTCAAAATCTCCTGGTCAGAGGCCTTGCTGCTGGATGTAGTTTATCGTCATACTGAGGACTATCTCTTGTTTATGTTGAATTCCTAAGGAACAAGCTTCAACCAAGGCTCAAGAAAATGACACTGATATTTAAATGGAAAGATATATTTATGCATGGCAGTACTCCTGCTTATACTGTTATAAATTTGATTGATTCTATGTTTTCTATGACTTATCAAGCCTTTTCAGGTTATTTAAAGCCAGAAAAATATTTTTAGATTGTAAGAATTTATTTTTGGAGATACTACAGCTTTAGTGATACAAGTCTTACTAATTAACCTGTAGCTGGGAGTGGGGAGAGGTGGATTCATACCATCCCCAAGGGTATTTGTACACAAGTGAATATACCGAACCCAATCGGAGTTGGAACTTAGCTCTTCGATTAACAACTCTGAGCCATTATCCATTACACCTCCCACACATCCAAGTTTACAGCATATTCTCATACAGTCACTCATCTAGGTACTGATCAGGCTTGACTTTGCTTAACTTTGGTGATTGTACAGGAACTGCTGTTTCAGCATGATGTGGTGCAAGCCCACAGCTTTTTAATAATTATTCTTTTTCAAGTGCTATGTATCGTCATGATGTAAGCGATCATGGCTTTCCACAATTTCCTGACACTTGCAAAACTAAATAAATTCTGTCTTTTCTTTATTTCTAAAACTTGTACCACCATCCATTTACTAAAGTTCATTAAATATGTTATGCATTGTTTTCCTCTGTCCTGCTGCACTCAATCTGTCCTGTGAGTATCAGATTTTCCAAGCCCTCCTTCCTCATTATGTGCCCCAGAAATTTCAACTGCCTCTTCCTGATGTTAAGTATAAGTTTCCTTTTTGTTTCTATTTTCTCTAAAACCTCATTGTTGCTCACATATTTGGTCTCTGGTATTCTCAGCATCGTTCTGTAGAGCCACATTTCTGTTGCTTCAAGTCTTCATCTTTGAGGAGATTGTCTGGCATTCACTGCCATATAGGAAGAGATATTACATAACAGTTCAGTTCTCTTTTCTTTGTTTCTAAAAAAGTTTTTCTATCTCTTAATACTCTGCTTAGCTTTTGGAAGGCAACTTTGGCTATCCCAATGTGTTTTCAGATTTCCATTTTCTGTTACACATCCCAGGTATTTAAATTTTTGTGCTTGGTTGATTTTGGTACCTTTGATATGTGGTGAAACAGAAAAGTACTACGAAGAGGAAAAAAGTCAGTTACGTCCTGACCCCAAAAAGAAGAGGTATTGAGCAAAATTTCATGGGAAAATTAGCTGAGGCAGAGGTGTTGTAATGGAATGTTCCACTCTCCCTATTGCCTATTGTGGACTAACTATATCAGTAGATATATATGTTGTGTGCACATGATATACCTGGCAGACTTGCTTTGGGAATTACTAGCCTGGTAACTAATTCCCTGTCTTTCAGTAGTGTATTCTCTTTTACAATAAAGCTCTCTTTCTTTCATCTACACCTGTGTTGCTGTTCCTTTCACTAGAGTACCACCTTTGTCTGTTTGTAACCTCTTTAAGGATACAACAATATGTAATTTGAATTTCTGCCTTATCCTTTTGCTAATAAACTGAAGCTAATTTAGGGTTAAATATTAACATGGGCGGAGCAGTATCTTCACTAGATCTTATCTTTATCAATAATCTGTGGAGCATCATGAAGAAATGCCTTTATGAGGTCAGTAAACAATTTTCATCTGAACTTAAGGAAGCAATATCTATTGTTTATGAATCCGTCACCTCTGAAGTGATCAGAAAAAATGGAATTTATATCATCAAATAATCCTTTTCTACTTAGTTATTTGACAAAACTTATAATATTTTGCTTTGTATATTGATTTTCCTTTAAATAAATAATTGTTGTTTGCTTATTTATTTTACTCCTATCACTTCAACGTGATTCATGTAACGTGTTTGCATATAAATTGGAATGGTTTGAATAATCATATTTTGTATATGACAACATAAATGAAATTCTACATATTAATATGATCATAGTTTTGTGATATTCCGTATAAATGTGTAATCTATATTTTATAACTTGAGGACCATTAGCTTCATAATTATTACCATTTTATTGATTTGCATATAATGTTGGTACACAGTGACAGTATCACAAGGCTCAGATTAGTTTAAAATTTAAGCATGTTTTAGCCATTAAGCAAAATTAATTTTTTAATGTAACCTATGGAAAATAACTGGAATTTCTAACTCATGAGGAATATATTTTGAAATAAGCATAAAATTTGATTCAAATTAGAGAATTTGCTAACAATTATCAGGCTTAGTTAAAATTACCAGATGCTGATTAAAAAAACGTCTATCAGCTGAAATGATGATCAAAACAATAAGTACAAGGATACTCATCCAAATAATTCAAATAAGTTTTCAGAGAAAAATTGGATCAGGTATTTAATCACCCCTACTGATTACTCCAATGGCAAACCAGTCACAAGATGACTAGCAATGGAACCTCAAAGGACTGGGTTATATTAGTATCCGTAGTGCTCAAAATTTACCTGTTTCTGAATCCCAGTTCCTATTAACATTAAAAGAAAAAAGAAAAATTTTTTCTTTAGTTTATTTCTGTAATTGTGTCTTTATAATATTTAGAGGAAAGTGGATAAGGATAGAAGACGAAAGATTGGTCACAGGTTTAAATCCCAAAAAGAGACAATGTTTTGTTTTCTGCTTCTTTTTTTGACTATCTTTTAGCCATTTTGAAGGTATCAATGGGCACTTAGCGGTCAGACTATCGATTTACTTGATAATCAGATTAGGTGATTTTTATCAGCTTCTTTGGAAGTGAGCCAGTGAATATTGAATGACAGAACATTAACACAATTTGTGGTCCCAGTTCATGTGTGACCATTCAAAAATGAAGCAGTTGGAGACACTACTAGAAGCAACTATTCTCTCAAAGCCTGATAAGAAAATATCTACCAAACAGATGTATTATGCAGATCAGTAAAAATTTTCTTGACATATCCTCAAAAAAGATGACATCCATTACCTTTGTTGTGAGAGTAAAAAACTACTTCATCATTGTAATGATTGCGTGTGTTTGTGTGTGTTATTGAAAATTTGGAGTGTTGAGAAGAAAAATGCAACAATGTGGTGGTTGTTATTATTGTTTGTATTTTTTAGATTTGTTTATATATTTGAGACCTTATGACGAAAATATTTTCAGGAACAAAAGAAATTGGACCTCTTCATTTCTAAAAAACAAAAAGAGATAAAATGAAAGGTTAAGTCAAAGAAATTTCACAGAGCTGAACATTGCAAAACATTTGTGCGTGCACACACAAAAACTATTTAAAATTTGTGATATTTACAAGGGAAGAGTTTTCATTACTGGAAATAGAGCATTTGAAGAGATAGATGATATTGTGGACAGAGGAATCAACACTACAGGGTGATTGACAGTTTAATGCCTCAATGTGATTTCAGACCAAGACTTGACTCATGTTTCCATAATATGGATCTATTATTATTACTATATATATCAAGAGATAGATAATGGAAAAAGATAGATATGGAAAGATTAAGATAGAGAGATAGATAGGTAGTTGTAATAGGCTGGTGAAAGAAATTTAAGAGAAAGATTTTAAAATGAAGTGGGACTTTCTTAGCCATGCATTTTTCTTTCCTGCATGTGTTAAATTACCAAAGAGATCTGATAGTTTTGTACTAGTTGTTTGCTACAATTAGGGTTTCAGAGGATTTGTTGAAGATTTTCTGTGGAAATTATATTCTTTGACTATGTCAAAATTCCTGTTTAATCCTAGAGTGTGGAAATCTGTTTTAAAAATGTATTATATATATATATATATATATATACACACACACAGGGATGTCCAAAAGTCACTTTACCCATTTCCAATAATGAAAAAGACACATTTCTAAATAACATAACTTTTATTAAAACATTGTACAATTGTAATTTCAATATAACAGTTACATTTTCCTTATTTTTGTCCGTATTCACGTATTTCGGTCGCCCACTTTTTTACGATCTGTTTTTAAATCATTTAGAAATTTGTGTTTATTATCATTGAAAATGGGCAAAGTGCCTTTTAGCCATCCTTACACACACACACATATATATATATATATGTGTATATTTTGCTAGCAATAAATAAATGTTACTATCAAAAAAGGAGAAGAGATATCCTTAGACATGGACAGTAGAACAAGAACATTCTAACACTATTGATTGAATAAAGGGTTTAGGTTGAAATTTCTTGAAGGCTATGTGAATCTACAGATACCTGAAGAGGCCAGAGGGTACAATGGCTGAAACACTGTGAAAACAACAACAAAGATGGGGATATTAGTCTGAATGTAAAAACTGATAACTCCTAATCACAGAAATTCAGAGAGAAATGTTAGCGATGATGATCTGTTTTTTTTCAACTGAAAAGTTAAATAATACAAACATCCGATTGATTATTTTATATCAAAAATCTTTTTTAACTTAAACTTGGGTCAACTCTAGCATCAGATATGTAAAAGTATTGTAGACAGAATTATTTTAAAACTCAACTGCCCCCTACCCAAGTTTGGGTGTATGACTAGAACAAAAAAGGCTTTTATGGGTGACATTCAAGATAACCTATTTTCCTTGATCCAACTTTTCACTTTGGGAATCTTGCCAATGTGTGAAGAATTGAATTAAATCCAGAACAAAATCAAGAAAAATTGTTCTATTTGTTTTCCCCTTTTTGTTTTCTATTTATTTCATGTATAGATCTCCCTTTGATTGGTCAGTAGAGTGTAACAGAGAATGAGATAACGAAGATAAGATATATATTGATTGTCGACCATCAAACAGACATCAGAAAATAGGCCTGCTCTTTACATCAATTTTCATTAAAAGTACTAAATATAAAGAATTACCGAGGAGCCCCTGTTGGAGAAGAGGAAGAAAGAAGAAAATTTTTATCTTTAGTTTAGTAACTTTAGTTTCAGCCAAAAAGGTTGCAAAAAACAAAAAAACAAAAAACAAAAAAAAACAAACAATTTACTGAAAATTAAAAAGAAATTGATTAAGATATGAATACATAAATTATACAATTTACATTGTTCAAACCATTGTCCTCATCTTTATTGTCATATTCACAATGTTTTGGCCATTGAACACTCCGGCCTTCTTCAGGTGATGTATGTTGGAATTCTTAACCAAATTCTTTATTTAATCCACCAGGGTAGATTGTTGTAGTTCCATGTCATACCTTTTCTGGATATTTCAGTATCAGTTCTCATCTCTCTAAGTTTTTGTTCCTTCTGCTGTTGACAGGTATTGAACTCACAACTCTTTGGCTCAAGTCACTGGATTACTTCAACCAATGCTTTTATCCAATGTTAGACCCAGTGGATAAAAGCATTGGTTGAAGTTATCCAGTGACTTAACCCAAAGAGTTGTGAGTTCAATACCTGTCAACAGCAGAAGTGGATAAACAACTTGGAGAGTTGAAAGGGAATTATTGTGTAAATAATTACAAAACCTAATCTCAAAAATATAGGTTTGTTTTTTTTTGTTTTATGGCATATAAATCTCGATGGGTTATTTAATGCCAACAACATTTTTAGGATAGATTCGTATGAATAGAATATGTATTTTTTGGTTTACATTGGTTTGGTTTATTTTGTTTTATGGCATATCAACCTCAATAGGTTATTTAATGCCGACAACATTTTTCGGATAAATTTGTATGAATAGAATATGTATTCTTTAGTTTAGATTGGTTTGGTTTATCCTGTTCCACGGCAGACCAACCTCAATGGTCCATTCAATGCCAACAAAAACTCCCATTGCTGGTAATGCTTTGTTTTGTCAAAAATCTGTTTCTGGCAAAATTGTATTGCTGTTAATAATTTTTTTTCAAAAAAGTATTGCTGGTAATAGTTAACTATTTCCCCATAGCTTGGACCCTAACAGGTACTACCACCCCAGGTCAGGGTGGACGTGAGAACACCAGCATTTAAGAGGTGGTTCCACGCTCCTCAAAACCTCCTGATCAGAGGCCTTGCTGCTGGACGTAGTTTAATGTCTTACGCAGGACGTGGATGTAGTTTAACGTCTTACCCAGGAAGTGGATTTAGTTCAACACCTTACCCAGGATGCGGGTTTAGTTTAATGTCTTACCCAGGATGACTCAAAAATATAGACAGTTATTAATATGCATTAATTGTTTAGGGGTTCTACATTTAGTGTTACAAATTGTTGAATCAGAAATAGGAAAGCAACACTCAAAAGAAACCAATCAAATATTAGTTACAAGCTAAGTTTTTAAAGATCTTTCTCTAAATTGTTTGCTAAAGTTTATTGATGAAATGAACAGAAGGAACATCACCTATCAAGCAATGAAGGAAAATTAGTAAAGAATGAAAAGAAATTGGAGGAAAAAAAAAAAAATTATTTAAAAACTTTCAAATAACACAGCTTCTCTTTGCCTTTTCTAAAAATATTTTCATGACAATCATTTTCAAATGAACTTTCCTCTTTGGTATCTGGACTTCATGAATTTATGAGAAGTACCAGATTGGTAGATAGGTCTCATCATTTTATTGTTGAAATGGCTAGATGTAATCATGTTTTATTCTAATAGTTTCTTCTCTTGCACTTTTTGCTTTCCTGCCAACTACAATCTTCAAAAATCTAAATACATCAATCATCTTGAAACCTTTTCTTTTATTGTCCTCTCTCCTCAATAATCTTTTTGGTTTCTTTCAGTAACACATTGCATCTTAGTAGCTTTATCACCTTGACTAGGGGGAAATTATTTTTTAAAAAGTCATTTTATTATATTTTTAGACAAAATTATGAAATTTTTTTTCTCATCTTTTTATTTTATTTTTTTTTAACCCTTTCAACAGTAATGCCTATTCAAGTTTCACTTGAAGCAATTTCTTTGTAGTGAATTCCTGCAATTTATTAGTCAAAGAGCAGTGCCATTAAAAATGATTTTATTAAAATGAAATTTTTTTGGGGAAAAACCATAGAGACAAAAATAAAATTGAATCATATTTGTGCATAATTAGTTGGTTAATAAATATTTGTTAAACATTTATAATTTTTATGTTTAATTTGAAATTCTTCAAAACATTATATTCTAAAATTGATGCAAACATTGAAATATTAGCAAAACTACTTATAGCTTTTTTATTAATTGAATACTGATGCTCAGTGAGTTTGATTTTTGGAATTACCTTCTTAAGTCAGCCAATGGACAAATTCTTTCATAATGAAATACTGACAATCTCCAAGTATGGTTTTTCAAAGACATTGTCACTCTTTATGGCTTCAAAATTGTCTGATGGACAAGGTTTTTCAGTAACATTTTCTCATGTTGAACTGGGTCAAAATTTTACAATTTGACTGAATTAATAGCAGAATAGACAAAATAAATAAATAAATAATTGAATGCCTTTTTTTAACACGTGATTGCATCATATCCTGTTGGTACTCCCACATTTTTAAAAAAAACTACCATAAAAAAAAAGCTCAAGAAGTGATTGTTGTAAAACTGATCCAGGATATAATAAGGCCATAAAGCATTAAAAAAAAGTGTGATTCTATGACTGTTATAGAGTAGTTTTCACAGTGGAGGCTTGTATTTCACTGAGTCGGTCCTAAAAAGGTTCGACGTACAAAACGTTAGGAACTTGTTATAATAGTTAATGACGCAGCAATCTAGTTGTGGTGGTTGATACTTTAATGTCTGACATCGACTGACTCACCAACTCACTGGCGACTGCTACTACTATTATTTATTATATGTGGGAGAGTCTATTAACAATAGAATAGGTATGTTCCAGTATAACAATGACCCAGATGACTAGTGTAGTATCTATTCCAGCTGCCGACAGCCAGTTGGCGGCTCCAGCTTGCCGTTGGGTGCCGATCTAGCCAGTCAGTCATCTTCAACAGGCCTCCAGCTCCAGCTATCCTCACCAGCAGCAGCAGCAATATGCCATAAACTGTCTTTTTCAGGAAAACATTCTTCAATTACAAAACTGTCCTTTTTAGGACAACAGTTTTTCTTACTCTCTACATGAACAGGCAGAGACATTTTTTGCCTCATAAAGAAAATATATGAACAAAAATATATTTAACAAAAATAAAGTTGGCAATATATTTTTTTTTTACTCAAATCTTTGTTTTGTTTGTTGTTGGTTTCTATCTGTTTGCAGGCCAATCTACTACCCACAACAATTGGTAAAAAAACCGAAAAACAAAAAACAATTTGAGAAATTCAATACTCAATTTTTGTTTCAGATTTTCAAAAGACTTTCAATTAAGATTCAATCATTTTTTTTATCTTAACTCTTTGTATCATTGATTTTTACAACATTCACATTTTTAGTTTTTTTTCAGATGACTGCATTTGTCAAAAGGTGTCAATGGATGACAAGTCAGCAGGAATGAACACATTAAATAAATGACTTCTTTGACTATTCTCTGTTTTGGTTTTTCCTTAATATGTTGCTGTTATTTTTACACTAATTCAGTATACTTAGTGCAGAAGGGCAAAATGGCTTATGTCCTGGAACTATGTGTGTCTTGCATGCAGAATACTTAGAAGAAAATATGGTTGATCCAGAAGCTGCCCTTCAAGAACAACTCTATCTCAGAGATCAGAGATATTGTGAGATGAATTTGTGGCTTATACAAATTTCCAAGCCTCAACCACTCAATAAAATGTGTAAGAGAACATCAGACATGCTGCAGATGTTGATGAGACAAGTGGTCATGCTTTGTGCGTGGAGTGTTGTTGTAGTCTCATCGACTGTGATTGAAAGAGGACAGGGTACAACTGGTACTCCAAACAGCCACCCTATTTTTTTACTACACTCAGTACAAAATAAAGTTTTACTTGAAGAAATTAGACTAAACTAGTTGAAAATTAAATGACAGACCTAAGCAGAAATGGTAACAGTAATATTAGCCGTTTCCCTACAAGGAAATATTTTGCATTCATTAACTGAGTAGCCAGTATCGTTTTTAGTCGAAATTCATAAAATCTTTCTCTGAAAACAATTTTTCAGGAAAATAGGTTTATCAAGTCTAATAGCTCTTGGTGCTCTTTACAATAATGAAGAAGGTTTCCTTCCTAACATTTTATTTTAAGTTGTGTGGAATGTCAATATCTTATGTCATTTTCTCTTTGATTTACATGTGATAACCATTTTAGCTGTTGTTGTTTGGTAGTCTTCAAGTGATGTAGTTTCTCTTAGTTGATATAGTTGTTTGTGATTCTGTAGCACTAGTCTATAATGTTCAAAGAAGGATAAGTCTTTGCCAGGACCCTCAGGTTTCGCTCGCCCAAAGCCTCCCCACCCATTGATCTTAGAAAGCGGTTGAATACAGCTAGTAGTTTAGATATTTCTGAACGGGTTTGGCACTATAGATGATATTCCATATGAAAGTCTTGATTTGATGATGCTGCTTAAGAATGTCACTTGATTTTTCAGACTGAAAGTGGTTCCAAAACTACTTGTATATAAAGGAATAAGTTGGGTTTTTTTCTGCTTAAAGACAGATTTCATTTTTTCTTTGAAACTGACCAGTTGTTTCTTTTACTAAACAATGGTCAACACAAGATCTGATTGAATAGACAAAGGCCAATTGATTCATCCCAAGTGCAAGAAGCTATGGAGTTCTTGTCAGAGTATCAATCTGATGGCTGAAGTAGCCAAGTTTCATTGTTTCATATGATATTTTGTAATTAGTAGTTATGGGGAAAAAACAAATCTTGTTTGTAAGCTAAGAAAGAAATATAAGAAATTCTTAATTATTAAATGTATAACTAATTTCCATAAAAAATAATTTGAGAGTTTGGCTCTATTGGTTAGCAGCTAAGAAGTGAATAGAAAGGTTTAAAAAAAAATGAGAAAACAGGCACAAACTAAAAAAACAGACTGGCATACAAGATTTTCAAATCATAAAATCTGTCTGTGGTGAGGGGGAACAATATTATACACATATGCATATACTGTTATTCCATATGTAAAATATGCATTTTTTTTTTTAAATAATAAGCAAAATCAAGGGTGCGTATTATGCACAGCTACAAAAAATCTTTTAAAAATTGCTGTAAAATAAATTAAGAATTATCATAAAACTAAATTAGAATTATATTATTCTATATTCAAAACCATTTTTTTAAAATAAGAGTAGGAAACGCTGGCCATAACGAAATTGGGGAGATACAATTTATCAGGTTTGATTACCAAACAATGGGTGTGTATTATACGTGAGAAGAAGCATTTTCCCATACTTTCAGCACAATTTTAAGGGTGCATATTATGGATTAGGACGTATTATACATTGGGAATGATGGTATTTATAAGTATCTGAGAGTGTGTACACACATTTGCGTATATATTTATATTGATGCAATTCATTAGATGTTCATAAGAGAGAATAATTTTAATAAATAGTGTCACATTGAAAATTATAAAAAGTCAATAAAACAAATCTCCAGTAACATCTAACATTTGTAATTGTAAAGATTCCAATTCAACTATATTGCAAAGTTGGGGCACCCGAGGTGGTGTAATGGTTAGCAATATTGTTTCGCTAAAACAATAAAGACTGAATAGGGAGTTCGATCCTCACTGGGTAACCCCTATTTTCCGGCCTTGAGTCACGTCTAAGCTACACTTGGAAAATCACTATAATTGCAAAGATTTGCAGCATTGGAAATTCTTGCACGATTTTGGAATCAAAATCATTGGCATTATTCTATTTTCATGGCACCTTAGAAACAAATTTAAATAACCAAAATATATATATATCTTGGGATTTGGAAGAAAAATATAATCAGAAATGTTAAAGAATTACATTTTGTATCTCTGATATGAATTTTCTTTCTGTCTGAATTTCTGGGATAGTTATCATTATTTACACTAAATACATGTGAACTGTTGTCCTCATTATTGTTGTTTTGGTTGTTGAAATCTTTATTTAATCTATAGGGATTAGATTAATTTCATTCTGCTAACCATGTGTGAGGATATCCTTTCTAATTCTTATTCAGTACTGCTCAGCCTACTGAGTTCAAGTACACACTGCCTTACCTAGGGACTGAACTAACATTTACTACATCACCAAATTCCCAAACCAATGTTTTAATCCTGTAGGCTATCATTTTGTGGATCAATCCTGAGAATACTTGTAGTTAGAATCAGAAATAGACAAAATTTATGAGACACATAAGGAAAGAGGACTTAGAGAATTTGACACTCACAGGACATACTGAAGGCAAGACAGGCATAAGGAAAAAGCAGTAACCCACCTAAAGAGCTTGATGGCCGAACAAGATGTATGCAGGATAGTAAGAAGGCAAATAATATTTAGAGTTATAAAGGAGAGGATGTAGTGACGTGCAACGATCATCCATGGGTTGAAAGGACATGGAACATAAAAGAAAAAGAGAACATAGCCTAGAACAGAATGGCCTTGTGAAATTGCATTTGTTCTTGTTTAGTAAATGAAAAAAAAAGGTATGAAAACTACCAAATGCAACATAAGAGCTAATTCCCATAAACTTAACTCCCTACACGCTGTTAGGTTTCGTATAATCTGAGTTGTTAGCCATGATTTGTCTTGGGATAGGTAGTGGAGTGGTTTCTCATTGCCTTTTACATGGTGGTTTATGGAGACACCACCTCTAGTTAGTTGGGAGCTGACTCAGAGAGTTCATCCACCCTTTTAGTCTCAAAGTTACAAAGTTAGAAAATATATTAATACAAAAATACAAAAACAAAATTCAACACATCAATGTGGAAAAAGCGATTCTTTCTATTTACTCATGGGACCTTGTTTTTAATTCCTCCTATACGTGAATCAAATGGTCATTTAGTGAAAGGTTGTGGCTGGCTTTAATAAGAAGCTTTTCCATTTTCAAAGACCAGTGAGCTGTGGTAGGGGTGGGATCAAATCAGATATCATTGTTCCCTCCCCCCCAATAGTTGAGAATGGTGACCTGTGTGGCAATAAAATAAGACAAACAAAAGGAAGAAATACAGAAAATATATTTCCCCACTTTTTGTTTTCTATCTTAGTATAATAATAATAATAATAATAAAACCTCCCTGGTTACCAAGAAAAAAAATAAGCATCATTTATATGTACTATGTAGGTTTGGGATAATTTTTTTTTATAAATTTTCCATGAGCCTAACTAATCTAAAAATTAGTCTCAAAGTTACAAATTAAAGTTAGAAAATATATTAATAAATACAAAATAAAACTCAACACAGCATTGTGGGAAAAAGAAAAAAATTCCTTGATTTTTGACAGCAAATCTATACAATCGGAACAGAAACATGTAAATTTGGCCAAAATAAGATTTGCTTTTGCTTCTAACCAAAAAGTGCTGGTCATAGCACTGAGAGTATAGGTGAGAATGGTATCTCCTTTTAGTGGCACCTATTCTAGGAAGCATTAAAAGAGTTCAAACTGACAAACTGACCTTTAAATGGGTTTTACATTTATTCTTAATATAGAAAACATTAAAGGCTGAAAATATTTGTTTTGCTTGGCCACTGAACTCCAAATGTTAACAAAATCTACAAAGTTTATTATTAATATTTTAACAAACTCAAAGTGTAGTTCCTTTCATTTTATAAATTTCGATTGTCATCACCAAACTATATCATCATTGCACTTTCAATAGTAACTCTTTAATAGACCATAAAACAGGGGCCAATTAGAAGTTGAATTCATTTCCTATTTATTAATTTTTTAATACTATCAACACAGATTTTAATACTCAAGTTCTGGAATTTTATTGAATATATATATATATATATATATATATATATATATATAGATAGATAGATAGATATAGATATAGGCAGAAGGTATTAATCCAAACATGTTTGATTAACAAAAAAGGGACAAAGTCTGTCTGGCTGTTGAATTTTTTCTGCATTTTCCAATTTCCACATAAGGCCTTGAGTATTATTGCTCAAAGTTGTGAATAAATTGTTCGAAGTTCATATTTTGTTATTTTTGTTCAAGTACTTTTGACTATTCCAGTTATTATCAAGAACCAATGTGTTTGTGTGGTAGTTAGAGTTCCTTTGTCTACATCCTGGTATTCTTTGGAAAGCTGTAAGTTTAAAATGGTTTAGCTCAACATGGCTGCTCTAAAAGAATGTGATTAATTTTATAATACTAATATAAAATATACACACATCATATGAGCCTCTATATATATATATATATATATATATATATATATAAAAATATAAAAGTGAACATAGAAGTCAACACTTAGAGGCGACTGTCTGTTTCATGCTATATGTAATCGTCAGGCTTCTTGAATGTCAGGTGGCCTGACGATTGCATATAGCATGAAACAGACTGTCGCCTCTAAGTGTTGACTTCTATGTTCACTTTTATATTTACACATGCTCTATCTCTGATATTGAGCACTTTATTCCATAAATATAGCACACCTTAAGACTATATATATATATATGCATGCATACATATCATAGGAAACAAGATATTATATATTTCTAAAGATTTAAAGGACATTTTTTTTTATTCTGGCATTTTTATTACTTCAAGCATTGTTATCATGGATAATTTGTATTTGAAATAGACACACCATTTTTATTTATTAAACAGTCAGTCTATTGGCCTACACATTCAAGAAATCTGAGTAAAGAAATGATGTTTTCCAGAAAGGGATTAAATCTACTTTACTGCTTGGTTGATGTATTAAAAATGAATCCATTAATTCTTTAGTAATTGCTTTGTTTACATTTTGGATACAAAATTGAGTCGACATAGGTTCATGAAAAACATTATCTGAGTGAAGAGTATGTGCTTTTCCTGAAAAGAGAAAAAAGAGCCTTGCATATTATGACATGCTTTGTGGTAGAGCAATAAAACATGCCCAGATCAAACAGCGGGTTTCTCCTACAAAGGAGGGTGGAGGATCAACACATGCCAGAGAAAAAATTTTCTTTACTAGAATTGCTCAAAAGTGCAGGCTAATAGACATAATACCCACTGTTTAATAAATAAAAATGGAGCGTCTATTTCAATATGAAGTGCCCACTAATGGTTAATGGTTAGAGTTGAATCAGACCAGGTAACAGTAGTATTAAAAAGTGCTCAACATACATGGTTTCAACCTTATGGTATCCTCATGTGATTTTATCATTTAACCTCTTAACACTTTATTCTTTTAAAGAAACTAATGAACGCTAAATTGTTATTTTCATAGGATGTACAGAAGGTACTTTCAAACAGAGATGGTACAAATATAGGTTGTCATTTAAACTAGCAAATCTTAGGTACTCTACCAAACTAGCTAACCATGTGTGGAATTTAAAAGAAAAAAGCAACAGGGATCTGATTGTAAGGTGGAAAATTTAAAAAAAGGCAAAGTCTTACAACAATACACTATTTATATTATTCAGACTATTATCCTCATCTTTGTTGCCATATTTATCACAACATTTAGGCCGTTGTACACTCTGCCCTTCTTCAGGTGGTTGGAATGTTGAACTGAACTCTATTTTGCTCGCTGGGCAATAAAGATGAGGACAAAAGTCCAAATAATGTAAATAGTGTACATAATACCTCATCTCAGAAATATAGACAGATACTGAAGGGCTGAAACATTGTAATAAATATGGTGACAAAGATGAGGACAATAGTCCGAATAATGCAAATAGTGTACATAATACCTCATCTCAGAAATATAGACAGATACTGAATCACAACAATATTTGCAACCTCTGCCAACAGGAAAAATTAGCAATTATGACATTTCCAGATACAAAGAACCTTTTAAACCAGGAATTTGAAGTCTTAAGTCCTTGCTTACATATTAGAAAGTTCATCTTATGCACATATGAGGCTGGATATAAAAAAAGCAAAAAAAAAGCAATATACATTTAAATTAACCCCCTTCACCAATACATTGACAATACCCTTGCATTTCTTCTCTCTTCATATCCACCTTTCTCCCTTTTCTATTACAACCAGTGTTATGTGTTTGGTTATTTAGTTTGGAAAATAACAATATAGTTTTCATTAGTTATTTAAAAAAATAAAGTACTAAGAGGTCATTTGATATATATATATATATATATATAATGGACAAAAACAACAAAAAAAATGAATACATTGACAAAGAGGAAGAAGCAACAAGTCCTAAATTATAAAGTCTAGAGACAAGATAAATGTTGTAAGTAAAGCCAAAGAAAGTATCTGCTGAAGATAACAGTTTGAATAATAAATAGACTTTATCAAAGGACCTCAGACAATGTGAGGAAGGCTGAAGAAAGTATGGACCAAAAATATTAAGAAAAAAAAAAGAAAAAAAAAGAAAGATATGTGCTAAAAATCAATTTATATGAAAATGCAGTGTGTATATATCTGTGTGTGTCAGCAGAAGGAGAAATTTATTTGTTCTCTTTCTTTACCGTGAAGCTTGTGAGATTATATTTTCCTTTTTATACTCACTTGAATGATTTATTCCGGTTTTTGTTATTTTTCAAACATATTTTATTTTATTTTTTTTACCTTTTTAATATTAAATTGTATTTTAATTGTATTTTCCCATTTCCTCCTAGTTCATCAATCTGCAATTCTTGTTAACATTATACTAGTCACCAACGATTCTTCTGAAGAAGTGTTAGCAAAAAATAAGGTTACCTTTATAAGGGAAAAAAAATGTGATGTCTATATGTCTACTATCTACAAGTTCTGATGTATCACACACACACACACATATATATATATATATATATATATAATATTGGAAGAATCGATAGTTTTCTCATACAGTCTCAGTTACGACAGACCAGTCATGTCTTGAGAATACCCAAGATCCTAATGTACAGCCAGTTAGATCAGGGCTACAGGAATGTAGCATATGATGGAGCCGCAATGGTGCCCATGGCACAGCCTCTTACTTGCAGGTAGTGTGCTCCACTGAAGTTGAAAGTATTCAATGTAAGAATATGCTCCATGAGCTTTATGATAACTTCTGGGGGGGGGGTCTTGTTTTCTTCTTTTAGTAAGTGCTTCCTGAAGGGCAGTTAGTCCTTCGATGTGTTTAATGTTTGAATAGAGTGATCTTACATCCATAGTCACTAGAATAGTGGGCTTTTAGCCATATTCTTCTTCTGAAGGATTTCAGGTCCTTTGCCAAGGTGTCTTTATCAAATCTTGGGGGACTAGGGCAAAAGATTAGTCCTTTATTTAATAACCTGAATGTGTTGAGTGAAAAATTATTGTTACTTAAATTTATAACTTGCCTGTATGGGTCAAGTTTGTATTTGCAAGTATGGTGAAGTTCTTCCATAAAAGCTCAAAAGTTTGCATCATGTCTCCTATTAGGGATGCTATACTCCCATCCGAGTGTTCTGGCTGGGGGGGCTTATCCCATTCATATATGTAATATTGAAAGAATTTTTCTCATACAGTCTCAGTTATGATGGACTGGTCATGTTTTGAAAATGCCTGATGACAGGATACCCAAGATCCTAATGTACAGCCAGTTAGATCAGGGCTACAGGAATGTAGGATGCCCAGGGCTAAGATACAAAGACAAGCTGAAAAGCAGCTTGTCAGCAGTCAATATACCACATAACACCCTTGAGCACTTAGCCTTGGAGTGGGTAGAATTGAGATCAACATGTTTTAGTGGACTCATGAGATTTTAAACTGCTTGCCTGAATCATACTCAAGAAAGGAGAGCAAGATCTAAAAGGTCAGCCAATCTAACAGTGATCTCATCCCACAATCCTCACTCTTGCTCCATATATGTCCTCCTTTGTAAATCAATAGTGGGTCTTAGGTGCCACTTAAGATTATCACACAAAATTTCATAACTGAAACAATTAAGCTGTCAGATCCTCATATGTCGAAACCAATGGGAGAGTCCATTATATATATATATATATATATATATATATATATATATATATATATATATATATATATGGTGTGATGGATAAATTGTCATCTAAATGACACAAAAATGAAAATAACACTGCTATCTCATTTTAACAGATACATTTACCAAAATTACACAAAAATATCTTGAAATATTAAAGAGTAAATTTATTCAATAAAATCGCCATTGGCTTCAATGATGACCTCCAGACAACTTCGGAATCTCCTGTAAATGCTCTGGACAGTCGCCTTGGTTTTGCCGAATGCGGCCATAATCCTTGCCTTCAGTTCATCTTTAGTGTTACAAGAAGTTTTGTTGATTTCTCACTCAACTGTGCCCTACACATAATAATCAAGGGGGTTGCAGTCTGAGGGGTTAGGTGGCCAGATGCAAGGGGGTACAGGAATTGTCTGACAGCAATAAATGGGTTCACCTGCTTGTGTGGCATGGTACAGAGTTCATTTGACAAACATAGGGTCTTCTAGCAGCCACCCCTTAACCCATGGCAGCACTAACCCCTCATGGCACTTGATGTAGGCCTTCATGTTGAGTCTGAGGCCCTCACCAAAAAATTCCGGATTTTTTTTTTATTAGAATGATTACGTTCGTAATCACCATTAGACTCATCCAACTCTTTCCAAATCCTCTGCACTGTCTTCAGATTGACATCCAGACATTCTGAAATGTTTGTATTGGAGTGTTCAGCATGAATGCCAAGCAGTACAGAATGTCATTTCCAAATCTCTGGTAGAGTGAAATGCGTCATGGTGCTCTTTCTTTCACAGATGGTGCCCAACTGACCCTACTGTACTGCGCAGTCAACAAAATCAGAAACCAAAAATGTGCACATGCAAAATTAAAAATATAAAATGGTGACAATTTACCCATCGCTCTGTGTGCGTGTATATATATATATATATATATACACATACACACACATCAATATTAATGGATATTAAAAATATTCATAGCAACTCGCTATCATTCAGGTCTTTACAAAAAATAACAATACTCATGCAAGACAGATACCATAAGAGCTGATAGATACTATAATAGCAAAAAAAAATCTAAGTGTGACAGTTTCACTCAGGCAATGCTCAGTAGTGCATACATTTCTTTTAAATTCATTTTTACTTTATATATATATATATATATATAAAATATAGTTTAAGGTATGCTATATTTATAAGTACCTGAGCGGGATGTATATATATATATATATATATATATATAGTATGTTATTTTTTTTATTACTAACTGGTTTTCTCAGTTAATTACAAATGATATCCTTGCCTGAATTCATTATTGACTTGATGTGTACATACATTATGATAGATATTTTGAAAGATATATGCCCATAGTTCAAGCTTTTTACTGCATTTATCTAGTTCACCATCCCCTTATGAATACGAGAATCTGGCCTGTAAAAGTAAAACAGCTGCTGTTGTATATTAGAGGAAAGCAGAATGAAGAAAAACAAATTTTGGTAAGAGAGGAGACTCACCTTTTTAGAGAGTGTCACTACAATGTAAATATATGTGACAAACAGAAGTGCAATTATACCAAACAACGGTCCGTACCAGCTGAAAAGAAAGAAAAGAAATAAAACTCATTTGCAAAAGCTGGATGAAATTTACTGTCCAATAAAACCACAGGGGATATATCAATAGCATTTAATATTTGGTAAAAAAATATTTTCAAAAGATAATTTGAGTTCTTACAGGCAGACATTTGGCAAAGAAAGAGTACTAGAATTTGTTTAAACATGGAATTCATTTATGGAAATTTCTGTTCACAAAACAAAAAAAAAATGGACAAAAGTTGCATGGCTTGTTTAAGCAATGAAGATAAAAAGAAAAGAAAATAACCAAAAAATAATGCATGTTATTTATAAGCCTGGAGAAGTGAATGTCTGTCTTTAAATAGTCAGAGATAATAGAATGTCCTTATAAGCCAAGTGGTCTCAGTTTGGTATCATGTGTTCATTGTGTTCACTTTTCCAGTGAGTTCGCAGGAAAGTAGAGAAAAAAAAAGATTCATTTCTTATTCAATTGCAAAATGGCTGTGTGTAATGATTGAGGAAAGATAGTTTCTAGAGTCAATACATTTGACCTTTCCTTGCTATTATTTGACCTCTTAGTTAGATACAATAAATCAATGCCTCTATTAACAGAATAAACTGATAGAAAACACTTATTTAATTCATTACAATGATTCGCAGCTAATTAAAATCAATACAATTTTGTTCCAAATTACTAGATAAGTGAAGAGGTTTAAATGAAGTAAGTAGTTTTAAGGTTCTTATTTTTAGCTGTCTTGCTGATGCTTCACTCCAGGACCCAATTTTTCTGTCTGGCAAATATCACACAAAGCTCAATAAATTAATACACACAGATTAGAGTCACTAACAAATACAGTCCATCATTAGAAGAGGAAGACAAAAAAAAAAAAAAAGGAAGAAAAAAAGAACTCATTTCCTTGAGCATCAAGTGAAATAATGTGAAAAAGATGAGGAGTCGAGGCAACTGCAATTTCATGTGAAGTTCAAAATAAACATGATTTGTAGATTTTATTTTTTTGACATTAAAACTCCTAGGAATGAAGCCAAAGTAGGTAAAATTAGTTCATTATAGTTGCAAAGTGGTCAATAGAATCCAACCTTGAAGACTTTTATTGAATCAATAAAGACATCATTTATACAAGAAAACCATTATTTTTACCAAGCTGTTGAAATGCCAAATCTTAAATATTTTCAACTGAAACAAAAAAATGTTGGAGGTTCTTTAATATTTCTTCTTGTAAGTAATTTGGAGATTTAAGTATGGCCAGCTGTAATACTAAACACAATTGCTCAATCAACAACATGTGTGCCTGCATCTACACATACACACATATGCAAATGTATCTATTAGACAAATGTACTCACCTAACATTGGTGAGTCTTTTGGGATTATTTTTTTTTGAAATGCCACATTCATAACTGATATAAGTGAGAAAGGCTTCCAAATAATACTTTACATCTGGTTGTATGTAGAAAACCCTGTCTACTTTATCTTTTCATCTATTTAATTAGAACACAAGAGTCAAGAAGAATGAAGACTTTAACACTTAGTCCTGTGATTCAATTCAATTGTGATGTTAAAATTGTTGAATTTAAAGGAGGATACTAAGGACCAATAGATGCAATGTATCTAAAGAAGGCCAGAGAATTTATCAGCAGAAACCTTGCATTTAAATCAAGACTAAAGACAACAATTTGAAAAATATACAAAATACTGAAAATATCTAATCTCAGAAGTTGAGAAAGAATTGTGGATATTTACTAGACTTTGTTTAATCAGGGCACACAGTGAGAATTGAAGTCTTCACAATAACAAATGGCCAGTGAAATTAACTTTCTAAACAATCTGGCTGATATAAAGGATATGAGATCTGATCAGAAAATATCGGTACTGGTGCTATAAAAAAAAAACTACAACAGATATCAATTCAGCATTTAATCTCCTTTGAAGTAATTTGAATCCACACACATTATCCAGCATCATTTTAATTGATTGGCACATTCCCAGAATTCCTTTTTTTATGGAAGCAAGCAGTTGCCTTGTTGCATTCTCTTGGATTGCCTCAACATCTCAAAATCTTATTCCTTTTAAGTAGGATTTGCTTGTGGTGAAATCAAGGGAATATGGTGGTTTTTGAACCTGGAGAATGTTATCCATGACCCAAAGCTGCTGCACAAGCCATGGTCACTGATGGAACCTCTATGGTGTGGTGAGATGACCACATTCTACACACTTTCCTTCTAGGCACTGCTATAATTAAAGGAAGTGAGCAAGAATATTATAACTTACTATGTATGCAAGAGTTCAAGTTCAAGGTTAATCTGTGTCAAGTGACTTCACTCTGCATACTTTAGCTCCATTACCATAGCAACAGTTCTGATACTTTTTGATCAAACTTTGTATTTAATAAGATTTGCTTAGCTAAGCTAAGGCCATAATATTGGGAGTGTCTTAGTGAGGAGCAATGTCATTAGCAATGACTTACACATGTATCTTGCTAACCAATGCTCTATGATAGGCATCCATAAAACATTGACTATATTCTCTAAGCCCTAATAAAACAAACCACCCTATTGTCCGCATTGAAAGAAATACTAGAGGCCATTGTATATTAGGGTTTAAGTAATAAATTTATTCTCCCAATCAGAGAACATCAATAATATTCTTGCTAAGCAAATTACAAAGATGCTGGCAAATTCTTTCTTTCCATAGTCACACAATTTACACAATTTCTTTCCATATTTACACAATTTCTAACATTTTTTTCTTTCAAGCCTGAAGGTAGACATGGATCTATGTAGAGAAGAAAGGCTTAGCCCTGAAGTTCAGTTATCCCATTGCATTTTGGGTAAAATTTACTTTTCACTGGTCTGTTTATTGAAACACAATAATCAGATATTGAAAAAAGTTACAGGCAAATAAGCAGCACCGAATAAAATATCATAGCTAAAAATACTGAATGTATTTACAAATGCATTATTATATACACAATAAAATATTAATAGTATCCAATATGTAAATGCAATTGATACGTAAAAGTAGCAGAGAGAGAAGCGGTCGGGCGGCAGCTGCTGAATGGAAATTATTGGAAGGAATAAATACATATTCAAGAAAGTGAATACTTATTTATGTAATTCTAAGCGACATGACTGAAGCAGGTGTTTGTTAAAAGGATAATATGGAATTGGATTTGGAAACTTTAAAATCTTAGCAGCTTTAAGAGAAAAAAAAAGAAATTAGTCCTTTCTGAGATTTATATAAGATGTGCATTGTAGAATGGCACATTCCTTTCTTTCAAGATGAGCACTTATATAATCCATTTTAGGACTTTTTTCTTCGAAATACTTTTACAGAAAAGAGCAGTTATTTCGCCCAGAATGAAACAAGGGAAAATA
This sequence comes from Acanthosepion lycidas, assembly GCA_963932145.1. Lineage (NCBI taxonomy): Eukaryota > Metazoa > Mollusca > Cephalopoda > Sepiida > Sepiidae > Acanthosepion > Acanthosepion lycidas. Next base: position 6,402,884 of record OZ010579.1, read on the forward strand.
TATTCTTTAAATTTCACAAGGATATTCTATTTCATTTTGGATGGAGCAAATACTCAGCAGACAAATTTTGAAATGTCTTCAGTAAAAGCATTAATTCTCTTACAAGAAGTGTTGTAACATAGAAAGGGTTACGAATGACGAATAACCAAAACAGAGGTTGGAAATAAAATGGTAATCTTTATAACATCAACAAAATAGAATACTCACCAGTGGCATGAAGTAGGTAAACCACTGGTAGTGGTGGACTACTTAGATAGCATATTACCCCAACTTACGATTTATTTATGAGGATTGGGCATACCCATTAGTGCTCATAGGTACAGTATATAACACACACACACACACATATATATGTGCACATTTCATTAAATATGACAGACAAGGTGCTTTGATTTAGTTTTCTCTATACAATTTCTCATGTGATCTAATAATTTATTTTCTTTTCAGACGATAAATTATATAAAAACTGTCTGAGAGTTCTTTTAATCCAAGCGCTTTTGGCTATCATTTAGCCATTTTCAAGGATGAAATAGTTTAACTGTTAAATAAGAAATAGTTTGTTGCATGTATGTATTTATATAAGGTTTTCATTTTGCAAAACATGGTCAAGATATTATGTCCATGTTCAAAGTTAATATTATTAAGTGTTGTTGTTTTTTTTTATTAATAAGGCTTCCATTGTTTTTAGCCTTTTTTTGCATGTAGATTATATTAGTGTTGTCAACAAGTATGTTACAAATAGTGTCCGGTAGGTCTCCATGAATATTTAAATGAGATCTAATTGAGCTATGGTCAGAAAGGTGTAGAGTGAGTCTTCATGTCAAACATGTTGTAGTGTGGCCTATATAATTATTTACGAATTTTGATTGATCCGGAATACAATTCCTTAATGGGCATTTAAATTCATAAATAAGATTTGCCTTATTTAATTTTGTTCTAAGAGGTGAATTATTATTTTTAACTATAAGGTTAGAAGTTTTAAATTTTTTGTAATAAATAATTAATCTAATTGTCAACAGGCGTTGTGCATTTTTTTTATAATGTTCTTAATTCTACTTTCATCTTGTTTATAATTTTCATTCATTTGATTTTTATAAAAAATATTAATGTTATTGTTTATGTTTCTATTCTCAATGTTGCTATTAGCTACTTTAGACAGAAAACGGCTGATGTGGAAATCTAATAATTGATTAGGAAATCCGTTATTAATAAGCGTCTGTTTTACATTGTTTAATTCTTTAGAGAAAAGCGTGCGAGAGGATGAATACTCGTGCGCTCTCATGAGGAAATTTTTAATAATACCTATTTTATATCTAAGAGGGCATTCATTAGAGAAATTAAGATGGCAAGAGTCTTTACTAGTTAGTTTTTTTTATAAACAGACATTTTAAAAGTATTATTACTAAAATCGATGAGAACATCTGACAAAGGAATTTTTTTTTTCTCTAAGTTCATAAGTAAAATTTAGGAGGGAATTTTGTGGAAATGTAGCTTTCAGATAAAATAAATATATTGTCTACATAACGAACATATATTTTAGGTTTAATAACTTTAGTAGAAACCTTGTTTTCAACATAGGACATATAATAATTGAAGAAGTACGGTCCGAAAGAGTTTCCCATACTTACTCCATCAGTTTGTGTGTAAATAGTACCATTCTGGCTATAAAAAGGAACTCTAGTGGTGCAAGTGAGCAATAGTTTTCTTAAAATATTGGGTTGGATTGATGGAGGTGGAATTAAATTATTTTTATACACTGAATTAATGATAATATCAATAGTTTTGAAGACGGGAATGTTAGTAAATAAATTCTCTACATCAAGTGATGCAAGAATGGCGTGGTTTGTTTTTAATTTTGTGCTTTTAAGTCTTTGGAGGAATTCATGGGTAGATTTAATGCTATACTTAAATGAAATGTGCATGAAAGGAGGATTGATGCCTAAATGCACAAATAAAAATTATATATATATATATATATATATATAACAAGCAGGTTTATAATAATGACAATAAATGTATGGATTAATAAAAGAGTAAACCAATTCCATTTAGGTGAATATCTTTAATTTTCAGGAGCAAATTTATTCTGAAACTTCATTGAATTAAAAAATTCTAACTTAACATAGCATAAGTAAACTTCTTTCAGAATTTGGCAGGTAAAAGTCATTCTTCAAGAAGTCTAATTCTAAAAGGAATATTCCATTACAAATTGAGCACCTCATCCTTTCAGTCTAAACATAAAAAAAATCTCTCCGTTCATTCAGTCATACTTTGATCTCTATTGCACTGTCTTGCACAAAAATAATCATTTCAGACAAGAGAAAGTTTCCTGTTTCACGACATAGCAATTCATGCATAAGAGTTACCTATTTTTATTCTAAAGTATATTCACATGAACTTTAACCTCAACCTAAATTCTGAATACCCACATCATCAACATTCCGACAGGCACCCCCTATGCTTTCAGCAGAGTTAGGGTTATAAAGATTTCTTGTTTTATTTTGGGCCACAAGTAATGCAGCAATTTATCTTTTCAGCCAATCGATAACACCCTGTTCACTTTTACTTCTCCTTCTGCAAAACTAAATTCTCTGCATTTTCTACATCCAAGCTGACCAAGCAACATGTCTAATAAAAATCATGACCATCTAGAAACTATGACGCATAACATTTCAGGATACCAATCACATTACTTTAGGAATTTCAAGCAGCATCACAAGCAATTTGGGGATGTTTCTCTTAAGATACCTTTTTTTATCTCTGTATCCCCCAAATGCATTTAGAACAGACATGAAATTAATTTCAATCTGAGAAGAAAAAAAAATAACATTTTCTAGGACAAGTGAAAACAGTCAAAGCCATCAATGTTTTCTTCTAGAAGGCATTCTCCCCTTAAATTAATAAAAAAAAAAAAAAACAAATCGGGGGAGATAGAAACAGGTGTGACTGTTCTCAAATCTGCTTTGTGTCAATGTTTGAATACTAGTATTTGTTAAACAAGAGTAGCATAACAGAGTTATTTATAAGCAACAACCAGTGATGGAATTTTTGGTACTAGAAAGTTGTATGCCAATCAAAATTCACAGAGGCATGAAAGCAATGGAACATTGAAAGCATTCAAACAATACATCTGTGGAATATGAACTGAAAGGAAAACACTTATTTTGTATCATGATAATGCATGGTCACAATGCTTGTTGTGTAAAAAGCTTCAAAATTTGCTGTTGTTGCAACTTCAATTTGACACGGCCTGACTTTTGATTGTTCCTGAAATTGAAAGAGACTTGCAAAGGTTAACATTTTCATCTGATGCCAAAGTTAAAGTTGCAATGTGCCATGGGAGCAAGAATAAAAGAAAAAATTCAGGAATGGAATGAAAAAAAGGGAAAAAAAATATGTGTTGCAATAAATGGTGACTATGTTGAAAAATAAGAAAGAAATTCATTTTAAGGCTAGTTTTGTTTGGCTTAAACTTTGTTTTTATACTGGAGACATTAGAAGTGTAATGCATATTGGCAGAAAAAAGGAATTCTATATGGTGAGTTCAATTCCAGCTTCATTTATTGTGTTAATGGAAAACGTATGAATCCAGCTTCTTCCAGCTGTGTGTTAAATAGCAGAGTAGATTGGTCACTCTTGCCTTCAGATGGCAACTCACCTAGGAGAAGGAAAACTCTTGCCTTTAGACGGCAACTAACTGAGAAAAGGGTAAACTTTGGCCTTCAAGTGGTAACTACCCTAGGAAAATGTGATACTGAAATACGACAGCACATTAGAATAGTGAAGGATGCATTCCAAAAGCTAATTAAAAGCTAAGTACACAGAAGCAGGAAAATTTCATTAGAATCCAAGAAAAGAGTGCCAAACTGTTATGTAATATCAGACATGTTGGACAATCTCCTCATAGATGAAGATTTTCATTATTTCATATGCAATGATTGCAACTAAAATTACAACACCTTAAAGAGCAATGCCAATTTTGACCAATGTACATTATGTGCATCTACAAGGTTGAAGAGTAGATGAAATTTTTAGTTTTTATCTTGTTATGTGCCAATACTCCTTACCAGAGCAGCATCTGTGTCTGAGATTAAAACTGTGCAAAATACTGTGATAATGTTCAGTGTTATAAAAGAAAATGTATAAATTCATTTTTTCATGTTTAAAATTCAAATCATCACTTTTTAAAATAAATATTGATGAGGAGTAAAGGTAGTTAAAAACAATGGCAGTATCAAGGGAAAAACTATCCTATTCACAGACTGTTTTTTTGTATGCTCAAATGTTAAAGATTGTCCATTTTTGGTTATTGTTTGTAATTAGTTTCAAGAATGAGAACAAGAAACTTTTTCCATGCACAAGACTTATATAGAAATTTTAGAAGCTATTTTTTTAAAATAAAATAATGAAAAAGAAAATGAAGTTTTCTGATTTATTTTGAAAATTAATAGTATTGCAAATTTTACAGCTCAGTTCAATAGTACTGTCAACAAAACAAAGTTAGTCTTCTGTGCACTTATGAGTTCCAGCAAAAAATGAGGTAGCTGAAAACCCCACCAACCGTCTCTAGAGCACTAGGGTTATAAGTAATCCCCGTTATCTTGCATATGGCAGCAAACAGGCTAAATTTCTCTTTTGCAGATAACTGAGTAAATGTTTTCACTGAATAATGACAAAGGATCTGCCAAATTGCATTACAGCAATTTGTTTTGGCAATAAGAACAATGTCGAACTATGAATGAGTTCCAAATTCTGATTCTGTCCGCGTCAAAAAAAAAAAAAAAAAAAAAATGATTTCTGTCCATTTGTTAATGGTGAAAAGTTTTAGTTTTCAAAGACAGTCAAGTTTGACAATTAAATTTTGAATTTCACTACTAACATTTCAGGCTACTTAAAAAGAAAATAAGCTGGGCTAAAATTAGTAAGGTGGCTTAAATTCCAACTTCCATATGACTGCGTTTGTCATCTAATCTGGGAACAAGAAGCAAGAGGTTCACATCTGATGTTGATGTGATGAAGTTTCAAATCTATTCAGTTCCTTGACTAATTTGGCACTGATACCAGGAGAAATGTAAAAAGTTGAAAATTCTAACTCAAAACAGCAATCAAAAGAGAAACTATTTGAAACCCACCTGAAAGCAAAAAACATGTAGATTTTTGATACCAATTACATTTAAAAATGTCCAATAAAAGAGTGGAATAAAGAACTTGAATGTTGCTTTTTTTTTATTCTAGACATTAAAGATTTTAAATACATATTCAAAATAAGAGAGTTTTTAAATTTCAGTTTTTTGAAAGGAACTAATTTTCTTCTAAAACATGTTCTTAGACAAAAACAAACTGTTTTAAGCTCTGATTGCAACATTTTTGACAAGTTGATTTCTATTTATTCAGCAATCTTTTCAATCAAAAGATTTATTGATTGATTTATTTTTATGGCTTACTGAAACATTTTTGGATTGTAAGAATATTTTGGAGACAGAGATTTTCTGAAGCCAGTCTTACTATTTAACCCATAGCTTGGAAAAGAGGTGGATTAATACCTTCTCCAAGAGTATTTGCATGTAAGTGAATGTAACAAACCTGACTGGATTTCGAAATTGGCTTTCCAGTATATCATTCTGAGCCTTTTATCCATTATACCACCTTCACATCCAAGCTTACAATACTTAGTATTCCGGGATGGTCACTGATCCAGGCAGTTATCAGCTTCAATATTGCTTAACTTCAGTAATTAAAATCAAAAGGTTTAAATTTTTTTTATTTCACTATTAAGTAAATAGAAAGCCTGATTGTCAGAAGAAGAGACATCTTAAGATGTAAGATACCTAATGAGGATTTCAAAATCAAGCAGATACTCAAATTTAACTATCTGGTTAAGAGATGACAGAGAAATACAGGCACATAGTAATAATGAATGATCCTTTTTCAGAAACTAAGCCAAGTATCAAGAGGTAGGAAAATATCTTGAGAACAAAGAAAAGATTGCTAAATACCTAATCACCTATATGGCAGTAAATGTTTGTTTGGTTTGTTTTGTTCCACGGCAATGGGTTATTTAATGCCAACAAGATTTTTATTACTGGTAATATCTTTTCCCCTCAAAAACATATCACTGGCAATATAATTTTTCCTAGAAAAATTAATTGCTGGCATCAAAGCTCAATTCTACACCCCTACAGCACTCCAACCCCAGTTCTGGGGCCAACCATTTACCTATAGCTGGGACCCTAACAGGTGATACTACCCCGGGTCAGGGTGAACCTGGGAACACCAGTAATTAAGAGGTTGTTTCACACTCCTCAAAACCTCCTGATCAGGGGCCTTGCTGTTGGACATAGTTTACTCTCATATGCCCAGGATGGGGCAGTAAATGTTGGATCATTTCTTCAAAGATAATGAAGGAAATAGGAACAACAAGGTAACTGATACTAACAATCAGAAAGAGGCAGCTGGAATTTCTGGGATACAATGAGGAAAGAAGGCTTGGAGAAACTAAACTCATAGGTTATATTGAAGGTAAGAGAAGCAGTGGGGAAACAATATCAGGCTTTGGAAGTTTGAGTGAATGAATCAAACAAGTACAAAGAGGGATGGTAAAGAGGCACGAATTAGTAAATAATAAAAGACAGGAAGTTGTGGAGAGCGATGGCTACCCACATCCTGAAAGGACATGGCATATAAAAAGAAAATATTATTATGGTTACAAAATATAAAGTAAAAATAAATTCAAATTAAAAAAAAAAAAATATCAATGAGATTTTGACATTTCTTTAAAAATTGACTTTTCTTCTTAGGATTTAGAATTATATACAAGTTTCTTGCAAGCGTGAAGGAATAATAATAATAATTGTTAAATATGCCATGTCCTTTTAGTAAGTGCATGACCATGGCTCTCCACAATTTCCTGTTTTCCTTCTTTATGATCTATCTTTATTTACAGTATTTACGTTGTTCAGACTATTGTCATCTTCATTGCCATGTTTCTGCCATTGTACGCTCCAGCCTTCTTCAGGGGATTGGAATTTCAAACTGAATGCTTTATTTCATCCAATGTGGTCGACTGTTCTAGTTCCACATGTCATGCTTCTTCCGGATGTCTCAGTGTCAGTTATCTCCCTTTAACTCAACTCTTCAAGTTTTTGTCCACCTCTGCTGTAGCCAGGTATTGAACTCACAACTCTTTGGGTCAAGTCACTGGATTCAACCAACGCATTTATCCACTGGACCATGAGTCCTTGAGGACAAAAGTCCAAACAATGTAAATAGCGTAAATAATTCCAATACCTAATCTCAGAAATATAGATACATTTATCTTTAATCTGCCATCTATTCAGCAAAACTTAAGTAGTTTACTCACCATTTCTCTATTCCCTGCCCACTTCTCTTGCATTCAATATGTTCTGTGGGTGTCAGATTCTTTAGACCTACCTACCTTCATTATGTGCACCAGAAATATAAACTGTCCCCTTTTGATATAAGGATCAGTTTCATTCTTGTTCCAATTACATTTCTTCATTACTATCACAGTCTGTTAATGCTATTCATGGCATTCATCAGTAGATCCATCTTTCCAAGTCTCTCCTTCATCTGTGAGGAAATTGTTCAGCATTCACTGGCATATTATATAGCAGTTTAGCATTCTAGTTTTTGTTTCTAATATTTTCCTATCTCTTAATACTTTGCTTATTTTCTGAAAAGCCACTTTTGTTATTTGTATGAGCCTTTTTTGTCACATTTTATGACTCAAATATCCAGATAGAATAATTATGCACTCATATTGTCAATGCTTATTTGAAAATAATTCTTGAAGAAACACTTTTGTTTTCAAACATTTTCCCGTAAACAATAAAACTAATATCAAGTTTAAACTTTACAAAAATTTTAATTTTTAAGAATGAGTTACAGAAAAATCTGTTCACATTTGCATGAAATTCTAGTTTAATCATAGCAAACTAAAAAGCAAGAGAATCAATTTAATATTAATAGATGACAATACTTATATAAAGGTAATTATTGTGTACAGTAAAACAGTCTATAGTTCAAGATTATCCTTATAAAAGATATTTTGTCTTGAGTACCATTCACCTGGCTCCACAGTCTTGAGACTAGACAAAGACTTGGAGAGAACAGTTGACTAAATGGAATTTATAAACATACATAAAGTTCTGATAATTAGAGTGACAAAAATTGAATTCAAAGAAAACCTATGAATAGCAACTGATAATTTAAATAAGACAGCCTCACCTATTATTGTGCGAGATCTGTCTTCAAGAAGCAATTATATTCAATTACAATTATCTGACAACTACAATCTGGGTCTCTTTAAGTTCAGGATCAACCATTAGCTATCCTACTCATCCTTATAATATTTTCTTCTCTCTTCCTTACAACAATCTCACTCAGTAAATCATCTACCTTGAGTGGTCCTTGGGCCTTGTACTGGATAAGCTATCAGTAAAAAAATAAAAATAAAAAAATAACTTCAGATATTACCGTTTCCTTTTAGTGAAATGCAGAGAACATACATTCTGAAGATTCTTCAATGTATTTGCTTTCAAGAGAACATCTCAAGTGATTACACAATCTCTTTTTCCACTTTATGGAAAACACCTTTAAGCTCTTAGAAGCCATCAGTACAAGACAAATCATATGCAAAGAGGAAAAAAAAATCTTTATTTTCTAATCTCTGCTATTATTCATTAAAAGAAATCAAAAGTGAGAAAAAAAGAATGATTTCAAGTCTCAACAAAATTACTAAATTCTTTTGATCAATTAAAATATTACTTGTATTGCTCAGGAGAAAGAATTGTTTTAAGTAGAATTTTTGGTAACATTGTTCGATTTTATCCAATTTTTTTTAAGACCATAAACTTCAATCTTGATAGAAAGGCCAACTGCGAAGTACTTCAAAAAAAAAAAAAAAAGAATTGTCTTAAAAGATCTTTTGGAGTCATTTTCTTTGAAATGAACTGGGAAAGGTAAAATGAAATTCAGCCAAAGATGTCAATAATGATAAGAATAGAGTGATGATTAAACTATCAAATGCGAATTTTTTGTTTATTGAGGGCAACTAACAAAGTTCTGGGGAGAAAAAAGAGAATCCTTATACAAACAATTGGAATGATTTTCGAGTCTACTAAAACCTACCAAAATAAAGAAACAGCATTTTCTCTTTTACTGACAAAATAATCAGAAAGTAGAATTCTTTTTAAAGAATTTATTTTTGCTAAACAGTAGTTGAGACCCAGAGGTGTATTCTTTGTTTTTTTTAAAAAGGAAAACAACTTTATGGGATGAGGCATGCAAGGCCAAGGTAAATAACTCGATTGGAAATATAAAGAGACTTATTTCAAACCAAGAAATGTACATTTTTCCTAAATATATTTTAAAAATCAAAATCTGTTGAGGTGTTGTGCAATACAAATTCTGAGGAAGCCATTTATTACAATCAGAGATAATGTTATCAAACTGTTATTGTTATTAAAATCTCCAAACACTTTATAATAGGAAATTCATCATCATCACATGCCTGAAACTCCGCCCACTTTGTGGAAATAATAAAAAATGTTCCCATCCAATTCAACCAGATTGTGTGTTTGTTCACTAAGATGCCCATGGAGGAGGCACTATCAGTAGTCAGGAATAGACTGGCCTTTAACTCATCTCTAAGAGAATGTATCCTCATACCAATAGATAATATGGACATGCTGAATTTCTGTACACAGATAAAATACTTTGAGATCAGACATATATCTTCAGGTGGTTGGAATGTCGAATTGAACCCTTTATTTCGCTCACTAGGGCAGAATGGTCTAGTTCCACGTGCCATGTCTAATGGATGTCAGTTATCAGTTATCTCCTGTTAATCCCCCTCTCCAAGTTCAAGGACACATAGCACAGTGAATAAAGGCGTTAGTTAGATCCATTAACAGGACCCAAAGAGTGTGAGTTCAATACCTGGTTAAGACAGTGGAGAACTGTCTACCATAGTGAGAAAAATAAAGGGTTCAGTTCGACATTCCAACCACCTGAAGAAGGCCTGAGCATGCAATGATCAAAATGTTGTAATAAATATGGCAACAAAGATGAGGACAATAGTCCGAATAATGTAAATAGTGTACATAATACCTCATCTCAGAAATATAGCCAGATACTGAAGGGCTGAAATGTTGTAATAAATATGGTGACAAAGATGAGGACAATAGTCTGAATAATGTAAATAATATACACAATACCTCATCTCAGAAATATAGACAGTTACTGAAGGGCCGAAACATAATAAATATGGCGACAAAGATTAGGACAATAGTCTGAATAATGTAAATAGTCTACATAATACCTCATCTAAGAAATATAGACAAATACTGAAAGGCTGAAATTCATACACTGATGGACACTGAAGGATAAAAGTGTTGGTTGAGTGATGCAAAAAGTGACTTGATCCAAAGGGTTGTGAGTTCAATACCTGGCCACAGCAGAAAGAACAAAATTTTGTAAACCATTACAATACTTCATCTTAGAATATAGACAGACTTTTTCAGAAATAATTTAAGTGAATAAATTTCACAATGGAGGTTAATGGCCACAACCTTTATCTCCTATGTTTAATGTTATCAGTTGGTTATTGTGATGGAAAACACCCTGAAGTGATCCCAATGAGTGACTTTCTCAATATTTTGCTAAATTGCACCTTATGTGGCATGAGATTAGATTGGTAGAAAAAGAAGTGAGATAGTTTGTGATGCATCAAGGACATTCTTACCAACAAAATATGGATTCAACAGTTTTTTTTTTTTTTTTTTTACCTGGCCTTTAATATGGCATTCTGGAACTCATGCTAAATACAATTCTCTCAGCCATGATCAGGCTTCAATTCGACAGTAAAATACACACAAATGTGAATTAACTGATAAAGGTTGATTTCAAAGCTTCAGATACAAATTAGACTTAATGGGATTTAACGAAGTATTTAATAAATTTGAAATTATTTTTGGGATTCTCTTATTCTTATCCAAATCTAAACAAAGAAGGGAATTAGGATTAAAAACTATTAGGTTGGTGCAAAAATAACGTCGGTTTTTGACGTACTATTTAACGGCAAAAACCGACCTTATTTTTGCACCAACCTAATAGAAAAGTGAGACAAGAAATATTATTTTAAGTAACATCTTTTGAAGTGTGTGTGTGTGTGAGATAAATCTATAAAACTGAAAGTATTTTAAGATGGAAAAACTTTTGTGTTCTTTATCCTCATCTTGGTGTCCCTATCCATCACTGCTGACTCAGATGACAAAATTTCAACAGGTTTATTCTATGACTTTCATCAGATGAATCCATTTTTTTTTCATGCAGAGGCCTAGCTTTACTTCTTTGTCTATTTAATTACTGCAGTTTCTATGGACGTTCTAAAAGCATAATCAACGAAAAGGGAGAAGAAAGAAACCACAAAGGTGAAGACAGTGTAGATGTTTATATATAAAAAAAGAATATTAAAAATTAATCTGAGAAACTAAACAAGAATCATTCATGGAATTTGAAACAATTCCAAATTCAATTTCAAGTCTGTTGCCATACTTAGGAAAGAAAAAAAGAAAATATTGCAATATGGTTGACAAAAGAAACCATACTGGCTAAGGCTTAAAGAATCTTAAATATCAAATTGATTAGATCCTCAAGATTACTAAATTTCTACTTTTGGTTTAATATCAAGGAATACAAGGAAAATGTGTCAAGATTCCTGTTTGCCAAGACCAAGAACCAAGGTACAGAACTTTTCATAAATAAAGTTCTCAGACATCTGAGATGCAGGATATTACAAGCATTCATAATGTCCTTTATTAATTTTGTATCGTACTGAATATAACGGGAAAGTAAAACTAACTTGAACAGAGCTTATAAGTATTTCATTTCGCAGAAAGTGACTCCAGGTAGAAAAGACAACACTAAAGTCAGGGGTAAATAGATTTGTAAAGAGACTTATTCATTCATAGAATATTTAGAAGATTTTACAAGCATAATTCAATATGAAAGCGACCATATTCAGAATGCACATATAAAAACCAGGAATAAATGTGTCAAAGAATCAGAGAACAAAGAAAATCTTCACAATTCTTGCCAATTTAAGAGTTGATTATTAGACTGTTAAAAAAAAAAAAAAAAAAAAAAATAGTTTATGAAAAGAACAAAGAAACATGCAGATTTTTTATTTATTTATTTTTAATTGGTATCATGTAAGGCAGTAAAGCCACTAAGACACAAGGGGTTACATGGTTTGGAAGAATTAGGAACAGAAACATTAATAATGAGCAGGAAGAGAAAAGAGTAATCAGGAGGACAGATAGTGATTGACATTGTATTTAAAGTTGGCTGGAAAGCATGGAGTTGGAAGGGAGTTTCACAAGCAAGAAGTGCAAAAAGATTTGTTAGCATAGAATTTATGGCTACATCTGGCCAGCTCATCTGTAAATTGATTAAATCTCAACACCAGTCTAGTACTGCACTTAAATTCCAAAGTCTAGGTACCATAGCAAAGTTCTCATCTGAACAACTACCATGAAAGTATTTATAGAAAATACAGAGAGTGGTAACCTTACAGTGGTGGGAAAGTGACTGAAACTGAGCTGCCAGATCAAGACTTAGTGACATTTCAGATTCTTCTTTGGATCTTATCAAGGAGCTCAAGGTCAATAGCAGGGGAACCAAATATAGTGGAAAAATTCTAAGCATGGGCAAATGAAAAATTTCATTTTTTCAACAAAAATCATTAACTTCCAATTTCTTTTAGTACCTGTTGAACTCCCCCCACCAAAAAAAAAACAATCTTGAATTCTGAATAAAACATTTATTCCAACATCTCAAATAAAAAAAAAATGCAAAAATTCACATTGCTTGCAGGATAATAGCCATGAGCCACAAGAATAAATTATTAGAGTAAATTACGTAGCGAAAAAATGGGGCAAACTAATGCATCCCGAAGGAGGCATGTCTTAATCAAAACACATTTTCTTCAAACAACAGGGCGTGGCTGGCTCTCTGAATACCCTAGCTACCAATTACATTCACTGATGCAGGAGTTCCAAAAGCGTTTCTTCACATTGCTACAGTGTTGAATACCTGAATTTGATTAGAGTTTAGCCTGAATGAAACCACCGAAAAGGATTTTCAATGCAAGTAAGACAGAAACAGATTTTATAAAGAAGCAGGATGTGAGAAAATTATTTTCTTTTTCCAGGAACAGTTAAAAGGATTAATTAGATACAAAGACATGGAAATATTGATTGAATAAAGTAAGGCTTCTACAAAACTGATCATTTACCGAATTTAAACTGATAAACATAAAAAATTAACTATTTTGAAAACATCTTGCTGGTCAATCTGAGTAAGTCTCAGAGCATGTAATTTGTGTGGGTCTAATCTAAAGCAAACATTCCACTCCAATAGTATCTTGGTGATCATTTTGGTAAATTATAATAGATTTAATCAATTATGAAATCTTAGAATCAGGTAAAATATTTACAGCAGATCTTCATTATCAACAATTTCAAGGAGAGAAGAAGAAAAATTTATGCCTTACATTATTCAGCTTTGGTCAACAGACTAATATCCTCATCTGAGATTTTATTCTTCAAAATAAGAATGCAAAATTTCACTCAGAAAATGAAACTCTGGAGAAAAACTAAATACTTAAGGTAAAATATTTTATTGTATCCTTGTCACACAGCAGACATATGTTAAGACTTCCATTTAATCAGATATATTCCTATGGGTAAAACTTTTTAAAAGGTAGAAAAGAAATCAATTCAACACAGAGAACATTTAGATCTAAAACCCAAGACAAAAAACAAGTTTCATTTTTAGGCCTTTCTAATTGCTAATAAGGATTGGGCTGTTGAGAAAAAGAATTTTTGAAACATTCAAATAGATTTTTCATTCTCAAAAATTACTGAGCCCCATAGATAAAAAATTCCCTTCTAAGAAGAAGGGTGTATCATTAGGAACTGTTTCTATTGGGCAATTTGGAGAAAATTCAAATTGTATTTGACCAAGATTTGAGATAACCTAAATCCTTCAATGCTTCTTGTTTGTTTGTTTAGTGGCACATCAACTCCTAGTGAGTCATCTTATACTAAATTTGTGTATTACTATTTCATAGTGAAATTAAATTTATTTTTTACATTATAGTCAAAAGTAGTATTTAGCTTTTGTCTATAAACTATACTTATGTTAATAGTTAATTTTTTTTTCCAAATATTGGTATGTGTTTCTTTTAAGAATTTAAAAATTATATCCAGATTGACCCTGATAAAGAGTTCTTTCAGGTTATTTGTTTGGTAATATTTGATTCGGGCTAGTTTCAGGTTCTTACATGTTGTCAGTATATGGCTTACTGTGTACTCAATATGGTTGTGTACTCAATGCTTCTGGTGTTTTGTAACTCAATACTATTTGTTCTATATTAATTGGAGTGGAGATGGACATTGCCTTTCACTTTAGAGATGCAACAATGAAGCCAACTTGGCAACCGACATTCTCTCTTGCTCACTCATGTCTCATTCTGATCACATCTACTTACAATCAGGTTAGTGCTCCTTCCCTGCTTCAAGCACACTGTAAATCTTATATTATTTGGAGAGGAGATGGGCACTGCCAAGTAACTTTACCTTGTGCTACAGAAAATTGGGCCTAACAAAGAGAAACCTTAAAAACTAGCTTGTGCTTTGAAACTTTGACAAAGAGTATTTTTTAATTCAATTTTTCAAATGTCCAGTTCAAAACCACCAAAATCATTGTACATATGAATGAGAACTCAAATGTGGTAAAATGATGTGGCACACATTTGCTGTGCATTGAAAACAATGTCTAAAATTCTTAGATTTTCAACTGCAAGAAAATGTTGGCAGGTTTATTATTGTAAATAAAATTGGTTATGGCTTCAATTGGCAGGTAGAATTCTTTCATTCACACTATATTGTTAACTGCTGTCAAGCAGTACTTTGTTTTTTGAAAAGGTATTTGATGCCTGTCCAAAAAGTAGCCAGGCATTTTGAATATCTTGACTGAACTTCTTGAGCAGGGGCTTTGTGGGGGAAGCAATATCATATCACCTACAAGCGTTTCAGCAGCACACTCATTGCTAGGGTCCAGATTTGGATGCCTATGACATTTACCCTAAAAATGACCATTGAAAGATGTCAGATTGTAAATGGGAATAAAGAGAATGTGATGAATCTGAATGCAATCCTAAAAGACGATTTTGTAGGCTGCTTTGAAAAGTAGAATAGAAACTTCGCTAAGTATATGTTGCTCTAAGGGGAGTACATTGAAAACATACAAAATTATATTATCCTAGGTAGGCTACATTTTCATTAAACAGTTGGATTATATCCAAACAAACCTTATATCTTCATTATTACAGAGATATATTTATCTAATTTCTTGTTTTTTACACAAACATTTTCATTAACCCATTTTTTATCAGATTCATTCTTCAACTGTTAAACTGCTGAAATTTAGAACAAAGTCGCTTTGAATGAGACTTGAACCTGTATCTTCCACCTGATATTGATATCATCTTTGACAACTAAATGGCCAAAGCTGTTCTCATCTCTAGATATTTTTAACTTTATTCCAAGCTGTATTGTTGATTTTTCTAATATTTGATCAAGTTTATCAGTGTCATTTTATGAATAACAAGGAATTTGGAAGACAGAAGTAGATTCAGATAAAAATCATCCTCATAAAAGACAACAAAAGAAGTTTCCAAGATAGGGGATGTGAGTTCAAACCTTACCTCAGGTTGCATTTTAACTGAAGAATAAATCAACTACAAATGTTGGGATAAAAAAGTAAGGTTGTAACAATATTGACATAGGATGGCCCATCAGTTGTCAAAGAAATAGAATGTATAGTTATCAACAAAAGGAACAACCCAAGATGTGAATTATGAAATACCAAAATCAAGCAAGAAAATGTGACACTGAAATCTGAAGGTGTATTGGAATAGTGAAAGGTGCCTTCCAAAACCTCAGCAAAGTATTAAGAAACAGGAAAATTTTGTTAGAAGTAACGAAAAGAGTACTGAACTGCTATGAAATATCAGTCTTCCTATATAGCAGTGAATGCTGGACAATCTCCTCACAGATGAAGAAAAAAACTTGAGGCAACACAAATGTGGTTCTACAGAAAGATGCTGAGAATACCATGTGAGCAGTGAGAAAGTTTTAAGGAAAAGGGAAATAAAAAACACTTTTATTTAAAATCAGAAAGAAATAGTTGAAATTTCTAAGGCACATAATGAGGAAAGAAGGCTTGGTATATTTGATACTCACAGGACATATTGTGAGTAAGAGAGACAAATGGAAACAGAGTTACCTACTAAACAAGCTTGTGCAAAAGGATGGAAGAGTGTGGGAAGGATAATAAAAAGACAAATATAGCTAAGAACTACAAAGGAGAGAAGTTGTGGAGAGACAGGATCATTCATGTCTTGAAGGGGCATGGCATGTCGAAGCAGATTATATAGATATTACAAAAAAGTTGATGCGATAAAAAATGTATTAATAAGTAATTCTTAGTAGTAAGTCAAGCAAAGAAAACTTTGCTATCAAATTTGCTGACTAATTTGAAATACAAAGTAAAACTAAAATCTTTTGGGTCATGATTATAAAGATTACTTATACAAATGAAAATGTGTTGGTGGCCAACTCTGAAAGGAAACAACAACTTGTCCAAGACAAGATGGTAAAGGAAAGCAAGAAGAATTAACCATTAATTATAAGAAGCCAGAATGTATGGTTAGTAGTAAGAAAAACAATTCAAAGTGCGAGATACAAATTGGAGACATCAAAATCGTGCAGTAGTCTTGTGTAATAACAGACAATGGAAAATGTGACATAAAATCTGGAGCCACAATGGAATAATAAAAAAATGAATTCCACAAATTGAAGTAAATACAAATTTATCCAATTCTTCTTCTTTTATGGGCTGTTTGCCCTCAGGACATAGGTGACCATGTCTTGAAACAATTTCCCATCCTTTGCAGCTCTTAATAAATTTTGTCTTTCTTCTTTCTCCTAAACTCCGTTCTACCATTCATTTACTCAAGTGCACCAAGTATATTATGCATTCTTTTCCTCTGTCCCACTTGCCTTCAATCTTTCCTATGAGTATCACATTTTCCAAGCCCTCTTTCCTCATTATGTGCCCTAGAAATTTCAACTGATTCTTCCTGATGTTAAGTAGAAGTTTTCATTTTGTTTCCATTTTCTAAAATTTCAGTCCATGGTATCCTTAGCAAACTTGTAGAACCAAATTTCTATTGCTTCAAGTCCCTTCTTCATTTTTGAGAAGACTGTCCATCACTCACTGCTATACAGGAGGACAGATATCATGTAATAGCTTAGTTACTCTGCTTGGCTTTTGGAATGCATCTCTGGTCATCTCAATGCACATTCAGATTTCAGTGTTGCCTTTTTGTTCTCTGTTAAAAAACTTCCTAGATATTTAAATTTTTGTACTTGCTTGATTTTGGTATTTTCGATTTGCAATTCACACTTTGAGCTTATCCTCTGGTGAACAACAGAAGTCACCCCATTATAAGGCCCAATATCCACTCATGCTAAAGTATTACTGAGCGAGGTTTTTGCAAAGAGTATGCAGACAAAATCTCACTATCATAAATAAAAGTTTCATATATAAAAAGAAACAAGTTTAAATTCAAGCAATTATAATAATATTCATTATATAGACTTATATGTACAATATCAAATATATACTCTCCAATGTCACAGTGAGACAATAAACACTGTCCAATTTATACGATTATTTCATTCTCACAAATCACCTAAACTCTGAAATTTTATTTACTGCAATTCCCCATGTATAATACATCATAATCCATAATATGCACCCCTAAAATGTTTGATGAAAGTGTGGGAAAATGCTTCTACTCATGCATAATATGCACCCCTTGTTTGGTAATCAAACCTGATAAATTGTACCCCCTCCCATTTCATTAAGGCCAGCGTTTCCTACTCTTATTAAAAAAAATGGTTTTAAACATAGAATAATATTATTCTAATTTAGTTTTATGATAATTCTTATTTTATTTTACATTTGTAAATATTTTTAGGTACATATAACTGTATTTAACATCCTTATGGGGTCGCAATCACCAAATCTTAGTGTCAAATTGTTGTATGTTTGTGGTGAGTAGTCATTTCGCAACTGAAATCGACCCATGAAATAGCAATTATTTTTAAAGATATTTTTGTAGCTGTGCATAATATGCACATCTAATTTTGCTTATAACTTTTTAGAAAAAAATGTGCATTATACATGGAGAATTACAGTACTATTTATTTTTGTTTTTTTAATTTTTTCCTCAATATGAGTAGATAAGTTCATCTATTGTTTGCTTCACACTCCTCTCCAGGCCTTTAAACAGAAGTAGAGGTTTATTGTTTGTTTCAGGTTTAGGATTGGGTTTCTGATTCCTTCTAAAGTCTTCTCATTCTCTTTCACCCACAGTACCTCCTTGTGTCTTAGTGGCATTATTGACTTGCTTGAAGTGAATTGATTAAAAAAAAGTCAAGTAAACAAGCAGCGAGTCATTTTAATTTCTTTCACTTTTTCTCCTTTTCCAATATTGACTTTTTTGTTTATGTAAGCAGCAACTATACTGGCTTCTGTGTCCACTTGTCTAAGAAGCCAACTGCCATCTAACTAGAGGTGGTGCCTCAATAAAATCACTGTGGAGAAGGCAATGAGAAAGCACTCCTTTATCATTCCTAATTATGGCTTTCCAAAAAGGGTTACCGAAATGATAAAGGAAATATATAACAGTAAGAATATATCAAAGGGTTTCAAGAGATCTTTATAAAAGTACTAAGGAAACCAGGTGAGAATGAAGGAAAAGGCCACTGAGCAATCAGCTTGATAAGTAACAACAACATTTATCATTTGAATGCAAATAGCTATAGATGTAACAGAATCAGACTGAAACAAAATGAAATCTGTGTCATTGCTGCAGGTGTTGAAAAAAAGAAATGCAATTTGCAAAGTCAGAAGACTGTCAGGAACAAAAAAAAACCCCAAAAAACAAGAAATCAAGATGTCCTATACTTGTATTTCATAAATTAAACCAAGACATTTGATAAAAGGAATTCTTAATCCACTCTACTTAATTTCCTGTATGCTAAGATGCTTTTTTCCCCTGAAAATGCCCTAAAAAAATCATTCTGTGTTTCAGCACTGAAAAATCAAGTTGCAGGAGTTCATTAATATCATATTACATATATTGTTTTTTTTTTTTTTTTTTTTTTAGTATTTATGATAACTAGTAGGCAGCTTCCTTTCGGTACTACCAAAAATGAAAAACAACTGACTGCCTCTGTGTACATACTGAATATATTGTATTCCCTGTTTTACTAAATTATGTAATGTTAATTACTGTAATAATACAAATGAATAGTCAATAATATATTCATACAGCAATAGCAGACTGTTGTAGTGACAATTCAAAAGCAACATACTCTTTGAACTCTTGAATGAAGGCTGGAAACCTCAGATGGGAGTTAGATGTAAACATGTCATGTGTCAAGATGCCTGAAACCTCAAACAGCAATGGAAAACTCTTGTGAAACTTTTGTTACTCAAAAAGATGCTCCATCCTGAATGCATATTTTGATCATCCTATGAAACGTTGCATCACATGACATAACCCAGAAAATGTAATAAAAAAGGTTAAGTGCCTTCACCATTTCACCCATACAAGAGAAAAATTTTATAAAATTTCAAATGAATGTCAATGAATGCCAAGTGTTTCCTTGTAAGGAAACAGTTAATATTACCATTACGGCTTGTAATGATAACTTGTTTCTGATGTGAATATGTATAACATTTTGCTAAACTATTGAAAATTTAATTAGTAATAACCATAGATATTTATTAATAGGTCCAAAATGTAATAATTTGTTGCGAGGGAGAGAGAAAAATGATACCATACAGTTGGTAACTTGGACTTGCTTGTATGGAATGCTATTAAATGCTCAAAATATTTTTTTCCAAAACATGCTGAGCTAATTCTAGGGTTTTCTTAGCATACAGAAAATACATTACAAGAGAAAGCTATTCAAATAATCTATGATTTGTATGAGAAAAAAAAAAACAGCTTGAAAACAAGTGAATACAAAACATAGAAATATGAGTGAGGACAAGTATGTCCTTTCTCAGTGGATTTATTTAACCTGTACAAGATGATTTTAAGAAGATGGCAATGGATTCAGTGATTGATATATTTTTTTGCAACTTATTTAAAGCCAGAAAATATTTGAGATTTTAAGAAATGTCTTGACGATAATAATGATTTACAAGTCCTACTAATTAACCTATAGCTGGGGGAGAAGAGGAGGATTCATACCTTTCCCAAGGGTATTTGTGCATAAGTGAATATCGCAAACCCAACTGGAATTGAAACTAAGTGACTTAATCTCAGATTTTGAGCCATTATCCATTGTACCACCCACACATCTAAGCTTACAATACCTGGTATTCTCAAGCATTCACCTATTTGGTACTGATTAGGCTTGAAGTTGCTTAACTTTGGTAAGTGTAGAGGAACCAATGTTTCAACATGATATGGCCATAAGCTGACTTAATTGGAAGGAATTTCTTACATTAAATGCAATGAATGAAATTCCCAGTTATTCATGTTGTCCTTTCATTGCATTATATGCTTGCCATGTTGTAAAGATTATTTTAAAATAAAATTTTAAAATTTAAAAAGTTTTCTTATTCAACTAGTATATCTAACAAATTAACTAAAAAATTATTTTATGTTGGTTTCTTTATCAAATTATATTTTAAAACTAATCCCCAGGAAATGCTACAATAAATCTAATTGTTCGGCACTCTTACTACAACAGTGACAATACTGCTCACTACTACTTATTTAAATACCTCTGCTAGAGCTGACGCCAAATCTGTTGTAAAGAAACATCAGTGACAAATGCAGGTTGTTCAGAAGACACTGAAATCACAATTCAAGTAAACCAGACATTAGTATTTAGTGTGTATGACCAGGGAGCAATGATGGCAAAATATGGTTACAAGAATTGGCTGGCCAGGATTACGCCATGATAGACAAGAAAAATAGTTGGTCTAAGAGCAGAAGTTTAAATATCTGGGAAATGCTTTGACGGAGGACAATAGGTGCAATGCTGAGATCTGAAGACGGATTGGGATCGCGATGGATGCATTCCAAAAGCTGGGCAGAGTACTGTGAAACAGGAGGATTTCTTTGATGACAAAGAAAAGAGTACTGAGCTGCTATGTGACATCTGTCCTCCTATACGAATGTTGGATGGTCTCCTCAAAGATGAAGAAGAGACTTGAGGCAGCGAAGATGTGGTTCTACAGAAGGATGCTAAGGATATCATGGAGTGAGCATGTGAGCAACGATGAGGGTTTGGAGAGGATGCAAACAAGGAGGAAGCTTATACATCAGGAACAGACGGATGAAATTTCTGGGAGACATAATGAGAAAGGAGGGCCTGGAGAATCTGATACTCATAGGTTGAATAGAGGGGAAGAGAGACAAGGGGCAGCAATGCATGACATAACTGGCAGGCATGAGCAAATGGATGACAGAATGTGGTCTGATGGAGTTAGCAAAGGCTTGAAACTTATCGAGAGCTGCAAGGGATAGGGGAAAGTGGAGAGCAGCAAAAAAAAAAAAAAAAAAAAAAAAAAAAAAAAAAACAAAACGAAAAAAAAAAAAAGGACTAAAAAAGAAATATTAGGTTACAAATATACTTGGCCTTTTGTACCCTAAGAATGAATCTGATCACCTCTGTCCACGTTCTACAATGTTCTGCAAGCTGAACTGAAATCGTATAGAGAAATTCATTCTTTTACAAAGTACACTGAGATCTGTATGGAGTTCTTAAACAAACCATTTGCAATGTTTGCATGGATTTATACATCAAATTCTTATTAATGCAATCACTCATTTCTCAATTCAATTTCAGTCATCCCTCTGTGGAGTCTGAGGTTTTTGCCAAAAACTGAAATTTAGCCAAAATTGCCTTCATTTCATTTCCCACTCACCTGTCTTGGATCTTTACACCACTTTAGACATAAAATTATCTCAATCTCAAAATGTTTCACTGATCTATAAAGATTCCTGACTTTCTGTGACAAAGATCAATAACCTAAGTAATTACATGCAATCAATTATCTGATTAAGAAAGGAAAAATGAAATTGATTTTCATTAATATATCCAGGTTTCTTCAGATCATCATAAAACAGCAATAATTTATTATTCATCGTACAAAATAAGTATTTAATATTTTATCATTATTTTCAAAAACCATCCTCATCTTTTTTGCTTAATAAATTGACCATATGTGAAAAAACAAAGATGTAATTCAGAAACAATTTCAAATATTATTTGTCAGACAAGTATTGATTACTAACGAATATATTTTTCCAGGGTTGGGGGGGGGGGATTTTTAATTTAATTTTAAAATTGATAAGAATGCATTTAAACACACACTAATTCATTTTTACTGTTATACACATGAGTAAATGCCATACTTGTTGGTATATAAGTTAACATTTAAAAATTGTTGATGAATATCTTCCTAGACTTTTATGTGGAACTGAACTATTTGGAAGGCATATAATTACCCAGATGCTATAGATTGTGAACTTATGACTGGATCACCTAATTAGTCTTTCACTGCACCAACTGGACAATTTCACTTCATGATGCATTTTCATCCCCGTCTGTGTCAGGGCAAATTGAACCGGGAAAAGGTTTGGTGCAAGTTCATACTATTGCCTCAAGAAAATCTGAATCTTATTTCTGATATCAATGGCTGCTGACTAGTCATTCCTGAGAACACCTGTCTGCCATAGCAGCTAGTCAAACTCCATTACGGATAGCTGATCAGTCCACAGAATCCAACTGTAGTTTATACTGCAATTATGCTGACCATAGTTACATTTTTTAGGAGAGTGCACATAATCTGGCACGATTAATCTTTTTGAACGATGACTTGTAATTTTGTGCTGATGCAAGTACTGATGAGTTCTGGACAGTTCTGTTTACCCAATTTCACTCCCAAGGCTTCATTTCATCTGTAGCATAGGGTGTTTTCAGTTACTTTCCCCAGCTTGATATTAGCAAGAAGTCACCTCCCCTACTATTTGAATATGGTAAGAATCGAACCCAAGTTTCATGGCCAGAAAGTGAGAAAGTTTGTGGCATTGTTATCAATGTGAAAACTGTTGTTGAAAATAAGCCATGGAATACTTTAAACGTCTATGCTCTAAATGCACACAAAAATGCATTTCTTGCTTATTAATAAGATGCAACGAATTGAACTTCAGTGTAAAAATTGACCTTTGACTTAAAGAAGATTGTAGTGTTCAGAGAAAACTTCTGTATGCGTGATTTCCTGAACACTACAATCTTAAACAAGATGTCAAGGATCAATTATTATCCATCCTCCTTATCCTCTTGTTGCCACCTACTCTTCCATTATTACCATTTCAGCTGTAACATTATCTTGAGTGCCCCTTAAGCTTCATATTTATTTTAGCTTTATAAAATTTATTTAGAAAATAAAATGTTTTTTAATTTGCATTTTTACTTTATTTAAAAGACATAAAAATTATTGTCGCAGACAAAGAAAAGGATTTTTGTGGTTATTGTAATTGTATGCGGTTATGATGGACAATTGGTTGATAAACAAATTTATTTTGAAATTTAAATCATGAACAAAAATGGAATTATGGTAACTATCTGTTGTAGCATACCTATGGACAATAATAAAAGTCCCAATTCACATAAATATGGTAGTAAATACTGTATGTGGGACTGCAGTTGGAGATTCATTGTGGAATTCACTTAACTCACTTGTAGCAGTTGACTAATAATTGAACACACTGCTGGTGTATCTTATATGTGTTGTTCTTGTGCTAAGTATTATCGCACATTACCAACTTTCGTGTGATTATTCTATTCAGTAACCTTCCTTAGGTTACAACACTATCAAAGAGAAAACTTGAAAAATGTTGTTTCCTTTGTATTTAATGTTGAAATATTCTTCAAATAATCAGGAATCATATTTTTTTTTTTGTTTTTTGGCTAATGTGTTTTTCAACTTTCCTTGGTGTATCATTCATCTGGTAGAATTTTAATTTTATCTTCCAAATGGTTTTAGATTTGGGAATTAAAGCATCCTCAAGGAAGAACAGTTGCTGGATCCATGTGCTGAGTTGATCACAGCTCAATTTCATAATCTTGACAGGATACCATTTTTTTTTTGTTCTTCAAACAGGAGACGAGGAAAAAGAAGGGGATTAGGGTTGTCATTTGCAATTCTAAACATGAAAATCCCAAAATAGCAATGAATTCTATTTGTCCGGAGCAACAGCAAAACTAGAAGAGGAAAATAAAAGCACTTGATGATCTCTACCCACAAAGAAAGCGAGAAGGTCCAATTACACACAAAGAACAAGAATATTAGTTCAAAATCATCATAAAGTGAGGAAAGATGAAAAAAAAATAATTGGTCTGAACAAATCCAATAGCAAAGATGAGAATATGAGTTTCAATAACCTTATCGAATAATGACAATGATTCAATCTCAGAATTTCAATGTTCAAATATTTCACAATGAAATTCCAATAGGTAAAAATTCCTAATAAAAAGATTGTGTAATATATTAGTAATGTCTGATAAGAACATTTGATTAATTTTTTTTTATTATAGATAATGGCCTATTCACTTCAGGACTCCAAATTAATGTCAACTGAATTAAGGGTTAGGGTTTAAGGTCTTTCTCTTGTCATAAGTCAGGCATGTTTATTACTTATTATCTTCTTGTTTTGTCGGTATATAGTAAGTTAAGTTGGGTTCACTTCTTTCTTATGTTAGTGCACCCACAACCATCACCTTCGGCACCAATTCTGAACTTGGTAGCTTTGAGATCAAGGCTCATAGGTCTTTTGATACACAGATTATTAATTCCCCTCTGCAAGTTCTCCACTTCCTTAACCAAGGACACATGGCATAGTGGATAAAGGCGTTGGTTAGATCCAGTGACAGGACCCAAAGAGTGTGAGTTCAATACCCAGTTAAGGCAGTGGAGAACTTGGAGAGGGGAATTAACAGGAGATAACTGATAACTGACATCTATTAAACATGGCACATGGAACTAGAACAGTCTACCCCAGAGAGCAAAATAAAGGGTTCAGTTGGACAATCCAACCACCTGAAGAGGGCCGGAGCATACAATGACCGAAATGTAATAAATATGGCGATAAAGATGAGGACAATAGTCCGAATAATGCAAATAGTGTATCTCAGATTACTTTTTATTTTTCAATTTTTGAGGGTTTGAGTGGACTGGCCTCATTGAAACTGTTGATCATGCCACATGATGTGCTCCCTCTCAGAAAGTCTAAAATTTGCTTAGCATAATTGCAGTATAAATCTCAGGTTACTCACTGAGTATCAAACAAAGAGATGTGCCTGAGCAGACATCTGCAATTGGGATTAATTAGCCACCCTTTCAGATATACATATGTGGATATGAGCAACCAGTCATACATACATACATTTAAAAAACAAAACAAAAAAAACTCTTCTCCCAAAAGAAAGCCATTAAGATTACAAGGGGTTACTGAGTGTTAGAGCATATGAGAGAGAAAAATAAAAGAACAGGAATGAAGAAGATATCATTTACTGGAATCTGGGAGGATTACTCACACATTTAATCTTGGAATCCGGGTGGATTACCCACAAATCTAATCTTGGAATCCGGGTGGATTACCCACAAATCTAATCTTGGAATCCGGGTGGATTACCCACAAATCTAATCTTGGAATCCGGGTGGATTACCCACAAATCTAATCTTGGAATCCGGGTGGATTACCCACAAATCTAATCTTGGAATCCGGGTGGATTACCCACAAATCTAATCTTGGAATCCGGGTGGATTACCCACAAATCTAATCTTGGAATCCGGGTGGATTACCCACAAATCTAATCTTGGAATCCGGGTGGATTACCCACAAATCTAATCTTGGAATCCGGGTGGATTACCCACAAATCTAATCTTGGAATCTGGGTGGAATACCCACAAATCTAATCTTAGATCTGGGTGGATTACTCACAAATCTAATCTTAGATCTGGATGGATTACCCACATGTTTAATCTTCTGTTAATTGAAATACTTTTCCAGGGTGTTGAAATTTTATTTTCCATCAATGTATTTTCTTTTATTTTTTATTTTTTGTATTTCAGATTTTCTTTTTTACTGACTTATTTGATCCAACATCATTAACTTCATCTTGTATGTGGTGATGTCCTTTCAGGATATTGAAGATCAAAGCTCTCCCCAACTTCTTATGTCATGCAGCTCTTAGTAATGTTCATTTTTTTTTTTTGTCCCCACTATTAATTCTGCCATCTATTCATAAAAACATATCAGGTAAGTAGCTCACTGCCTCCCCCACCGAGTATCTTTTACCTATGTCCTATGAATGATACATTTTCCAAGCAGTCTTTTCTCATATTATGTCTGATTCTAAGTAAAGTTGTTATTTTGTTTTCATTATCCATAACACTTCTGTTGACTACTTCAGTTGTATTAAAATGTTTCAATGTATTTGAGATTCAGATTCACATATTTTCATTAGAACACACTTTTTTATTACAGGGTTTGTCATCTTTTTTCTGGGTATTGTCTTTTCTTTTTATTTGCTTTAAATTTTAATTGCAGGAAGTAGAAAACTAGCAGCTTTGGTAAGCGGGTGAAACGTCATTCAAGAATGTCAAGCTGCCAAAGGTGGTGGATTGTGGAGGAGGGGGACAGTTGGAGTTTCAGTTTCATCTCAAACCACTTCCTTGTTCTAAATTACGACAATTAAAATTTAATGGATGAATAGATTGGCTTGTGTTACAGAAATAAGAGAAAAAATGTGTAGAACAGTCAAATAAATCACAATTCAGAAAATCCTTAAACCTGATTTTAGAAATGAAAATGCAATAAGGATGTGGTTAGCTTGTATTTTCTACCTGCATATCAGGTAAAAAAAATAAGAGGGGTATATATGTGTGTGTATATATATATATATATATATGCATGCCACTGAAAAAATAAAATTCGGTTGAGAACTTTAGAGGGAAAAGTGTTAATTTGTAAACAGTGACTGCTACTGCTAATGCAAAAAAGCTCTTCTATGAACTGAGCACTCTGAGTCACTGGCATATTTATCCTAAAAGGAATACGTAAAAATTCACCTTTCTCTCTGCCAGGAGCTGATAACTCAGGGAAAAAATCTTGGACTGATGCCAAATCAGTTGGGTTTCAATCCTTGCTTGAGGCAAACAGATGTCTAGCCACCCTGATGCGCTGTGATACAGCAAAACAGTCTGTCTGTGGATAACACACACACACACACAATTATATATAGTTTATGCAACTTTTATTAAAAACGAGCAATAGTTTAAATTAACACCACCAGAAATTTTCAAAGCCTGTTATTTGCAATATCATCAGTTTTTTTGTTTTTTTTAAACATCAGTTCATGCCTTGATCATTATCACATAATATAAACAAATAAATAATTACTTAACTGAAATGTAAACTCAAATACAGTTTATCATTGTTTTTGCTTACAATGGTCAATATCCTGAAGGTAGATTTGTATATGATGCAAGATTTTGCATGTTCTTTGTACTAAAGGTTCACTTAGAATTTCACTGTTGTAATCTATTTCTATAAAGTCCTGCCAGTCATCCCTCTATAAGCAGAAAGAGTAGACATTAGGCTTAAATGAAATTAGCCTTTATTTGTTATTTATTAATTACATACCATTAAAAGCATTTTAAGATTGTTTAAAAATGTAATTAGCATATACATTATTAAAAGTTTTCTTTTGGTTAATCAAGTTGGTTAAATATTTGCCTGAACTTTGAGAGAACTAATCTTAATCATTAGGTATTTCATTTTAATAATCTAATAATTGATTTTATTGAAACACGGATGAATTATATATCATGTGCTTCATTTTACTTTAAGACCTTTAGTTAAGTATATCACATTTTTAATACAACCATAAAGACATACTTTCACTATATATAAATATGAACAAGTTTTATTGAATTCAACTGACAAAGATGGTATATTTTTTGTTTGTTGCATAGGTATATAAGATGCTTCATATTGAGATCTAAATAGTCAATAAATAAACAGAATTTCATGCTTGCTCTTACTTTTGTTCAAGTAAAAGGCGTTCCAATAACTTGGATCGATTTTAATGTGAATTAAGTTTAAGTGTCTAATGATTTTTTCTTTTAAATTTAACGACTTAAGTCTTTGGCAGTTTCAACCATAGAAAGATTAACAATTAAACGCGTTAAAGTTATCAAAGCCTTTTACAAAAATGGACGTTCAAACAGAAAATAAATGAGAAGTTCCCCAAGTCAGATCATCTCTTGAAGCAGTGAAGTCAATTGGCCACCACGATCGTGTGACTTGACGCCTTTAGATTTCTTCATTTGGGTCTATGCCAACAAGCCAACAACAATTCAACATCTGAAAGATGTGATAAGGCATATTGGTGAGATCGAGGAGCAACTATGCAGAGACATTATCAAAAATTTTGACCATCAAGTGGAGGCGTGTCGATGAAGCCTTGGTGGACATTTGGGCAATATTATTTTTCACACATAATTGCCATGACTTAAATAACATGATCCAACAGAGAAATAAATAAATTTTCACGAATAACAATGATTTATTTACTGCTGACTTTGAAACACACTTTACTTTTGGCCTTCTCACTCATTATCAAGAACCATGTGCTGTCACAGTGTGGTAGGCAAAGTTCTATTAGCTACATCCTGGTATTTTATAGAAGGCTTAAACTTCAAAAAGTCCACACTGATGTCATGCATAACAGTTAAAGGGTGTGTGACCACATATGAATTGATTTAGAGAAGAAAATAACAAGGATGCATAGCAACCTCATAAAATTATTCCAATGTATCAAGTAAGTCAGTTACATTTGCATATTAACCTTCGTAGAAATGCAATTACTCTGGAAGGAATAAACTGACCAGGTGAGTGACTTTTTAGAAAACAATTCAAAGCCAATCACATCTTTATGAACCACCAATTTGCTATGAGTTCTGTCTCCAAATCTGCTAATGTCAATCAGTTGGGGGAGGGGTTTCTGTTAAATGAAGTCCCATGTGAGTTTTTTATTTCCATTTATATATTAAACATCAAACAGATCTTAATTCTCTTAATATACATGATGTTTAAATTTAACTAGCAGCAATACCCAGCTAGTCGATCAGAAAAAGCATTCAATTAGAATGGAGCAAAAACAGCATCATGTTTAGATGTTACAGAGTCTATCTTCTTCAATTACTTTAAGGTACTTTAATTAAAAAAAAAAACATTTTACTGATATAATAGAAGTAGTCTGTATTTATTCAATCGAAGTTAGCCGAGGACATGAAGGGGTAAAACATGCAACATGAAGACCCACTTCAGACCATAATTATTTGGGAGTTTTTATAAAGCAATTGTTAAGTTTGATGAAAATTGGTTGAAAGATCAATGAAAAATAATTTTTCACTATTTATGTGGTTTTCACTATATGGGTAGACTCAATTATCAAGTTAAATGACTTGAAAATTGAGGGAGTTTTAAGTTTAAAATTTGTGTTGAAATTGATTTTTCATTTTTCACTAAATACAGTGGCATAGAAATAAAAATGAGGTATTGTTGAGCTTGTCATGATGTAAGTAACCTACATAATGAGTTTGAAAGAAATCAGAGGAAAAAAGTTGAATTTATCGATTTTGATTGGATTTATCAATTGATTTTTTACACTAAGAACCTATCTCTTACATTGTACAATGTGTTTGCCAAGTTTGGTCAAAATCGGTTTGATGGATCTCGAGTAAACATCCTCTGTTTTATATATATATAGATAATAATTAAATTTAATAACCAAAGCCTATCCTTTAGTAGAAATAATCCAATTTCAAGAATTACATTGATTTAGAAGATGTATGTTTTCAAATTTAATTCAGTAGAACAGAAATAGGTTTTTATAAAGATAGAGAATGTTACAGAGATTTTTTTAATTTTACTTACATTCCAACTCGCCACTTCCAATCTTCAATAATCCAGCTGAAAAAAAAAAAAAAAATATATATCACATTTGCTTGTATATAAGATAAATATAAGGGAGTATTTTTGATAAAAATTAAATTTCTGTGCTATTTTAGATTAAATAAGGTATAAAATATTAATAGTCAATCTTGAATATTCCCTGTTGTTGAAATTAGTTGTGAGCAGAGATATCTGCCATCCTCACTAGCTTGTCTTGACAGAGTTCAAAAGTGTCTATATGGACTTTCAGGTGATGAGTCATTTTCCCCACTACAAACTCGTTCCCACAGATGAAACATTGTGAGCATCTCACTGATCCGCTATTTCCATGGCATGTGTCCTGATGAGCTACATTCCTTAGTCTCACCAGCCTTGACCTTTACAATTGTGATCCACCATGCCACGTACACAACGATGAATCATCATCATTGCTCTCGTATTCTTTTAGTAAGAAGTAGGTTCCCCTCAAACAGCTTCTTCCCAAGAACTTCTGCTTTATGGAACAGACTTCCAATAGGATGTTTTCTCAATTACTACAATCTTGACCACTTCAAGTCAAGGGTTAATTTTTATCTGTTCCTTTTGTTTTCCAATAGTAAAAAGTAAGTTTCATTTGGACAGCTTCTTCCCAAGAACTTCTGCTTTATGGAACAGATTCCCAACATGATGTTTTCCAAATCACTACAATCTTGATCACTTCAAGTCCAAGGTTAACTGTTATCTCTTTTGTATAACCCCATAAACTTCATTACTTGCCTTTTCTTATACAATGCCACACAGTAATACCATCTTGAGTGGGTCTTGGGCTGTGTATTGGGTGATTATTAGTATAAGAAAAAATATAGCATGGATAATTTTAAGTTCTTATATATGAATATTCCAAAAATAATGCCTTTAAATTTATTTGCACAAAAACTGCCACAGGTACAGTGCACACAATAACATAGTTGGATAGAGCAAGTCTTCAGCTAGAAAATTAATTTTTTCCAAATAGTCACTGCCATTGGCTATTCAGTATAAATGTAAAAGTCTGTATGTTGTTCTCATAAAAATCTTCACCAGCAGTTTTGATCCAATTCCTCCACCCTTCACACACGTTTGCTGTTGCCACTGCAGAAATGCATTACTCTGTGCCTGTGTTCACATCCTCAGTTTGGTCTCTGTAAACATTCAGGAAGCAGAAATTATTGTCAGTATATAGGGTTTTTTTTCTGCATAGAGGAATTCAATGATAAATCACAGCTTTTGATTCACTTTTATATCAGATATAATTTTGCTAGACTGCCACAAGACAAATCAGATTTTAGTAGTAAGGGTCAACCTCTACTGTCATAGCACCCAAAAGCCTCTGATGTTATGATCCATCATAAAATTTAGAATGACCTCTTTAAAACACACACACATTATATACACACACATTAAGAAATGGACAAAGTCCGACAATTTATTTATTTATTAAAGACATTTTTTATGTTTAACGTTCTTTTTATAGATACAAGTATTTAAGTAAATGCTCTGTTTATAATAAACAGTATTAAATAACATTTACCGGCCTGAATGTCTGAGAAATTTTCATAGAAAATATTCGTCCTTTGACAGGATTCGAACCTGCATCCTATACGGAACCACCATTTAGCCCGGCGTGCCTAACCGATTCGGCCACAAAGGAGCGTTCGGTTGGCAAGGTCGAATGTGAAACAGCAAAACAGTCTGTCTATATATATATATATATATATATATATATATATATATATATGTATATATATGTATATATGTATGTATAGATGCACATACACACACTCATTCAGTCAGTTATGTGCCATACGTGATAAACGCTTAGGCGATCATATATCTTTCAATACATCACTGACAAGACAAATTTTTTTCACGCAGTAGGTTGCCATTTCTTTCTGTGGTAGACCAGTTGCCATCCAATGCTATAGAACCTATTTACCCATAGCTGGGGGGAAAGAAGAGGATTCATACCTTTCCCAAGTAAGTGAATGTAATGGATTTGCCTTGAATTCAAACTCGGCTCTCTGGTTCCTCAATCCAAGCTGTTACACACATTACAAATCTCAAAACAAAGGTTATCCAATAATTTCCCATTGTAAATAAACGTAAAAAAGGAAGTGGTCAATATTTGAAAAAATAGAGACAGAGTTTTAATTTGATTTTTATATATAATGTTTTATGTTCATCCAATAAGATGATAGCCAAAAGCCAACCAACAAGCATTGCTGCTGCTGCTGCTAAAAGGTGAAGAATAAATGCTCATGTAATCTGTTTAACATTTTAAGAATTTTAAATTACATTTCTCGTTATTCATAAAGCAACAAAAGGTTGACAAATTCTGCAGTTATAATCATGACTTGTTTCTTTTCTTCCTGTTTTTAAACATAATGTGTTTTAGTTTTTTAAAGGAAAAGGAAAACATAGCATACATGGAAAACAAAAAAAAAAAAAAATTATCAAAATATTTGTGGAAGTTGAAGACAGTAATACAAAATAATGACTGAAAAATTGAAATTTAAATGTACTGAATTACTCCCCCAATTTTAACAAAACAATTCTGATGACCTAAAAGACTAAAAGTAGGTACCTCCATGAAATCGCTAAAAAAAAAAAAAAAAAAAAAAAAAAAAAGAGCATAGTCTGATGAAAAAGACGCCAAATTTTATGAAAACAAAATTTTATTGTCTAAATGCTTATGTTTTTATGAAGAGAAAAGACCAAAGTTTTTTTTAATTATTTTTAAAGATTTTTCCTTCTTTTTAGAACATTCTAAATTTTGATTAAAAAAAATCTTGTTTCTCTTTGTACCAACCGGAACTAGTAAATAACAGACAATTTTTAGCACTTTTTTTGTATTACACACATTAATTTGGAAAGTCTTGCAAAAATAAAAATAATTGTCAGATGTTAATGAAACTTTCAGAAACTATTCACAGATGATCGAAATTATTATAAATATGTTTTTTTTTTTTATTAAAGTCATGGCAGAAATATGTTTCTTTTATATTTATTAACACCCCCCCATAACTAATTTTATGAAAAACTCTAGAAATTTGAGCGCATCAATTTTAGTGATTACAATAGTTAAAAGCACAAGGCTTTGAAGAATGCAAATTATGTTTTTTTGTTTTTTTTTAATTGGATCTGCAGTACCTGAAAATCAGCTCTGAATTGTAACATACAAAACTCAATAAAACAAAGATATTATTTAATTTCAAATGCTTTTATTTGTTTTTACTTGTTTTTATGAATATGGATAATATTTTCTGAAAGCAAAAAAATTTTTTCAATGAAAATTGAATTTTTAATACAATTATTTGTTATTTCTTTAATTATAATAGATTTTTACATTAAGTTTTTTAAAAATATAAAATTAGTTAAAAGCCACATCAATTTTTCTAAGTGTCCTTATGAGACAGATCATTGTCTAGCGCTTGAAAATTGTATCATTTGGACCAATCAGAATATCCGCAGTAATTAAGAAATGTAATTTTGTGTTTATAATCGGGCAGTAATTATAAAGTACGGAAGACCAACCAGAATACAATTAAGTTGCATTATTTGACTTCAGCATAGTTCTCCGCTGTTAAGGCCTTTACTTTTGCGAAACACATATGGAGAAGTTAATTTGATTTTTCAATTTCAACTGAAAAGGGTACCTACAAGTATCAGTATCATCTTATGAAATTTATATGATCTTATTTTATATTAATCTCAGTTATGACATTTTTCCATAAATGAAATATCAAAATTAATAATAAAATGAATGCAAATAACACAGTAAAATGTAATAAATTTACATAAAATTATAGTATTTTATGTACACTTCTTATAAAATTTCATAAGAAAGGTACCTATAAATTAATTAGATACCTTTTTCTTATGAAATTTAATCTCACTCTTAACAGTCTTATTTTTTAATTTCTTTATATTTTCCATAAAGCATCGTAAACAAAGATGAAAGCTAAGTATAAAAAAAAAAAATGATTAAAAATCAGAGCGCTGAAAGTTTTCCTTAAAAGTAATGAGGTAAATAATTTGTTCACTTAAATCTAAATAATTTCACTTCCTTATTATTATCCTCCCATAAGTTATCTAAACGTCATGAAAATATCTTTCGTCACCTGTCAAGTGACGCGAAAGTTTATGACCATCTTTGTTTTATTTTCAAATTACATTTTTCGGTGCATTAGCTAAGTTAAGCTTGGTTCAAAATATTTTAAATAAACATTATAATTTCTGATTCTATTAAAATAAGTTTTGAAAAAATGATAATTGATTTTTAAAAGAATATCAAAGTGAGATTTTCATCTTTTTTATAAAATGGAAAAAAATGATTGAAAACGATGGATTATCTGTCTTTTTTTTTTGACAAAAAAAAAAAAAAAAAAAAAAAAAAAAGAAAAAGATTTTTAATGAAAATTTTGGATGTGCTAGGAACGATTAAAAAATGTAAAAAAATACCCCCAAAATACTTTGATCTTTCCTCTTTAATAATAATATGAACATTAGACGATAAAATTTTGTTTTTGTCATCTTTTTCATCATGCTATACTCTTTTTGTTTACATTTCATAGAGGTACCTAACTAAAAGGGATGAACTGGTTTGGTGCCTCTGTTAGTCTGGCACTGGTGCCACAATACTGACTGAATTAATTTGTAAGTTTGCTCGATATCACCTGAAAGCAAGCAAATCTAGAAGACCAGCACTGATAGAGTGAATTCAGTCAGCATTGCATAACTCATTACTGCATGTTTTCTCAAATAATGATTTTGTTCAGACGTTTTTTGTTTTTTTTTACCTGGTTAATAACATTTAATTTGTCTCTCAAGAAAATTATGTCATCTAGTGAAATATTTGAAGGGAGATAACTACTTACAGTTTTTCTTTTTTATTTCAAGTCTTTCTACACAAATAAAATACACCAGTACATTGTTGATAATATGTCAATCATTTTAGGATCTTGTTCTCAGGAATGTATCCCAAAAGAATCAGAGCAAGCATAAAAAAAAAAAATTCTTCATAGTTCATTCATATTTAGTTCAGCTTCAGACTTTTCTTTGAACTATTTAACAGGATCCATTATACTTGCAAGAGTTATCTGTCCTCTTGAATCCAAGCATTTCTTTATATAAAAGCAAAATTGAATGCACAGCATTGCCCAGATTGTAAATAGATCTCAAACCAATTTCTATATTTTGCATTCTTTTCTTGAAGAATAGCAGAAAAAGATTTTTTGTTTTTTGTAAATATATTTCTAAAAGACCAGCTTTCCTTGAATGTTGGAAGCTGGTAAATATCAAACACTCTGGGACCCAAAACAGCAACCCTCCTTGTCCTAATTGTTTTTTCTAAGTGCAGCCAAGTTCGAGTTTGGGCTTCAATTGAGTTTTCTATTGCAATCCTTTGTAACTACTTGCTTATGAAAGACAACTCACCACCATGCCCCTGCAGGTCCGTAATGGTCTCCAATAAATGGTAAGGAAGACATTAACAACGGAAATAGGCAGCATACAAGATGGTACACCCTGCAAGAAAGAGAAATAATATTGTTAGCAAGAGAATATGTAAAAATCAAATGCATGTGTATCAGACATGGATTCACGTATCTCAGCTGATCTTAGCGAAGCATGTCTAACAATCAACTTCCTCAATATCTGAATTAAAAACAAAAAAAGCATGACATCAACAAAAAAGGTTTGAATGATGAACAATTTAAACAACAATGTTTCAGTTATTCTGACAGAAATAAAGTTCCTCTAGTGTGTTTTTTTTTTAAGTAAAGCAAAATTTCTACTTTTTGTAGTTCTTCTGAAAATCCTTAATTTGAGAAACTTAAGCATTGAAAGAAGAGAGATTCCATGACAAATACACACAAAGAATGTAGGTATGAGAGTTGCATATGGCAAGAGGAGAGAGATGGGGGTAGGGGAAATATACAGACAAGAAAGAGAGAGAAGGTAGTAGGGGCGATACATATGAATGAGAGAGAGAAAAGGAGGTAGGGGGTATATATGTATGAGAGAGAAAAAGGAATAGGGAAGATGTGTATGCACCAGAGAGAGAGAGATGTGTTAGGAGAGTTCCATGTGAGTTGAGGAGAGAGATGGAGGTAGGAGAAATATACTGACCAGAAAGAGAGAAGATAGTAAGGCAGATACATATGAATAAGAGAGAGAAAGGAGGTAGGGGATATACATATGAAAGAGAAAGAGGAATAGGGTGGATGTGTATACACCAGAGAGAGAGAGAGAGAGAGAGGTAAAGTCAGGAGAGATGCATATGGACTAGACTAAAAGAGAGGAATGAGGTTAGGAGTGATATGCATGGACCAGAGAGGGAAGGGGTTGTAGGTGAGATGAATATGCAACAGGGAGAGGAAAAGAAGTAGGTAGGGGAGAGCCTTATGCATAAGAGAGAGAGATGGGGTAAGGAGAGATGCATATGGACCAGATGAGAGAGAGTAGGGAATTGGGGGTGCATTGTATGCACTGACGAGAAGGGGCTGTTGGGGAGATGTGGATGGGCCAGAAAGAAAGGTGGGTAAGAGTCAGAATGAAACAAAACTGCTTTCATAAATGCTTTTTACTTAGAAAGCAATGGTTTTATGTTGAAGGCTTTTTTTTCTGTCACATTTGGTCATATTCTCTTTTACAGAAGGATGCATTCTGTCTATCTATAAAATGGCGGATGAGAAATATACAGAGAAAGCATAAAAAAATAAAAAGTCTTAGAATCCAGGTCCAAATGTATGAAGTTGAAGGTGAAGAGGAAAAGAAAAATAGTAAAGACAGAGCATTAGTTGACTGAAA
Organism: Acanthosepion lycidas; assembly: GCA_963932145.1. Classification (NCBI taxonomy): domain Eukaryota; kingdom Metazoa; phylum Mollusca; class Cephalopoda; order Sepiida; family Sepiidae; genus Acanthosepion; species Acanthosepion lycidas. Next base: position 6,439,923 of record OZ010579.1, read on the forward strand.
CAAAAACTACAGCAAAGTGATACGTTTGTTAAGAGACATAAGAGAAACAACGAATACAATGAGTAATGACAAGAAAACCAACCCAAAAGGTCACTGGGTGGAAGAAGATGAGAGGGGGAGGCAACGCCATGGATGACGTGAACGATAATAATGGTGCAGCAAGAATGACATGAAAAATAGACCAGGAATAATTATGATGCAGAAAAGAGAATTAAAGAAAACAAAGAGAATAAAAAAAAAAAATGAAAAACTAATATGGAAAGAAAAAAAGTGAAGATTTCAATATGATAGAACCTCAAAATTTATAAAGGAAATCCTTAAATGTACTTAGGTTTCTCTAATGATTACAGTGTGGATACCTGTATGAAGGAAAAAGTACAGGATGGCCACAACTTCTGAAGGAACTGGTGGCTAGAATCTGTGCCGCATTTCAAGGGAGTCCACAGAAGTTCACAATCCACTATCTGGTGTGTGCTAAGATGATGTCTACAATTGAAACCTTACAGACTACGCCTCGTCCAGGCACTTACCAACACATTGCTCTTTGTGCTTCGCCTGCGAGATCCCCAGACTTTGCTGTGTTTGATTTTTTTCTTGTTTGGATACGTAAAAGATCCTGTTTATGTTCCACTGCTACCCACTAACCTCGATGACCTTATACATTGAATAATAACAGCAATCAACTCAGTGGATCGTGATATGCTGATAGGTGTCTGAGAGGAATTCTCTTCTTGCATTTATGTTGCCCGTGCTGCAGGTGGTAGCCACATTGAACACTTGTAAGACAGGAAATAAAAGCTGATTGCGAATAGAATACTTGTGACTTGGCTAGAGTTTTCTATTGCTTTTCCTTATTAAAATATTGCGTAATGAAATTGGTTCATTCTTTTTTAATAACCCTGTACATGCATTCTTTCAGGATTATAACAGAAGTAAAGGTTTTTCTTCCAGGTGTGTTATTGTAATGAGCTTGTTTTAATTTCACCAAAGAGCCATACACTTAAGTCTATGTGTGTGTCTGGGGAGAGGGGACAGCAATGTGAGAATTCAGATCCAATATTGGAATCTGGAGTCATATTTTTAAAAAGGCATACTCAGTCTTGCAAGTACAAAATTAAAAATACTGGGGACCTAAATCAAAAAAGGGTAAAAAAATCTGTATCCTCAACTTGCAACATACAACTGACTAGTTTTCCCACAAAAAAAAAAAAGATTCCTGCTGTTTTCCATGGTATTGTTTTATTGGGCTGTGATTGGTACGCAAGTGACAACAATTACCATATTTCAAGGCCTACTAAAGCAGACGAGATTTTGATTTTCTCTTTTTGACAACACAGAGAATGCAAATTCTTTTTTGAGATAAAACTTGTCTTCTTTATTGTCATGAAAAGATGGAAAAAAAATCTTCAAATCAAGTAAATAAACAGAATGAAAGAAAAATTCATTCTGTATATTTACTTGATTTGAAGATTTTTTCATCTTTTCATGACAATTCATATTCTTGAATGGAATTAATAACAAAAAGAAAATAGTTATGGCTAAAATCTAGTCAAGAAATCCTGACAATTGGAGATTCCACTGATAGACAATGGTTGATTTATTCTTAAAGATTTCAATCTTAAAAAAAGAATATTACTCAACATAGACCAAAGAATAAGTGCATTTACTTTGCTTACACATTGATATGAAGGACTATGAATTGTAGAGAGGATTTAATGTTTTCAAGATGTTGAGAAATGCAAGTGAGATTGATGAAAGATAAAAGTTAAATAGAGAGTAATGGGGAGGAACCTTACCTGATGTAGCCAAAGGAGAAATGAGAGAGAGAGAGACATGAGAGAGAGCAACAGTAAAATGAGACAGACATGTGGGAGCACAATAGAGAGACAGACAGACGTGGGGGAATGCAGTAGAGAGTGAGATAGACACACACAGGGGAGAGCAGTAGAAAGTGAGACAGAGAGTGAGATAGACACACACAGGGGAGAGCAGTAGAAAGTGAGACAGAGAGTGAGATAGACACACACAGGGGAGAGCAGTAGAAAGTGAGACACACACACACGGGAGAGTGCAGAAGAGAGAGAGAGAGATGGAACCACAGAGGAAAGAGACAGGCTAAGTCAAAGAAGAGAGAGAGAGTGAGAGACTGACTGCAGTGAAAAAGAAAGAGAGAGAGAGAGAGAGAAAATACTTAGAAACTTAGAGAATCTTCATTATTCTTGAACTGAAGAATAAATTTTTTAAAAATGGATAAATGGAATTAGACAAATATTCTCAGTAGAAATGAAAGACGGATAATCTTTGAAGAGAAGAAATACACGGAAGTGCAAAGACAGAATCCTATTTGGTAAATTGCATTCACAGAAAAAATCTTTTAAAAAAAACAATAATGATAATAACAGGAAGAATGATGGGAACAATTATAAACATTAATATTTCCTTGATTATCTCAGTAATAACAATCATCATAATGATTCAAATATAATGTTTCTTGCTTTATATATATATATATATATATATATATATATTTCTTAAGGAAATCAATCACAAAGTGGAAAACTTTTTTTCATATGATGCATTTCATTCTTTATGTCTTCATTGGACTAAAGTGATGTTTACATTTTAATACAACGAAATAGGTACACCAAGGAGAGCGGACACTGAAATTGTTAACTTATAAATTTTATTTTTTTTTTTTAAATAAGCATTTTTGTATATATATTTGTTATTAACTGTCTCACATTGTGATAATAGAAGATCTGCCAAGAAAGTTGAAATATTCTAAGAACCTGGATACAAATTTACTATGGCTGATCTAGCAATTAAAACACTTTGTATATACTTTTGTCTTAGTACAGTACTTCCTCTTTTAATTCAAGTATCATTTTTTTAAAGTAAAAAATATTGTTTGACTTATTATGGTGTGCATATAATGTATAGAGAGTGTTGTTTTGTAAAAGATCCCTCTTCTGCTTATATAATCATTTAAATTTCTTGAGGTTTCCCCTATGTATTCCTCATCAAACTCTTCAATTGCAGTTCTGATACTTTAGTTTTGTTTTATGGCATATCAACACTTCAATGGGTTATTTAATGCTGGCAAGATTTTTTAATTGCTGGTAATATTTTTCCACAAAACCATTACTGGCAATAATGTAATGCTGGTCTTAAAACCTATTTTTTGAAGTCTGTCTATATTTCTGAGGTGAGGTATTATGTACATTATTTACATTATTCGGACTATTGTCCTCCTATTTGTCGCCATATTCATTACAACGTTTCAGTCTTTCAGAATCTGTCTATATTTCTGAGGTGAGACATTATTTACATTATTCGGACTATTATCCACGTACTATGTTTAATAGATGTCAGTTATCAGTTATCTCCTGTTAATTTCCCTCTGAAAGTTCTCCACTGCCTTAACCGGGTATTGAACTCACACTCTTTGGGTCCTGTCACTGGATCTAACCAACTCCTTTATCCACTGTGCCATGCGTCCTTGATAACTGATATCCATCAAAACATGGCACGTGGAACTAGAACAGTCTACCCTAGTGAGCAAAATAAAGGGTTCAGTTCGACATTCCAACCATCTGAAGAAGGCCAGAGCGTACAACGGCCGAAACGTTGTGATAAATATGGCGACAAAGATGAGGACAATAGTCCGAATAATGTAAATAATGTCTATTTTTTGAAATTTTGATCCCAGTTTAGGGGGTTGATTATTTGCCCATAGCTGGGACCCTAACAGGTGCTACCACCTTGGATCATGGTGGACCTGTGAATACCAGTAATTAAGAGGTGGTTCCACACTCCTCAAAACTTCCTCATCAGATGCCTTGCTTTTGGATATAGTTTATTGTCCTAGCCAGGATGCCAGATGTAGTTAATCATCTAACCCAGGACACAATTCTGATAGAGTTGGTCAGTAGAATAATATATTTTAATTCATTGGGTTTGTCAGAACAGCATTCTAAAGTATAAAACATGCCACAAAAAAAACTTTTTCCACTTGATTTTCCTAACATTGTTATGGTATATAAAAAATTTCCTAATATTGTTTTGGTATATAAAAATTTAAATATCTTTTTATATATACACCCCCGGTCAAAATCTTAAAACCAGATACAAAAGGGTTAAAAACATAAAATACTGTTACTTTAATCAAAATATAATTGTGAAACATTTACATTTAATTAGAAAATGTATTTTATCAATAAACAAATGAAAATTTTAAGCTTTTAATTGATTAATTTAAACAAACATTGAAAAAAGGATTTATTTGGTTGGTTATAAAGTTAAGACCATGTAAATAAAAATAGCAAATATAGAATAAACAAGTCACAATGACAATTTAATTCTCAGTATATCCTCCATTTTTGCAAATTACTTTCACAATTCACTTTGGCATACTCATTATTAACTTCTGCATAAGGGTGTTTGGGATGCTCGCCCAGGATGCATAAACTGCAGCATGAAGAGCATCCACAGTTTCAAATTGCGATCCATGTTTATAAATATCCTTTGCCATCCATCCTCAAACATTCTCAATTGGGTTTCGATCTGGAGAGTGTTGTTGATTGCAGAATTGTTCTGCTGGAAAATCCAGTTTTCTCCACATGATTTCTGTAATTAGCCATGCTTTTCTTAACATGTCAATGTAACTAGCAGCTGTTTGATGACCTTTTACCTCCTGCAACTCAAGAGTTCCATTTTACGAAAATGAATCCCAGACCATAATTGATTCACCTCCACTGTGTTGTGTTGAGAAAATTTCTTTGGAGACATCTTTTGCATGCCAGTAGCACTGAAACTGTCTGGGCCATCAAGATTGAATTTTTTTCTCGTCTGAAAACAACACTTTCTTCCATTTATCCACATCCCAAGTTTGATATTCAGAAGCAATTTGTAAATGGGAGGTTTTATGGTGAAGGTGGTGACATATCTGCAGCTGTTTCAGATTCTTAAACCCTTTCTTATTTAAATATCATTGAATTGTTCAAGAGCTGCATTCAGCATCTGTATTTGCTTTTATCTGATTTGATGTGAGGCTTGAATCGCTCTTAACTTCTCGCCTAATGCGTCTGTCTAGAGATGGTGAGATTTTATTGGGGTGACCACTTGATGTTTTTTAGAAGCGTACGCATCTGGATTTTTAATGAAGTTAGCAATGACACTGCCAATTTCATTTGCAATGGCTCGTTGCGAAAGACCATGTCTTTGAAGTTCAACAATCCTGCCCCGTTTCTAACTTTGTTCAAATTTTACCCTTAGCCATTCTAAAATCTGAAATCTAATACTGGAAATGAGCTATGTAGATGTCTACATGCCTGAAGCTATAAGCACACTGACTAGTTCTAAAATTTTTGTCCAGTAATTTGTTTTTTTTCACACATGGTCTTTATGACCAACCAAAAAAAAATCCTTTTTTCAATGTTCGTTTAAATTAATCAATTAAAAGCTTAAAATTTTCATTTGTTTATTGATAAACTACATTTTCTAATTAAATGTAAATGTTTCACAATTATATTTTGATTAAAGTAACAGTATTTTATATTTTTTTTTTAACCCTTTTGTATCTGGTCTAAAGATTTTGACCAGGGGTGTATATATAGGTATTGACATGGATAAATCAAATAACCAGATATTAGCAACCATATACAAGTGTATTAGCGTGCATACGCAGGTAAGTGATTAAATATGTACTCAATTTAATTTAAGCTGTGAACAAAAGAGTGCTCAATGTGGTTAGACAGAGCTAAGAAGTATATATTCATAAATATACATATCCATATATACCTATGTTCATAATGCAACTTAAAGTTTTGTGGTTCTACCAACTCATCAGGCACAAATTATTACTTTTGATTTTAAAAAAATAAATAAAATATACTGGATTTCATTGGAGGCATGCTAAATTAAATGCAGATTCAAAACTAAAATTTAAAATAAACTAAATATAATATTGGGGAGTAAATACAGAAAGTAGAGTGTAGGTAGGGAGCTATTGTAAGAAAAAAAAAATTAAAAAAAAAAATGCTTATATAAAAGTCCCACTCTTCTACTGTTGAAGTAGCTATATACAACCACCACTTCTACTCCAACAGTTTCTTTTCTCACACTTCTTGACAGTGGAACTCCTTTCCATTTATTTGTTTCCCTGATAACTACAATCTTCAAAAATTCAAATACCTTGATTGCCATCTTTTATCTTCTTGAATCCTGTTCATCTTTTGTTGTTTCCTCAATCCTTCTTATTCTCAGTTTCTCTTGGTCAGATTTCAAAAATTGGGTTGTGCTGAAAATTTTCAGCATCCCCTCATACATATTGTTAAGTAGAGACACAATTAAGTCACTTTGTTGATTATTTAGGCTTAAGTTTTTAAAACGGATTTTTTTTATTATTGGCATTTACTTGTTTTTCTGTATTTGTTTGATTTTTTGTGTTAGCACACCCCATCAACCTTAAACTTAATTTAACAACTGAAGTAAAATTGAAAACCATTTTGTAGAATTTTGAGCAAGGTTGTTTGTCTAGCCAAAAGCTCTCACATAAGGTACTGCCGTTTCATCAGATAATTTTAATTTTCTGTGATTATTTGACTCAAGTAAAGAAGAAATTTCTGAAGATACAAAGAATGAGAATAAAAGAAAATCAAAAAGTTATATTATTTCTTTCTAGACCAAAAGTTATAAAATTAGTAGAACCGATCAGAAAATCACAAAGTTATAATTGAATAGTTTGTAGATGAGACAGAAATGAAATTAGTGTCTAGTAATAATCTTAGGTCAATAAAGAAGGAGAAATATTTTTAATAGTCAGACAAGAAATGATACAAGTCAAAACCTTTCTTAAGGACTTCAAAGAAATTGACAATACTTCAGAAATAATTGCTCACCTATACAGTTTACATTCAATTGTAGGTGAATATTATATATGGTGAGAGAGGAAGAAAGAGAGAGAGATGCATTCCAAATTATTTAATATATAGAGTGTGCATTTGTGTATCACAGAGAGCATGTAATTTTCTATTGACTTTTATGATTTTTGATCAAATATTTTATTTAAACATATTCTAGTGAACATTTTATGAATTCCAATTTTTTAGGACTGTGACAAAGTAAAATTGAAATGTCAAAAAAATCAGACCTGTACCTAGTCATTTCATCCTCCCACCATGGCTGGTTAACAGTGTATCTGTGGCAGCCATCAGATGTAGACAAGATTTAAACAGCCTTTGATTATAGATCGATGGTTGGTGCCAGAAATTTGAAGAACTATCCAGAAGTTGGAAACCACTCTAGGTTTTTCTTTGGCAACAGTAGGATTACTATGTCATGAAAACTGGAATTTTGAATGTGTATTCACAGAATATGTGAATTCTGAATGAGCTGATAAAAACTGTCAGTGTCCATAGCTAAGGTACGACTCACAAGGATGGTAACAATAAAGGGAAACATTTCATCATATCACATTTCAATTCTGGTGCTGCTCAACCCATTAGTCAACACACTGTAGTGTATTCTATGATCAACAAGGGTAACATTATTAACACACCAGCATTGGTGACATCACCTCTTCTCAGACTGTGAAAGTTTTTATCTTTTGTGTATGCAGGGAAATATATGAAACTGTGGATTGATTCTGTTAACAACAAATTGTGTGAGCTAGTGTTTTTTTATACTATTTTTCACTCAGTACAAGCCTCAAGAGCCACTCAAGATAGAGGCTTACTGAATTAAGTTTCCGCATGGGAATAAAGGGAGGATGTAAGAAGTGCAGATTATGAAGCTTTGTTGGCTGTATAATGGTGTGGGCATAGTTTGCTGGAGTTTGTAAGGATTACAAGAAATTTATAGTCTTTTTGACAGGAAGGGCATACATAGATCGTTTTGCTGACCATTTGTACCTCACTTGATTCTTGTAATGTTTCTCAGGGGGAGGTGTCCAGTAAGATAAGACAAATTTTCACTGTGACCAGATAATATGATGTTTCAGAAACATTTAGCTGTCTTCCATTTAGCTGCACACTTGCAAGATTTAAACCCCATTGAACATGTACACTCTTGTGCAAATAAATTGAAACAAACTAATAACTCCATTATTTACTTTTTTCATATTTTTCCAATGAAACATGACCCAGTGCACATGTTAGTACTTTGTATGTCCATTCAACAAAATTTTTCCTTGGAGATGGACCACAGATTCTTGATTAGATTTAAATCAGAAGAGTTTCTGGGCCAGTCTGTAGTACTTTAATCTGCTCACTAGTAAGGCTTGCCAGTGTGTTTGTGCAGCATTACAATATTTGTACGCTTCCTTAGAGTAACATCCATTGCAGATAATGGTCATAGGACAACTAATCGACAGTTGAGACAATAGTGTCTGATAAAAATCTGATGCAATCACGGATGAGACAATATTTTTCAAGGCCAAACAAATTTCATCATACACCCTGAAAATAGATTCATATTACTGCACACCATTGCAAATGACCTAAACTGACGAAAAAATAGAAATCAATTACACCCTGTCACTTCAGGGGACCTAAAACTGACCGTATAGTGAAAGAAAGGAAACTAAAGTGGTTTTTTCAATTAATTTGCACAAGGGTGTATGAGAGATGTTGCACACCTGAATAAATATCCTGCATTTGTACCCAATAAATAGCTCAGATATGGACAGCAGTGCAATGTCCTTGGATAGATATCCCCAATAACCATAGAATAATTCCAGCATTTTGTAGATATCACATCGTCTACAGTTGAAATCATTCAGGCAAAAAGAGATGGTGCACAGTATTTAGCTGCTTTTCCTTATTTTCTTTTGTACTTCAGTTTACAAGAAATCAATAATCAAGAGATTACCATGTTCCTTACAAACACGTTTGAAGCCGAGCACAGAGTTAGAGTATTGGACAACTACTAACTAAATTTACCTCACCCTCTAACTCAAAGGCAAACTACCCTGATGACATTATTTAATTGTAAGAAGACAGTATTTAAAAATGAATCAGTATTGCATGCTGAATAAGCCTGTTAGCAATGCCAATCATTCCTGATATTTATTAGGGACAAAAATCACCAAAATGAGGGACAAGTTTCAAACATATTGCATACTTTGAATTTATCTTGAAACCTTTAAAATCATTTTTCTCTTATGTCTCTTTAGTGATCATGGCTCTCTACAACTTCCTAGCATTTGAAGCCCTGAGCAATGTTTGTCCTATTACTCACCTGCTCAGTGATTTTTGTTCCAGATATATATCTTTCTATTTAACCCATAGCTTGAGGGAGAAGAGATGGATAAATACCTTTCCCAAGGGTATTTGTACATAGGTGAATGTAATGAACCCAACCTCAAAGTTGGCTCTCAAATTTCTTATTTTAAGCCCATATCCATTACAACATCTTCACAACATGTTCATGATTCTCATCAGAACAAAAAATGACATTGGTGGTCCCTGAATCCTCTTCCGACCATTACCTGCATATTGGCTAATGAAGTGCAGCTCATCTGCTCACTTCACAAAGATGAAGATGTTGGCCAACTGATGTGTTGTTATCCACATGACTAAGGAGTCCTATCTACACCAGTTTTAAGTCAAAGTAGTTCTACTCTAAGACAGGCAACCAACCAATTCTAGCAAGCTCTGATTAACAAAAGTCAGTTAAAGGTAAAGAGTTAAATGATTGTCGTTGAATGCAAAGAATCTGAATTATTTCACTTCCATTGTACCAGATCCCCTTAGACATTATCTGATGCCAGAACAATAATCTGAAAAAAATTTAATCAAATAAAAGGAGGGTGCTGAAAAGTTGTCAGTTTGACTCACTTCCCAAAATTTGTTCAAAGGATTAAACATGAGCATCTTTTTTAAATTGTGATGATTACTTACATTGCCTATTCAATGACTGATTAGAATATTTGTGTTCTAATTATGAGACTCATGTTTGAATGTCACCATTTCCACATTTTTATCAAGCAGATGGTTTCTTGATAATGTCTGTCTGGAGAGTACCAATGGCAAGTGCCTGAAAACCATACCACAAGCTAACCCAGGCCTTGTGCATTACTGGTTAGACAAAACTGTTTATAAGCTACCAATGGTTGCACCAGCACAAAGTAACAAGTCATTGTGAATTTTTGAATTCACTGTGTTCATGTGCTACTCATGTTGGATTATACATTCTCTTCCAGAAATTGTCACTAATGCCTGCTCAGTATAGTTGCAGTATAAACCACAAGTTGTCCTCAAGGACACATGGCACAGTGGATATAGCTGTTGATTAGATCCAGTGACAGGACTGGAAAGAGTGTGAGTTCAATACCCGGTTATGGCAGTGGAGAACTTTCAGAGGGAAATTAACAGGAGATAACTGATAACTGACATCCATTAAACATGACACGTGGAACTAGAGCAGTGAGTGAAATAAAGGGTTAAGTTCAACATTCCAACCACCTGAAGATGTCTGGAGTGTACAACAGTCAAAATGTTGCAATAAATATGGTGACAAAGATGAGGACAATAGTCTGAATAATGTAAATAATGTACATAATACCTCATCTCAGAAATATAGACAGAAACTGAAGTTGCCTGTGTGTGTTGAAGAAACAAAACTATCTAGGTAAGGATCTGCAATCGGGTGTAAGTAGCTAACCACCATAATATACCCCATAGTTTCCTGAAACTGTCAGTTGCTGAATTATTCACAGTGCCTGAGCCAACCTTTTTCCATTGCCATAATCAAAGAAAAAAAAAGATAAAATAAAAAGTATTTTAAAAAACACTTAAGAAAACTGTAAACAAACACGCAGATGGCAAAGACTATAAAGTATGCTACTTCAGTTTTAAAGTAATTTCTACAGACAAAACTGATAAATGAAGATATTATTATATATTTTATGAGCTTCAGTAAAAAAAAAAAAAGAAAAGAAAGAGAAAGAGCAATGAGTATTAGAGAGAGAGAGAGTTGTCTGTATTGGGAAGAGTTCCAAGAAAGAAAAAGTTTTTCTACAGTATCACTGTAATTGAAGTCTTTATTTTAAGAACCCAGTCATTTTGTCAATAGGTTTTTGTGTCATTTGAAATCATAAAAGTTGGAATTTATAGATTTGGTAAAGCTCTGGTTTGTAGAATTGAAAACAACACAAGTCTGGCTATTTTTTATATTATTATAAGAAATAAGAAAGATGGTCTACAGTCTACAGGATGTGTGGTGTGGGGTACAACATCTCGGAATGAGAAATGGGAAAACCATTCTTTGAATTCCAGTCAGGTTAATTGCACTCACTCACGTGCAAATACCCTTGGGAAAGGTATGAATTCTTCTCTAATCCCTACAGCAGAACAGACTGTCTTATAGACTTGGTTGGCAACCAGTCTATAAAAGAAAGAAATGGCAACCGAATGGGAGAAAATCTGCCTAGTCAGTCATGAACTGAAAGAGACATGATTTGTCAAGGGTGTATCATGTATGGCACTTACCTGAGTGACTGGTCAACTGTAAATATCATGTTGAGTACCAGAGATTTGATTTTCAATTGCATGATCGCAACCAGTTCAGAATGTTCGCTAATGGCTGATGCACTCTGCATCTCTGCTCATGATTGAGAGTAATGAGTGAACATCATGGACAGGTGTTATCTTTTTTTTTTTTTTTTATAAAAGTTAGAAGGATGAGACAACCAGTGTGATTTGAGAGTGACATTTAGATACTTTGGAAGAGCTACAAACATAGACCATCCTAGTGGATGAGGTTATTCAACTATATGATATTTCTTTCTAACTGGACCACACTTCAAAGGTTATGCACTGATTTTCTCAAAACCTATCATCATACTGCACACTTTTTTAAAAAGTCATTTCACCCCCAAGCAAAGCATGAATGTCACTAGTAGACAGGGAGTGAGAGAAGACTGAGTATATAGGGAGGATTAAAGAAAGGACAAAATATGAATAGGAATGCCACTAGTATGTATGGGGTTTCAGGGAGTGAAAGTGAAAGAGAAGACTGAGTGTAGGAATGACTGAGGAAAGGACAAAATATGAACATGATTCAAGAAGATAAAAGATCATGATTAATGTTGCATTTAAATTTTTGAAGATTGATGTTATAAGGGAAGCAAGTAAACAGAAGGGAGTTCCACAAGTGGGAACTGTGAGAAAAGAAAGAGTAGAAATGGCAGTTGCATTTTACTATTTCAGCAGTAAAAGGGTGGGACCTAGATGTCAATCTAGTAGCATGCTTAAATTCATGAAGTCAAGGCACCAGGGGAAAAAAAGCTTGTTGGAGTAGTAGCCATGAAAATGTTTGTAGAAAAGACAGATGGAAGCTACATCATGTCAGTGAAAAAGTCGAGACACCTGGTGCGGATAAATTACATTATAGATCCTTCTTTGGATTTTGTCATGATGTACAGCAGGAGCAGCAGACTGGATATGGCAACAGTATTCAATTCATAGAATGATGCATCTACCTGGACCTACCGTTATCAGGCTGAGTGCCATGATAGGTGTAAAATGGGCATCATGTATTTGCACCCCAGCATCACTTTCTTGGTGATCTGCTATCTTACTTCATAATATTGAAAAGATGGAAAAGACTATTTAAACCAAAAACCTGCTGCTTGTAAATATTCAACTGGACTCATGCAGTTATAGGAAGAAAGAATTTATAGAAGGTGATTTTCCAGTGCAAGAGGAAATCAGAATCAGTTTGAACTGATTTTTCAAAAAGGTTTTTAATTTTTAGCATTCTGCACATGAGTCGGAGATACTAAAAATATTAGAAAACAAAATTTAAAGGCTGTATTTGTATTTTTCATAATAAACTAAAAATATTTTGACAAATGACAAATCAATGTACATTCAAAAGTACATGAGGAAAAAAAAACAAAAATTAAATTTGGAAAGTTTACCGATTATATAAAATAACTTATTCGGAAATTAGAAAACATCCATAAAAATTGGATAGACAGAACTTCTTAATATTATTCAACAAAATTTGTTTGAAAGAATTTATGCTACCTATATATATATATATATGTGTGTGTGTGTGTGTGTGTGTATATATATGTTTCATTAAATAATATAGACAAGTTTTGTCTATTTATTTTAAGATGGTTCCTTTCATATTGTCTGGTAAGTTTAATAACATTATCATTGAAAGACAAGAGGAAATGTGATGTGATTTTCGATTCCACGTCTTGTATACACGAGTTTGTCATTGCTTTGAAATTTTTAATGCAACAAAACTGACAATCATTATTGTTTTGCCCAGGTATAGTTTGATATATTGAAATGTAATTGTCATCTTTGATAATGGCTTATATAAGCCGAAAGCTTAGATAGGGATTAAAACATGTATCAATATAGTGATTTCCTCTTGTCTTTCAATGATAATGGTAAGCTTATCAGACAATATGAAAGGAAATTACTTAAAATAAATATACAAAATTTGTCTATATTATTTAATGAAACATGCATTAATGAAAAATTGCTACCTAAATACACATTTTATATATCATATCAGGTTGGTGCAAAAAATATAATGTCGGTTTTTGATGTTAAAAAATACATCAAAAACCGACATTATTTTTGCACGAATCTTATATATATATATATATATATATATATATATATATATATGTGTGTGTGTGTGTGTGTGTGTGTGTGTATGTAAAATATCAGAAACACTGACCTCCTTGCAACCATGGTTTCAGTTTAGTTGGGTTCATCAAGCAACAAGTCATTGTTTTGTTTCAAAACCTACACATAATTATACTTGTTGTCGGAGGAGGAGGGAGAAGAAAAAAGAAAAAAAAAGAGAGATGAGGGGGACTGTGTAAGTACGTATATATATGCAAGCTTCATTAAATATGACAGAAAAGGTGCTTTGATTAAGTTTTTTATATAATTCCTCATATGATCGTATAACTTTTTTTGCTTTTCAGTAGGTAAATCATACAAAAACTGTCCAAATCCTTCTGACCATAGCTCAATTAGGTCTCATTTAAAATCTCATGGAGACCTACTGGACACTATTCGCAATATACTTGTTGATAATACAAATATAATAGCATTATCTACATGTAAAAAAAGGTGATATATAATGGAAGCCTTATTAATAAAAAAAAAAATAAAAAATAAACAACACTTGATAATATCAACTATGAACATGGACACAATATGTCGTGTTTTGAAAATGAAAACATTATACAATACTAAATGCATACATACAACAATCTATTTCAGTTAACAGTTAATATATTTCATCCTTGAAAATGGCCAAATGCTGCTCAGAAAAATATAACATTAGGACTGTTTTTGTATAATTTATCTACTGAGAAGAAAAAAAATTATAGGATCATATGAAAAATGATATAAAAAATTTAATCAAAGCACCTTGTCTGTCATATTTAATGAAGCCTGCATGAAAGAAAAATTGCTGCCTAAAAACACTATATATATATATATATATATATATATATATATAAACACGGAAAATAATGAGAAAATTTTTTAATTTTCATCTATTAGTCAAATAATAATAATAATTATTCTAAATAATACATTTGGAATAAATACAAATAATTTGGATACAATTTCATTAAAATTATTTTTTACTTTTTACTGACATTACAGTTTGAAGAAAAAAAAAAGTTCAAAATATTAAGGAAAAAGTGTTATGGTAATTTACCCATGCACACATGGACTCTCCCAGCTATAAATAGGAGCAGGTATTGCCTTTTGAAGTGGGAAGTTTCCAGCAGTCAGCTCTGACAGTCAGACCAAATATTCTTGCTGTAACACTCTCGTTTGTATTACTGTTTCTGTTAATATATTTGTTTAACTCAATTCCTCTCTTTGTGTCTTTATTTCTGGCCACAACAAAAAAAATGCTGATACAATTATTTGGACAATTGTCCAATTTAAGATGAGCTACCTGAAAATCTAGAAAATAACCATTCAATAATCCTAAATTAAATGAATCTGAACACTAGCCTCTAGTATACCAAATTATTCCTGTCATTACGCAGGTCATTGAAGTACTGAAAAAAAAAAGTGTCTGTTTCTTATTGTGTTCTGGTAATTTTATATAAAAGGGAAATGCTTTCAAGGGAATAAAAATTTGTGTTGAATGACGAAAAACAGTAGAAAATGAGATTTTATCTTCATTATATTCTTGTTTGTAGCAAAAAGATTTTTTTCTTCTTCAAATAATAGAACTGTCAATAATTTCACCCCAAGCAAGGCAATAAAGCCACTAAGACACAAGTGTGAAAGAATAAGAAAAACAAAAACAAAATTAAGGAGTGAGAACAATAAAAGAGGAATCAAGATGATGACTGACATCTCATGAATAGAGCATGCAACAGAATCAGATTGGAAATAGGACAAGAATTGCGCAGGTTTGTCAAAGACACTAGAACAAGAAATGTAATATTTATGCTCAGAATAATATCAGAAAGAGCAATACAAACGTAGAAGGACATGTACCTGTGTTTTGTAGATTATGCAAAGGCTTGCAATAAAGTATGCCACAAAAACCTGATATAATTGCTTAGTAACCTTGACATATTTGGGAATGATATTAGAACTTATACTAGCTGCAGGCTTCCTGTATACGGATAAAAAGTGAATTCAGCAGATATACAAAAATAGAAAGGAGTGTAAGACAAGGATGTGTCTTCTCACTAGACTTATTCAATCTATATAGTTAAGCAATTCTGGGAAAATTAGAATTCCTACCAAGATTCATTATCAGCAGCCAAAATCTTAACAGCATAAGATATACAGACGAGACAGTATTGATAGCAGATATAGAAAGGAAACTGCAAGGACTCTTACAAAAGGTGGTGAAGGAAAGCAAGAAGAAAAGACTAAACATCAATTGCAAGAAGACACAATGTATAGTTGTCAGCAAAAGGAACAGCCCAACAATCAAATTACAAATTGGAGATACCAAAATCAAGCATAAATATTAAATGTCTGGGAAGTGTTTTAATAGGGGGACATAAAATCTGATACTGAAATCAAGCAAGTATAACAATTTAAAAAAAAGAGTTAGAAAATTAAAGGAAATAGTTTAATGACTGAATAAAGATTCTATGAATTTATGATAAATGATTTTGTGGAAAAGCTGAAAACTTTTTATTATATAAACTTATTGGTAGAGAATAGGTACAGTTTGTTGAAACTGATAGATAACCCTGAGATATTTGGGAACGATATTAGAATAATCAAGAACCTAAATTTTAGCAAACACATGTACACGGATAGAATATAAGTTTAGCATATATATAAAAAATAGAAAGGAGTGTAAGACAAGGATGTGTCTTCTCACCAGACTTGCAGATAACACAGTATTGATAGCAGACATGGAAAGAAAGCTACAAAAATTCCTACAGAAGGTAGTGAAGGAAAGCTAGAAGAAAGGATTAAACATCAATTGCAAGAAGACAGAATGCATGGTTGTTAGCAAAAGGATGAACCCAAAATGCAAATTGGTGATATATCAAACTCAAACAGTACAAAAATTTTAATATCTGGGAAGTGTTTTAACAGAGGATTTCAGGGTCACACTTTGTCCTCTGTTAAAACAATAAATAGAAGTAGAAGTGTTTTAACAGATGAAAAAAGTGGGACATTGAAATCCAAAAGTGCATTGGGATAACAAAAGATGCCTTCCAAAAGATCAGTAGAATATTAAGAAACAAAAATTTCATTAGAAACAAAGAAAAGAAGACTGAACTGTTACATGACTGATCCTCCTATATGCCAATCTCCATGCAGATGAAAAAACGACTTGAAGTAACAGAAATGAAGTTCTACTGAAGGATGCTGAGGATACCATGAACCGAATATGTGAGCAATGAAAAAGTTTTAGAGAAAATAAAAACAAAAAGGAATACTTAACATCAGGAAGAGGTAATTGAAATTTTTAGGGCATATAACGAGGAAAGAGAGCTTGGAAAATCTGATACTCACAGGACCAACTGAAAGCAAGAGGGACAGAGGAAAGCAGTGCATAACCTACTTAGTGAGATTGTGTAAATGGATGGCAGAACATAGTTTAGCAATACCAAGAAGACAAAATTTATTAAGATCTACAAAAGACAGAAAATTGTGGAGAACCATGATTGTCTAGGACCTGAAGGAACAACAGCACATAAAAAAAGAAGACAATACATTTTTTTATCAAACAAAACAACCTTTTGGCAATAATTAGAAAAATTATCCAATGTATATATCTTATTGTCAAGATAAGAATCTTTCAATTTCACTCAAATTTTACATCCAAGAATATATTTAAACAAACTTCACATCAATGAAACAAATTGGAAGAACTGCCAATAACAAATTGAATATTGTAAACATAATGAATATTAACATTTTAAATGCTTCAAGCAACAAATGACCTTTTTAGGTGACCCATTTATGTTGCATTGTGTATTCGGAAAGAGCATACATTTCTGTCCGTGTGGTTCTTTATTGAAAGCAACCAAATATATCAATTTAGCAGAAGTTCAAGAAATCTTTTGATAATTTTTTTTACTGCTTTTACTGATTTCAATTGGTCTTTCTGATTTCCTCAATATATCATTTTAATTATTATAATTGATGTTATATCCATTTTTGTTGGCTCAAAAAAGAAAAAGAGTACAATCACAAAGAGAATCAAAATTTTAAAATCCCTTGACAAAAATACAATTTCTTTTTAATAAAAAGTATGTGTTTATTCATGAAGTCATTTCCTACCATTAGATAATTTTTTTTCAACACAATCAGATTGAATATACCAATTATATTAACATACGTCCTTATCTCTTCAGTATGAAACAAAATATTAGTCTCATCTTTTCAGTACCCTAGTACATTAGTAAGATATTGGTAGCAATACCAGTATCTATTTGTCATTTTTGTGAGCTGTTATGGTATTTTCACCATCAACTTTAATATACAGAGATATTCACATTGGACTCATTATTGTAGAATAAAAGATTACCATGACCTTTAAGAATATCCTACACAGATAACATGTAGTCAGAATCTATTCTTTCTTGTCAAATGACATATCCAGAGATACCTGTATCTGGACGGGCATTACATGTGACTGACTTCTTTCATGTTCTTAACCAATTGCATGTCATCCTTTGAAATTTCAGCTTGAATCAGGAGTGGCAAGTAAACTCCTTCACTTATAAAACTAGAAAGAGTGTAAGGAAGCACTGTCAATTTGGAAGCAATACTTTCTCTTGATTTAGTTTTGGGATTAACAAAGAGGCACATGAAAACTGACAAAGTCAGGAGCATAATATGCCCCCAAAGCATAAACACGCATACATTAGCAGTAATATATTGGGAAGAAGCAATTGACAAAAAACGAAAATTAATGTTATTTAGACAAACAATGTTAAGCAACTATTTTTTGTGTTTACCCCAACGTCTGCGCAAAGTAATTAACCATGTACCCAACGTCTGCGCAGTGTAATTAATCATGGCATAACATGTGCCGGATACAATCAGCCATGTCATGACATCTGCTTGTTAATTATTACAGGTTTAGTTACAACCAGTGAGGAAACATTGGATTCAAGATGGAAAAAGTTTACATAGAAAACTGAGTTCTGTTGTCATAATATAAAAACTAAAAAAACTACTATCGTTCCACTCTGCAAAAAGACAAACATTTGTAAATCTGTCTACATCTTATTTGGACAACTGATCACCTTTTCTAAGTAAATATATGAACATTCATTTCAAGAAAGACAACATCATATAATCAATTTTGTTTTGTGGATAGCACAAGACAGTAGTTTCTGTATTTTTTGTGTTGGTGGAATGAACCAATTTAGTTTCTATTAGCCTCCAGCTTCTATTGTTAAAAGAAAAAAAATATTTTCTTTACAAATTATACACCTAAAACAAGCTGTAGAATGAATCAGTGAAAATTTTGATGAATTTGTTTTGCCAGAATTGCATCCAGTTCAACAAATTTTAAGGACAAGAAAACTTTGAGTATTCACCTCTTGATTGATGAATGGAAAAAGCGAGTTGATAATTGTCTCATTGAGTTCAGATACAGGCTTATTGGTCCAACATTTTAAGATGTTTTCTACTCTAACCAAACCATACAGTCGCAAGAAATTATGTAAACAATTTTAAAATAATAGACATGGGCATTCATTTGATACTTCAGAGAATCTAAAATTCTTTGTCTCATAGCAGGTTAATGTAACAATTCTCTGTACTATGATTTGCATAACGTTAGGGAAATCTTAGCAGTGTTTGAACTTTGGCCAATTCTTTACTGCTGGTGTTTCCCTTACAAGCTTACAAACAACAACTGAATCCAAGATAATGATTTCTGTGGAGAAAAAAGAATGAATCAGTATGTAATTAACAGAGTAAAAATATAATTTTGTGACAAGATAGCCAGGGGCACTGAAAAATGGATTTATAGAAAGAATTTAAAATAACTAGATCCAAGAAGGAACTTTAACCTAAAAGGACTCGACTGGATGATAAAGTCCCGCACTATGTTTGGTGAGGTTCCAAGGTTGTTTGGTTAGATTATGAATTAGTGGAACCCAGATAAAATTTAATGTAACTCAACTTGGCTTACTTTGATAGTGTGTTAAAAGAGAAAAGAGATCTGTACATATTCTGCAAATGCAATACAACAAATAATAATAGAGGTGATATAGGATGTTGTTCTGCAAGTAGTCTCCTGTCCTTTCACCTTCATATTTTCACTTGTTTTGCTTTATGCAACATCGTTTGATTGGCCAATTCCAAAATGTTCAATTTACAAATAATTAATTGAATCAAATGGATGCATGTGTAGCATATACACAACTGTGAATATCAGTGAAGAAAAGAGAAATTGACATGTCAAGCTCAATTTCCAGCCAAAGCCGTTGGTTCTATTTTGCACAAATACCTTTGGTAAGATACAAGTTCATCTCTTCTGCCCACTCCCAGCCAGGGGTTAAAAAGGAGACGGGGACCTGTAGCATTGGTTAGCACCATAGAAAAAGGAGAACTGAAAACCAGTGGGGTCTAGCAACTATCTTGTAAAAACATACAGTAACACTTAGTGTGGTGAGCCTCTGACCCTATACTCCACAAGGAGTCTATGAACTTAACATACATATATAGAATCACAATTAGAATCTTTATTTTAGGATGGAAGACACAATTTAGCTTGAAAGATCATAAAAAGCCCCACAAAATGTTTTAATGACTAAGTAATGAACTAACTATGGATTTATGCAAGTAAAAGGTTTGGGTAACAAAAAAAAAAAAAAAAAAATGTTAGTGACATTTACGTCATTCAAATATAAACTGAAATCGTTGTTAGGGAAATTGTATCATGTGTTTGTCTTTTCCAAGTAAGTAAATATCTTTGTGAAATCCACATTGTTTATATTCTGCCAGTTGGTAAAAATAAGAATTAAGGTATTCAATAAATGAAAAAAAATATTAAATAATATTGTAAGAAATGTTCAGGAAATAAAGTGTCACACATATTCAAATTTGGACAGCATTATTTTGGTGGGGATGAACACCAAATGCTATAAATTAAGGACACCCACAAAAAAATGCAATACCTAAGGTTTAAAAATGAATTTTTAAAAATGAAAAATCTTTCTTGAAACTTTTAATTTCAAGCTAATAGATTAAATTTAATATTTTCAATAAGCAAAATGCTTTGTTGTATTTCAAAAACTAATTTAAATTGACTGCAAGGAGTTTTTTTTTCTAAAATAGCTGATTAGCATCCGTTTTTTAGTCATCTTTCATTGTAATGTAATTCTCTTAAAAAATCTTCCAAAAATAAAATATACTTTTCTGAAATTTTATTTGAGGAATATTAGCCGATTTAAAGTATAATTAATCTGATTAGAAACAAATTTACTTTAAGTTTAAAACATTGTACAAATACAGTTTTTAACTGATAGTAGCTTTCTTGACAGATCTCTTCTATTTGTAAAACATAATTTAAGAAAATGACAGGAGTGACTTTTTTTATTTCATTTTTAAGTATTCAGTAATCTTAAAAAAATTTAGGAAAATATTCTCTGTAATCTAATGTTTAACTGAATTTTACAAATATTGGCTTTAAATTTACTATAATAATTGGTCTTATTTTCTGATAATATCGTGTATGTTCACTCATAACGTAGAAAAAAAAATGTCATGTTTATACAAATATTAATGAAAAAATTCAAATTATTTAAAAAATATTAATGTTTGATTTATATTAAGCTTTTCCATTTATGATTAGAAATAATAGTTTTTACTTAATAATATCAAAATTGCTGAAATTTTACAAGATTTAAAACTTAATAAATTTTTCTAATTAAAATTTAAAAAAAAATGAAAATAATTATTGTAAAAATTGACTATTCATCAATTCATTAAAAAAAAAAAAATTTTTTAAGACAATAGTGTCCTTAATATATCTTATTTATAAAAGGAATTAAAAACTTTTCTAATTAAATAAATGTCATTGTTTTATTGAATTTTTTATTTTATGATTCGTTTTTGTAAACATTGTTTCTGTTTGGCAAAAACAAATGACTTAAATTCTCCAAGGAGTCCTGCTTTTAACGAATATAAATATGAAATTTCATAAAATTAAATGGGGATAATTGATGGAAAAAAAAATTGCCAAGATTTTCTAAAAAAAAAAAAAAATTGTTTTTGCAACAATTTTAAAAACAATGCCTTTTTTTACTGTAAAAAAAAAAAAAAAAAAGTTGCTAAATGTCCTAATTGTAATCTCTGGCCTAGTCAGTGGCACAAGAAAAACAAGATTTGTAACCAAACTTTTGAACATGCTTGAAAAGATTAAAAAATTTAATAAAATAATAAAAAAACATCTTTGGTCTTTCCACTTAATAATAACAAACATTTTGACAATAAAACTGTTTTTATCAAGTTTGGGGCCTTTTTTCATCATGGTATGCTCTTTTTTTATAAACATTTTGGGGGTAACTACTTTAAATGCATATGAAATTTTACACTGCTTAAGTGTAAGTTTTGTCAAGTTCTGTTCTAAGGTATTTGAATAAAAATATTTCACACAAATATACTAGACTAAAAACCTTAATAGCAGTATGAGTTTACAGGATTATGATAAGCATAAGGAGGAGAAGAAAAGTAGGAGGAGTAATACGAGGAGGAGGTGTAAAAAAGGCAGAAGGAGTAGCACGAGGAGGAAGAATCGTGGAAAGGTAATATGAAGAGGTGGAGGGAAAAGGTGGAAAGAGAAAGTATGAGGAAGAAAGGCAGAAGGACTAATATGAAGAGGATAAGGAAAAAATGCAGGAGGAGGAAAGGTGGAAGGAATAGTATGAGGAAGAGAAAGAAAGGCAAAAGGAGAAGAAAGAGAAAAAAAACAGAAATGGTAGTTTTAAATTTATAACATATTAATTTTCAGTAATTTTTCAAACCTGATCATGGCTTTGTGGAATGTTCTGTTGTGAATAGAAATTTCCTCAAACAATTCAAGACAACAAATTTGTAAAAGTTAATTTTAATTATTTAGATAAATTTGTCAAAAAATAAAATTTCCATCATTTTTTGTGTTTTAGGTGATCTGTTCTAACCAGTTTAGTTCATTTGTTTGGTAATCTGTGACACATAATAAAATGCAAGTAACAACAGAAAGATGTCATATGTAAAAAAAAAACAATGTATTTAATTACCAACACAATTGAAATACATTAACAGCAAAGAAGTAAAGAGTCAATGGAAAGATTATTGATTACTTATCAGTTAATACATGACTGTATAGAGCTGCTAAGAAAAGTACTAATTCGCCTCGAAAACATGGGACACTTGACTAACTTCCGGGTTAACACAATAATCAAACATGTAATTGTAACCACCAGTGGCATATTATCTTTAGTAAATGGTAGTCTATATTTTCATTGTCTAGAGATTCATGCTCAAACTCTGGTGTCAGCAGTGACACTTTTCATTCAAATATGGCAATTTGCATCAGATTTTTTTCATCTAACATACAAAAAATAAAATAAAATCCGTCCTGGGTAAGACAGTAAACTATGTCCGCCAGCAAGGACACTGATCAGGAGATTTTGAGCGGTATGGAACCACCTCTTAATTGCTGGTGTTCCCAGGTCCACCCTGACCCAGAGTGGTAGTACATGTTAAGGTCCCAACTATGGGCAAATAGTTAACCACCAAAATGGAGTCCAAACACTATGAAAGTGTAAAAATAGCTTTTAATACTAGCAATACATTTTTGTAAAAAAACTTATAACCAGCAATGAATTTTTAAAGAAAATTATTACCCGCAATAGATTTTTGAAAAAATATTACCAGCAATAGATTTTTGAAAAAAAATAAATAAATAAAAAAATAAATAAATATATTACCAGCAATACATTTTTGAAAAATATTACCAGTAGTACATTTTTGAAGGAAAAAAAATACTAGTGTCAATAAAAATCTTGTCGACATTAAATAACCCATTGAGTTTGGTATGCTGTAAAACAAACCAAACCAAACAAAAATAATAATGTTTCAATGTCTCTCTGATCTTCTATTGTGTCTTTGGAATATCAAAGATAAATTAAAAGAGTATACAAAAACATAATGCCCACCCAAATGTGTGCTGATGAAGGTCACAGGTGAAATGTGGAGGTCAAGTGAAGAGACTTTTTTGGTCTTCAAGGGCACTACGGAAACAAATATGACAAAAATATGGGAAAGAAAGCATATGTTCACTCAGAAAAAGTCTCACATTATAAGATGTTTTGATAACAGAAAAAAAAAAAAATTGCTGTCCAGTGAAAACTTCATTGTTTTTGTAGAGAACTCTTATGAACATTATTTAGACTATTGTCCTCATCTTTGTCACTATATTTATTACGTTTCGGCCACTGTACACTCAGGCCTTCTTCAGGTGGTTGGAATGCCGAACTTAACCCTTTATTTCGCTCCCTGGGGTAGACTGTTCTAGTTCCACGTGCCATGTTTAATGGATGTCAGTTATCAGTTATCTCCTGTTAATTTCCGCCTGAAAGTTCTCCACTGCCTTAACCGGGTATTGAACTCACACTCTTTGGGTCCTCTCACTGGATCTAACCAATGCCTTTATTCACTGTCCCATGTGTCCTTGAGGAATGTTGAACTTAACCCTTTTAAGTTAAGTTCGACAGTCCAACTACCTGAAGAAGGCAGGAGCATACAACAGCCGAAATGTTGTAATAAATATAATGAAAAACATGAGGACAATTGTCCAAATAATGTAAATAATGCACATAATACCTCATCTCAGAAATATAGACAGATACTGAACTCTTATGAGTTACGAACTGTATGTTGCATGGCTTACCATTCAAATCTGTCTGTTTCTATTGCTCGTACAACATTCATGTACAAGTTAAATGTGATGCAGCTGACCCACAGCAGAACTGCCCAATCTGAAGAAGATAAAATGCATTTTTAAAGAAAGTCATAAAAAAGGATAAAAAAACAAAAAAGAAAAAAACATCAATATTCAAAACAAATCTCTTTGGATCTCTGATAAGCGCAAAAGAAAAAAAAATCTTTTGATTGACAAGTACAAAACTATTTAATACTGATATAAATCTGAATTACATCAGTTTTACCAAATACGTTCACCCACACACTCAAATAAAACTAAAAAGGGAAAAGTATATTTCTGAATGAAAATGCATTTTAATGCTTTTAAGGCATGCAACACAATAGGAATTTGATTTTAATTAATTACAATTCATTTTTGACAAAGTCCAACTTTGCATGATGTACATATAAACTAATTTTAATTTTTTTACAATGATGTTCACCCTGTACGAGACCTGAGGGTCACTCAAGGTAGATTGCTGTCAAGCTGTTAAGAGGCACAGTTTATGGAGATATGTAGGGAAGATAATAGTTAATTCAAGACTTCAAATGATTAAAACTGCAATGATTTGGGAAACAACAATATAATAACTGTCACTTATTGGCTATTTCCTGCAAAATACCACAATTTTGCATTTTTTTCTTTCATCTACAAATAAAAGCTGTTAAACAGTTATTTCAAATCCTGGGTTTGTTCATTCTACTTTATACATTGACAAGCGCACACACGCAACTGGGAAAAATTCCTACATTCTTTTGGGAGTCAGTTCCTACATTCAGTGGTTTGTGAGGAGAAGCTGTTCAAGTGGAACTTACTTCTCACTAATGATATACAAAAGGAATGACAGTGGTTCACTACAATGTGTGTGACATTTAGGATTCAAAACTTATTTTTACACCTTGTGAAAAATATTTTCTTGGTAATGTTGATATTTTAATGTCCGTCAAAAACAGAAAAACATGTTTTTTTTTTTAATTTTCTGTCTGAATTTCTGGGATGAGAAGTTATCATCGGTATTCACATGATTTACATGTGGACTGTCATCTTTAATATTTATTAAGCTGTCATGTTCTCTAGCCTTCATCAGGTGTTAGTCAATCCAGAGGGTACATTGCTGAAACATTGTGTTAACAACAAAGATGAGGACCTGTATGTAAATAATAATAGTGTTTACTTATCTTTAATAAAACTGTCATTTTGCCTTATGAGTTTTATGGGTAAAATTTGATGGACATCAGGATTGTATTAGGCATTTTGGAAATTAAGTTTTTAAGATAAGATTGGTGTAGACACATAAAAGAATAACAAATATCGAACATTACATGTCATGTTTTAATTCTTTCATTTTAAATAGATTTTGTTTACTACATGTGGAAGTTATGGTTTTGTGACACTTTTTGTTTGTTTTATAGAAAATGAACCAAGAATTGTATACAAAAAGTTAATTTTTCTTTTTAGGTGCTGATCGGGCATCTCATCTACAGTCACTTTCTCACAGACATGCTGTGGCTTCCCTCTGTCTTTTCTACAAATATTTCCATAGCAACTGCTCTGACAAGCTACTTTTCCTGGAAATCCCAACTGCATGAATTTCAATGTGCTACTAGGTTGGCATCTCAGTCCCACCCTTTCACTGTCAAAACAGTTGAATGTAACTGCCTCTTCTACTCCAACAGCTTCTTTCACACTTCCCGACAGTAACTCCCTTCCCTTTACTTGCTTCCCTGATAGCTATAATTTTCATATATTCAAATGTAATGTCAATTGGCATCTTCTGATGCCTTGATCTTAATCCCTAGCCTTCTCTATATCCTTTCCTCAAACACCCTTCTTTACTCTTAATCTCACTCTCTATAACCCCTTGTGTGCTAGTGGCAATCCCATCTTACTTGGGTGAAATGCTTAAGAAAAAAAAAAAAAAAAAAAAATTAAGAGAAGATAAAAAGGGACTCAGTGATAAAATTTGTTTAATTTCTGCATTTCAGTGTTGGGCAACCAACAATATAAACTTATTTAATATAAAAAACAAAAACTTTATTATACATATATATATATATATATATATATATATATATATAAAAAAAAAATATTCTTTTAAAAATCATGTTCCCAACAAACATTAAACAATTTCAAATTTGAACCCTTTTAAACAATAGCAGAATGTATACAAAAGAATTATGCCTATTACAAAGACATGTCATTGGTTCTTGAAATATGAATTTCAAGCACAATGCTCAAAATATCTTAATTGAAAACTGGAAAAACACGCAGATCTTGTCCATTCTTTTTAATCAAACTTTTCATCATCATCATTAACTGCCCCCCCCCACCTCCGACTTTTGTAATCCAAATGCAGAAGCCATATTGAATCTCCTCCACAAGAGTATATCAATGGCAGCCATCAGCAATTCTGGCATAATCACACTTATCTATTGTTTGACACTATCCAAACAGTTTTTCTGTTGACGTTCTCTCCGATGTCCACCTTCAATATGATGGCCTTGCATAGGTTGTCATGCCTTTTAATGTGTCTAAACCACACCATTTTTCTCTGTTTGACAGTGGCAAGAAGAGGTTCCTGGTGTCCCACAAATATTTCAACCCTTTTCTGCATAAACTCATTGGGTTTATGTTTCCAATAAAAGATACCAAATATATGCATATTTAGACAGTAACCTTTCTTTTAAAGATCTTTAATTAAAGGTAAAGTTAATTAATTTTTTTATTTAGTTTTTCCAGCATCCTTATGCTTTTCTATTTTGTCGGAGTAAAGAAGGAGAGAAATGTTTCATAATTTTCATTGCCTCAAATACTTTCAACCACTTTCTTACCCTTTTTCAAGAGGAGGTGGGGGGTTGTTTTTCCTTATGTTTTCACTGTTTTAATTTATATTTTATTTTTGTGTTATTTTTCAATGGGATATATACATATGTGTTTCTGTATATACATCATAGTGGCAATTCTAGTTCATCAATGTTTGTTGCACTCATTTCAGTCTTTAACAAAATATACTACTGGTATAACTTCTTTTACTCTAACTAAAATATATAATTTTCTTAAAAATATCACTGTGCATGAAATTTAAAAAAAAAACATATTGGTATTCAAATATTAATTGTAATAATTCTATAAAAATAAACATTTATCTTGAATTTTTTTTCCAGACATGTAAGAAAAAAGAGTGAGGACAAAGTCTTTGATATGTTTGTCTGTTTATTGGCTCATTTTCGCTTTTTCTTTTATAGCCTGGTTATCAAGTCACTGATGGTAGCGTGTATATGCGTTAGTATGTTTATGTATCTCTCTCTCTCTGAATTTTTGTTTAATTTATTATATGTTTATGATCAGTACTGCTGAATGATATATTTCCTCAACACTACCCCAGTTACACACCTCATGCCAACCCACTAGTTGATGAATTAAGGCAGCCATGTGTTTTGATTTTCACTGAATTTAAGTCAGGCTAAATTTAATTTACTCTTTCTCAAAAGATGCATTCCACTAAAAAACTTTATAATGTATGGAATAAATGATTTAAAATGGACATTTGAAAACTAAGTTGAAATAAAAATGTGGTCTTTAAAAAAAAAAAAAAAAGGGCATAAAAGTCATTAGAGACTTTTAAAATATTATTTATAAAATTTAAGCAAGAAATACACTACCTATTTTATATATATATATATGTATATATATATATATATATATGTATTACGAAATGGACAAAGTCCGACAATTTATTTATTAAAGACATTTTTTTTTTTTTTTTTATGTTTAACGTTATAGATACAAGTATTTAAGTATAATAAGTATTTATAAACAGAGCATTTACTTAAATACTTGTATCTATAACATTAAACATAAAAAAAAAAAATTAAAAAAAATGTCTTTAATAAATATATATATGTGTGTGTGTATGTATACACACACACAGAGTGTGTATCAAAAATACTTTCATAAATTTTGGAGGAGGGGAGTTCTTCACACCAAAACAACGACAAAAGTTCATAAAAACATTTGTCTGCAAATCTTTCATTTTTGAGTTAAATTCAAAGTTTAGCCTGTAGAATATGTTCTTTGCATTCAGATGTATGAGCAGATCTTGGTCTTCCTCAATCCATAACTTGTAATGCCACAGATCCTGTGTCTGTAACACAACAATAAATATCAGCAAAGGTTGGATGACTTGGCTGCCTTCAGTCTGGAAATGTAATCTGATACAGCCATGCAGCCTTGTGTCTATTACCAATTCATGTGGTTGTATATAAAAATCATATCGACCTGCTCATGACATGAATGTTCGGCCATTGTTAAACAGAACACTTCTCGGTTAACTCACTACTACACATGTTAAATGTTGAAGACAGACTAACCACAAGTGACAAATGTAACCTTGTCTACATGGCAACATAGTGCCATCTATCATAAACTTTCTTTAAACTTAATAACTCAAAAATGAAAGATTTGTGGACAGATGTTTATATAGACCATTGTTATTGTTTTGGAATGAAGAACCCCATCTCTAAATTTGTAAAAGTATTTTTCATACATCCTATATATTAAGATGTATTTATGTATGTATGTATGTATGCCATCTTTGTTTCCAGCCATGCATGTCAGCTGCTGGTTTGAAGAGTCACCATCATAGCCATTCAAAAATGGGTGAGGAGGAACAAGGGAGGAGATTTTGATGCAGGGGGCAGCAATCATCTGTGAAGATGGAGCAATCAAGATATACATGTGTGTGTGGGTCTGTCTATATTTCTGAGAAGAGGTATTACGTACACTGTTTATATTATTCGGACTATTGTCCTCAACTTTGTTGCCATATTTATCACAACATTTCAGTTGTTGTACGCTCTGGCCTTCTTCAGTTTGTTAGAATGTTGAACTGAACCCTTTATTTTGCTCACTAGGGTAGACTGTTCTAGTTCTAGATAACTGATAACTGACATCCATTAGACATGGCACGGGGAACTAGAACACCAGTGAGTGAAATAATGTGTTTGGTTTGACATTCCATAATACCTCATCTCAGAAATATTGACAGATACTGAAGGATTGGTACAGACCTGATACACCGAAAATATGGAGACAAATTGAAAACTCCTACCAGAAACTGGCACGAATATCAAACCATCTACACCGATGCAGAGATCTACAACCCATCCCTTCAGGCTTTGCACCAAGACTTCCCGTAAATTCAAGGAGAGCCCATCTGGTCGCAGAAAAAGCGGGACACATCCTAGTCCAAGAGAAAATCCAGTACAATTGTCGGATAAAACAGAGACTACAAACTCATATCTCCCAGACGCTTGGGGATTTCTTCAACAGAATTACCAATGAAGAAGACCAGAGAAGGATCCAAAAATGACCTGGGTAAATCCTTCAGATATGAATTCCATGTAGTTAAGGCTTACCAAGTACAAAAATTAAACAGATTGAAAAATCAGAAGGTGATGTACAAGGTCCATCACCCACCAGTAGAAGCAGTAATCAACATCAGCTAACAGCCTCTGAGGAATCAGTATTAAATAAGGGTCTCAACTTCACCACAACCATCAGGTGAGTTCCATACTTGGAAATAATTTCTAGAGTTGAGGAGGTTGCCTTGAACTTCCCTCAGGCTCAGGCGGATGAACTAAGATGGAAGTTGAGACACACCTTGGAGAAGGCCAAGCCGCCCAAGTCAAACATCATGAAACTGGAGAGGCTGGCGATCGGATCCCCACAGGGGAATGACAAAGGCAATGCAACTGTATTGGACAAAACAGATTATACAAGAAAGCTGGAAGACCTCATTAGCAATGGTAGCTACAGCAAAGTAAAAAAGAATCCTACAATGAAAACGGAATGCAAACTGTCACAGATACTAATCAAGAACAATGATCACTTCACACCTAAGATGTATAGGCATATATCACAGCGGTACACCAAGCTATCTCACATATTCGATCTCCCTAAGATTCACAAAGATGGTATTCTGCTGAGGCCAATTGTTAGTTGCCAGGGCTTTGTGTGACACCCTCTGAGTCACTTCCTTGTAGATATAATTAATCCAGTGATCAGAAAGTCACCTTCATATATCCAAAACACAGCCCACTTCGTGGAAATAATCAAAGATGCCCCCATCCTATCCAACCAGATGGTGAGCTTGGACATAGTGAGTTTGTTCAGCAAGGTACCCATGGAGGAGGCACTCTCAGTAGTCAGAGACAGATTGGCCTCTGACTCATCCCTAGAAGAACAGACGATAGATAATCTGATGGAAATGTTGACTTTCTGTACACAAACAACATACTTCCGAATGGGATCACATATATCGACAGGATGAGGGCTTAGTAATGGGCTCACCATTATCACCAGCAATGGTGTATATATAAATGGAATACTTTGAGGAAATGGTATTAGAATCTACATCTCTAAAGCCAACTCTATGGTTATGGTATGTAGATGACACCTTCATACTCTGGTCACACCAGGAAGATATTCAGGTTCTACTGGACCATGTGAACTCAATAAGACCTTTGATACCGTTCACGATGGAGAAAGAGAGTAACAACATACTCCCATTCCTGGATGTTCTAATATCTCGAACAGAGCATAGGCTCAAGACATCCATATACATTAAAACTGAGATTCATCTGAATAGTACCTCAATTTCAACTCCCACCATCCATGAAGTGTAAAGAAAGGGAAAGTCTGCTGCTTACAACACTGAGTAAAAGTCATGTGGCAACATTAGGTAAAGAATTGGTCTGTATAAGTAGTACCCTACAACATAACAATTACCCTGGGTACATAGCAGCAGCCCCAAATAACTGGGATAGATGGATACAAGAGGAGAACAACAATACTCAGAAAACAGTCTGCCTGCTTTATGTGAAGGGGTTATCAGAGAAAATACAAAGGATCTGTGGTCCATATAACATTAGGACAACCTTCAAAAGCTGGATGACACTTTGCAGATATCTCTCCTGAGTAAGACCCCCACCCATAGATGATAACATGACTAAAGACTGTGTGTATGCTATCCCGTGCAGCTGTGTAAAGAAATATAAAAGAGAGACAGCCCACCCGCTTAACGTAAGGCTTTAAGAACATCAGAAAGCTGTAACATGAAGAGAAGTGAAAAAATCAGGTGTGGCTGACCACATATGGAGAGAAAAGGGAGATCACCGCCCTCTGTGGGATCAAGTTGAGATCATAGACAAAGAACATCATTGGAAAATTCGTAAACTTAAGGAATCAGCATATATGCTAGGACACAAAAATCTCTCGAGCCGACCAAGCATAGAAATGAATACAATATGGGAAACAGTAATAAAGAGTGCCAGAGAAAAGCAATACTAACAACAAAAATTGCAATATGAGCTCTGGTAAAAATATGATGTGATCACAGTAAAAATTGCAATATGCGCACTGGTAAAAAACGTTAGCTGAAGATGTTAGGTTTATAACACCCAGAAATTCATACCCAGATGTCCTCAAGGACATATGGTATTAGTTAACTCCAGTGACAGGACCAAAACAGTGTGAATTCAATACCTGATTAAGGCAATGGAGAACTTGAAGAGGGGAATTAACAGGAGATAACTGATAATAGTCCAAATAACATAAATAGTGTGCGTATATATATATATATATATATATATATGTGTGTGTGTGTGCGTGTGTGTGTATATATAATTATCCACAGACTGTTTCGCTGTATCACAACTCCTCAGTGTGGCTAGATGTTTTATTCAAGCTAGGATCAAAACCCAACAGATTTGACATCAGTCAGATATCTTAACTCTAGGCCATCATCGCATGGCATATATATATATATATATATACACACACATACACAAATTTTAAATGTTATTAAGTAGAGAAGAAAAGCTGAGATTCAATGTGAAAATGAATTTGAAATAGTAAAGCAACTAATAGAGTTCCACTAATAAAGATGACTGCATCTTGGTACTAAACACATCCCCATTGTAGAAGATGGAATTCTGAATCTTATTCGAGGTGCACTTTGTTAAAAATTTATTCCAATAGAGCATAAAAGCCAGACAATGTATTGTTGAAAATTCATTGTTCTAAAAAGACAAAACCTAAAGAGTGAGGAGTATAAAATAAAGAGTTAAAGATTTAAACAAATGTCAATGTTTATAACTCCTTTTTACATACAAATATTGATTTCAAATAAAGATGATTTCACTATGATTTAATCTACAAGATAATCTGTTACTATGTGCAATGTCGCAGTACCAACGCCAACTGATAAACAGAACTGATATAGTTGTTTTATTCTTCATTGCAGTGTCCCTACCAATCCAAACAATTTACAGAGAAATATAACTGGCTAATTACATACGCATATTCTATAGCATCCACTGAAGCAGAACTTCTATTCTGTCACGGATTCACCATAGTTTCTCACCTTGTTTATGACAACACATTTTTGTAAATATCAAATAATCGTGTAATCAAATCTGATGCATAAATTTTCTACTACAGTAATAAGAACAGATGCACCTTTTCTGCTGTTGATGATGTTGATGAAGATATTGTCATAAAATTGGTCATCATATAACCCAATTTATAAATTCAATACCTGGGAATTTAGGAGATATACCAAAGGAATACTTATTTTTCTTCCAATCTATCCTTTTGAAATTAGATTTTATCAAATTGTCTATTTAAATTGCTTTTCTTTTTGTTTGGGTTTTATAATGTTCTGGTTGGTTACTTATCCAGTTTTTGTCAAATCAATATATCTACTTACCATAAGCTGTGAACACTGAAATTGTATTTTGTAAAGGGAGGTTAATAGACAGGATTCACCTGTTGATGGCAAGAGAACTAATAAGCCAAAATATTTGCTTAACCAGCAAATATTTATATTATTTACATTCAAACTAATATCCTCATCTTTGTTGTTGCTTTTAAAATGTCTCAGCTGCTGTGTTGTCTAGCCATCTTCAAGTGTCTGAGAAACAATCATAGAATTTTGAACTGAACCCTTTATTTATTTAAAAACTCCAAGAATGGATTGTTCGTATTTTGATGTACATGTTATACATTTTTTGTCATTGTAATTGTGAGTTCAATCTCTGGTCTGGATATGACAGACTCAATAGAAACAAAGCAAGGAGAGTAGTAGTAGTAGTAGTAGTAGTAGAGGAGATGAGATCTGAGATGTGGACAGAGAAACAGGAAGCTATCTCCATAGATTAAATACCAGGAGCAGTTCTAAATTCCCTGAAGGCAAAGTGGGATCAAGAGATACATTCAAAAGGTTAGAGGGACCCTGGAATATTGCGATAGAAATAGATTGGTCGATTGGCACATTTTGTACAGCTTAACCAATTGTGCATCATTTAAAGACAAAACATATTTTGGATTCTAACAATAATTCTTCTTTTGCAAGTGAACATTTTTTGAGAATAACAATGATTTTTTTTCCAGATACAAGTCCTACTATTTAACCCATGACTGGGGGGGAGAAAGATTGATTCATACCATTTCCCAAGGTAAGTGAATGTAATGAATCCAACTGGAATTTGAACTTGTCTCTCTGATTTCTCATTCCAAATGATTGTAACAACAAAAATGAGGATATTAGTTTGAAATGAGAATAATGATAACTCTTCATTCCTGAAGGCAAGTTTTTTACATTGTTGAAACTTCCATATATTACCTGAAATCTTCTAAGGTCACAAACATTGTTAAAATGTTTTCTTGAATAATTATGAATATCAATGACAGAAATTATAATGGCCATTTTTGGTGAGAAGTTCAAAGCTATTGTTCTCATGAAATCATATATCTTGTACATTTATTGTTATATGCTGACCTATGAACACTAATGGGTTATGTCTCAATCCTCACAAATACATGGGACACTATTGTAAGTAGGAGTAATATGCTGTCTAATTAGTGCACCACTAGCAGTGGTTTACCTACTTCATGCTGCTGGCGAGTATTGTATTTTGTTGATGTTATAAAGATTACCATTTTATTTCCAACCTCTGTTTTGGTTATTCCTCATTCAGTAACCCTTTCTAGTTACAACATTTCTAAAAGCTGTCTGTTTAAGATGCAAGTGATTTTCTCAAATCAAAAGTTGCTGCAATTATATATATATATATATATATATATATATATATATATATTAAAATATATTAAAAGATTAAAAAAGATTGTGACTTTTTCAACCATTATAATTTTTTTTTTAAATCAGTATCACCCCAAGCAAGGGAGTAAAGCCACAAAAACACAAGGGGTTACAGGGTGTTGAAGAATTAGGAACAGAAACATTAATGAGTAGAGAGAGAAAAGAGTAATCAGGGGCCAGTAGATAGTGACTGACATTGCATTTATATTTTTGCAGATTAAAATTGGCTGGAAAGCATGGAGCTTGAAGGCATTTCTACAAGTAAGAAGTGTGAGAAAAGAAACTGTTAGTCTTGATCTTACAGCTACATCTAGCTAGCTCAATTGTAAATTGATGAGATCTTGCTGCCAGTCTAGTACCATACTTAAATTCATAGAGACTATGTACCATAGCGAAGAGCTCATCTGAACAATTACTAAGTATTTATAAAAAAGGCACAGAGAGGCAACCTTACAATGATGGGTAAGTGACTGAAACCAAGCCACCAGATTAGGACCAATAATATTGCTGATTTTTCTTTGGGTCTTATCAAGGAGCTCAAGATAAATAGCAAGGGCCCTGGACCATATGTGGCAGCAATATTCTGAGCATGGATGAATGGGAGACTTATAGATAAGAGAGATTCTGGAGATAAAAATTATCTTGCATGACAATATTAAAACTTGCTTGGCAGCTGATCTAGCAATGGATTCAATATAGTCTTTCCATTTCATGTCAGCTGAGAATGTTAGCCTGAGAATGTGCAAGGACTCACTTTTCTGGAGGATAGTATCAGCCATGCTGATGGAAGGCAGAGAGGAGTCTCTAAGACGGTTGTGAGAAGTTTAGTTTTGTAGGCATTAAAATTGACAAGCCATCTTTTGTCTCAGTTAACAAGTCTTGAAGTTGTTTTGTACATCAACTGCCATTTTGACCTGGTTGGACTGATCAGCCTTACTATCAAGGCAGGAATAAATGGTTGTGTCATTAGCGTAGATGCCAAATTGGAAGCTCATGTCATTGGCAAGGTAGTTAATGAAAATTAAAAACAGCATAGGACCAAAGATGGAACCCTGGGGGACACCTGCGTTAGTACAAAAGGATCTAGATGAGTGGCCATTCAGGATAACCTTCATTTCATGATTTGATAGGAAAGACTGGATCAGCTCAAAAATGTGTCTAGAGACACTGTACCTTTTTAGCTTGTGGAAAAATACTGTAGGCCAGACTCTGTCAAAGGCTTTCAAGATACCCAATGCTACAGCCTGGGCTTTAACACTTATATCTAGAGCATGATAGACTTTCATTAAATATATATATTAAAAGATTATAATAAAAATATTCTGTGTCTTGCAAACACAAAAGTCAAAATATAATTACATTGAAGTTATTTTGACTGGGAAAACACTTGAATAGAATGAATCCCTGTGTAATTTTCAAATTGAATTTATAATCAGAAGAAAACCTCATCTTTTAACTTTTCATGTGTCACAAGCCAAAATCTTGAAATTGGATTCAATAAGATGCCACAACTTTGCTTTACAGTGTTAAACTAAGATAATTGGATTTCTGACGAATCTTTGAAAAATTTTTTGCCATGTTGCCCAGATTAAGGAAGAAAGGATCAAATTCAATTATTTAGAATTGGCTTGTGTTGGTTAATATAAGAACTAAGCTTGCAAAATAAGATAATGGATAACAATGAAAATACATCTTAAGTTCTGTGAATTGTGAAATTAGATTACTTTGAAGAAATTCCTTCAGACAAACACCATCTTTGTTGAAAATTTAACTAGGTTTCATTTTCATATCCTTTTCTTGCTTTCTATAATCTCTTGGTGGGGTTGTTCATTATTTAAATGTTAAACTGAATGGTAGACATTAGGTTATGAACAATCAACATCAGATGAAACTGACTCATATCTATATAGTCCTCCATGGTAAAGCCTCAAACATTTATGCTACCAAATGCTGGCAAGATCATCATTTTTGGTTTTCCGCTACTTTTTTAGTCAAACCTATTTTATTTCAAGGAATGGAACAGCTGCAAATCATCCTACAAGTGAAATAAATGAATAGAAAAAGCTGTCAAAATATTTCTAATGATAAAAATACTTCAACACCTATATAATCAATATTATAACATGGAATGAGAGTTGCAGGAGATGACAGATGAGAATTCTAAACCATTCACATCTTTAAGCCAAAATGGTTATGACATGTTTTTTTTTTGGGGGGGGGGGTACAAAATGAAAATTAGTAGAGAATTTGGGTACTGTAAATAATGATATCTTCTTTCCAGAAATATAGACAGAAATTATACAAGGCAATTAATAATTCCAATCCTGAGCAATGGAATAGCTTTAAAAAAAAGTTTGCTTTAAAAAATCTCTTTATAATATTAGTAAGAGTGCATGAAAAGACAATGTCAGAATTTTAAAACCAATATCGCCGTCATCATCATCATCATTTACACTTATATTTTACTGAAAAGTTCTTGATGAGTTTATTTAGTAAAATCAGTTTTTCTTCTTCCAGGCAAAACTTCTAAAGTGGAATCCATTTGTGTCGGAAATAATTTAATTAAAAGAACAGAATAAAAATAATGCTCTATTCTTTCAGTGAAGCAATTTTATAAGCATTTGAAAAAAAAAAAAACTAAAATAACTGTATATACTGTTTGCCAAACTTGGGTGCTTAAAAGTTTCCAGCATAAGAAAGAAGAGTTGGAGTGATCTCAACAGGGAATTCTAAGGAAAAAAGAAATTCTTTTTAGTTATATATTTGGTTTTACTAAAATATGTTGCTACAGTAAAAAATACAAGACACATAAAATGTCGATGGTTTGTGAGCATAACTTTAAGGTTTTAGTATAGAACAGTAAAATGGTGCTGATATGAGTGACTCACATAATAATATTAATCACAGTTTGAGTTACTCAAAATTATCACCCTAATTTCAAGTTTGTATTTTCCTTTTTAAATTAACAATCATTTCTATATAAAGATAAGTATTTTTGTTTTTACAATGATGTTCACCCTATATAAGATTCAAGAGCCACTCAAGGCAGCAGGTCAGGTCACAAGAGAAAGAAGCAGAGTTTATGAGAATTTGTGCGGAAGATAGTGGATGACCCTAGACTTGAACAGGTTAAGATAGTAGTTATCAGGGAAGCATCCACTTGGAAGTTGGTTTCAGAAAGCAGTGATTCATAGGAAGAAGCTGCTTGAGTGGAACTTACATCTCAGCAATGGAATATGAAGGGAATAAGGGTGGTTTGTTACAATGTGAGTAACAATGGCAGCTTGGAGCCATGAAGGTTAGAACTCTTGGAACTAATGAATAGAAACAGGAAGAGACTTGTGATATTCCATCTGTGAGAAAGGGATTGCAGGTTGGAGAATAATTCAATACCCACAAGGATTTTTGTTAGGCATCATATAGAGGAAGACAACTCGGAACTGAAGTATGATAGATTATGAGAACATATCTTGTTGCTGAAGACATCTCATGTGGCTCATTAGGCATTCAAAGGGATTTGCATGTCACACTGCATTTATTGTATGTTTAGTTTTCCTGCAGCAGCTTGACTTTCTGAATGGTGACATCCAATACTGCCATGCGAGTCCATGAGCTGACCTACACTGTAAAAGATATAAGGCAAGATGTTATATTATTAGTGGAGAGTAGTGTTTTTATGATGTCATTTGTGGCTAATGGAGTCTGCCTTTGAAAAGCAAACATGGAAGATTCTTTTCTTCTCTTTTCAGGAAGAGAGCTAATATATTCCATACAGTTACAAGCACGTTTCAATCCAGCATGTACAATTCAGTTATTTTCAAATTCTATAGTACCAGGTGCAATTAATTTCCTCCACTCCAGCCTATCTGATGCAAGATCTTCCCATATGTTAGTGTTGACATTGAACTTTTTAAACGTGTCTTTTGGACAATTCTTATACCATTTTTGTAGCTTGCACTGGGGGCATTTTCCCTGTGCCATTTTGCCATGCAAGACAGTAAGTTTGGTGACTTTAAATGTGTGGTGATTCTATTCTTGCAGAAGTTAAATTTGAAGGATCAGCTTGTCACACCTGATAGCTGTCACATGTGGTCCTAAATATACTGATACCAGTTGTCATTAATCACTGGTTATTTTGTTTACTATTTTCCCTAAACAAAATCTCAAAAGGATACAGGCCCTTTTTTCTCAATGGATTTATTAGCCTTTCGCACAGTCACTGACCTTTTCCTATGTATGGGGACAAATATCATCATCCCTTTGACTTTTGTAATCATAGAAGGGGATCCGAATGCAGAAACCACATTGAATTTTCTCCACAACAGTCTATCAATAGCAGCCATCAGCATTTCTGGTATAGCCATACTTATCTATTATTTGACATTGTCCAACCATTTTTTGCATTGGTGTTCTCTCCTACGTCCACCTTCAACGGTGCCATGCATGATGGTCTTGCACAGGCTGTTGTGCCTTGTAATGTGTCCAAACCACACCATTTTTCTCTATTTGACAGTGATGAGAAAAGGTTCCTGGTGGTCTACAAAATTTTCAATCCTTTTCCACACAAATTTGTTTTTTTTTGTTCCCAATAGAAAATGCCAAGGAGTTTTCTCATGCATTTCTTCTCAAACGCTTGGATCCTTCTCTCTGTATCTTCCAACAGCACCCACATTTTATATCCATATAGGAGAATGGAGACTACCAATGATTTGTACAGTCCATTCTTTGAAAGCTGATTTTGCTCTTCCATGTTCTTGTCACTTTGGTCATTGTTGCCATAGCTGCAGAAATCTGTGTGCGTATTTCCGAGTTGCAGGTACCATATTTATACAAGATTGCTCCTAAGTATTTAAAACAGGACACTTCCTCCAGTGAATTCCCATTCATGGTAATATTGACACAAGTGTTACTGTTTCTGCTATTCACCACTACTTTGGATTTCTCAGAGCTGACCTCCATTCCATATGCTCCTGCTCTTTCAAAAATTTTGTTGGTCAAGTCCTGGAGCTCACTGTTACTATCTGCTATGAGGTCAATGTTGTCTGCAAGATGTAAGTTACAGATTGGTCTGCCACTGATAGACTTTGAAAGATCAATTCAAGGTTTCTTGCATGATTCTCTAGAAAAAGGTTGAACAATGTGAGCGAAAGTGCACATTCCTGTCTCATGCTGACAGTTGTCCAGTAGAATCCTCCTATTTGTTTTCCATGAAGAATTGCGCTGGTGGCATCTTTATATAGAGCCTGGATCACTTGGATAATTCTGTTATCTACATTGAATTCCCTAAGGATTTGCCAAAGACTATCAAAGCCATATATGATCAAATGCTTTCTTGAAATCAACAAAGTTGTGGAGCATATCCTTCTAATGTTGCAGGTGTTTCTCTACACGGATCCTACAATTAACACCTAACTAAAACATCATGTTCGATTTCTTTGTAGTCATACTTGATTCTTTGCTGTTGGCAGCCTTTTCTAAACAATTCCATGGCTCATGATATGAATACTATCTCTATTCATTAATCTGGTTACAAAAGAATAGAAAAGAGGACAAATGCTGATGGCAAGGACTGGATTACGTCGATAAAGCTTAAGTTAATTTCAGATTTGATCTACAATTTATATTTTGCTGATTATATTTTTAAAACTAGAGTTTCACCTTGTTTAAATCATTTTTTTTATTGTTCCTTGAGGCTTGCCACCTCATGACTTACAAGGTTTTATCCTAAACTGGTAATTTCATTAGACAAAAAACAAGAGTCAAATCTGACACATGATAAACTTTTATTCAATTATTTTCACTACTTATGATACTGGAAAGACACTTTTGTGTAAAGCATTTATCAAAGGAACTTCTTATATTTGACCAGCGATAATTCAATTAAAATTAAAAAAAAAAAAATGGCAAAAATATAAATGAAAATTTCAGAGACTGATATACAAAACATAGTCAATAAACAGCAGCATATTTTAATTCTTCATGATTATTAGATTTTTAATGTGTGTGTGTATATATATATATATATATATATATATATGTATGTATGTATATTTTACAGTTGTTATATTGATATGTAATAATACTCTATAATCAGTTTATTATTTCATAACTACAGAAAACCAGTAT
This sequence comes from Acanthosepion lycidas, assembly GCA_963932145.1. Classification (NCBI taxonomy): domain Eukaryota; kingdom Metazoa; phylum Mollusca; class Cephalopoda; order Sepiida; family Sepiidae; genus Acanthosepion; species Acanthosepion lycidas. Next base: position 6,480,622 of record OZ010579.1, read on the forward strand.
CAAATTTTATGTCTATTAGATATTATGGATATCTTATATTAATGCTAGTTTAATCACACTAAAAAAAAGAAAACCATTGCATACTTTATGTTCTTACTATTATTATGTTTATTATATTATTATTATTACTATTATTTTGTCTTATTATTACTATTATGTTCTTACTATTATTATGATATTGTTATGTTCATTATTATTAATGTTACTATTATAGTTATTATGTTCTTACTATTATTATTATATTCTTCTATTATTATGTTCTCAGTATTATGTTCCGAGCATTATTATTAGGTTTTCACATGGGAGTTTTTACATATATTTTTTACAGTTATTATTGATCTAGTCCATTTTTTTTCACCTAGTTGGTATGGTCATCTGACTGAAACATATGGGAACAGTTGACCCATGTTAATAACAAATACAATGCCACCTGGCATCACCAGTGCATGTTAGATGACTTGTTAGATTTCAAGAAGACCTCACAATTAAGAAATACATATAAAAGAGCAGTTACAATGAAAGAATTCAAGCAGAAAGAGTCAAAATATCTACAAGGATTTTTTGCACCATTATTACATTCAACTTTTCAACCTTTTCTTGGTTCTGTCATTACAATTATCACACGTGTATGAGAGGGCTTGATGAATTTACAAAATAAAATCAATTTTAAAATTGCCAGACATATAAAAATATGGTGGTAGAATAGATATTTACCAATCTGAAACTAATGGTAGCATATGGTCACATTGTTGAATCCAGTACGAAAGGAACTCACTAACAATGGCTTGCAAGACTTACTTGTGACTGAATAACAGTAATAAACTACACCCTGTCATAAACATTATATAACATTTAACAAAATGAATTTGTGTAAGGGGTTTCATGCCTACTAGAAAACTCACTTCAAACAAACAAAGTTCTTTTGGATTTAATGGTTGGTGAAGGCAGACACAGAAAGAAAACTGAAAAATAGTAAAGGAAAGTGAGAAGAAAGGACTAATCATCAATTGTAAGAAGACAGAATATGTAGTTGTCAACAAGAGGATTACTTGATTGTTTTTTTATGGCTTATCAACCCTTTTCAGGTTATTTAAAGCCAGAAAACATTTTTAGATTTTTTGGAGATAATAATGGTTTCATGATACACGTTTTACTAATTAACCCATAGCTGTGGGGGGACAGAAGAAGTGCATTTATTCCTTTCCCAAGTGTATTTGCATATAAGTGAATATAGTGAAACCAACTAGAATTGGAAGTTGGTACTCCAATTAACAATTCAGAGTCATTGTCCATTACACCACCTGCATATTCCAAGCTTATAGTGCCTGGTTTTCCCAAGCAGTCACTCATCTAGGTGTTAACCAGACTTTACATTGCTTAACTTCGGTGATCGTGTAAGAATAGGTGTTTCAACGTGATGTAGCTGTAAGCCTTGATGAGAAGTGTAATGTCTTGTTTCAAAATTACAGATAGTGAGGAAGGCTGAAGAATGCATCGGCCAAAACGACCTATTCAAAAGCTAGGTCTGGCACAAAGAAAATATTTTACTAAATATATCTTGGGATAGTAATAACATATCTTAGAATTTCAAACGCTAATGAATGCCGAAAAAATGCATCGGCCGAAATGTAGCTATAAAACCAAAGAGATGAGTCTTCAAGCCATTACATTCAGGCTTATTCTCTACTCTGCAGCATTCATTTTTTATGGCTTATCTACCTTTTGCAGGTTATTTAAAGCCAGAAAATATTTTTAAATTGTAAGATTTTTTTTTTTTTTGAGCTAATAATGATTTAATTCTCCAAACTGAACAATTAAAAATGAAGGATTCAATTGACTTCAGCACCCTTAAATTTCTTGAACCAATTCTTGCTTGTTTTCAGGTGGCAGGAGTTAAGAAAAAAAAAAGTACAATGATTTGACTATAATTACAACTTTTCTCTCAGGTAATTATTCTTCTAATGGAGAATTTTTCTTATTAACCATAGCGTTAATTAAATTACATAGAATATAAAATTATTATTTTACATATTCAAGCAATTTTGTCACTGGTAAACGAAAAAGACAATAAATGACAAAATAGTGATAAAACATTAATTTTGGAGGAAATATAATTAATTTAATCTAAAATGCTTTTATCTAATCAAGAAAAATATTCATAGAATTTTTCCTCTCAAAAACGTTGCCTTTGTAGAATCAATCTGTGGCTTTGTGGACTCACATTTTGGTATTCTAAGAAGAATTATGCCATAAGGCACCAATGGTTTCCCTCCGAAATTGATCAATTGGCATTGATTATTCAGTTTTATTGATTCTTCTTTTATATGTCATATCCCTTCAGGATGTGTGGGTGAGCATAGATGCCGTGGACTTCCTACCCATCATAGCTCTAAATAATCTCTATATTTTACCATCTTTGTACATAAAGTAATTAGTTGCTGTTTCTTTCTACCTCCTCTTGCAATATCCTGTTCGTATCAGATTCTCCAAACCTTCTTTCCTCATTATGTGTCCCAGAAGTTTCAAATAACTTTTTCTGAGTACAAGTGTCTACTTTGCTCCCATTTTCCTTAAAACTTCTTCATTGCTCACATGTTCTGTTCATGGCATCCTCAGCATCCTTCTGTAGAACCATATCTGTGTTGCTTCACACCTCCACTTCATCAGTGAGGAAATTGTCTCACGTTCACTACTGCATAGAAGGATTGATGTTACATAAAAGTTCAGCACTCTTTTCTTTGTTTATACTGAAGGATTCCAGTTCCTTAATACTTTGTTTAGCTTTGGGAAGGCATTTTTAATGATTCCAATGTGGATTGGATTTCTGTGTCATACATTCTGTCATCTGTTAGACTTTCCAGATGGTTAAATTTCTGTATGTTCTTGATTTTGACATGATTGCATAAATTAATTTGCAGCTTGAGAGCTGAGTCAAACTTTTACCATTTCTAGTCACACCCATATCAGACCCCACCACAAAGTTGATGAGTAGTGGTTCCTAGTTTATCTGATTTACACAAGAAAGTATTTGCTTTTCTTCTCTTTTGATAGAGAGCTTTATTTGCTTTGTGAAAGAATGCAAAAAATAAAGAGAATATTGTAATATCACGATTTCAAACCAGAAAATCCACCCTCTGCATTTGAAGAACTAGCTGGTTTTGAAAATGAATTAATTGGCATAGTAGATAGAATAAGGTTTAGGAAGTATGAAAGTCCTTTCCAAAAAAAAAACGCCCAACTGCAGAATTAAAAGAAATCAGAAAAACAAAACAAATTTTAGTTAAGGGTAACAAAAAGATGTGTATAATGAGCCTGAAAACTTAAAAAAAGACTTCCGATGAGGTAACTAAATTTTACAGAAAAGCACCTGATTCTTACATTAAAAATATCAATAAGGAAGCTAAGAATATTTCAGTCAGGTTGGGTGTTAATGATAATGTCCAAACATTGTATGAAAACAAACAAGCTTTCCAGACAACTAAGGACCATAAAGAAAATTTTTGTAACTGCCATCAATTCCGTCTAATAAATCCAATGAAAACTGAGTTGCGTATTATAAGCCAGAAAATTATACAAAAAATATGTGACTTGCTGAGAATGGCTATGCAAGTTAATCAATGGCAGAAGACAAATGAATATATCTCCTGGTTTAATAGCATTGTGAATAAAGACAAAAATGTATTCATCAAGTATGATATAAAAGACTTCTATCCATCGATTTCAAAGAAAGGATTACTGGAAGAATGATATTATGCCAAAGGCTTCCTAGATATTCCATTGGAGCAGACTGATATAATATTAAATTGTTGAAAATCTGTTTTGTTTCACTGAAGAAGCATGGGTCAAAAAAATTGAATAAAAAGATGCCTTTGATGTACCACAAGGATCATTTGATGGAGCCAAGGTTTCAGAACTGCTGGGTGTCTTTATATTGAGCAAAATTAACAAAATTGTTTATATAGATAGCCATGGTGAAAATAGATATGATGGGTCGATTATTGTGCCTGATAATAAGAGAGCTAATAATGCTATTACAAAAATGATTTTTAAGCTCTTGAAGAGCTTAAAAAGCTTTTTTGTAATAGCATTATTTTGTAATAGCATTATTTTTTGTAATAGATGTCAACTTTGAAATTACAGTTGAGATGAGCACAAAAATTGTTCAATATTTAAATGTTGAAACAGGCACAGTTTCCCCCTTATATGAAACCAAATACAGTGTTAAAATATATAAACTCTAAATCCAATCTTATCTGGATCATAAAAAATTATTAAATGAAAGGTTTGAGATAATGTTTAAATGTAGCCATATTAATAAATACATTCTAGGCCTTTACAAACGGGATGAAAGTTAACAATGGGGAGTGGAAGGAAGAAAAAAGTTAGAGAAAAGAGAAGAAAGTGGGGTGAGAAGGAAAAAGAGAAATTTATTTTTCTTTGGTTTTTTTTTTCTATTTTGCCATAAACTTTCCAGTTCAGTGACGTTTCCAGGTAGCCATAAACTTTCCAGTTCAGTGAAGTTTCCAGGTAGCCATATCAGGTTGAAGGGCATTGGATAATGTATTTTGCCTCACCACCTAGTAATATTTTGTAGCTGAAGCCTGGGTAGTGAATAAAGTAAACAATTTATTCTTTTTATGGTATTAATCTGATCTACATGTTCTGTTCTGAATGGTGCATTGAGCACTTTTTGAAATATCCATGTTTTGCCTGGAATTGTTCCTGCCTAGTACATATTTAGGATATATATATATATATATATATATATATATATATATATCCACACACACACAGAGGTGTACCCCAAAAGGTGACATTACTGTAGTCTAACAACATCGTCAATTCTAGCTCAAATGATCTCAAATTTTAATAAAAGGTGAAAAAAATCAACAAAGTTGACTGTGTGAACTTATCTCATTGAGAATCTACCAGGAAGATGGACTAGGCATGTCAGTAATAATGATAATGTGCTGTTGAAATGGCCACCACGTTCACCTTACTTGACACCATGTGATTTTTTTCTTTTTCTATGAGGCTATGTGACAGGTCTATATCGCATCCTACTTCCTACAAGCCTAGAGTAACTTAAGCAGAGAATCACTGAGGGGCTGAAGAATGCTATGCAAAACATTCTACAGTTTTTTTGGCAGAAGTTGAACTACTGACTTGTGTCACAGATGCTGTGCATATTGAACATTTGTGTAACTTTGTTATAAAATCTATTTGAATTTTGATAAATAAATCATTTATTGTTCAATATGAAGCCTATTTAATTTTGTTTGCCTGGGACATGTAGTTACTCAGATATTCACATTTTTAAATGGTGTCAATGTTTTGGGGACACCTTTGTATGTGTGGGTGAGAGAGACTCTTTATTTATTATATATATATAACTGCTTCATCCAACAAGTGAAATCTGTATTAAAATGATTTCACATTATAATATATACTGATGAACACTGGTAAAAATGTTGGAATTAGAAAAAAGTTAATACAATAAAGACATATACAACTATCTCAGTTATTAAGTTGGTTCTAGTATTTGGGCCCAGGAAAGATTCAGGACTGAAATTTTTTTTTTATTTGAAAAGTTAGCTCATACAATCTTGCTCTTGAAATTTTCTCCCAGTTTCTATCCTTGTACCATACATGCTTAATCAAGATTAGGAGCAAAAAATAACTGCCAAGAAAACAATATCTTAGAAATGTTATAAACTGAGGAAAGTTTAATAATTTTAACAAATTATGTCCAGAAAAGTCAGAACTGTCTTCACAAGAAAAAAAAAAAAAATTCAGATAGTTTCAGGAGTTATTTTCCATTTTTCTTGCTTCTTAACGAAATGCTTGCTTCACCATTCTTCAGTCATTTCATTAAATTATGGGAATTCAGAATAGAGGAAATACTGCATTCACAATTTAAGAATCTAACTTCCTTGGAGAATTCATTTGGCAAGTAAAATTGCGATGCTTAAACAGAGTTCTTTTCTCTAGATTTTCTCTCTTTTCCTCAGCTTCTAACTTTAATCTACAGTTTGATGATGGCTTTGAGCAAATAGTAATAATAGCAAATTACTTTCAAAGTCTGAAATGATAATGTAGTTTGCTTTCTAACTTTGTTACTTTTTCTCTTCAAGATAAATGATCAAGTCTAGTTCAAAGTGACTTGTTTATTTTAAATTAATATAAACAGCAAAACAACGGGTCTGCTTTAACTTAAAAATTAAAAAATATTTTAATAAACATCAACAATAACAACAAAATTTTAAAGATATTTATAATTATTAAACTAATAGGCATGATAATAAATTTAAATTCTATTCTAAGATATTAAAACAATTTAACCTGTTAAACTGAGAACTGACCACTTGCTGATAAATTAGACATTCAAGTATTACACTGGTAAATATGAACTTTGGATTCAGTGGGTTTTACTACATGTGATAAGTAAAAAAAAAAACTCAAAACAAAAATACTAAGCTTTATTTAGCTAAATAAAACTCAGCTACAAAATAAAAGGGAGGTAAGTCACAGATTATATTGCCCGTGTGGGTGAGTTTATTGCTCATACAACACAAGTGTAGGATATCACATCCTTCACTCCTTGAAAAATTGTGGTGTCACCATCCACAATGATCTGGGGGTCTTGTCATTCATCTGGATCTCCTTATCTGTTGGATCTCAGCAACATCTTCATTACATGTTGTGCCCTCCTCTGGTATAGGAACAATCTGCATACTCCTATCTTGTTCCACGGTGGGGAGCTCAGGGGTTAACTATTTCAGGGCAGGGTGCCAAATCTCAAACAGATACAGTAGACTCCCTTTCACCTCGATATCTTATGTTGGCGTATGTTGGATTACTGTCGAGGAGTTTGGCTTGGTCCACACATGGATCAGTTTTACAGTGACGAGCAACATGGAAATGCAAAATTCCAAGTAAATGTCAGGTATGTTACACAACCTAATGTTTAGATAAATCACCTTGCGCATAACACTGTTAAATCGTTCAACCCATGTGTTCCAGGTTGGGTGGTATGGAGTGGTTTTATATTGGATTACTGTAGAGGAGCTTGACTTGGTCCATATAAGGATCAGATTTACTGTTTCTTACAAACTTTTTTAATAGTATGGGACCTGGTAACATTAGACAGGATGGCAGTAAACTCCCGAGTGATTGAGTGGCACACGAATGCAAAGCAGTGTTCATTAGGATTGGAATTTGTTCAGGTACACAGCAATGGATCTTATAGAGAGTTTAACACTTCAGGAAGCACCAATTTCCAGTATTTTTCAGGTATGTTACATGATCTAGCAGTGAGATGAATCACCTTCCATATAAAGCCATTAAATCATTCAACCTGTGTGTTCCTGGTTGGGTGGTATGGAGTAGTTTTTGTTGCAATTGCTTATTAGGAGAAAAAGAGAGAGAGTTTCTCAGTTTCTCAGACATGAAGGATGCACCTTTATCCATCTCGTCTAAGCTGAACAATAGATCTAGGAATTTAATTACTGATGTTCTGAGCAGGTTTTGACATGGGAAGACGAATGGAAACTGTGAGTATATGTTAATTACTACTTTTTTTTACCTACTCCTCTCTAACAAAATGTAGAAATTCGAGTAATTCCTTGGTGGCATAGCTCATTGTGAATGTCGGTGAGGGTTGAAGTGGTAATGGCTGGACAAGTGTAAATGTGTCTCTTTGCCAGGACGGTATTTTATCATATAGTCAAATGCGGCAAGTTCTAATCGCCACACCTGAATCTTTTTTTAACCATTTTTAATTTTGGTACACCTTTTGTTGTTAAATATGAAGGCCACCAATTTTTGGTCAATATATGAGGACCAGCCACTGCTGCTATTGAATTTGACAAAAGTTTGGACCATCATGTATGAGTGTAATGTCTGTGCTTTGAGCATCTTTTACTTGAGCAGGATAGGGAAATCCCTGGAAAAAGCATTTATGTTTCATTTGATAGGTCATGGCTACTGCTGGTTTGTCAGGTTTGACCAGTGGTTTATAACAATTCTCACATACCTTTGTAGGTTCCAGGTTGACTATTGCTGCCAACTGAGCTTCTGAAGTACTGTAAAAGTCATTATTTCATTGGGCTAAGTCCAATGTAGAAGCTTGAATATAAACTGTTTGTATGTCCAGAGTCTTATTTTCCAGGGGACACTGCTGTATGGGATGAGAACCTCTGCCTGTAATGAAGGCATCTCGCATAGCTTCATTGCCGCATTCTTCAGCAGTATGGTCTTTGAAGTTGCAGTTTTTCCTCAACTTTTCCAACTCCCTGAAAAACTCATCCAGTGACTCTCGGATTTTGTCATCTCATAGCCAACACGTGCCTTGTGAAAACCACATTAGGTGTTTTAACAACTAAGTTATCCAATTTTTGTGTTACCATATCGAAATCTGTACATCCTTCTATATATTCAAACACACTAGAATGCATACAGCTCAAGAGGGCCTGGTAATTGTTAGGAGCAATTCTTTCCTTGTAATCGTTGAAATAGTTCAACAGGATGGTTTGTCAATGGTGATAATCTCTAGCAACTGTTGGTGAACAGGGGCCAATATCCAAGTGCTTTTGCTTTCACGCGATTTCCATGTTTGTTTTTGTATTTGTTTAGCTATTAAGTTGGTGCAAAAACAATGTCGTTTTCTCACACGTGTTACTATGTGAGAAAAAGACGTTATTTTTGCACCAACCTAATAAATAAATTGTGATAAGTAAAAGAAAACTCAGAACAGAAGTAAAAGTACTAAGTTTTATTTAGCTAAACAAAACTTAGCTACAAAATAAAATGTGTGGAGGGAGAGTATATAGCCCGTGTGAGTGAGTATACTTGCTTGTACAACATGAGTGTAGGATACCACACTACAATTAATTAACAATACAGCATGCAATTAACTTGAAAAAAAAAAAAAAAAAGAGAGACAATAACTGAAGTACAAAAACTTTCCTTTATAACTATTAACATATGTTGTTAAGGCATCATACGTGAATGATGGTTTCCCAAAGTACGAAATGTGAAGGAGTTATTTGAAGCTACATATTTGTTTCAAATTTCATCAAAAGATTGGACCAACTGAATGATGTTTGGATAAAAAGCAATGATAATTCGACAAAAGAGATCTACTCTTAATGTATGTAATAATAAGAAAAGTAATGATAATAAAAATAACGATACTAATAAAAAGACACAATGTTGCATTCTCAAACTCGGAATATTATTAAAAGACTCCTTTCAGCCTAACCAAGGTGGGATGACAGAATAAGTTCTGATCATTTGTTCAGATTTTGGGAAGTGAGTCAGGTTGAAAATTTTTCATCACTCTCTTGTAATTCTGTTCATTTTTGTGGCTCCTCTTAATAACTGATGAAGGACTTGTTAGTCTGTGGCAAAATTGTATTTTTTGATGTCATTAAACTAAGAACACAATATCTAGTAAAAAAGACGTTTCACAAAATTCAAAAAGTTTTTTTTCTCTCTCTCTTCATCTTTTCAAGATTCAAAGACATCACATTCTCTTGAATGACTAGAAATTATAATGAATGAACAATTACATTTGGATTTATTTCTCACCCTCATTATATTCTGTTGTGGTAAACCCTCCTACAGTAGAATGAACTCTTCCTCCTCTCATAAATACTAACTGCAAGAGTCGGTTGGGAAGGGGAGACAGTGTTAACCTACCGTTCGGACGTACACCTCTATCTACTTATTACTAACACTCTTGCTTTGTATATATCTGTTATTTCAATACACTTGTTCAACCTACCTTCATTTTCTGTGTCTTTCCTTCTGGTCTCTAAACAGGCCACAACACATTCCAAGATATTGTTCAAATTCCCATTTAATTCTTGAATGTAAATACTTCAGAATTAGACCACACTTGTATCTTTATCTTTTTTGGAACTTAACATTTCAGTTGATATTTCTTGAGTTTTCCTATACTGCTTCAATTCCAAGATTGAGGATCTGCTTTTTTATTATTATTACTTGAGTTTCATTTTTGTTTTTAACATTCCAATTTGTACAACACAAGGTACCAATCAATATTTTCTGTATTGAAAAGACAAAAACAATCCTTAGTAAGGTAACATTTCCAAAGGCAACTTAGAAATTTTCTTGAGATGTTTGCAGACATTTGGAAATAGATCACTAATCAAAAAAAAAACAAAAAAACAAATTCAGATTAAAAGATATAAAAAAAAATGAAACTCTGCAGTAACCAGGTATTGAAGTCACAACTCTTTGGATCCAATCAACACTTTTATCCCTCTTGCAACGTGTCCTTGAGGACATCAGTATATGAATTTTAGAACGTATAAACCGTTTTTTACCAGAGCCCATATTGCAATTTTGTTGCTGTTATTACTTTTCTCTAGCATTTCATGAAATTAGAACAATCTACCTCGGTGGACAAAATAAAGGGTTCAGTTTAAAATTCCAATCACCTGAAGAAGGCTGGAGTGTACAACAGCTGAAACATTGTGAATATGGCAATAAAGATGAGAACAACAGTTCAAATAATGTAAATAATTACAATATCTCATCTCAATCCATGATAATCTGAAATAAATGTATCTCTTCTAAATAAAGGCATTTTATCTGATTGTTATGGGATCTTACCCATAATAATAATAATAATAATAGTAATAATAATAATAATAATGGACTATCCCATACTTAATAAATACTGCACCTCAGGAGTAGGCAAGGTAGGAGTCAGTAGTTCAAGTCGAGTCAAGAGTCGAGTCAGAGGCAGTCCGAAACAGAGTCGCGTTCAAACAATTACTGCAAGACATTGGAATAGTGATACTGGTCGAGACTTCATTGTTCTCTCTACTAAACCTGATTGTTCGTACTAACACTTTCTACTTCTCTGTATATATTCCTGTTTGTAATATATCTGTGTTATTCCATATCCGCCTTCGAGTTCTCCTTTATTGGTTTTATTGCTTTCGTGGACTATCACCCTGGTACAAGGAACTGGACCATACCTGTGTTCGAGTTGTTCTTTATTGGTTCTACCTTGGACTATCACCGTGGTACAAGGAACCGGACCATAACAAGTGGTCCATAACACTGATGAATGACAAGCAATATTTATTTGATATTCCTAAGTGGTCACTCATCTAGGTAGTGAACAGGCTCAACATTGCTTAACTTTGGTGATTGTACAGCAATTGGTGTTTCAATGTCAGCTGACATAGAAAGGACACATAAGTATAAATTGAATTACAAGTTTTAAAAAAAACCCCCAAAACAAAACTCAAATCTAATTTGATTGAAATAAGGTACTCTATTCTCAGGAAGTAGAAGCCTTTTATTACATTTATTAATTTAATTGTGGACGTAAGTGTTATGGTTAGTAGTTCAGAACATGAAACTGAAGAGCTGCGTTCGAATGTGTCAAGTTTGTTGGATTTACCTTCATACAAATAAGGTATGAATCAGCTATGGGTTAAATTGCAGAGTAGACAGGGCTCCTTAGCAGTGGTTGGCAACCTGTCTAGGAGAAAGACAATTCTGAATTCAAAACTCAGCCACCTGAACCTGTATGAAGAGAGACATTGAGGAGGTTGCAGATGTTATATTCCAACAACTATGGTTAATTACACTGAAGAGTGATTATCCAGAATGCTGTTGACACCAGTGGGTATTGGGGAAGGAAGGTGTCACTTTTCAACTTCATAAGCACGTGTCCAAAGTTCAAAGGTTGCTTCCTTAATTAAAGTTTTAACATTATTAGCAAACACTGATGTGAATGATCAGTGACCAAGAAACAAAAAAATATTGACTTTTAAACATTCATTTAAATAATTCATTTTTTTCCTATGTATTTTTTAAAAACATGCTGAATTATGTATATTATTTACATTATTCAGACTATTGTCCTCATCTTTGTTGCCATATTTATTACGTTTTGGCCATTGTACACTCCGGGCTTCTTCAGGTGATTGGAATGTCAAACTGAACCCTTTATTTTGCTCACTGGGGTAGACTGTTCTAGTTCCACGTGCTATGTTTAATGGATGTCAGTTATCAATTATCTCGTGTTAATTCCCCTAAGTTTCGAAATGTTGTAATAAATATGACGACAAAGATGAGGACATTAGTCTGAATAATATAAATAGTGTGCATAATACCTCATCTTAGAAATATAGACAGATAATGCTGAATTATGTACCAATTCTGAATTTTCAAATTCCTACAAAGCTGAACTGATAATAAATCTTACCAAAATAGGTCAACCAAAATCCTTGGAAGTTGCATAGTGGCCCATCAGGATGCAATCCACCCTGAAAAAAAAAAAACAAAAAACAAAAAAACATTCAGATTATTTTTGAAGTAGATTCTGACAATGAGGATGGATAAAATAACCGAATTTCACAAATGCTTGAATAAATAAACGTTAAACATTGGAGACATTTTAAGGCTTTCAATCATTGGCACTTCTGTTAAAAAAAACAAATTTTCAAGAATAGAGTCAGCAGAATTCTGAAGAGGTTGGAGGAAAGATTTGAAATATCAGAAGAATGGAAATAGGTCAAGGAAATAGGCCAGAATTATTCTGGAATTACCAGAAGTGGAAGGAAAAGAATTTCTTTCAGCATGAGATTTCTGTAGAGAAAAATGGTGAAGAGGTGGGGGGCTCAAAAAGTGCTGTGTGGTGCTTGCCAACAGGCCAGCTAATTTTTTCTTCTTCGGTTGCCTGAAGGAAATAGATTGCGTGGCTCCCTTTCTTGGTTGTTACACTGGGCAGTTGTGAAACAGACACCAACTCAGCCATGCCTATTTCAACTTCCTCTTTGTCCATCTATCAATCCGTACATCCAGCTCTATTGCATGCTGTCTGTCGAATGGCTTTGGTTCTGTCATGCTGCTGGCACCCCACTTTTTATGCTATTCCAAGATGGCCAAAATTTGCATGTGTGCAAATATCGTCTTGTTTTGGATGAGATAGGCATGCATAAATTGTGTCTTCAATAGTGGCCATATTTCTTTTTGTCATCACTTTGCAGGCAAGACACGTTTGCGCTCGCTTCGAATTCTGAGGTAAGTTGTGTCTTTCGTCACAATTTCCAATGGAAAAAAATGTTCCTATTCCTTGCGTTGTGACAAGAAACTGCTAAAATTTAAAAAAAAATCTAAACAAACGTATTTCAATGAAGACCAATCTTGAAGGCTTTAGTTTTGCTTCTTTACATTTGCTGTTTATATTAAACACCAGATACAAAATCAGATTTTCAGAGAGACAATGCATCAAATTAAGATATAGATAAATTCCTCAATATCTAAACATATCTATAAATTTAGCCAATTAAATTATCTGATAGATTTTATCAATTTCCAAGACTGTTCTAAAGTTACAATAGAGTTTTCTCAAGAGAGAAAATAGGTTAAATTTCTGTTTTCACACGGTGGTAAGTGAATCAGAAAATAAAAAACATCAGTGTACATAATATGTTTCTATTACACAAGATAAACATTGGTGAACTTGCTGATTGGTAACCAAAATGGCTGCTCAAATTCTAAAACTTATGTAAAAGAAAAAAAGATAACATTAATTCCTTCAAAGTAAATAGAAAAACAAAAGGTACAAAAATGTTCAATATAACACACCAAATTCAGTCTGAATTTCTAGGATAAAGAATTATCATTATTTTGATTATTTACAAAGATTCAATTATTGTCTATCTTTGTTGTTATTATCACAATATTTCAACCATTGTTCTCTGGCCTTCTTCAGATGTCTGTTAATCTAGGTAACCTGAAGGGATTTAACTTAATTGCTGACCATGGATATCTTGTTTTGTTCTTATTTAGTACTGCTCAGTTATTGCTTGTCTTTTTTCCACTGAGTCTAAGTCTGTACTAACTAATTGAAGTCACAATTGCAATTATTTACATTGTTCGGACTGGTCTCCTCCTTTTTGTTGCTACATTCACAATGTTTCGGCCTTTGTATGCTCTGGTGATTGGAATTTTGAACTAAACCATTTTTTCGAACTGAATCATTTTTCATCCTAGTTTTTTCATTCAAGTTCCACGTACCATGCCTCTTAAGGATGTCTCAGTTATTTCCCTTTAACTAAACTCTCCAAGTAGCCAAGTAGCCAGGTATCGAACTCACAACTCTTTGGATCGAACCAATGCTTTTATCCACTGAGCAATGTGTCCTTGAGATCATCAGTGTATGAATTTTAAGGACATATAAATCATCTTTTTTTTTTTTTTTTTTTTTTTTACCAGAGCTCATATTGCAATTTTGTTGATGTTGCTTTTATCTAGCACTTCATGTAGCTAGAACAGTCTACCCTGGTGGACAAAATAAAGATTGTGAATGTGGCAATAAAGATGAGGGCAACAGTCTAAATAATGTAAATAATTACAATATCTCATCTGAGAAATAGAGACAGATGTCACAATTACAATGTTGTCAAGTCCATCGAGCAACATTTTAATCCACTTCGCTACTGTCGCATGGGACAATCATGAATCTAGAATTTGGAGACTTAAACCCAATGTTCTTCTATCCTGCTGCTGCTGTTACACATGACTGCATTCATAGATACCTGAAGAAGATCGGAGGGCACAGTAGCTGAAACATTGTGATGATAAAGATGAGGACATTAGTCAAAAAGTAAATAATGTAAATAATAAGCCACCCAGTTCCAACTATATAAGCAAATCAACTATATAGTCATGAGGCAGTTCAAACAGTTAAAAATGAAAAATTCAAATAAAAAAAAAATATTATTAGTTTCTGAATAAAACTGAGAAATTCATCAGTTAAAATTGCAGAAATAAGGAAAAAATTATAATGTGTCCTGATTATCTGAGAAAATCTTTTTCAGCAGGATGTAATCAAAAACCTACCTAACATGATATGTGGCATGAGTCAAATTTTCTCTTTTCAATATATTGGAAACATACAGTTTCTTTCAAATTTAACAGAGGAAATGAAAAGTCAAGCTAGGCATAGAGCTCTATCATCCACAATGGATTGGAGGGTCTTCATGTTTAAGGTCAAAAACAAGATGGACACATGTGGTAAAGACATAACATCCGTGGCTGAGAGTAAGAAGTATTTTAAACTGTCATATGTAGTCAGAATGGTTGAATTTGTCCAGTAGGTCAAAGACATCTTTAACTACAATCCCAGCAGGTCAAAGGTTATCACCAAGCAATTCAAGTGAGTCCACTATCAAATATAATGGTGAACAAACACATTTGGTACAATTCCTGCACAAGGAGGATGCCACCTTGGAAGTGATGGTCAACATGAAAACCACCTTTGATCACAGTATTAAATTCTTAATACCATCTCTGAAGATGAGAGTATTTTTTTTAACAAAAGTCAAATATATGTACATTTATTTTGTTTTTTGTTTGAAATAAACTGATCTTTCCTATTGAAGATAATTGCCTGATGTAATCTGTACTCGAATTATTTTTGCATGATAGATAAGTTCTTTCATCATGTATAGCTAGCACCATTGTTAGACTAACAAGTAATGAAACAAACCCATTTCATAATTAGTCTGATTTTAGGCTGAATTAGTTGCATCTTTATTCAAACAAGGATCAAAGAAATATTCTGACCTCAAATGATTTTGCTATTTTTTTTTTCCTCAGACTTTCCTGTTCAAAAATGTCTTTCATACAGAGGAATTCTGCTGCCATTTCAGCAAATCCATTCATAAAAAGTTTTCTTGTCGAGGAAAAGAAAAATCTTTGTGTTGCACAATTGCATGTGAATGATTAAATCTTTTTGCTCTCTTTGCAGTTTTTAAGAAATCTGCAATCATTGTAAAAGTGAAAGCTGAAAAGAAAACTTCTGAGCTGTGTCTAGCTTTCATTCATCAAATGGAAAGATACACACAAATGAACGTAAAGCACAGTTCAGGACCAAAGATCAGCAGAGTAGAGCCTAAAGCGAAAGGTCATGACAGGGATATGGTCAGTACAGTGAACAAGGCAAGAATTCTTAGCTGTTTGATGGGGGAGGGGGTCAGCATTTCTGATAAACTTGAAAACTTAACCTATCCAAAGATTCAAACTAGTCAGAGAATCAACATTAAGTGCTTTCTGCATGGTTGAAGCACCTCATTAAATTATACATATTCTAGTGTATGGCTGTAGTCATTGTGTGTCTTTTTGCTGCATGAGTCAATTCAAGCAGACTTTTATTGCTAATCATGGATACTAATAGTGTTTGCAAGTGTATCATATAAAACAAAATGGTGGTTTGGGGCAGGGTGTAATTGCCTGTGGAAGGAAAGATTTCCATTTTAGTTGAATTAAATGGCTGGAATCTTTAGCCAGCAGTCAGGGTGAATGTGCACTTCTTTTGTCATTACTAAAATGAAACAAATATCAAGTCAATTGCAGTTAAAAGACTGGTGCAATACAATACCTCAACTCTATTTGACCTTGTAGCAGACTAACATCTGTAAACATTAATTTCAGCTGTCATCATGCATATTTGGTGGCATTTCTTTCTCTTAGCTACCCTAACTGATCCAATTATTTGGGGGACAAATTTTTATTAATAAGTGAAATTTCCAAGAAGGGCTTGATGCATTCCTTTGCCCCCTTACTCAAAATGTTACTTTTGGATCTTAAATAAGGAAGGGAGGGTTAGAATAAATGGAGGGGGGGATTCTAATAAGTCAGAGACAAGGTGGAAAAACTGAGGATTGGGTTGGATTAAGAATGAAAATAAATGTGGTTGAGTTGAAATCAGTCTGAGGAGGGTGGAATTTCTTTTAAAAATGGAATAAACAGGGGAGATACAATCATGACAAACCCAAGAAGATTACTTTTCATTTGAACCCAAAAACAAATTCTATGATTTCTAAATATTAGGTTGGTGCAAAAATAATGACGTAATAATGTCGTTTTTTGATGTATTTTTCAACGTCAAAAATCGATATCATTGCGTCATTATTTTTGCACCAACCTAATAGAATGAGGGTTGGAGTTGATGTACAGAAAATAAATTAAAGTAAATTTGAAATCCCTTAAATAAAAGGTGTGAATATATGTTAAGGAAAGGTAGAGAGCAAATCCAGCTACAACGGGAGATGCAATCAACTGGAATTCAGAACACATACATTTTGGGAGGGTGATAGTGCAATAAATAAACAAGCTCTATGCAGCACACATGTACCAAAGAAACATTCTATTTGGTGTCAATAGAAGATTCGTTTCGTTTGTTTTGTTTTACGGCATATCAACCTCAATGGGTTATTTAATGCCAACAACTTATTTTCCTAGTAATATTTTGTTTGGTCAAAAATCTATTTCTTCTAATATTTTGTTTGGTCAAAAATCTATTTCTTCTAATATTTTGTTTGGTCAAAAATCTATTTCTTCTAATATTTTGTTTGGTCAAAAATCTATTTCTTCTAATATTTTGTTTGGTCAAAAATCTATTTCTTCTAATATTTTGTTTGGTCAAAAATCTATTTCTTCTAATATTTTGTTTGGTCAAAAATCTATTTCTTCTAATATTTTGTTTGGTCAAAAATCTATTTCTTCTAATATTTTGTTTGGTCAAAAATCTATTTCATGTAATATTTTTTCCTCAAAAATGTATAGTTGGTAATATTATTTTCAAAAACGTATTGCTGGTAAGATTTTTTTTTCAAAATATATTGCTGGTAATAGTTTTTTTTTTTCTTCAAAAATTTATTTCTGGTATTAAAACCTATTTTTACACTTTTATAATACTTTTTTACCTCAGTTACCTTGGAAACACCAGCAATTAAGAGGTAGTGACACGCTCCTCAAAACCTCCTGATCAGAGACCTTGCTGTTGGATGTAGTTTATCGTCTTACCCAGGATGCGGATGCAGTTTGTCGTCATACCCAGGACAAATGTCAATAGAAGAGAAATTAACTTTCAGTTAACTTTTATAACTAAGCTTCCTCTACCTCTGAGCAGGTGGTAGGTGGGATCAAACTGAAAAAAAAAAAAAAAATGTACATTTGCTTATTTTGTTATGGGCAGAAAATAAATCTTTTGAACTTTCATTCAAGTTTGGATATCTTAGAAAATTATGGATGAAAAATTTCTCTCTACAAGACTTGAGAACTTATCAAAATGACTAGTTAGAAAGTTAATATCAGATGCATGTGTGCATGAAATATTTAGAATTATATGAAATAAAATTAAGCACCCTACCCACCAAAAAATTAAAAATATTAAAACAAAATAACGAAAATTAGAAACATCTAAAGAAAAAATGGAAAATATTATATAGATAAATAAATAAACAGACCATGTACCAAGAAACATTTTATTTGGTTAAATGTCTTGTCTTTTAGTAAGTTTAGTGCTAATTAAAGAGGAATTATCATTCAGATTTATAACAAATAAGCAATGTACTGAAGATATATTCACTTAGTATAGTATGTTAAGTCACTTGTTTTCAGATATGTCTGTTTGCAAGGATGATGAGCAAATCCCTGTTGTTGATGCATGGACTTTACACTCTCTCCTAGAAACTGTATGATCAGCAGTTTGAACAAGGCCAGTAAACCTAAACCTTTAGGCATGGAGACTTGTGACTTCCTGCTTATACAACTATCAATGACTTCTGAAGACATTTGTCTACTAAATTTCACTCACAAGGCTTGGGTCACCTATAGTACTTTTCAATGGACCCACATGCTAGGATTGTCTCCTATCTAGAAGTGATCTCCTTGACAACTCTACCTTGAATTCAAATATAGGTCTCATAGTTGGAATGCTAAGACAGGCCCCCATAAACATGGAGAGTAGAATATGAACACTCTTCCCTATGGATTGAATAAGGAGTTCAGTTCAAAATTTCAAAAAGGTTATTAGGTACAATAGACACCTGATGAAGGCCAAAGAGTGTAATGGCTGAAATATGAACAACCAAGATGAAATGAATCACCTGAATACAAATATATACAATAAAAAATGATAGTAAAAAAATAAATAAAAAAAATAGTATTAGGTTGGTGCAAAAATAATGTCGTTTTCTCACATATGTTACTGTGTGAGAAAACGACATTATTTTTGCATCAACCTAATAATTAATAGTAAATTTTCAACACTAATACATCTAATACCCCTAGTAGCACTTAAGCATTTCAAATAACTTCAACAAAATCTGTCTATATCTCTGAGATGAGGTGTTATGATGAACTGTGTTATTTACATTATTCAGGCTGTTATCCTCATCTTTCGGACGTTGTACACCCCAGCCTTCTTCAGGGGATTGGAATTTCGAACCAAGTCCTTTATTTCATTCATCAGGGTAGATTGATCTACTTCCACATACCATACCTCTTCCAGATATCTCAGTTATTTCTCTTTAAACCACTGTGGTATGCCAAGTAGAAAGTTTGTCTACATGTCAGGTAATGAAAGAATGCAGGAAGAAGTGGACTCATGCCTTCAGTAAAGTAAACAAACTCAGTTTCTGTAAAGAATTTATACCATTTGTGGGAATTATTTCTTCCCAAATAACAAATAGCAAAACCAATTTAAATGGAGAGTAAATCCATTTTAATTTATTTTCTGTAAAAGGTCCCCTGATAGAAAATATTCCCCAATGATCTTCCACTTGTATTTAATATCTTCATAAAATGTTTCCAAGAAGAAAACATTGTATCTCACATGATCTTCTGTTTGTATTTAAAGGTCTTTCTCCATTCCTCAACAAATTTGTATATCATTTTCATATGACAATCATATTGTATATATTGTATTATTTAGTAAAATATAATGAATTAACAGTAATTTATGAAAAATATTGTGTATCTTAAAAATCATCTTTATTTTTCATTTATATTTTTAAATACTAATGTAATGATCACAAATTTGGAGAAACAAAAATTCTATTTTCATGTATTTTCAGTTTTTCTTTGATGATGTTACTTCATTTCAAAAGGGACATTTATTTAAAAAAAAATAAATGTAAATTGTAGGTATATATATGAGAATACTTGACTTTGTGTTTGATATAAAATCCACTTCTGTTTTAATAGAATCTTTTTAGCTTTAATAAATTCTAAGCTGTAGAAGGAAGATAGAGGGTCTCATTAGATAATTGGGGATTTCCACAGGCAAACATAAGTTACCTCCCCCAGTGTTAACATAAGCAGTTGAATGGCCAGGGGCTAGATATATTTTTCTATTTGTATCTCGTTCGTAAATAAATTAATTGGGAATTACCATTGCGATTATTTTACATGATGCTGTGAACAAGATCTGGTGAATACATGGAACTATCTTAAGAAAATAAGAAATGGCATCTGCACCAGGTGGAACCCTCAGTTTGATTGCTCAACTCATGCAACAAATGATAGCGCTACTAATGGAAACTATCACATTTTGGAGGGACGGAACCCCTGATGCGACGCAAATGTCTAGTACACAAATGTCCACACCCACATATGTGGACTAGAAGAAATGGAAATTGACAACACCACAGATTCAGCAGGCCCAATACAAAATAATATTGGAGAACACCAATATCGTACGACAACAGCCCTAAGTCAAGACACATGTCAAAACATGTGAGCACCTTCAACAATCGCACAAATAACCTAGGGCAAAAATTCAACTGACCATGTCAATCCGTCCTGTGGTCAGGGGAAGGAGGGGGCAAGTATAGTAGAAATTAGAAGTCTAATTAGATAATGGGGGAATTCCACAGGCAAACATAAATTACCTCCCCCCAGTGTTATTTAAACAGCTGATTGGCTGGCCAGATATATTTTTTGTATTTGTATTTCATTGGTACAAGAATAAAGTAACCGAGAACTACTACTATCATGGCCGTTGTTAGTTATTTTACATAAGCTTTATGATAGATTTCTTCCAAGTGCTAAGCATCTTTGTTTATCTGAAACGACGACTTGAAATCAATAAAATGAAACAATTCTTCTTTCTGTTCTTCTGGGAAACTAGGTTATTGTATTTGGTTTTAAGATTCTATGTAACAGCATGCAACACTTGAAAATTAAGAAAATAAATTTAAATCTGTCTTATTAATTCATTATTGGTCTTTGAAATATCCACCATGCAGAACAACAAATCACCTTAGATACATTGCAGATAAAAGTAGGTTTATAATCTCAGACCTTGTCTGTCACATTTTGAGATGTCCATTCATTATGGACTTTGGTCTGGGTGCAATTCTATAAGCCAGTCAAGATTCAGTCAAGCATTATTATCCTGAAATGTAAGACAATGTTCTTATGATTTACAAGAAAAAAAAATCTATTCCAGACAAGATAATAGGATGTCAGCTGATTTTTCTTTTTTCTTTTGTGAAGACAAATGTTACCAAATTTCTATCAGGAATTAATGTGTACAAATAAAATCAATATTGTATAAATATGTTGTGAAGAAGGAATGTTAGCTTTTTTTTTATCATCTGTGATTTAATATTTGTGCTTATCTCTATATCAACTTACATGGAGCTTTCTACAATCCCTGTGTATGCTGTTTTACTAGGCACAGATCTGCAAATGGTTGCAAAAGGAATGGAAAAATTATGCCATTTGACAATATGGCTTAACAAGAAAAAAAATAGAATCATCTCAGTATATAGTCATGAACAATAAATTTCTAGAAGTCAGGGTAGAGTTAAATATGACAAATTTTATTTTATATTTTTCTAACCTAAAATAAAATAAAAAGCAACAAAAAAATAAGGTCAAATAAAAAGCAACAAAAAAAGGTCAATGTGTATAACAATAAAAACCCCTTAACGAAAATCCCAAAACAGAAATAAGTAAAATAAAACCAAAGATTATTTTTACAAAGAATTTTGTCTTTGGCTAATGATAAAAAATTTTTCCTTAAGTTTATATGTATTTTCAGAAAGGACAAAAAAAAATTCCTCTGCGTTATAAAAAAAGTGTTCCATTCCTAACTAGAAAAATGTGACATGGAATTTCTACAGGTCCTTTGAGTAGATTCGCACTGACAATACAGGCCAGAAATTTTCAAATGAAAGTCAAAATGAGAAAAAAATCCAGAAGGATTTCTTGAAAGAAATATCATACTTGCAGGTTTAAAACAAATTGGAAAAAAAAAATGGGAGCATAATGTCTAACAAATTCTACAAGTTTCAATTATCTTTTTTATGGGTCTTTGGAACTGAGATTCATTTCAGAGTACGTCACATTGTGATAGTGCCAGAACCAGGAGGAAATAGAATCAAACTATAACAATTAGAGGTACATTCATT
This sequence comes from Acanthosepion lycidas, assembly GCA_963932145.1. Classification (NCBI taxonomy): domain Eukaryota; kingdom Metazoa; phylum Mollusca; class Cephalopoda; order Sepiida; family Sepiidae; genus Acanthosepion; species Acanthosepion lycidas. Next base: position 6,502,881 of record OZ010579.1, read on the forward strand.
TAAAAATATTAAAAGGTACATTCCTTTAAAAATATATATATATATATATATATATATATATAGATATTATTTAAAAGACAATATACATTATATAAAAGGAATAAGAATTGAAAAGAGGATCACACTAATAATGATATTCCTTTTGCTGAAACAAAAATAAAAGAATTTGTCTTTAATGGTGGCAATCACTCGATATGAGAGATTTTCTTAAAGAAATTGAAACAGAGAGAAATGCTGATTGGTTGAAAAAGAAAAAATTGAATTAAATGCTGATTGGTTATTTCTAAGAAAAAATGATTTAAATGGTCAGATATATTCACAGCCAGAATTAACAAGTGGGGAAAAAAAGTGGAAGAAATTAATTGAAAAAGAAGTTTTTAAAAATTTTATTTGAAAATCTCAATGCATTCATTATTTTATTTATTTTATTTTGTGATGATTCTGTCTTCATTTGGCTAAAGTTTCAGCTTTATGTGGGCTGTGTGTATATGTGTATGTATATATATATATATATATATATATATATATATATATATATATATATATATATTATTTTATTTTTTTCATTGTTATGTCATTATACTTTATACAAGTTCATGCAGCTGAATGTGGGAATACAGAATTTTTTTCTCCTGATATTCTGTAATAAGAAATAGTCCTGTGGATACTGGCAAAACAATTGATGGTTGTATTCATTAAATTTGTTCTGTTTTGGCTGCAGTCCATTCCCAAAACTCAGTAGAAAGCAATTTTTCTTTTTTCTTTGCAAAACATTTGTGTAAAAAAATTAAAATCTCACATTTCTTTTTTTTCTCAAATTTCAAAACTAATAACATTACCTAGTTTCATACACAGTTCATTACTAATGAAGTGAGTCAAAACCTGCTCAGCTGCTTTGCAATTTAGCCTTGTGCCTTACGGAGCGATAAAAACTACTCGGAAAATAAAGCCTCTTACTTATTTCCAGGGAAACTATGACAGACACAAGGAGCACAACGACACACCCTTTGGACAGAGTAAGTTTCCAGCTGCAAAGCAAAATTATTGCAGTGCTGCTGATGATTATAGAGATTTTGTTAATTGACATTTGATATGTGTAAATTTACTGATTTAGTTTCAAATTTAGCTTGCTCCATTATATTAAAATGAGCTACAGGCTCTTCAATTTATTCAGATATTTACTTATTATTTTGTATTACTTAATTTTGCATAACAAACAACATGAGTTGATAAACACTAACTTGCACATTACTTGTATAAAAATTAACAGTCAATAAAAATGGCAGTGTAATATCTCCAAGACATTGTCAAAAAAGTGTTTAACTATCAAAAATCTAGCAAAATATTTGCCAAGCAAAAGCATTTAAGAAAACAAACCATTGCCTGGCATCTCCAGATTAAATGTTTTCTTTAATGTTCTGTATATATTTAGTATCAGAAAGAGACAGTTAAAATTTCTAAAACATGAGGAAAGAAGGAATGGAGAATTTGACACTCAAGGATGTAAAGGCATGAAGGGCAGAAAGAAATATTGGGTAACCTATCTAACAAGCTTGTGTAAATAGATGGCAGAACATGGAATGGGAGGGAGGGTAAAAAGACAAACCATACTAAGACCTACAAAGGCTAGGAAGTTGTGGAGAGCCATAATCATCCATGTCCTGAAGGAACATAACACATAAAAGATATAAATTAGATTAATATTGTCCAGTTTGTTATTTTGATCTTAGCATTTTGGCTAATGCATTCTTTTGAAATGTATTGTATCCAGACATGATGCACACCTGAGGATGGTGAAACATAACTGATTAGCCAAAATGTTAAGGTAAAAAAATAACAAAGCTGAATATTCAGGTGTGATTCATTGAATACAGGACAAGTTTTTGAGCTTCTGAAATGGCACAAGAATTCAGCTTTATATTGAACTGTCTTAGAATATCCTTAAATTGATAGAAAAACAATCCCAATATTAAACTGATAGAAAAGACAAATACCCTTTCCATCACAGATATATTTTCAGTTGCTTTTATTGCACCCCAAGTGAATTGTAGAGCCACATTTTTACAAAGCAGAGTCAAAAGAAAACCGATAACTCGTTTTGACCTCTTCTAGAATGAGCAGGGAAATTTGTCATGGGTTGCAAGGAGTAGCATCTGAGCTTTGAAGAAATTTCTTAGAAGGGCAATTGCCTCTTTCTTATGCACTACATTCCCTAATACTGCTAGTTCAGACCCTCACATCTAAGACCTGTGATGCCATGCACACAGCAGCAAACCATCCCAAGGTTGAAATATATCACTAATGATATATATCAAGCTTATATGAAAAATAATGCCAACCCAATTTATATTCAACCCAATTGTGACCCCCCCCCACCGCATCTGTAATCCGACATATACCATTGTCTGAAGAACATAAGATTAGCAACCACTGGACAAAAATGTGTTTGATAAATATAGCGGTGTGTATAATAAAATTTTGAACAGTGGTTATCAGTCCACTAAAATCAAATTTAGAAAATATGATGATACTCATCCAAAGAAAAAAAATAGAAAGATCATTTGGTAGACCCCCCACCAATTTAATCAATGCTAAGTTAAGCCATAAGTTCCTCTATTTGATTGATAAACATTTCTATAAAAGTAACCCTCTTAATAAAACAAACACATTAAAACTATATTATAGCTGCACCAATAATATTGAGAAAATTATAAAGTTACACAATAATACTATTTTAAACCAATTTCATAAGCTGAATCATAATACATGTTCCAAGATAAATTTTAATGATACTGGTGAATGAAATTGTAGGAATTCTGACCAATGCCCCTTGCTAAACAAATATTTAACTAAATCTCTTGTTTATCTTTGTACTATCTCTACAATAGAGAATCCAACAGTTGAAAAATTCTATACCAGTAGTACTAAGAATTCTTTCAAGACTAGGTGATATCAACATATCTTGTCCTTCACTAATATTACTTACAGAAATAATACATCATTTCTAAATATTTTTGGAGTTTAAAAGATGGTAAGACTCCTAAAGTGAAATGGAAAATTTTAAAAATGACAAGGACATGTAAATATTTATATGAATCCTGTTTTCTGTGCAAACATGAAAAATTGGAAATTATCAGATTCAATAAAAAATTCTTTATTAAATCAAAGAAATGAATTAACAGTAAATTGTAAACATAGCTTACCTTTTACATTCAAATTTAGTTAAACTTTAGAATTTGATTATGCTTTTTCTTATATTTTAGTTGTACTGCATTGCACAAAATATGGCTTATCTTTCTCTTTGTAAGATTAATTTATATTTAATATAATTTTGTATTAATCTCCTGGTAGTATTAGTAACATCTTGTATGGCTGTATTGGTATTTGGTTGGTATTTTTGGCATTTAAATTTAAAATAATTCTATATGTTTAAATTATTTACTTGTTTCTTAAAGAAGCTATTTCTTTATAAACTATAAAAAAATTTTATGTAAGAAATTCATAAAGCATATAACATGTTTAGCATTTTGTTAAATTACCTCTCCACCCCATTTTTATTTCTTAGGAAACAGGATTTTCTAGTTTGTATAATTTATGCAAGCGTTTGTATCCGCTTTTGTTAATGTCTGGCTGCTGTTAGCTGCTAATTTTATGGGTCATGAGCCATTTATAAAAATAATTTTTAATTTTTGTTTCTTTGCTTAATTTAAATTTAATGTAGGTCATATTTGATTAATTGATCAGTCCACAAAACTTATAGCACTACTTTTTTCTATTTTGTTTTTTTTTGTAAAAAGAGGCTGTATTTTGTTTTTAAATCTAAATAAATCATTTACTTGCCAGTAATTTACAATTGCATTGAAACATGACTGCAATTGTGTAGTGATTTTTTACATGTTTTCAGTGTAATATCCTAAAATAAAATATATATATATATATATATATATATATATATATATATATATATATACACACACACACACACACACATACAGTGGGTGTCTCAACATATTAAAATTTATCTAAACATATAGTTCTGTGGTTAATATTTCGTTCTCTTATGTGATATAGTGTCATAGAACTGCATCAGGAATTTATGAACTGTCTGCTATTTCACAACTGTTATCATAGCAAACTTCTATGCAAACATAACATCATATAATCTTTGATGGCGAATATCTTTGTTTAAATGTCCATATAACCACTCTGATGATGGCTCATGTGAGCTGAAAGCTTAGATCAAGGAACAATATATCCAAATGTTGGACAGTTTTTGTCTTTATTTTCTCCCAAAATTAAAGCAACTATATGAAACTTAGAACGGCTCATTATCAAACATAATAGACATTCATTGCCTGTTATATTTAACAATATATGTTTGAATATATATATATATATATATATATATATGTATGTATATATATATATATATATATAAAATTTATTAATAAATATATATATAGAGACCGACTGAGAAAAGAACTGGAAAAAATATTTAAACATCATGAACTAAATATTACTAGCACCACCAATGCAAAAGTGATCAACTTTCTCAATGTAACCTTAGAGCTTAATAGTGGTTATTATAAAGTATACACAAAGGATCTATATAACCATAGATACATTAGTATACAATCAAACCACCTCCAAATAATTATAGATAATTTACATAAGTCTGTCCAAGTTAGATTATCCACAAACTCCAGCAATAAGGGAATATTCGATAAGTCTAAAGGTAAATATATACAAGCTTTAGAACTAAGACATCATAAAGTAAATTTAAAAATAAATAAGAAAGATTGAAATAAGCAGAAACATTGTAAATGCAACATTATATGGTTTAATCCACCTTTTAACTCTAATGTCAAAACTAATATTGGAAGAATTTTTAAAATTTAATCCATAACCACTTTAATCATTCGCCAACACTAAAAAGATTTTTAATAAAAAATAATATTAAGATCAGCTATAGGTGTGTTACATAGACACATCCATCTCCCATCATAAAAACATTATATTAAACAAACATATTTCCAACAAAGACAATGTGAATTCTTTGAAAAATAAATGCAACTCTTGTAAAAATACGATCTGTCCCTTAAATGGTCAGTGTATGACCAATAATATTATATACCAAGCTAACATACATTCATTCCAGTAACAATATGGAATTTTATTTTGGTTCCATGGAAATTTTGTTTTTACCATCATAGAATGACCTTAAATAATTTAAAATAGAAAAACAGCACTGCTCTTTCCAAATATTTTTGGCAATTAAAGAATGATGGCATCTCATCATCAATGAACTTGGAATTTATACCTAGGGCTAAGGCTTATAACAGTAAAGGAAATAAATGCAATTTGTCTGGTTTAAAAGCTGGTTATCTTAAAGCACTTAAATAACCCTGACTTATTAAACAAAAGAAATGAATTGATGATTACATCTAGGCATAAAAATAAATATCTGCTTAAATATAATTATAATTTTTTATTTTTTGATTGTTAATTAAAAAAAAGACTGTATTGTTAATTACGGTATTATATATATATTTGTGAGATTTAAATGAAAAGTGGGCGGTAGGAAAAATAAATTTCCACTTGAATCTGTTCCCACTGACAGCTAACATGGAAATCAAAACAATGCTTCGCTCGGGACTATGTTTCCTGCACACCATAAACAACAGTACTATCGCTCTCCCAACTGGAACCAGTCTCAAAGAATTACTCTGAAACAAAAAATCAGCTCCTTTTATCCTTCCTCGGTCTTGGAGAAGAAAGTGAGATTCTCTCAATCGTGTTAGCCTTGTTCTTGCCGATAACACACGTGTTGTGTTATTTCAAAATTGATTTGCTGAAGTTTGCCTCTCAGGTCTATGATGTCTACAAGCCTTCTCTTGCTTTGGTGAGGTATGTGTCTCCACCACAATATTTATGTTTTAATAAAAACAAGTAATCTCCTTTTAACTATATAATTAAAAAAAAAATTAAAATAAGAATATTCCCCACTCAAATGTATAAATTTTTAATTTTAATTTTTTAAATACATAAATAAATCCTGCTTATTTTAATTGTCAAATATAAATTTCAAAATTAAAAAAAAATGTAATCCTAGCATAATATATGGTGAAATAAGTAATTTTTTATTTATTGATTTTTTATTTTTTGTTTTTTAGAGAAGGTTCACTCTATATAAAACCTGGGGACCACTCTAGGGTTGAGGGTTAGGGTTAGGAGGCTGTTTATAGGGATAAGTGGGAAAGAAATATAATGGTTAACCCTGGATATGAACAGGTTACGATTATAGTGATCAGGGAAACATCTTCATTGGAGTCAGTTCCACAGAGTAGTGGTTTGCAAGAAGAGGCTGTTCAAGTGGAAATTACTTCTCACCAATGGGATACAGAGGGAATGTGGGTGGTTTGATACAATGTGAGTGGCATGGTGGCTGTTTCAAATAAAAACATAAGTTGAAATTCACATGGTGTGTGTGTATACAACACACACACACACACATATATATATATGTTAAGTCATTCCAGCCTAAGCAAAGTGATATCACGCAAATGCAGTGGGTTACAGAGAATGTAAGTGAAACAATGGGAAAACTGAGAATGAGGAGGATAGAGGAATGACATAAAAAAAAAGAACAGGGTTCAAGAATACAGAATGTGGCAATTGATGTTGCATTTAAATTTTTTGAAGATTGTACTTAACAAGGAAGCAAGAAATCAGAAGGGAGTTCCACAGCTGGGAAGTGTGAGAAAAGAAACTGTTAGAGTAGAAGTGGCAGTTGCATCTAACTAGTTGAAAAGTAAAATGGTGAAAACTGGTTGGCAATGTAATAGTACACTTAAATTTATGTAGATGTGGCCACCAATGAAAACAGGTCATCAGAACAGCTGCCATGAAAATATTTGTAGAAAAGACAAAGGGAAGTCATGTCACATTGGTGAGAATTTGACAGAAACTGAGATGTCAGGATCGATTACATTACAGATTCATCTTTGGATTTTGGACTAAACATTTTTTTTTGACAAAGAAAACAAATTTATTTTTCTCTTTTTTTTTTTTTAACTTTATAATCTGTTTCTAATTTAAATGCAAAGACATTTTTTTTTTAAATAAAAAGAATGACTTTACTTACAATTAACAGAAGAGAAGATGAAGTTATTGACAGCTTAACATCCAAACTAATTCGCAGAATTCAAATCGTCCCCTTCCTCATTGACGCTCTGTTTCTTATAGAGAAGGACAGATACCATTTCTTGACAAGGGAGGTAACCGTGGATTACTTCACAGTCAAGAATCTTGAAATATAGCGTTAGAGCACTAAACCAGATATGTATCCTGAATTATACCAACATCAGTTAGTTAATACCAATTTTATTTAGAAACATTGACTTGCGTAATAAAATGTATATGTCAAACAAACTGTATCAAAAATAGCACACTTTGCAAAGTTTACATTTTTAAATTGAACCTGTTAAACTTGATAGAAATTAGATATTCCCCATTATCAAGTTTCACCTACCTGGCTGCCAACTTAATTTTATTAACCACTTTCAACTTAAATAAAATTAGAAAATTGGTAAAACATCTTAAAGAAAAAATATTTTTAACAAAACCTTAATGTTCTACAGAATCTTAGACAAGAAACAATTAAGTTAGCAGATGAAATTAGCCATTTCAAAGATTCTTTAAAGAATTAAGATATTTCTTGTAAAATGCAGCAATTTAGAGATTTTCAGGTGATATTAAAACCAACATTTACAGACTTTCAAAAAGCGAGAAAGAGAGTTTTTTTACATTTGTTGGCAAAAATATATGTCACAAGAAAACTTGCCTTAATGTTTTTACATCAACAAATAAAGCAAAAAAGAACTGCCTGTATAAAGTTCTGAGTAGCCAACTGATGGCTGAAAGATCAATTAGAGATTTCTCTCTTTTACATTAAAAAAGGCAATTTATTTCTCATTAAAGCCAGTAATATTTATAATTCATGAAAGAAACTTTAACGATCAAGTTTTTATATATCCCTCAACCTCCACAATTGTTGCTGTATTATTCTCATCATAATATATCAGTTTAGTTTTCTTTTGTTCAGCAAGTCATTTTAGATTTTACAGATTGCTGAAGTGACAATAAGTAAAATAATGTTTTAATGTGACCCAATATCACCAGTAACTCTAAGAGAAAATAATGACATAACCAATATGTTGACATTCCACACTACTTTAGACAAAAGGTTAGGAAGGAAAACCCAATCAGTACTGGAAAGAGTAATAACAGCTACTGGACTTGAAAAACCTATTTTCCTGAAATATTGTTTTAAGAAAGATTTTATAAATTTCAACTGAAAGCAGTGATGGCTACTCATTAAATGACTGCCAAATTGTTTCCTGATAAGGAAATGGCTAATATTATATTTACTGTGTCTGTAAAGGCCAAAATAGCCTTATTCCCCCCACCCATAAAACACTTAGTCTGCAACTGGATTGAAAAAGTCAACTTTGTAAAGTTCAAACATCTTAAACTGAATCCAAGATTCCTATTTTATGGAACAATAAAAGAAAATGCATTGGAAAATATTTCCATAATGTAGAAAATATCTGTGTAAATAATCTTTCAGTCATCTGTGAAGAGTTACTGGAACATTTCTTTTTCAGACATCTTATTGGCTTGTTTCTTTACCTATCTTCGGATGGTATTGATTGGGAAGGAATCAAAAACATGTTTACCATAGCTTTCTGCAGAAGAATCTAACAGAGAGAGCAAGAGGAAAAAAAAACAAAAAAACTTCCCTAAATTAGACGTTTATTGCTTTTTTTTTTTTCATTTTTTCCTTTCTTCTTCATTGTGATTCTTGGTGCAATTTATGAACAAAATGTTGCTGGGTGCTGTTCAACTGAAAATGGCTTTTGTATACAACATCAAGCACTTGACTGAAAGAGATCCCCACCCCGCTACCAATAATCATTAAAAATGAAAATATAGGAATGGCTTATGCATACATACACATTGTGTAAGAGTGTGTGTGTGTGTGTATATATATATATATATATATATATATATATATATTTTGTGTGTGTTTTTATATTAATTGCATCTAGCCAGTGTTGTGACCCTTGGTGCATTTTTTGATTTGCTGCTACAAGTATCATATTTCTGCTGTTTCCATATGATCATCAACATCATCATGTCGAGAATTCTTTTTGGATTCTCTTGACTCATTCCCGTCAGATATGGCTGTCTGCAGGTCCTCCAGATGGCATCCAGAGTCATCTACAAGTTGGTCAATGTAGGTGTGATGTGGTCTTCCAACCAATATTTTTCCGCGTAATGGATTCCATAGGAGGGTGTCACTCACAAGTTCTGACTTACTTTTCCACGAGTGACCAGCTAGCCAAGGCCTTCTCTCTTAGCCAAACTGAGATAGGAGGAAGGTGTTCATATTGGCGTTTCTTTGTTGGGTGTTTCTTTCAGCTGATGTCCAATACAAATTGTAACATCCTTGTGTATGTTCCATCAAGTGATGAGTCTTGGTGTTTCATCAGTGTCCATGTTGTTGAGCTGTAGAGCAAGACAGAGTCTACTGTGGTCTTAAAGAAGGGTCTTTGCTGTTAGTGGTACTCAGCAGTTGCTTTGACACGTCTGGGTGGAATCACAATCAAGAAAGTTCAATATATTTATCTTATTGTCTATAAATCAATTGCTGGCAGCAACTAGTGTGACAAAACAAACAAATTACTCAGAGCTTTTTATATAAAACTCAAGAATCAAGCTTTTGCTTGACATATCCTTGCAACTCGATGTCAAGTGGCCGAAGAAGCAATGGACCTGTATTTGCTGGCTCTGGACATTTTGTGTGAAGAATGTCATTACCAAGCACTGCTTTGTGAATCTTGTCCTTTTATTGTCCTTTCTCCACAGGAAAGTTTAGCCCTCGGTATGATGATAAATGACATCCAGCAGCAAAATCTCTGATTGGGAGATTGCAGATTTTGAGGGACATGGAACCACATCTTAATGTTGTTCCCAGTGTGGTAGCATCTGTTAAGGTCCCAGCTATGGGCAAATAGTGAACAACCAAACAAAATTGAAAACACTAGGAAAGTATAAAAACATTTTTATATAAAAAAAAAAAAATTACCAGCAATACATTTTTATAGTAAAATGACCAATAATACCTTTTATAGTAAAATTGAAGACTTAACATACACTCAAAGATAAAAAAAAAGAAATTCAAAATATAAAAAACATTTTCTAATGGTCAATCTCATTTCTTGTAATGAGAAACAAATTTTCACTCCTAGTTTGATTTTGCCAGATTATTAGGTAAAAAAAAAAAAATGAAGCTAAGTAATCATAATTTAATCATAACAATGTCATTCTCTTGAATTAATTATAAAGTTTGAATTTACATATTTAGATGTCGACATTAAATAAATAACCCATGTGAGTTGATATTCCACCAGACAAAAACAACCAAACGCTCAAGTCTTCTCGATATCTTTCACTACCAGTAATCACTTTCATCCTAGAGGGATTATCACCTTGCTTGTAGGTGAAATGAAAAAATGGTCATAAGCTAAGAGAAGCCTAGCAATTACATCAGAGATGTCTTTTTCAAAAGGAAACAGTTGAATGAGATGAAGCAATAATTACTTAGGACAAAACCTTTGATAGCATATAAGCAATCTCATACTTGAGAGAAATGGATTGGGAATATTCTATCTTTTACAAGCATCTGGATACTATTAGTGCTGACAGACAGCCACCAGCACCTCCACTTTTCAGGGTTTATCAAAAAATCTTATTCCAAATTGTTTTAGTATTCTGTCATTGCTACTACTTTTATGTACAGTGTCCTTTCAGGATGTTAGCAATCATGGCTCTCCACAATTTCCTGTCTTTTGTAGCTCTTCTTAATACATTGCTTTCCTCTGTCCATCTTACCTTCAATATACCCTGTGAGTGTCAAATTTTACAAGCCCTCTTTCCTCATTATCCTAGAAATTACGATTCTCTCTTTCTGATTCTGTCCTTTTTTCCATTTTCTCTAAAACTTCGCTGTTGCTCACATGTTCAGTCCATAGTTTTCTCAGTATCCTTCTGCTGTCGCAGTAAGTTAAAAATATGTTTTATTTTGTGTCTAAGTGTGCTTGTGTCCAAGGTGTTCAATGTAATAATACATGGCAGATTATACTCAGCTTTTGTGCATATACATGTTTGTGGGTGGGTTGATTTTGTTTAGCGACATATCAACCTTTATGGGTTATTTAATGCCCAAATCTAAATATTTTGTACATCCTTTTATACTTCTAGAGTAAAAGGTATGTTTTTTTAGATATATAGTTTGTAGATCATAAAATGTATTCCTAGTAATTTTGTGTGACTGATGTAGTTATTTATGAGTTTGGTTTGATCAGGAACAAAGTTTCTTAAGGGGTATTTGAACTCATAAACCAAACTCATAAGTAATTATGTCAGTCACAGTACTACATGCCTATCCAGATGACTTACATTACACCTATTGTTATGTAGTGTACAAAAAGGTTTTTCTTCCTCCGTATGAATCCGAATCCCTCGTCACCAAGTGTGTTATGGAGTGGTTTCACAGTGGAGGCTTGTATTTGTACTAAGTCGGTCCTAAAATAGGTTCAACGTACAAAACGTTAGGAACTTGATATAATAGGTAATGACGCAGTAATCTAGTTGTGGTGGCTGATACTTTAATATCCGACTAACGGTTGTCCGACATCGACTGACTGACCCACTCACTGAGTGACAGACTCATTATTCTTACTACTCCTACTTATTATAGGTGGGAGAGTCTATCAAGTAATAGAATAGGTGTGTTCAACAATAAGACCTCTACAACTACAGCTTTATTAGAACTCATTTAAACATGCACAAAAACCTACCAGACTCCATCAGATCAAACAAGTAGAAAATACAAGCATAATATCCGCATCCACATTTAAAGATTAAAAATAACGGAAGCCCTAATAATAAAAAGAAAAAGCCATCACTCAATAACGTTAACTATGAACATGGCCACAATGTGCTGACCGTGTTTGTAAAATAAAACATTCCTATAACTATAATTGGAGAATTGGAGGGGGACAGAGCCTGAGCGGGGGAAAGTGGGGAGGCTCTTTGATTTTGGGGTGATATCCTCAATCTGTTTTTCTGGTGTCGATGCAGGGACAGATTGGGACCTGGCTTTGTCCATGATCCTTTCTGCTCTATTTTGACCAGTCAGCTTCTCCTTCTTGATTGGTTTCTCCTCCTCTTCCTTCTCCTTCTTCAAAGAGGATGACTGAGGTGGAGACATTTCCTTCACCTCCATATCTAAGTCCAAAAATTGATGCTTTTGCTAATGCTTTTGTTGTTTTGTTGCTGTTGTTTTTCTTGTTGTTGGTGTTTTTGTTGTCACTTCTGTTCTTGTTGTTGCAATAGTTCCTGTTGTTGATGTTGCACCCTCTGCTGGCTGCTCCTGGGGTTGATGTTGTTGTTGAGATGGTGGCACATCCTGCTGCGGAGAGTGGGTGCTTGTCGTCTTCCATCTCCTTTTCACCATCTCTTTCCAAACACTGTTGGGGCCTTGCTAGGCTCTTCTGCTGCTAACACTATATTTGGTGCTGCTACTGTTGCTTTACTAGACTGTGGTACCATGTTCTTGCCCGGACACGTCTTTCACATGTGTTCCTAGGCATCACACAACCAGAAAGAGTGACAACAACCCTCCACTACTACAGGGCATCATCTTTGCCTCACATTTCAGGACATTAGGGATTTCAGAGAAACTCTGCCAGGTCAGTGTCACCTGGATGATAAAATCCCCAGTAATGATGCCTGCCTTGCTCAATGTTGCTGAGATGTCCTCCACTTGGCTGTACTGGGCAAAAGACCTCCACCCAGTATTCTGAAATATCTATGGACACCCCATGGATGGTTGTTTTGTCTTGTAGGTGTCCATATATTCTATCTGTAGAAAGACTTTGTCGACAAAATTGTGCCAGCCACTTGCTTGGTCTTCTATTCAGTTCTATAGCGTATTCGACTCCCTGGCCAGAATTTTGGGGCCAATTTCCTACTGACTCCAATTAATTACCAACTTTTTATGCCAGTAGTCAACAGGATGAGTGTTCTAGTGTTAACGATGTTCAGTGCTTCTGGTATAGTGAGCAACTCACTTACTCTCATATATTCTGCATACTTTTCTTGTAACTGTGCATAATAGTTGGGGATCTTTTTGGGGCTTACTTTTGGTCCAGGCAGTGTTTTTGATGGGCTCCATTTGTACAGGTGGCTAGAGTGATTCAGCAATTTATGTCATGGTGGTGAAGTCACCGACACAGTGGTCAAATGAAAAAGTTTGCCCCAAATTCCCACAAATGGGCGCCTTGACATGTCGAGAAAGTAAACATATCTTAAGAAAAGTCTAGCAACATAAAAAATAATATGAATTAAATTTGTATGGGGGTAAAAAAAAAAAATTAAACTTGGCTCACAAAATAAAGAACAAACTGAAATGGCAACAAAAAGAAAATTAGACTCAGCTGGTATAGAGCAACAAAATAAAAATGAGTTCGGGTTGTCGGAAGTGAAACGCAAAAGAAGAGAAAGATAAAAACTTGGCTTGTGTAGAAAATAAAGGAAAGAAAAGAAACCTGAAGATGAAAAAGTGCGAAAAATTTTAACAAATAACAAAAAAAAAAAAAAAATTAAAAAGATAAACTTAATGTGAATTCAGTTCTTTCAAAGAGTTCAAAAGTAAAAAAATCTGCAAACTTGTCAGGCAAAACTTGTGCTGGACAAAGAGAAAAAAGAAAAAAAAAAAAAAAGAAAAACATGTAATAGCAAGGCAGCATGTCTCCTCCTTTTTCTGTGTCTTTTCACTTAAATAACAGATTCTTGCGTTTATCTGTTTAAACGATCATAAAAACAAACAGCGTCAAACATTGCTCATCTTGTAATGAAATTATTTGGTATTGTCTACTGAAACTTTTGCCTCTAAGTATTTAATATCTCAGAATGAGCCTACAGTATTCTGCATTAAAGACCAAAAACTATGATTTATACTAATTGCTTCTTGTTAATACCATGATCCTTGGTGTATTTTTGTAGCTGCTTTTAGGAGTATTGCAGTTTTATTGTTTTTAGATGTATTAATAAAACCTCTCAGTGAATAGCTTCTCATTTATACAAGCTATATACACTGGGAGATTTTGATTTGGCTACAGCATGTACATTCTAGAGAATAGGAGATATGCTGGTCAAATTTTCAAAGTCTTTAGCCACATAGTAACATTCATACCAGTGTACTGTCTGTATCCAAGCTTTATACATTGATGCATATTGCAATAACATAGAATGTATGGTTCTTAGCAAAAGGAACAATACCAAAATCAAGCAAGTAATTTAAGAAATTTAAATAGAAAAAAATTACAGAAATTTAAATATATGGAAAGAGTTTTAAATGAAGACGGAAAGTATAACAGTTAAAACTGAAGTCGCATTGGGATAGTGAAAGATGCCTTCTAAAAATTATGCAAAGTATTAAAAAACAGGAAAATTTTCTTAGAAACAAAGAAACGAGTACTAATCTGTTACAAAATATCAGTCTGCCTATATGGCAATAAATGCTAGAGAATCTCCTCATAGAAGAAGAGAATTGAAACAACAGAAATGTGGTTCTACTGAATACTGAGAATACCATGGATCAAACATGTGAGAAATAAGTAAGTTTTAGTGAAATTGGAAACAAAAAGGAGAGTTATATTTAACATCGGAAAGAAATAATTTTAATTTCTAGGGTTTGGTTTGGCTTGTTTTGCTTCACAGCATATCAACCTCAATGGGTTATTTAATGCCAACAAGATTTTTGGTTTGGTCTGCTTAGTTTTATTTTGTAGCATATCAACCTTAGTGGGTTATTTAATGCAGACAAGGTTTTTATTGCTGGTAAAATTTGGTTTTCAAAAATATATTGTTAGTAATAATTTTGTCTTCAAAAATGTATTGCTGGTAAAATTTTCCTTCAAAAGTGTATTGCTCGTATTAAAACCTATTTTTACACTTTCTTACGTATTGACCCCAGTTTAGGGGTTAACTATTTGCCCATAGTTGGGACCCTAACAGGTGCTACCACCCCAGGTCAGGGTGGACCCAGGGACACTAGCATTTCAGAGGTGGTTTCACGCTTCTCAAAACCTCCTAATCAGAGGCCTTGCTGTTGGATGTATTAGGTTGGTGCAAAAATAATGACGTAATAATGTCGTTTTTTGACATAAAAAAATACGTCAAAAAACGACATTATTACGTCATTATTTTTGCACCAACCTAATAGTTTATTGTCTGAGATGGAATTTCTAAGAAGATAATGAGGAAAGACGGCTTGGAAAATTTGACACAGACATGACATAGTAAATGCAAGGGGGAGATGAAAACAGTGCATAACCTACCTATTGAGCTTGTGTAAATGGATAGCAGAACACAGTTTAAAAGACACAGCAAAAAGACAGAGTTACAAAGGGCAAGAAATCATGGAGACTCATAATTGGCCACATCCTTAAGGGACATAGACAAAGAAGTAATGAAAAACTCCAATGTGTATCATTTGAAGACTAATAATACAAAACTAAATCTTTCATATGTAAAATTATCATTTATTCACTTCTGGACTTTACCAATTAGCATTAACATGAGGCTGTTTGTTTTTAGGGACTTCTTGTAAGGATGTGAGAAACTCTGGCTTTTCCCTCATGGGTGGAAGATTATATGACTTACTTTCATCAGGTTGTCCATGTGTGCACATCCTATGCTCAACTGGGTCAACCTCCTGTTTATGTCTCAAGAATGCCTACTGACATACTTGGAGGACAATTCTACACTTGGTGGCAATGAGCTCACCTTCCAGATCAAGCATTTGAGACACCTAGCTTTTTTCGATGTTCAGATGTGACAGTGAGTTGAAAACCTACTTTGGTATCTTTTATGGTGCGCCTAGTACATATTGAGGTTACCACAGATCAATTCCTCTCAGAATAAAAGTTCCTGATTGTCATTCACTTCAATTCAGATGAAATGGTATTTCTGGACGTGAATCACATACAATTCTGATTTATATTCTTTTCAGACAGGCGTTTTATTAATGCAAAATCTTCAGTGAATATCTTCTCACTTTTATAATATATATTCAGAAACTGAAACTGTGACATCTTAAAGTTTAAATGAAGTTGAATATGCACTGAATATTGCTGCTGCATCTGGTTTCGTGCTTCTGTTATACATTTAAATATTCTTGATAAAATCCAAAGAACACGGCTGTAACATAGCTTCCCTGTGCCTTTTCTATAAATATTTCTATAGTAATTGTTCTGGTGAGATTTTCTCTTTACTACCTAGGCTAAGTACTAGATTAACAACAAAGTCACATGATTTTACTGTTGAATTAGCTAATTGGAACTGTAAGTTCTACGCTAACAGTTTCTTCTCTTGCACTTCTCTCTTGCGGAACTCTCTTAATGGCTTCTTGCTTTACAATAAATTTTAATGCAATGTTAATCATTATCTTTGGTTCTCTTAATTCCTGTTATTTTATTGTTCTTTCTTACTTAATAATGATTTCTTTTTCTCCTATTTTCTAGCATTCAGTAACCCTGTTGCATGTTAGTGGCTTTATTTCCTTTCTTGGGGTGAAATGATAAAAAAAAAAAAAAAAAAAAAAAATTAAAATGTAACCATTTATATGATTTACTGTCTGTGCCTGAGCCTTACACAGTAGGGCAGGCCAATTTTGGAAGCATGTTATTGTATTCAATTTGAAAGTTGGGTGTCTGTCATGATAAATAAAGACAAAATATTTTTTTCCCTAATCCTTGCCTTCTTTGAGAGAACAAGTTTAAAATTGGAGTGTTAGAATTTCATTCCGATGATTCATTGAATATTTAATGCCATCACATAATTTCGTACCTCTATGAAAAACCAATCTGTAAAAATGTCATTTAATAAAACGTTTTCCAATTGCAAGATCTGCTTCATTCTCAATAAATTAAAGAAAAATGAAAATTATGAATAATATCAAAATATTCACTTTATAAAAGCAAAATGGAGATTAAATACAATGTGCCCTTTTGTGATCTTTGACTTCTAATTATTCTTGGGAATCTAAAGTCTGTCTTTCTTGGTGTGTATCTTAAGTTCTTCTTATAGGGGACCTAGGTTAAAGTTCATTTTCCTCTTCTGACATCTCATCAGATTTCTGGTGATTATCATCCATAGAGTGTTCAATTTCATAACTGGATTCATTAGTCCCCTCCTCCTCCCCTTCACATTCTTCATCCATTTCTATATCCTCAGTTTCCATTCTGCTTCTGAATTGATCTGCATGGACCAGTACATTTTGTCTGTTTTTTTGTTAGTATTGCTGTGTTATGTCCTTTATGTACTACAAAGTTTGCTTTCTCTGGGTTAGATTCTTTGTCTTTTTTATATCACTTGTTGAAAATAACATTGTTATGAGAGCTCTGTCTACCCATTAATAACATTGTTATGAGAGCTCTAATCTGTCTACCCATTAATATGGACAGACTTTGTAGTCTGAATTATCCGATAGCTTAACAGTAATCTCAGTAAGTAACTCTATATTATTATTAGATGGAAAAAATGCTTTTAGTCACATCTTCGCAATCTACACCATTCTTTCTGTGATTCCATTTGATTGTGGGTGGTAAGGTGGTGTTTTATATAGGATGCATCCAATATACTATGGGCACAAACTTTGCTCACAAAATTCTGGAGCATTATCTGTGACCAAAGTTTTAGGCACCCTATTCCTTGAAAATATTGTTCTAAATATTTATTTTATAGGAGTGGCTTTTCTGTCAGCAACCATAATTATTTCAGACCCTCATGAAAATAGCCCCATGCCCTTTAATATGGGGCATTGGATCCCTGTGTACCTGAGCCTGTTGTTCTTTTCTTTAGACCACAAGTGAATTTCATTTTTTGCTGAAAGTTTTTTTGTCAGCACATTTTGGGCATGTTTTTACATAGTCTTCTATATCTCGAGAATATCTTGGCCACCACACTTGTAATTTTAATCTCATTTGTGTCACTGTTATATCACAATGTGCACCTTTTAGTACTTTTCTTAAATTTTGTGGGGTATTATAATATCTCCATATTATGCCTTTCTCCACAGTTAACTCTTGCCTTGATTCTTTGTAAAGTCTTTCTGCCATTAAACAATTGCTCTGTGTGTTACTTATTATTCTGTCTGTAATTCTACTTAACACTGGATCTTGTAATGTTTCCATTCTGAGATGATTTAAGGGTAACAGTTCCATTTCAACCCAGTGTAGTATTTTCTGAATTTTCAGACGTTTCTAATTTTTTATTGTTGAAATTTAGTCTGGATAAGTGCATCCATGTGTGAAATAGTGTTCCACTTTATGTATGTCAAAATCAAAGGCCATGAGTTTTATAGCCCATCTCAAAATTCTAGATGTGATTTTTGGTAATTCCTTTCTGGGGTTAAATATAAATTCTAACGGTTTATGAGCTGACCTTAACAAAAATTTTCATCAAAACAAAAAATTACAAGATCTTTCTGTGTTCCATATTATTGCTAATGCTTCTTTCTCCATATTTGAGTAGTTAGCTTCAGCTGATGCTAATTTTCTCAACGGGTACATTATTGGATGACCTTCTTGAGATAAAATTGTAGCTACAGCATGTTCACTTGCATTCATAGTCAATGTCACTTCTTTTTTTGGATCAAAGTTTTTTTCTTAATCAGTTTTCATATTTGTGCCTTTTTAAGCTTTGCAATGAACTACTGCAGAGGGCAAAGAGGCCTAGAGTTGCATGTATTTTTTGCAACACTAGAATAAATTCAAGAATAAAATAACTTATCTACAGCACAAGCAAAGATTCAAATGTGCCTTGCAGTCTAAACTGTCAAATGGAGAAAGAAATTATGGCTTTGCGGGTCACATATTTAAAATAGTTAGATCTCTAAAATACTCTCTCACAAGATTATATTTACATATATGCAAATTTTGGTTGTCAATGGTAAATAAAAACAGAAAGAATAGATTGACACAGGGGAGGCAGGAAAGAGTTGAATGCTGTGTTGAATTGGCTACAAATATTGCAGATTAGAGAAGAAATTGATTGCTGCAACGAGTTTAAAGCTTTTTTTTCCTGCTACAAACTATTTCAGCAATTCTGAATTTTTCTACGAGATGGCAGAAAAGGTGTTTGATATCAGATTGATTCCTAAATTTAGTGTCATTGGCACCAATTTACCAATCATGGAGTGGATTGAGAACGTCAAGTTGGTATGTGAGCTGTGTGACATCAGGAGGGATGAGTGCATCCTGCCGTTACAATTGAGAGGTGGGGCTCATGCAGTATACTGGCAACTAAGTAAGGAGCAGAGGTCAGATAAAGCAAGTCCTCATGACCATGTATGCAATGGACTCCTTCAATGCATTTGACCAGTTCACGACGGGGTGACTTTGTACTTGGGGAAACTGATGATGAATTTTGGAGGACAGTTGCTTGTACGATGGATGGTATGTGCATTTCTGTCTGGCCTAACACAGGAGGTTAGACAGCTTCTTGGAGCATCATCCAGAATAAAGACTATAACGTTAGAGCAACTTCTAACTTAGGGAAGGGCTATTACGACTGATGGCTAAAAACCTGAAAAGTCAGTCACTGTATAAACATGTGCGGAGACACCTCCTGGCATACACAAGGATGGCATAATTTGTCAGCAGTTAGTAATACAGTCAGGCAGTGAGTGTAAGTGTTTTTTCCATAGCCAGAAGTTAGTGAGATAGCTTTTGTTTTTATTAATTATGACTTAACAAATGGTGTAACATTGATTAGCCTTTTTTTTTGTAATCTTTTTGTATTTTATTGAATACAGTAAAAAAAAAAAAAAAAAAAAAAAAAAAAGAAGCGTTTTTTGCTTGTGGTGATTTATAATTGGAACTCTGGTTTGAATATCTTTGCTATTCAATGTTTCTAATACAAAAAGTATCAACTGATTTATGCTTGAAATAGTAACATTTTGAAATCAGTTTGTAAGCAAAAACCAGCAGAAAATTAGGTATTTCTGTACGTTTATTTTCAGACAATCTTTAAAATTAAATGCTCAAAAATTGGCAAAAGCTATGAATCTAATTTTTGGTGTGTCAGTATTAATCAATTTTACCCCAGCTTTTGCAACGGGTGCAATCTAGATTTCCCTAAAAAAGTGAAAAATCAACTTTTCCTACTACACAGCAATATATGCTTCAATCAGCTTTGGTATAATGACAGACTTCAATCCAAGTAGGGTATTATGACATGCAAATATGCATGCTAATTTTTCTTTTTTGTTAGAGCCATTTGTGATCTGTCAAATTGTTGGCATTCAATGGGCTGGATAGTTATTTTGGGAGATATTAGTGTTTTGTTGAGTGCTATGTATCTGTAGAGCTTCTATGTTGGTAGCCATCATCAAATAAACATTCCTACATCCATGAACCAGTTTCTGAATGGCCATGAAGTATAGATGCTTATTGAGACTTACTCATTATAAGAATAGCAATATGAGGACCAATCCAAACAAAAACAAAAAAATAATTCCAAAATCTAATCAAATGATCAAACATCAGAAAGTTTGGGATCCTTCCTTGGTTTAGCATTAACAACCTCACCTATACTTTCTTCAAGAATAATTTATTAGAGGAAAAACACATTTACTTGTGATGAAGTTTTTGATATTTGTAAAATAACTGAATACACAGGGTTTTCTAAAATAATCTAAAATGTTTTTTTTTTAAAAAGAAAATTAGTGAAGTCTAAGTCTTTAAGCATCATATCCAGGATTTGTTCCGATTTGAACCATAAAAAAGACCAAAGTGAAAAAAAAGTGTCAATTTAAAACTTGTTTTTAAAACAAAACAATATTTTTCTGCTTATTTTGACTGTTTCATGCATTACCCACAATGTTATAAAACATAGAACAAACTACGATAATCATTTCCCCAAGTTCTTTAAGAAGAGAAAGCAAGAAATATTTTAAATTCATCTTGCATTGATCACATTTTCATATGACACATCTTGATAATTGTTAATTATAAAATGATATTATTCCTACATTTACTGTAATCTCAAACACTTAAATGAACAAAAAGAAACATTTTTATATATAAATAAATTTAAGATTGAAGAAAGGGGTTTTGATCACTAAAGAACAGTAAATATATGGAGGTAAATTTTGTTAAAACAAAAACAGAATAACACCAATTGTTTTGGTTTCTACAACAACCAATAATGAAGATAAAAAAAAGAAAAAAACAAAAAAGACATTTTAAGAACATAATTTGCTTCTTTGCAAAACACAGTCCCTGTGCAGAGGGCCAAATATATACTTGGACATTGACAAGGGAATCTGAAGTAGTAAAGTGAGTGACAGGAAAATCCATTCCTTCTCAGCTAATCTCTGCAACAGGGGGGATTTGTGTGCCATGAAAGGTCGCCATTATAAATAGACACTTTCATTTGGTGCAACTTGAAATTCTCCAAGCATCAACAGGGAAGGAAGTGACAGAAAGGGAAGAGGAAAAGGAAAAATTGTGCCACACTGTAATTATAAGTGAAGCTAACAATTATTTTGAAAAAACATCACAAAGGGAAATACGTCAATAAGTAATTTACACCAAAATTCAACAAAATCTGAAAATATAACTTGCAACACTTAACGAAATTGAAATTTTAGAAATGTGAAGTGGAATTCTTAATATATTGAGAAGCTTTAGTGCGGGCTAGCAGAAATGGAGTAGGGTGTGGGAGAGTCATCAGGTGAAGGATATGGGCAATTATGACTCACCTTAACTTCCCAATCTTTGTAGCTGTGTTTAGTATAGGGTATTCTGCTTATGTCACCTGTACCGTTTTCTCGTTGTATTACAGACCACGAATGTCTACAGAATTCCTATCCTCTCCTAGCAAGCAATGTAGCTGCTTATATAGTAAGTGGCAAGTATTGATACAAGTTTGATGTCCATTTCATCAAATCATGGTCGATGCAGGCCTCTAAGACTCGAACCTGATTTCCTGTTACAGCAACTTGAACATGCTGCGTACCATGCTCTGCATTACTACAGTAGCTCTAAGCATCGTTTGTTGCCTTACTACCCACCCAAATCAGTGTTCTGACATCTGTTTGCCCAAACTGATTAGATAGGGTATTTACATTTCCCTCTGTCCTATAAGTGTCAGATTCCCCAAGACCCCTTTTCTCATAATGTATCCTAAAAATTATAAATGTCTATAATCCTAAGCATAAGTGCCCTTTTTGTTCCTCATTTCCTTAAAACTTTCTTATATGCTTAGTCCATGGTATTCTCAGCTTCCTTCTGTAGAACCACATCCCTTTTGCCTCAAATCTCTTTTTCATCTACGAGGAAATTATCCATCATTAACTGCTATATTGCGTAACAGTTCAACACTCTTATTTGCTTAAAACTCAAGAAATATGACACAGACAATTTCTTACATAAAATATTCAGCTGTGGGTTTTCTGAGATTTTTTTGCATCTAATTGAAAAAAAAATAAAATACTAAGATGAACTTCTGCTGATGCAAATTTTAAAATGAAAAATGCGAAAAAAAAAATTGCAGGGGCAAAATGCTGGAAAAGAATGCATAAGTAAATCTGGAAGTGTTGAAAATTCTTTTCAAATGTGTTTGTTTGTGTGTGTGTGTGTGTGTGTGAGTGAGAGAGAGAGAGAAGACAACCATCCCAAAAGTAAAAGACCGACTCTCATCGATAGACAAATCTTTCAGAAAACTGGTACATTAAATAGAAATAGAAAAAAAAAATACTTAGCATTGGGCAAAAGAAAATAATTGCCAAATGGAGAATGAGTCTAGAAAAATAAAGAATCATACACTTTTTAGATAAGCAAACAAAATATGTTGAAGATACAAAAAGAAAAAAAAAAGTTAAAGTGATTCAAGTATCTACTGATTTCCAGAAAAATGTATACTGACAATAAGAAGGAAAACAAATTTTGAACAAAACAGTAAATTCTGTTTAATAAAGTCTTTGAAGTTATGGAATTTGCTTTCATACAGAAATTTACAAATTGCCAGGAAATGTTTTTCTCCACTGAACTAATCTAAACCTGCATGACTTGAAGTGCCAATTGAAATCACGACATGAAAAAATATACAGGAAGATTTGACTCTGAATGGAAAAGAGTTTAAAGCTCCAAAGTGGCCTAGTACATAATTGTTAGTCACTTTTTGTTTTTACTCTCCTAATACAATTCAAAGGCAAGCATCATAGGAAAATAGCTATATACTGTTGTATGCTATTTACTGTTCATAGTTCAAGGGAAAAGTTTTTTATGATGGTATAATTCTGAGTGCTCTTAAAACCTGACGATGTTGAACATCTAGTTTGGTTTGATTTGGTTTGTTTTCTTTTATAGCATATCAATCTCAATGGGTTATTTAATGTCAACAAGATTTTTATTGCTGGTAATATTTTTTCAAAAATGTATTGCTGGTAATATTTTTTTTCCAAAAATTATTTGCTGGTAATAATTTTTCCAAAAAAGTATTGCTGGTATTAAAACCTATTTTTATACTTTCATAGTGTTTTGACCCCTATTGTAGGGTTAACTATTTGTCTATAGCTGGGACCCTGACAGGTGCTACCACCCCAAGTCAGCTTGGACCTGGGAATACCAGCAATTAAGAGGTGCTTCCATGCACCATAAAACCTCTTGATCAAAGGCTTTGCTGTCGGATGTAGTTTATCGCCTTACTCAAGACGTGCTGAACTTCTAAGTAAATCCTATACTATAAAGAAAAATTAGAAATTCAATTTCTGTCTTTTATAAAATTTACACATAAAATATTTTCATTATTGAAATGAATAAAATATTTTGATTTTACTGAGGAAATCAAAATGAACATTGTCCAAAAAGGTCAGACAACGACAATAAAGATATGAATACTCGTCTGAATAATTAGTTAGTTGAGTTAGTCTTCATTCTACAGGGTGGTCCTGAAGTGTGGACAAATAGGAAATCTCATTAACTATATTTTTTTTTTTACTTTCATAGATTAAACATGGTTTTGATGAAAGAAGAAAGAATTGACTTCTTATTCTGAGGTATACTAAAGGAGAAAGTGTATTCAATGAAAAACACACTTAACTGAATACATAAAGAGTGAATGTGCTAAAATTGATGGCAATGTGGAGTTATTGCATTGAGTCCACACAATTCTTGCAAAGCACATCAACCCTTGCATCACAAATGATGGATATCATATCGAAGATTCTATTTTTCTCGAAAGCATGTATTCTTGTGTGTCCAGAATTTAGGGACACCCTGTACTTTCCTTTTCTTGTGTTTTTCTTTTTAAACAATAAAATATTTCAAGTGTTTCTGCTTGCATTTGAAAATAAATCAAATGGCAATTTCTGTATGAATTTTTCAGGTGAGAAGTTATGCTTTAAAGTCAGACTAATATTGTTCTCATCTTTGTTGCTATTGTCAGTGTTTCAGTTGTTATGCTCTCCAGCCATCTTTGGATACTTGTCAATCTGGGACAACTTCAGGGAATTTCAAATTGAACCCAGGAGTAGACTGTTCTTGTTCCCATGTTGATGAACCCTCTCATCCTGTTTCAGGAGAACTAAAGAAGAATGAAATGAGATATGTTGAGCCATGGACATCAGAATGAAAAAAAAACTACCATTGTTGATTAAATGAAAGGATCAGTTATCCGAATTGACAAGCACCTGAAGAAGTCTAGACATCACAACAACCAAAATATTGTGATAATAACAACAAAGATGAGGTCAACAGACTGAATGCAAATAATTTAAAGTCATCCTCATCGCAGAAATTTAGGCAGAAATGGTAATTAATATAAATTTAAAAGTATCCCAAGTCATCCATTAGAAACTGATAAATATCCTTTCTAGATATTTACATTAACATTTTTAAATATAGACATGGCATAATTCTTGCTTTTGCTTCAATGTCTTGAAATCAATGTCAACCATTTGGTTGAGGCGGGGGGGGGTCATTAAATGAGGAATCTCACAAAAAAAAAAAAATAAAAATAAAATCAAAATCGGAAAATATTTTCCAATTTAATGCCCTAAAAACAGAAATGTGATTTTGGCCCTCAATGAAGCCTTGAACTGTCCTTGAATGTAAGTAAATTATTATAACTTACAAAAAGAAAAATTGATACTTAATGATTTGATTCATACTTAATGCAGGCCTTAAAGGCAGCATTTTCTTGTTTTATTGAATATATTGTGAAATTAAATGGTATCAGTTCCTTAAATGGGAACTACAATATTTAGGTCACACTGTGTGTACAGAAGGCATGAAACGACTTTAAAGTAAGGTGGCTGCTATTTGCATGGCTCCTCATCCTTCTAATGTGTCAGAATTAAAATCTGATATATCACATTTTGGAGGCCAAAATTAAGAGATCATTGAAACAATCAGTGATCAGATTGGTTTTGTTGTCATTTGTGAAGGTGTGTATTATTGTGAGTTGATTTGGTTTCATGCTCAAATTTTCAATACTCGGAACCTAGATGACATGTTTCAGCCTTTCCAGGGCCACTTGAATGAATTTTTCAGATTGTGATGTCTGTCAAATTTGCAGTTGAAATTAATTGAATTGAATTTAACATTACATTTTATTATGTTATTAATTACCCTCATGTCAAGGTTCATGAACCAACCACATCAAATTTTAAAAGTAATGGGTGTTGATGCTGATGAAGTGCTGGGAAGACAAGCAGGAGGGGAATATGGCTTTGGTGGCCACTCAGATAACCCTGCTCATGCACCTCAATTACATCTGACAAAAGAGGAGCAAAGCTAGTTTGTCAACAAATAACCTTGATTCAGAATGCCATTTCTCTGTGTTTGGGAGAAGAGCAACAGTAGCCAAGTTTCATGAAACGAAATTCATAGCAAAAGGAATACGAAATGATTTAATGCTGTACCAATCACAGACATTCCACAATGCACCAACCAAAAGCTTCATTTCAATTGTTAATCTTGTTAACATGGGAAATGAATGCATAGCTGACCAGAAAGAACTCCACAAATTGAAAATCATGGGGAAAATTGAGAAAGGAAAGAAACAATCAAGGTACACCCAAAAATGTCTTCAAAAGTTGGAATGGGCCAACAACCAGTGTTGAAGAGCTTCACGGCATTCTGAAGGCGAATCGCGATAATGTTGAAATGATTGTTCATATTGTGTTCTCATATTACTGCAATACTCACAAATCAGATATTATCCTTCAACACCCGGATTTGTTCAGAATCAACAATCTTAGTCATGATGAACAGTTGCTGAATTTATGTGCAATTCTTTCAGGCAATGATCCCATGTCAGAATATGTTATGTTGCCATCTAACAAGTATGCAGAACAGTTTCTGCCTTCATTCCAAACCAGTTCTTTCATTGAAGATGACAAGAATGATATTGTGGTTGGGATGAATTATGTCACCTTGATTACTAAAGGTGTTGTGGATACATGGTACTTAGCAGCTTGCTTTGAGAAACATTCTGATGGCACATATACAATGGAATACCTTCATAGACTTCAGAAATCATCTCATTTGAAATGGAAACACTCTGCAAAACCAGATTGAGACATCTTGAAACCTGAATCCATTGTTGTATGTGATAGTGATGTTGAGTAGGACGTTTCCAAGGAATGGAACATGACATACATATTGAGAAATCATTTGTGCATAAACAAACTGTTAGAGGGCTTTTTAAAATAGGAATTCAGCTTTGTGATGTTGCAACCAACTTTGCTTAAAGTTGAATTTTTAATTTTATCATATTCATAACTTGTGTTTCTCTTCCTATTTCGGATTTAGCCCTACCCCCAGCCTTCAGTCATATTTTTATTACCAGTAACTTCATAAGGACCCCATGTTACACCTTCAAATATTATGTGAATATTTGGTGTTTCGGTGGGATGATACATTCTGGCTAATACGTCATGCACAACTGAAATGGTCAGCAGTTTTCATGGTCCATGAGTTTTCAGTAGTCATTCTATTTTATTTTTGATTTTTTATTGGACTGAAATGAGATCTTACCCCAAATTCTTGATCCAGTAGTCGGATAAAATTCTGTGGATCTCTGGGGATTTTAGGTTAGCATTTTCCCAAATGATTTCCAAGTTACTTTAATTTTGGTATTTTGACTCCTAAAATGCTCATTTTGGACCATTTTGGCTAATTTTCAGGACTGAAGTGATGAAAAACCTCAATCTTTGGTCTTATACAGCTGTGCTATTCATCATAATTTTATTGCACAACAGAAAAACATATGATTCTTGTTAACTGACACATGAGACATCTCAGACTATCAAATATTCAGATTTTCAGTAGAATTAATGGTCCAAAATAAGTTTTAAAGGAAGCAATCTGTCAAAAATACCCAAAATCATTTTTTTCTTTAGATTCTGCTTCAAAAAGAAATGGGTATGTACCAAATCTGAAGATAGAGGTCAAAATTGATATCATAACTCCTATCCCCAGTTCAATATTGATTGATTTGCTTTTAATGGCTTATTCACTTTTTGCAGGTTATTTAAAACCAGCAAATATTTTAGAGTGTAAGGTTATTTTTGGAGATAAGTATTTAGTGATACAAGTCCAATTAATTGACCTATAGCTGGAGGGAGAACATGGTATTTGCGTTTAACAAACTTGACTAGAATTGGAACTTGACTCCCCAATTTCTAATTCTGGAGCCATTATCCATTACACCACCTACACATCCATGCTTAAAGCACCTGTTATTTCAAAACAGTCAACCCTCAACCGTCAATGACCAGGATTGAGATTGCTTAACTTCACAGATTGTATGAGAATTGGTGTTTAAATGTGATATGACTGTAAACCTTTATGTTCAATGAAGAAAATAATAACCAATGAAGAATTGGAAGAATCTTTATCAATATCAGAAGATTTTGAAGAAAGTTTAAAGCAGTGGTAAACAGTTTTTATTGTTTTTATCTTCATTCCACTTTTGTTCTGCAATCCCAGTTTCTCAAAGCTGACCAAAATTTGAGCAGCTTATATTCCAACAAGATTTGGCCGAGACTGCATTGCTTCCAAAGATCAAAAATCCTCTTCATTATAGTTCAGGCAAATTTTAATGCCAAACTTATTCTGCTAAATCCTATCTTTGTGCAAAGAATGATATTGTCTGCAGTACCAAATTCTTCAAGCTGTGACACTTTTAGAATCCCAACATTCTACAGTGTTACATCTCAGGTTGAATATAAGATGTTTGGTCAGAAAAGAAGTCTTAAGTTTGTTCATCATAAACAATCAGAGAATTCTTCTGTCTGATCAAACTGAAAAATGCCAGAGTTGGTAAATTAGTGAATATTATTCTTGAAATCTGACTTTTGCACAAAGTTTTATTTACACATCAAGTAAGAAAGCAACTCATTGCTGGTAAATTCATTTGTACTACCTGACATGCTAGAACATGGTTTCTCAACCTTTTTAAGCAATGGCACACTTATAAACAAATGAAAATATCACAGCACACTAAGCAAAATTTTTAAACGGTATACATTTAAATGTGATGAAATAAAACCATAGATTTAAAAAAAACATACATACACAAATATAAACTTACTTCATTTAAATGTTTCTATTCAACTATTTGTGCAGCTTATTTAGTGTGAAACTTGTGCCTGGCGCTTTTTTGCAATTTCTTCAATGTTTGGTTGGATGTGCGATAAGCAGACTTATTTCCTCTTCAGTTGAGTTTAGTCTTTCTCATTTCTTATTTTCGATGTTATTTAGGATTGAAAATCCTTAATTCACATAAGAAAATTAACGATAAAACTAGAGACTTTTTAGCTAATATAGAAAAATATTGTTAGGTGTCTCAATTTAAACATAAAAAGATTTGTCATGCTTGATAGAAAATAAATTTTCTGTGGTGAGAAAATAAAGTTCTAAAAGATACAACAGAAAAGAGATTTATAATAGCAAATGAGATATTGAAATTCAACCATAAATCTTTTTTAATCATTCAAACTGATGAATCTTCATAACTAATAATCGCAATTGAATATAGTTTGGTTGTTAATTACAATCATTTTAAAACACATCAGTTATGAAAATAAACTGATTTATTTGAAATTAGCTTAAAAAAGGCACTACATGTAAACTTTTGAGCTATTTCCTATAGAAGTCCAATTGACCTTCCCACCTGAAACTAAAGGGACCTTTGGTCCAGCTTAGAAAAAAGCAACAATAATTTTGAATAAATAACTTTTAATTCCTCAGTTCATTCCATAGAACATCAAAACCCCACTTTAATTCAGGTTATAAGTCTAATTCCAGCTGAATGTCCAATCTGGGCCAAAATTCCAAGTCAGGCAGAAAATTGAGTTCTTCAAATTACAAACTCCACGGAACTTCAATTGAGTCGAGTTATCCAAATCACAAACTTCAAAACCTAGCATCACGAAACCTCTCACTTTAACTCTGGTTCCTCGACATTTTGAAGAAATAAAATTGGATTTCCTCAATTCACAAATTGGAGATATTTTACACTGGATTTAAAAAAAAATAAATAAATAAATAAATAAATTAACAATGTTTTTGTGTTACTTTAAACTTAATATAAATTAAAAACTTTTAAAATCACTAATTTTTTTCAGTTATTTTAAAATTTGAATCTTTAACTGTTTGCTCCTCATCTAGATACAAATTCCCATGCTAGATTGTCAAGCGCCAGATGAAGTGCAGATTTTTAATCCTGGGATCATCCCGATTCCAAAAAGATATGTCTACATATGTAAAGTAAATGTGTCTGCAGTTAAAGTGGTTTCAGACACATGAATGGACAGAATTTGCAGTTTATTTTAGATGTTATCCCTATCTTGGTTGTTACAGTTATAATGTTTTAAACATAATACTTTTCAACTATCAGGTGCCTGTCAGTAATGCTCTTGAAATTTTTAAGTGAAATTCTATACACAGAAATCAACTGTTCTGTCAATGCCAGGAATATTTTTTATTGGTTAATTCTTCAGTTAATTTATCTTAACATTATTTTGGAGCCTAAACCTGTCTGTTCTTTAAAGATCAAAAGCTTCCATGTGGTACTTACACCTATGCTTGGCCTACTGAGGAAATTATCAGAGTTTAGCCTGTGTACTGATTCTTTCTACTGCCTTATTACATTTACTAATTATCCTCTAGGAGAATGGCATAGAGGATAAGTGAAGCATTTATCTGTTGGTTATGAGTTCAAATAGCAGAGTTAAATCCACATGTATGCAACTTACACCAGATGATGTCAGAATAGACTTTGCATTCAGTGTCACACCTGACCATTAAAGAAATCAGGTGCATAAATGAGTTCAACTGAGAGATGTCTTCCTAGACTAACTAGATTCAGATCTGCAATTTACCCAAAATCAGTGGCTAGTCCCCTTACGCATGATATGTAAACATAAAGTTAACTGCCTAGGATGTGTATTGAAGAGAAAAAATAGTATGAAAAGTCAATATATAAACACTCATCCCAGAGAAGAGAGTTTGTTGTATCCACACAGGAATATGTTTGAAGAGAGCCCCAGGGCTAAAAACCGCACTGATTGATGGTAAATGATGATGTCAGGTGGTAAATAAACAATGTAATGTTAGATATGAGAGATTAAGTCTTGTGTTTTTATTTATAATGTAAGACGACATTGTTATACAAATACTTTGGGAATGAATCGAAGCAGTAGCATAAAGAAAAATTCAATAACATCGGATACCAGTAGATTGTGAACGATAGGCTGAATAAAGTGTTCAATTCAAAGTTCTGAAAGGTTACTGAATATGACAAGCATCTGAAGATGGCAAATGAGTACAATGGTTGAAACACTATGAAGATAACAAGTAAGAGAACAGCACTTCAAATAAATCACAGTACAATTCGTTATCTCAGAAATTCACACCAAAAGTTTTACTAAAATTATTAATAATAAGAACTAAATGAAGAAATAAATGATCTTTTGATTTTACCCTTTAAAGTATAGCGAAAAAAAAAGGAAGAACATTTGAGAAACAAAATTAAGTTTCAGAAAGTTAAAGAAAAAAAAAATGAAGAGAATTTTTTAAAAATTATTTAAAAGAGCTTCATATTTTTTGATGAATTAAGCAAATGTAAAGATTAAATGTTCTGAGGTCGACCAAGGAATGGTATTCAGTTGACGTGTCGATTGACATATTGATAATTTCATCAATAGACAAAATCATATTGATGCCGAAGTAAATGACTTTTGAATCCAAGTCTCCATATAAAATTCATTTCATATTTATTTGCATGGGAGACAGCATATTCAAGAGAGAAAAAAAAAGTATAAAGCTTTTCCAAGTTGATTTCAGAACAGTACACAATCAATATGTTTAATATGTTGTGCACAATAAATAGATATTTTGGTGGGGTGCAGTCTCCTAATTTGCAGGTCTGAAGCTGCCCAAAGCAACATTCACAGAGCTGAAGCCACCCAAAGCAACATTCGCAGGGCTGCAGCTGCCGAAAGCAACATTCGCAGGGCTGCAGCTGCCCAAAGCAACATTTGCTGGGCTACAGCTGCTTAAAGTGCCATACACAGGAATGCAGCTGCCTAGAGCACAACTGATGACATGGATTCAGTTTTTTCTAGAAGCATTTACGCCAAACAAATATTCAGAAACTGTGCATTTGTTGTAGTGGAGATGAATGTTATTGAGGTGTTTCAACAATGGTGAAAAAAAATTATTCAGTGTTGGGAGAGAAAAAAATACTAAGTGTAGAATGTTAACAAAGAAGATTTTGTAAGAATTTTATCTTGGAGAAATTTCATATTGGTTTGGTTTGATTTGTTTTATGGCATATCAATCTCAATGGGTTATCTAATGCCGACAATTTTTATTGCTGGTAATATTTTTTTTCAAACATATACTGCTAGTAATATGTTTCCTTCAAAAAATTCATTTCTGATATTTTTTTTTTCAAAAAAACCAAAAAAAAAAAAAAAAAAAAAAAATTAGCTGGTAAAAATTTTTTTGCCTAAAATGCATTGCTGATAATAATGTATTTCTGGTAATAATTTTTTTTTTTTTTTTTTTACAAACTATTTCTGGTATTAAGACATATTTTTACACTTTAATAGTGTTTTGACCCCAGTTAGGGGTTAAACTATTTGCCCATAGCTGGGACCCTAACAAGTGTTACCACCCTGGGTCAGGGTGGACCTGGGAACACCAACAATTAAGAGGTGGTTCCATGCTCCTCAAAATCTCCTGATCAGAGGCCTTACCGTTGGGTGTAGTTTATTGTCTTACCCAGGACACTTGGAACATAGGCGTTTATTAAGCTTTAGTTAATCTGGTACAAGGCTACAAGTGTCGGGCTTGATCCAATAAGGATCAAAATCATTATACAGTATAAATTATCTATAATACAAGTTTGTTAACCATTACTCAACATCCAGTTTATTTAAAAGAAAAAATAAAACTATATTTTTGTGCTTGTTTGAATAGAAAACTTTGGACTGGTTTTTAACATTTGATAAGAGTTCTATTCAGTCTTTGTAAGAAGGTACAAATATACATGATTCTGTTCCATATTTTATTATTGGCCTTAATTTCTTCCTCTTTAAGGCTAATACCAATAATGATACTATTATAATTATTATATTTACAAGTGATTTAACTGAGGATGGAATGTACAATATTGAAATCCAAAGATGCAATTGAATAGAAAATATTGCTTTCAAAAAGCTAAGAAAAGTATTAAGAAACAGGACAATTTTGGTTAGAAACAAAAGAGAACTGAACTCTTACGTATCAGATCATTGCAAAAGTTCCTGCCCAATTTTCATTGTTAACATAAAATAACTGCAACTTGACACTAGTGTTCGTCTTGGTGCCAATCTCTGGTGTGTTCGAGATTGAAATCTTGCATTGTTCTGTTGTGAATCAGAATTTGTAGAATGTTGACACATCGTCCACAAACAGATGCCTTAAAGATAGAGGATGAAAAGTTGAACTTTCGCAATATTATGCTCTATGGATTACAGAAAGGAGTAAACATCGGAACTGCAACAAAAAACATTCAAAAATTTCATTTGGATCATGCTCCAGATCTTCAAATGGTCATAAAGTGGTTTGGCAGATTTTAACCTAAACGATAAATACACTCTGAGCGACCTTCCAACATTGCCGAAAGCCCCCTGCTTGTCATCGTAGAGAATAAAACCAAAATTTTGGCAGAGGAAGATTGATAAGAATTTAAAAATTGATATGTCAACTGCCTTTGCCATTTGAAGAGACTTTCAAGAAAAATGGACAATTTTGGCAAATCAAGGTGTCATTTTCCACAATTTACAAAGCATGTCTGTTCATTGAAAGTCTTATTTAGCAAAAATGCAGTGAAATTCTAAGATGTTCAGATTTTAAAACTGTTAAAAGATACACATCTACTTTTTGGAGTTTTAATCAAGGAACACTGAAGTTTCCCAGATTTTTTTGTGGACATTGGTTGATTTGAGATAGAATGACCGATTTGTTCTAATAATGAAAATATGAAAATTTTTAGAACCTTAAAAATAAGTTTTGTTTACAATGAAGATTTCTTAAAATTAAATCTAACCTAAAATTTAATGCTGAAAATAAGATTTGATACCCACCTCTGTGTAGATATTAATGCCAGCACTTCCACCCCATGTAGATATTAATGCAAATACTAAGCATATATCTTTATCTTCAGTGCAAACTTCTTTCAAATAATGAATGCGATAGAACCAACAATTTTTGTTTACTAGGTGTGTATTTCTCTTATGACAAATGTAGCATCAGTTTATGAATGGATTCAATTGTAAGGGTTAATATATTGTACCATAAAGCAGGGATTATCTGGGAACGGTTTCAAGAATCTGTCAAGGAATTGCATCCGATTGCAATGGTCTTTATAGACAACTGATTGGAGTGCAGTCAAGCAAGATGAAATACCAGCAATGTGGAATGACAATGCTCATCAATGGCATTGGCATCACTTAGCTCCTCTATTGCTATCTCTGAAGGCATTTTGATTTCAGGCCAACACACCTACTTTTCCTCATCAAACCAATTTCAGTTGTTCCAAGGGCAAAAGGACACTATTAAGCAGGTGCTTCTCATGAAAGGGCCTAGCAGCAAGGGAAAGAGAAATGCATCCACATCTGGGATGTACATTATCAACATGGTAGAGAATCTCATTCCGATATAAGAATGATAAAGTATTTCATACCTGACAAACTTACTGCTGACATGAGTAATAAACTATATATATATATATATATATATATATATATATATATATATGCCCAGCAGATCATTATTAAATATAACAGACAATGAATGTCTATTATGTCTGATCATGAGCTGTTCAAATGTTTGCTTTAATTTCTGGTGAAAATAAAGGCAAAAATTGTTCAACATTTGGATATTTCTTTAAGGACCAAATTAATAAAAAAATTCTCCAAATGTTGGACAATTTTAGTCTTTATTTTCACTAGGAATTAAAGCAAACATTCGAACATTAGAATGGCTATATATATATATATATATATATATATATAATATATATATATATATATATATACAACGTGATGGTGTCTCCATGGGTTCAGTACTGGGTCCGACATTTAAAAAACCATCAATCTACCTAAGATACGCTGATGATATTCTTATGTCAGTTAAAAATACAGATGAAATAATTCAACTTCAAAAACGTTTCCAAAATAATTCTGTCCTTAAATTCACATATGAACTCAATACTAATAATAAAATCCCCTTCCCTGACATATTGATAAACACAAATAATAACAAATTTACTATTTCGCCATACAAAAAATCTACAGGCATAAATTCATGTACACTTAACTACAAGAGCGAATGCCCATATTACTACAAAATAGCAATTATAAAGAATCTAATACATCGTGCAGAAACTAATTCCTCCACAAAACAGATTTTTTTTTTTACAGTGAACTAAAGAATATAAAATAGACACTTATTAACAATAGCTTTCCAAACTATATAGTTGATGAACAAATAAGATGCTTTCTTAGAAATCTCAATACTAAGAAAATTGTACATAATACTGCTTCTACTGATCTCAAACATATTAATCTCCTATATTGTAATCAAATGCATACTAATTATAAACAAGATGAAAATATACTAAAACATTTAGTATATTCTAATATAACAACTACAGATCCTAGCAAAAAAATTAAATTAATCATATACTACACTAAATCTAGTATATCCAACTTAATTCTTCGCAAAAATTCTTCTCCCCCGGTTAGCGATTTGCAAAAAACCAACATAGTTTATAAATTCAAGTGCCCTTTAGGAGAGTGTATCTCCAACGAATTAAATAATATTTATGTTGGTCACACCACAAACTCGCTTTCACGATGCTTGACACTACATTTGAATGAAAACTCTAACATTTTTAGGCATTTAAAACAACATGCCTGGCCGCATACACAATTCCGTAAAATACTTGTCGACAAACACAATTATACTTCGACATGAAAACAATAGACAAAAACTAAAAATCCTTGAAGCATTATACATCAAACAGTTGAAACCCAACCTAAACAAAATGAATTATGGCATCTCTACAAATATTCTTAAATGTCTATAATTGGTAACGGAAGCCATTGGTTTATACCAACGGCTTTTGATTCATACTTCTACAATTCACTCTTGTGTGGTCATGTGTGACGCCATGAGATGCGGTGCGATTTTCGCTTCTAGCGTCTTATATGCGCGTGTTTATCGTTGCTTAGAAATCATCTATGTAAACATTGACAGACTATGATCACTGTTGTGTCTGTATATTGTTTAATATGTTGTAATTGACATCTTTGATAATGGCTTAAATAAGCCGAAAGCTTAGATTATATTAAAAAAATATGGATCACTACTGAGAATTTCTTTCTTCTTTCAATGATAATGTTATTAAACTTATCAGAAGTTACGAAAAAAATTTACATAAAATAGACAACATTTGTCTATATTATTTAATGAAACGTGTATGAATGAAAAGATGCTGCCTAAATACACACAATATATATAATATATATATATATATATATATACACACACACATATATTTGGTATAAGAGTAAAGTGTACATAATTGGATTGGATTTTGTATAAATTCAAGTACAAAAGAAATTATCAGCAATTTTAATTAATTTTTCTTAGGAGCACATTTAATTCATTTAATACAGGCTATATTTGTAGCTCACAGCCATGATTATCCATGTCATCAAGTTATTTGTAGATAAGCATTTGATATTTGTTGAGGGCAAGGAAAGATCTAAAAATATTTATAATTTTGCTTCTTTATCATATTGTTGAAATAAAATTTTTGTCAAGATTCCCCCTCCTCCCCACTCTGATAATGAATTTAAAGAAAAAAATGCAGTTAAAGCATTTAAGAATTTTTAAGTTCATGTTTAAAAACAAAGTTTAGAAGTTAAAATCAATTTTTACTAATTCTGTTTAATTTATTTTTATACAAATTGCCAATGTGTTTTGTTTTTGTAGAATCATGTCAACCTGGAATTGACAATTCTCATTCTGAGGAAGCATTACATATTTCTTTAACATATCCCACTAAACCAAATAAATATAAAAACAGTTATAGTTAATATGTTTATTTTAGTGATAAAAAAGTAGGAAAAAAAAAATGTCTGAATTTGGCACATCAGTAATAAAGAAAAGAAAATGAATTAAAACAAAATCAAATAAATGGATTTTCAAATTGAACTTTACTCAGAACTTCTCTTTTGGCTTAGAGACATGTTTTTTTCATATTTGTTTTGATATTGCAATTTCAAGAAATTTGACAATAATTGTTTTTAAACAAATTCAGTTCCCATCCAACAATGATGCAGCGAAATTGTTTCATTTGTCAAAAACTTATAAATCTAATTTTAAAGTGAAATGAACAACATCGAATGACATGCAAGACTGAAGACATATTTAATAAAAGAAGCACACTATTCCTGAATAAAACAGCTATTTACTGTTATATAAGGTATATAACAAGTGTTATGATATATAGCAAGTCATATATGCTATTCTTAATGTCAAGGAGTTACACTATATGGAGTCTGGATAAACATTAGTCTACAAGATTCCAAGTTTGGTTTGGTTTACGGCATATCAACCACAATGGGTTATTTAATGCTGACAAGATTTTTATTTCTGTCAATATTTTCTTTTTTCAAATATTTATTGCCGATACTAATTTTTTTGAAAAGTATTCCTGGGATTAAAATATATTTTTACACTTTCATAGTGTTTTGAATCAAGTTGTAGGATTAACTATTTGCCCTAGCTGGGACCCTAACAGGTGCTACCACTCCAGGTCAGGGTGGA
Source organism: Acanthosepion lycidas (assembly GCA_963932145.1). Taxonomy (NCBI): domain Eukaryota; kingdom Metazoa; phylum Mollusca; class Cephalopoda; order Sepiida; family Sepiidae; genus Acanthosepion; species Acanthosepion lycidas. The sequence continues at coordinate 6,540,416 of OZ010579.1, forward strand.
CCTGGGAACACCAGCAATTAAGAGGTGGTTCCATGCTCCTCAAAACCTTCTGATTAGAGGCCTTGCTGTTGGACATAGTTTGTCGCCTTACCCAGGACGCGGATCCAGTTTATTGTCATACCTAGGACGCAATTCCAAGTTTGCATGTCAGATCTGGGAGATATATTTTAGCCATTTTTATATAGGCAAACATAATAATGAGTCTTATATGCCATTAAACATAATAGCAAGGGAGTCTTATATGCCATTAAATACAGAAACTATTTTATGCCTGGATGGCAAGTGGCTGTGACATCTTGATATCAAACTACCACAAGAAGATTTTTTTTTAATTAAAAAAACTGTTAGAAACAAAAAAAGATTGCTGAGCAGTCAATGTTGGAAAATGTCTTCACAGATGAAGAGGCAACAGAAATATAGTTCAACAGAAGTATGCTGATAATATGACAGATGGAGGATTTAAGCCACAAGGAAGCTTTAAAGAAAATGGAAATGAAAAGGACATTCATGATTAGAAAGACAATTGGAATTTCTGTGACACATGAGGAGGAAACGGCTTCAGGAATTTGACATTCACACAACATATTGAAGGCAAGCGATGCAGTTGAAATAGTGAGTCTGTTATGCACTTTCGTAAGTGGATGGCAGAAAAGGGATTGAGAAAGATAGCAAAAAGACAAACATTCTTAAGAGCTACAAAAAATAGGATGTTGTGGAGAGCCATGGTAGCACACAGCACATGAAAAAAAGTATTAGTGGGTTCTATAAAGAAAATAGAGTTTGAACAAATTAAAGAATATTGATGTGTTTTTTAGGAATTAATAATTTACATTTTTTTTTTCAAGTTTTCCATAATGTACCAAAATGTTAGGAAGACTACCTCCAATTTTTTAGGAGTGACACCATTTGTTCTAAATATCTACAAAGTTCCAGGTTTGCCTTTCCACTTGTCTATAGGTTGAGCATACAGTCTCTTATATTGTATTTAGTTTCGTATCTTGCTAGAACTAAAATTCCTGTTTAGAAATTGATGTCACAGATTACTTCCACAACGAAGAAAATAAATTGCAAGTCCAAACTCAAATATCAGGGGTCAAAAGAAATGTCGAAATCTTGATTCATAGGTCCTATGTCACAAATCCCAATGCACGTAAGCAGTAAGGGAAATAGCACACTTACCATCAAATGTGGTACCAAAATAAATGACTTTTTTCTCCTCAACTCAAGAACACCAACTGCTTTTATCAAGGGACAATTTTTTTCATTCATCGACAGCTGGGAGAAGACAATATTAGTATGTCCAAGATACTTTTATGGCAACTCCTGCAACTGACTTGTTTCTACTTTAAACATTGGGTAGGATAGCTAATGAAGACCATCCCCCTCCCTATCGTCCTGGGTATGACAAACTACATCCACGTCCTGTATGACGATAAACTACGTCCAACAGCAAGGTCTCTGATATGTTTTTGAAAAAATAATGTTGCCAGCTGTACATTTTGGAAAAAATAATATTACCAGTTATACGTTTTTGAGAAAAAATATTAACAGAAATAGATTTTTGACAAAGCAAAAATATTACCAGGAAAAAAAAAAGTTGTTGGCATTAAATGACCCATTGAGGTATAATATGTGCCATAAAACAAAAAAAACTAAACCAACCCCTCCCTAATTCTTCCCTGTCACAATTTTGTATAATGCAAAATAAATACCCTTTTAACTTTGGGTATTCCATCTTCAGCATATTATGCTGAATACGTGCCCTTTTTCTTGGTAAGTAACTTTCTTTTTTGCCATATTTTCTGTCATAGAATATACATGGTAGGTGTTCACTTTGTTTGATGAGGTAATTCACTGTTTTCTTCGTTACATATATATGGAAAAGGAAACAAAAATAGCCAGTAGATCAGGATGTCATATTTTATGTCCAATGGAAGCAGCAGACAGCACACAAGAAACTATAAACATAATAGTATTAGATTATTCTTTAAATCCCTAGAAAAATTTGAATATTATTTCTGTTAAATTAAAAACTTTGAAATAATTTTTGCACTTCTGTAACATTTTATAAATGCTATAAATTAGCATGTATCAATAAAAAAAAGTCTTCATTTGAAACCATCTGCTGGTAATAACAGGAACGCATAAGATATGTAAATTGTAGGTTTTTAGAAAAATATATGATATGTCTTAATGCTCAAGATATTAAAAAATAGTAATGTGTGAAAGAATGAATATTTCACAAAAGTTTCCAAAATACTCTATCAGATTGAAATCAAAGCAAACAAAAGAATACAAGAACTGAAATATGTTTTTTCTTTTTTTACTCCTGTTACTCTTTAAGTGTGCCAAAACACACTGACAACGTATTTAAAAAAAAAAAAGAAAAAAAAGAAGCAACAAAAAAGTAAATGTGTTTTAATTGCTAGTCAAAGCAAGAATCCTAGCCCCGCTCATTGTTTATCTATCAGTGAGAGAAATGATTGCCTTTACAACTTGTCATGTGTATTTGAAACTGATCCATCCGAGATCAGATCTAGTCATTCTATGGATGACCTTGTATAAACTGAGGTTCTGTTTTAATCGAATCATGAATTATATTGCAAAAGAAATGCAGAATTAATTTTTACAATTTTCTTTATTTCAATGAAGCCATTCACCTTACAGAAAGAAGACCGTGAGGGATTTTTTAAAAAGGAAAAATAAAGAAATCTTATAAAAGGAAGGGAAAAACGTTTATTTTTCTCACATGCAAAAGAAGATAAATTTATGTAAAGTTATCTTGTTAACAGATGTTTTCAGAGAAGATCAGGAGGGAGATCAAGAGACACTGGAGGCCAAAAGAAAAAAAAAACAAACAATTTGATTGAGGAGAAAGTTATTTTCATTTCAACATATTTGCAACAAATATTCAATAATTGGTTTGTCCAAGTGTTGATTTCAATACTCCAGGGAATTTCTGGCAGGAAGGAGGAAAGAGGGAAAGGGAGGAAAGAGAGTAAGGAGAGAAAGAAAGATGAGAGAGAACAGAGCGGAGGGAAGAGGGGAAAAAGAGAGAGGGAAATGAAGGAAAAGGAGAGAGGGAAAAGGAGAGAGGGAAAGGGAGGAGAAGGGGAGAGGGAAAAAGAGGAAAAGGAGAGAGGGAAAAAGAGGAAAAGGGGAGAGGGAAAAAGAGGAAAAGGGGAGAGGGAAAAGAGGAAAAGGGGAGAGGGAAAAGAGGAAAAGGGGAGAGAGGAAAAAGAGGAAAAGGGGAGAGGGAAAAAGAGGGGAAGGGGAGAGGGAAAAAGAGGGGAAGGGGAGAGGGAAAGGGAGAGGCGAGGGAAAAAGCAACAAATTGTCCAGAGCTTTACATTTAACTTTGACTTCATATAAACTGAAAGAAGAAACAGTAATTGTTTTCTAGAGAACATAAGTTGCATCTTGTAAGGCCAGCCTTCAAACAAGATAACGATAGAGAGGAGTTGCAACTTTATGGTTAGTGCAGCAAATTTACCATTAAAAGGTCTGACTTTCCATTTACATATAATCATTAACGAAGAGGACAATTAGATATCAAATGAAGACAGTCTTTGACTAAGCGATCAGGTCAACATGTCAACAGTTGTTAGGGAACAAGTATCTAAAGCCTTGTGGCTGAGAAATTATTTAGAATTTACATGAGAATAAATGTTAGAAAAGAAATCAAAGCACTTTAGCTAAGGATGATCTGTACATGGTAGTTTCAAATATAAATGTATTGTTACGAAATCTATTTCTTTCTATTATTATTATATATGTCTGATTAAATAAATTACAGACATTATGTTTGCATATTTTTAATAAAACCTGTTCATACCCACGAACAACCTTCTGTGTATTGCAATTAAATGATGTCAGAAATGTGCTATATCTATGAAAATCATTTTTATTTTCCATTTGTACTTCCAATCTTCTTCCAAGATCATCTTCAGGTGTGTACGTAGTAATACAAACCTGTGTATTCACAGGTGCAACTAGTAATACAAAATTGTTTTTTAATATCTATTACTATCATTTTTCTTTTTGCTTATAATGTCTGTAATTTATAAAGTAAAGACAAACTGGGTCTTATAGCCTTAAGTGGCAAACAGTCTAGGAGAAGGACAACTCTGAATTCAAAACCTGCGGAGGGTTTTTGAGGACCTTGTGGCATGTTGTACACCAGTTCTCTTCCAAAAAGTGTGATTAGTTCTCCACAAAGCCTTCAACACTATAATTAAAAGTGTAGATAATCTGGCTGTTGGTCGTAAGAACTGAGCTGCTTGACCCTCATATGTCGAAAACAACAGGAGAATTCAGAATATACATACATACATACACACACACACATATATATATATAAAATAGATAGGCTAGTTAATAAAATGAGGACAAATGAAAGGGTACCAATATAATCAGTACAATAAACATTTATTAAATATCTATTATTAACCATATGACAGAAATGAAATACAAAAAGATAGGCTTTAAGTTTGGAATTTTCAGACATGCTTGTATCCTTTAATAGACCGAGAAATCCAACCTATAAATCTCTTCCTCTAGGTTTACAATTTCACTCACCCACGAGTAATAATAGACTTGCTTAATGCTATAAGCATTAAGCAAGTCTATTAACACTGATCAAAATTTTAAATTTAAGTTTATTTTCATAAAAAGTTTTGCACATTGAGGAATCAGACAGAAATTTGGTTTTTGCTAATATGATGATCCCCACCAGAAAATACACCATCCACAAAAACATCTGTCAGTGAGTAATTCCCATTTCTCTGTTTATTTCTCACTCTATTGATGAAGGACACAGGCGTGTCTGAACATTCGGCACTTAAAACCTTTCTTTCCATGCTACATTTCTGTCAAATAGTTAATAATATTTAATAAATGTTTATTGTACCGATCATATTGGTATCCTTTCATTTGTCTTTGTTTTATTAACTAACCTATCTATTTTACATATTATAAAAAGCACACTTTTCTAATTATATATCTATTTTCAATAACTAAAACCAAACTAGTGATATTTCATCACCAATTGGACCAGAACTATCACCAATCACATTGAACAGATATTACCACAGAGTGACTCTGCCTTGAGAGCCTTTTGAGACTCAGCCCAGACCTCAAGTAGAACTCCTATATACGATCCATTGCTAAGAAAATGGTTGGTATCTTGTACCGCTCCAGCAAGTACCTAACTCTTTGCGTTATCCACTACCTTTACAGAAGCCAGATCAGGCTGAAAATGAAGTATTATTGCCATATATGGGCTGCAGCTGTACAGTCTTCACTTTCCTGTCTCAGTAGGATCCAAAAGAGTCTCTGCTTCCTTGTGGATGACAAATTATTTTCCACCCTACAAACCCCTTTTCTTACAGATGAAACATCAAAAGCTTCTCATTGTTCTATTGCTATTTCCATGGAAAGTCTTCAGATAAACTACATTCTTTAGTTCCACCAGTTCTTACCTTCCTCACTAAGACCCATCATGCCATGCACACTGCAATGAATCATGCTCATTCCCTTTGTATTACTCTGGGGAGATGTAGGTCCCACCTGAGCAGCTTCCTCTCGCAAACCACTGTTCTGTGGAACTTCCAAGAGGATGCTTCCTCGATCACTACAATCTTAATCTGTTCAAGTCTATGGTTAACTGTTATCAATCACTACATATCCACTTAAACTATACCTCTTACTCTGTAACCCTCTACCCCAAGTGGCTCCCGGGCCTTGTTACATCATTATAAAAATAAAAAAAATACACACGAGAAAAGAGAATTGATGTAACTCATATTGAACAGGTATGATATTAGACTAGAACTCTTTGAAATATGGTACATTTAAGCAAATGGCATCAATGTGTACATAATAATTAAGAAAGTGATTAATTAAGAGAAGTTTTGTTTTTGTGAAGTGGCAAAACTTTTACCAAACTAATTGCAATTCTTTATTCAGGTTCATCTTGGAAAAATCTTCTCAGTACCAAAGTTGTAACAAGACGTTTTGTGTTGCAAAAGTATTTGCATTTTATTTCATTCATATACAGAAAATATAGCATTTTATACCATGACAGTAAGTAGAAATATTGTCTTTATTGTAAATCTGATGAGAAAAATTTAGGAATGCTAGAATTTTCTAATTCCTCTTTGGCACTGGATTCAACTTCAAGAATTCCTCCACTCTTTGTAAAGGAATTTATCATCTTATCATTTCTTTTTGTAAGAAAATAAATTGTAAGTGAGAAAAACTATAGCTCAATCCCAACTGCAGAAATGGTGAAGATATGTAAACATTAACATTTTCAAAGAAAATCAGTTTTGAAAATATGACAGTAAGATGAAGTGTCAATAGGGTTCCAATGTAAATGCATGAGTCAATTGGTAGGTGACCCTTTCATCAAGAGGGGGCTAACACAATGACGCAAGAATCAATTGGTTGGTGACCCTTTCATCAAGAGCGGGCTAACACAATGACGCAAGAGTCAATTGGTAGGTGACCCTTTCATCAAGAGGGGGCTAACACAATGAAGCAAGAATCAATTGGTAGGTGACCCTTTCATCAAGAGGGGGCTGACACAATGATGCAAGAATCAATTGGTAGGTGACCCTTTCATCAAGAGGGGGCTGACACAATGATGCAAGAATCAATTGGTAGGTGACCCTTTCATCAAGAGCGGGCTGACACAATGACGCAAGAATCAATTGGTAGGTGACCCTTTCATCAAGAGGGGGCTAACACAATGACGCAAGAATCAATTGGTAGGTGACCCTTTCATCAAGAGGGGGCTAACACAATGAAGCAAGAATCAATTGGTAGGTGACCCTTTCATCAAGAGGGGGCTAACACAATGAAGCAAGAATCAATTGGTAGGTGACCCTTTCATCAAGAGGGGGCTAACACAATGACGCAAGAATCAATTGGTAGATGACACTTATACCTAAAGGTGGTGAGGGTAACACAAATAACACTTAGGGGAAATTTGGCAAATGACAATTACTCCAAAAGGAAATGGTTAGCACCTGGAAAAAACTGTCAAAGGGGAATGTAACTAACACTGGTATCAATGCTGATCCTTTTCGGCATCTATCAGACTGTACTTTGTTTTTTTTTGTGCTTTTTCTTTTATGACATGTGATGTGGGTCAAAAGCCTGGACATGAAACTGTTAACAGAAGCCCAAATGTAAGCTGTTTCAAAACTGGCATCCCATTTCTATCTGTTTTTTTCTTTTTTGTTCTTCCCCTCACCACCAATATATGCACAACCCATTCTGCACCTTTTTCACTATTGTACGTATGAGTCTTTGCCACCGTGTGACAATATCCAAATGGAAAAAGTTGTAAGGATAAAACAAAATACAATCTAATTTATATTTTGATTGAGTTGAATTCAAATGGAAAGTTTTGATTAAGAATCAATCAGTCCTAACCCCCAATGGATAGTCTTGGTTTCCAAACATTTGCAGTTATTTTTCAAAGCCAGTCTGATTTATCTACATTATCAATTAGGACACAAGATCAATTGAGGAAAAATAAAGATTTTTTTTTTTTTACATTAAAAAAGAACATTGGATATTTTGCATTATTTGATGAAGAGCCAAGGTGGTACACAATGTTTACCAACAAAGAAAATGGTAACTCAAATTTGAAATTCTGCTTACCTTTGCTTAGCACTACTTCCCTTAAGAGGCATGAATGCAATTTTCCCTATATGTTGTTTAAATCACTAGATCTTTTGACTAAAAAGGCCAACATTTGCATTTAAAAAGAGACAATCCCTCTCCCATAACTAAATGCCTCAACTAGAGGAACGAAAAAAAAAGAAGAAAAATCTAATCCAACTTAGCTTAATATTTATTTTCAAGGGAATAGCAACCTGGATTACACCCAGATATGTTTTAATGTAAGATTTTGATGGTCAAACATACATCATCATCAAATTGACTTGTTGACCATTACACTACCACAGGAGCCAAACCCAAAGCCTAACTTTGCCTGGTGCAGGACCACAATATTAAGGCGATCATTGAAGTCACTATACTGACAATGGTCTAGCTTGTTGAATATCACTGTAGCAAGAGGAGATTCTGATAGCTGCCATAAAGGCAAGCAATGGTTCTTATTGGATTGAAAAAAGATGAAAAGGATCTCTCAAGGAAGGCTCTCATTGGCTGTTTGGCTGGAGGCAAAAATTAGCTGAAACATCTAGGGAAATAAGACAAATTACGCATTACAGAACAAAGAGAAAAAATATTTATTTGGACATTCTAGCCCCAAGTTAGCTAGGCGACCTGGAGCAGCATGAATATGACACCCACTTGGGGCCAAGTTTGTCATTTCGATACTGTTTACTCAATAATACATTTTGTGTTTTGAAAGATAAGAGGTCTCAGATTGCTTTTCTAAAGCAATGCATTCACTTTCCAATACATCCATTTTGCAATTTTGTTATACTTGAATAAGCAGCCAATTGCAGACACAACATTCGATTTTGTGCTGCAATATGACAATCACTCATTGACAGGAGGCCTACCAAAATAACGATACAGTAAACTAATATCTTTTTTTCATTTTCAACTCATTTCAAACCAAATACTTTTTCATTAATTCATTAGTTTGCTATTAATTTTCATATATGTAAAATTTCAGAGATAATTAAAAATAAAAGATATCTGTAAACAGACAATAAGAATAAAGACAAAAAAAAAACTTATCTTACCTGATGCATTTCATCCTCTGAAGGACTTCAGAGCAAATGTAAGGATTTTATTTTGTAACAAGTATTTATAAACAAAAGAAATAAATGTTAGTTTTTCAAAATTTTTTAATTTAAGGAATGCTCATAAATATTCATCAGTATAACTAAAAAGTCAAGATAAATTATGGAAGACACTAAATGACATAATTTAATTTCTAATAAACAAAAGTGGGTAAATTTTGTTGGATTTTCTTTTTAATAATGTAATTATTATTTATATTATTTTACTTTGGGATTAATTAAGTATTGTATTTTTTAAATAGAAGGTAATAAATTTAACCATTTTCTTTTAATTTAAAAAAGTTTATAGCCATGTACGTGGGCTTGGAAAAGGAGTATTTCTTTCAAAAAAAAAAAAAAAAAAAAAAAAAAAAAAAAAAGTGAAAAAAAATCTGGAGTGAGTGCTGTTGGCATTAAACAGTGTTTGACATCTAATAACTGAGCTCAGATTTATATCTATATAAATAAATGTGAATGTCACGGTGTTAGTATGTCACAGTTTTTCAACTTTACTCCTAGAGGCTGTAACCCAACAAGTCATACCATTTTGGAATCAGGTTGACTCCATGAGCAAATTAAAAACATTCTGGGCTGGATCCGGATCAACAATCCTGAAATTTAGGATTTCCAATCTTTTTGTTTTTACTGCAATAGACATCTCCCAGTTGCCTTGATCTATCCACTATCCTTCTCTTAATCCTTTCCTCTATCACTCCTATCAGCTCTCGATCCAAATACTATGTAACCCCTTGCATGCTAGTGGCTTCCAGCCTTGCTTGGGGTGAAATGCTTAAAATAAAAAAAAATTTAAGAAAAAAAATTGTTTTCAGTGATTTTTTTTTATGTGATTTTATTGTGACAAATTTTATTGTATGTTAACTATTTTTATAACATGGGAATAAATTTGAGAATAATCAAAATTAATTGTGAAATCCAGCAAAAGTCACCAGGAAATAAAAATAATTGTATGAAAAGTAAGGACCTACATATATCAAATTGTTTTTAAAGTGGCAGTAGAAGAATTATAGTTGAACTTTTAAGAGGTAAGCATAAATATAAATGCAATACTTAAATGCAGTGATCAATTTTGAGTGCAGCTGTAGTTTATTGTTCTCTATTGCATCTACTCCTCCCTATCTATTGTGATGAAGGCTCAATTAAGACCCCTCCACTGGAGCTAGCTTAAATGTTGCCCTCAGAGGCTTTGACGCTAGTTCATAATAAATATATATTTTGTTCCTCACTGGTGTTATATATATATATATATATATGTGTATGTATGTATGATTTTGAAAAGTGTCTGAAAAACCATACCATGGGTTAGCCCAAGCCATGTG
>OZ010579.1:6553020-6868020 GCA_963932145.1 Acanthosepion lycidas
AGAAAAGACAACATCTCAGGCTAATGAGAAACAAATTGTGTTTCATCATTGTGGTTAATAATTATCAAAATCACTTAAATTTACTTAGTGTTTAGTTAATTTGTATAATTTACCACAATCTTACCAACATAAAATATGCAGATGACACAGTGTTGATAGCAGACATGGAAAAGAGAAGTACAAGAACTCATACAAAAGATAGTGAAGGAAAACAAGAAGAAAGGACTAAATGTCTCTTGCAAGAAGACAGAATATATGGTGGTCAACAAAAAGAAGAGCCAAATATACAAATTTCAAAATTAGAGACTCCAGAACCAAGCAAGTAGAAAAATTTGGATATCTACTAAGTGTTTTAAAAAGAGACAGAAAATGTGAAATCCAAATCAGAAGATGCATTGGAATCATGAAAGATGCCTTCCAAAATTTAAGCAAATTATTAAGAAACAGGAAAATCTTGTTAGAAATGAAGGAAAGAATAATTCACTGTTACATAATATCAGTGAATTCTAGACTGTTTCCTCAAAGATGAAGAAAAGACTTGTGGCAAGAGAAATGTGGTTCTACAGAAGGATGCTGAGAATACCACGGACTGAACATGTGTTTTTGAGGTGACCAATGTGGAAGGCAAGAGGTACAAAGGACAGCAATACATAACCTACCCCATGATCCTGTGTGAATCACTGACATAACAGGGATTAGGAGAGATAGTGAAGAGATAAAATTTACTAAGAGCCATGATTTGCCCACTCACAAAGGGTTGGGGCATATAGAAGAAGACATGCAGACTATTGTGCTTATCTTTGTTGTTGTTATCAGTGTTTCAGTTGTTGTGCCTTCATCAGGTATATATTGATCCAGATGTTCTATCTGTTATCGTTCTGTTGCTGTTAGGTTATGGGCACTCCAACGTGATGTAATGGTCAGCAAGTTTATATCACAAAATCAATTACAAATAAGTAGTGAGTTTGATCCTCACTGGGTGCACCATACTTTCGGCCTTGTGCCATATCTTAGCTATTCTTAGAAAACCACCATAACTTGGTAGGTTCTTGCTAGCAGTATCAGCATGTTTATCTTCCCTACAGTTCTTAATGGACTCAACCATATAAACTATACCCATTTCTCCTCGAGACAGATATTATCATATGCCTGGAGAAGTGATGTCAGTCTTAACCAGTGGTTATTAAACACTGGGTAACCTACAGGAAATTCAAACAGAACCCTTTATCTCATTCCACTGCCCACGTCTAGGGTTACCTTGTCTAGTTCTGTATTTTAGTCCAAGTGCATATGGATTGGCTCAGAGATTGAACTCAAAATTACTATGTCACCAAATTCATAAAACAACGCTTTAATCCACTAGGCTATTGTTCAATATTTTGGTTCTAGTCACTTGTGTTTGAATAAAATAAACTTAAAACCAAGAATATTCTCAATATTTTATGCACATTATTTTACTTTGACAATGTAGAGCTAAAAGTTTGAACTGCTAGGAATGTTCACTTATGTCCTGTAGGGATACAGAATTAATTCAACTCTCATTTTCTAAGAAACTTAGAAAGAAAATGTAATTCTGCCTAAAAAAAATATATTTTTTGATGAGGTGGAAATGCGTATATTTCATATTTAATGAACAACTTTGAGACTTTGGTGTTCTGCCTCCAAACAGCATCTCATGAACAGGCATTTAGAACATGTATTTGTAAAATCTAAAATCTTGTAAAATCAATTAAACATTCATAGAATTATTTTGGTTATTCAACATCCAAAATAAATTCCATAAAATCAAGAATACATTAATGAAGATTTTTAAATTCTACAAAGGAAGAATTGTACTTTGTTGCTGAAGTAAGTGTGTAATTCTCGCTAATGTTATTGGTCAATGTTTAAGCACAGGTAAACTGAAGTACGAAAGAATTAATAGCAATACAGTGGTTAGTAGGCTTTTCCCCACTTGTAGAAATAGGCTCAGACAATATTGTAAGTGTGTAAAGAAGTAGTGTAGCTGTGGCAGACATGGGATGCAGATAGGTTTTAATACCATTTTACTGTAGTAAAATGATTGTTGGGGCCAAAAAATGGTAACTATTTATTTTTAGTAACAAAATTAAGGATACACTAGGATTTTTGGAATTCTGGACAGACTTCAGTAAAATGTGAACACTGCAGCCACTCACCAATGAAGCAAACTCAAATACTGATATCCACTCAAGAGATGAGACATTACATTAAATCGCACCCAAATATAAAGGTTGTACTGCTCAACCCATCAGTCAACACACTTTACAGTATGCACTACATTTCAAAAGGTTTTGTTGACCAACAAGTGTAAAGTTATTGATACCATGTCATTGGTTACCGGAGCTAAACTGAGCCAGAGAACATTGGATGATGGAAGACTGTTAATGTGTCACATTAGGTAAATCATCAGCTTTTTGGGGACAGATAGTCAAGTTCATATAAAGAGTAGACTGCATAAAGCTTATGGATCCAGCCTGTCAGTAGAATATTGTGCAAGCAGTAGCTAGAGTGAGTTCTGGAACATAGATAACGTGTTGATTATATTGAATAATGGTTGGCTGATTTTTGGTAGCTGGGAGTTGAAAACATTAGTCCAAAAAATTTTTTGAGTTCAATAAAATTTTGCAGATTCAAAAATGCAGGATAATATTCAGTTGGGAAAGAGTATGTTTTGTGAATATCAACTTAAAATATATCAGAACATAATTACAATTCAGATATTCTAGCACATCAGTATCTACATGGGTCATATAGCAGCAAACAAGATGTTCTTGTTCATAAAGTTCAAATAAATAAAATCAGTAAATGTGATTGTTTTTTTTTTTCTCCACTTCCAGGAGGAAGAAAGAAAAGGTTCATTCTTAGCCACACAAATTGAATGAAATTAATAATACTGAACATGTTGGTTCCTAATCTGCTTTAGAAAATGATTGCAAAACACTTTCCTCTCTCCATTTTATAGGCAGAAGCATACAAATGTTTGCTAGGATTTTTTGCTAGCCAATAAAATACGTCAGTTCAAGGCTTCATTTGACTCAGCCCCTGTCTGTCTTGAAGTCTGAATGCTACATTTACTTTTTTTGATGTTACATTTGAATAGTTGGAGATTATAGTTATCAGGAAAACAAGAAATGGGGAGGGAGTTCCACAGGTGAGAAGTGCGAGACAGGAAACTATTGGAGTAGAAGAGATGGCTACATTTAACAGTTATGACAATGAAAGGGTGAGAGCAAGATGCCAGCCTAGTTGAGCACTTAAATTCATGAAGTCTGGGAACCAGCGAAAGCAGCTCACCAGAGCAGTTACCGTGAAAGTATTTGTAAAAAAAAAGACATAGGGAGGCAACGACACGTCTGTGAGAGAGCGACTGCAGACGAGATGCTAGATCAGGGCCAATTACATTGCATATCTGTCTCTGGATCTTATCAAGAACCTTGAGACAAACAGAAGGGGCTCCAGACCATATATGACAGCAATACTCCATGCAAGGGCGAATGGTTGATTTGTAGATTTGAAGGATCGACTCTGGTGAGAAAAATTTCCTGGCATGGCATAAGGAGCCAACTTTCCTAGTAGAGGACGAAGCTATTGACTCAATGTATTTGTTCCATCTCAGGTAAGCAGACAATGTGAGACTGAGCAGTTGCAAAGAGGTGCTCTCATGGAGTTGAGCGTCGGACATTCTAATCGGGGACAGGGATTTGCCCGAACTTGCTTTTTTGTGTGTCAACCTCAGTTCTTAATTTGTGAACATTTTGCCTTATTACTGTTGCTTTGCCTTATTACTGTTAATTTGCCTTGCATATATTGTTTGCTTGATTTAGATTATTTTTTGCCCTGTTCTTTTCGTTTTCTTGTTTATTGCAAACAGTCAATACTGTTTGTTGGACAGTTCTGTATGGACCTCCAATTGGTTGTTAATTGGGGAGAGAACTTTAACTTTAACGCCTCAAAAACTAAACTACTCTCTATTAATCACCATAGAGAACCTTTCCTCCCCCACCATTAGAATGTCTGATAGTCAACTTCTTGAGAGCAATTCTCTGCATCTGCTCGGTCTAACGTTGACTGCTGACCTGAGATGGAACAAATACATTGAGTCAATTGCATTGTCCACTGCAAGGAATGTTATCTCTCTGTGCCATGCCAGGAAATTTTTCTCCCCAGAATTGATACTTCAAATATACAAATCAACCATTCGCCCTTGCATGGAGTATTGCTGCCATATATGGTCTGGGGCACCTTCTGTTTACCTCGGAGTTCTTGACATGATCCAGAGATGGATATGTAATATAATTGGCCCTGATCTGGCGCCTCATCTACAGTCACTCTCTCACAGACACGCCGTCGCCTCTGTCTTTTCTACAAATACTTTCATGGTAATTGCTCCGATGAGCTGCTTTCACTGGTTTCCAGACTCCATGAATTCAAGCGCCCTACGAGGCTGGCATCGTGCTCCCACCCCTACACTGTAGAAACTTTTAAATGTAGCCGTCTCTTCTACTCCAATAGCTTCATACCTCGCACATCTCGCCTGTAGAACACCCTTCCCAATTACTGTTTCCCTGAGAGCTATAATCTCCAACTATTCAAATGTAATGTCAATCGACATCTCCAGTTACCTTGATCTATCCACTATCCCTCTCTTCCTCCTTTCTTCTATCACTCCTATCTGCTCTTACTCCAAATCTTCTGCAACCCCCTGCATCCTAGTGGCTTCACGCCTTGCTTGGGGCGTAATGCTTATAAAAAAAAAAAAAATTTCTTCAAAATCTCTTACAGGACTGATTCGATTTGGAAACAAGGCATCAAACATAGAAATATTCAAATTGGAACTGGTCACTGGTTGAAAGGGGAACTGAGAGAGTAAAAAGAGGCATGGTTCCAAATCTGCTGAAATGTCTGAAAATAACTTTTACTCTGCAGATGTTGGTAAAGAACCAGTGACTTTTGTTTTAATTTCATATAGCATCGGCATCTGAGGGCACAGGCCTGTAGAGATTGGATTCTGCCCAATTCTGTATCCAAGAAAGTAATGATAAAGATCTTCTAGAAGTTGATTGAAATTGACACAGAATAAACAGGCACCAGCAGAGCCAAATAATAAAATCATTTCTGCTCAAAATAAAATGAAGATTGTTTTTCTAATTAAAAAGAAAAAAATGTAATAACTATTTTGGATAGAATGAAAAACACACAAGTACATTAAAAATAACTTTTGGAATGAGCTGATTTCTTTTTTAGAAAAGGTTACAGAGAAGTTATTTTTTGATTTCACAATTCTTGGTGCCTCCATTTAATTCAAGGAAATATTTTTAGGGGGGATATTTTTAAATAACAAGTGAAGCAGAAACTGAAAAAATTACAAACTAAATTTATGAAAGTTTCCGGATTGAGAAAAGTGTTTTCATGAGGACAAATTCTAAGTATAACTAAGCATTTTGGTTAAGGATTTTTCGTTACAAAAAACAAAAATATTTCCTAAAAGAAAAAGCAGGGGTTGGCATTGTTTTTTATTTTATAAAACTAGCAGTGGTCCTCGGTGTTGCTCAAGAACAAATTTTGTTTAAATGAGACAGATACTTCATTTTATTTGTATGGAGTATTATAATGACTAAGGGAATTAACCAAACATTACTACAAAAAATTGATTTATCTCCCTTATCATTATATTTGCTTTTGTTAAAATAAATATTTTATTGTCTGAGATATAGCTTCTTTGACTTTATATCTGACCTTTTGTGACTTTCAGGATTAGGTAAGTTTTACATAGCCTATGATACTCCCTGACTTATAGTTTATCAGCATGCACAAGTTGTGTGAAATCCATCCAATAGTTTCTGAGAAACATTTCATTTTATTTTTAGACTTATTTTTCTACAAATCCACATGGTTTTTGGTCCCCAACCCATATTTAGACTGATCCAGAAGGCTATTCTGCCTTTCCATCCTATTAGTTCAGTAATTTACCAGTTTGGATGCTGATTACATAGAAAAAATAGGCCAAAGTTTGGAAGTGTGGATCAATCAAGACATACCAGTGAATATCCACAAGGTAAAGTTGGACAATTTATATAAGGTCTGTAAATACAACAGCTTCAGCAATAGTTGAACATCTGTTTAACGTATTATAACCCAGAAATGATCTCAGTGCTGAGGGTTATATCTGTATCCCACTTGAGAGTTTTGAAATTCATGTATATTAAGTTCTACCAGCCATCTCTCTGTAAGCAGAGCTTAAAAGTCATTAAACTTTAAATGTTAGACTTTCTTGCATCTAATATTTGTCTTGGTTGATTTTTGATTTTTTTCAGTTACTGTGCACATTTTTGTCCTTGATCTTTTTTCTGATGAGAAAAGGATAAACCAGTTTAACTTGTTTTTTGTTATCTATTGTTATATTTTAGCATTTACCATTTAACACCAAGATATTTTTTGTTAACCCCACCTACTTTTTTTTTTACTATGAATTGTCTTTTAACATGTCAGTTTTTATTGCACTAATAATGTTTGTATCCTTCAAATAAATATATATATATTAATTTGAAACTTTTAAAACCATTTATTTTACATTCAACGTCATCACTTGATAAGACACCGAAGGTGTTGAAACAAAATGGCTATTTTTGTAGTGATTTTATAACATATTTATGTTATAAATTTTTTTTTTATTTTTTTTTAATTTTTTTTTCTTTAAAAATAAATAATTATATATATATATATATATATATATATATATATATATATATATATATATATATATATATATATATATATATGTACACAAGTGAATGAATATTTGCTAGATAAAATTTTTCATAAGAGTGTTTTAATTAAAACATTAATATTTTGCAGCATTCATTTTTTTATCATATCAATAACAAGAAGATATGACATATCATATGAAATACTATTTGCATTGTTTGGACTATCATCCTCATCTTTGTTGCCATATGAAATAGATAAAGAATTTCTTTGATAAAGTCTGAGAATAATTATAAAAGAAGTAGTAGGAAGATTGCTTTTAGTTCCAGTGATTGGATTTTTTTAACCAAATTCTGAATGCAAATAGACTTTCACCAGGGATTGATAAAAAAATTTAACTTTGTGAAATCAAAACCCACAATGAAAATCTCTACTTTTCTATATCTCCCCCATATGCGTTGTGTGTTGTAATAAAAAAAACAAAAAAACAAACTGTAAACTTATTGCAGCAATTAATGCCTGCAAACGATTTCTTTTGTCTCTCTTGTCTGTGAAACTTGTAGCCAATTTAACTCTTTGGGTATCAATCAATGGGGTTAGTATAACCAAAAAAGAATCTGTGTGCCAACACAAAGTTCAAGCAAGTAGTAATGAAAAACAAGGTCAGAAACCCAACTTTCAGTTCACAATGACAGAAACACAATTTTGCTCACCAAGCTCAAAAATCATTCTCCCAGTAAGGAAAAACCAACAGCTTTTATTCAGCAAGTGATTTTTCTGATTGGCCATGTTACTCAGGGAGGAAAGAACATTAACACAGTTTCTCTGATACTTAAAGTAGCAGGCTTTTGCTAACTATTTTCTATAGTAATTCTTCTTCGGCATACCACACACCAAACATGGATTCTTTTTCAAAGTAAGTGATTTTCTCTTTTGCTGCAATATATTTTCATCTGATTATCCAAAAATGAATACTTCTGATTGTTAATTAATCTTCAAACACCTTCCTCTCTTCGGCTATGTTCACAACTCAATAACCCATTTCCTTGTGGTAATCTCATTTATTGACTCTTTATATCACAGGGAGTAACTCCATTCACTCTAACACTCTCCTTCTTTCTCCTTTATTAATTAAACAAATATAGATCAACAAATTGAACTCAACAAAAGCTTTAATTCTCCTTGCCCTTTTTTTAATATCTACTTTTTGAAGCATCTTTAAAAGATTTGTGCTCAATGAGCCATCCTTTATGATATGCGTCTGCCAACTGCTCACTACTCTGCATCCAAGATAGTGTTACTGACTCTTTTGCAATCATTTTTTTCAAACAATTGACATTACCACCTGTAGTCTGATGTCACCAATTCTTTTTATTATCTTCGCTGCTTCACACAAACCTTTATTGTCGACCTCACAGTGGACAGGTAAGGTGGCATTTCTGTCATTGTAGACAATTTCTGCAATTATTTTAGCCATAAACAATGAGATCCCACCTTTCAACATATGATAAGGTCTCTGCTGTTTATGTCAATTTGACCCCTCTCTGGATCTTGTGGATTTCCACATCAGTGGAGAGCCTGTCAGGAAAAACTATTTGTCATCCTTGTCTACTCTCATCCGAAAGAGCATAACTTGTATCAATACGTTACAATATTTAAATTTTTAAGTCTTGCAACTTGGATGGCACTAGGTGTTTTTCCACATGTCTTAACATCTTATTTACCTTATTTAGATGGCTAACTATATTCATTTTATATTTAGATGGCTAACTATATTCATTTTATATTATATGGCTAACTATATTCATTTTATATTTAGATGGCTAACTATATTCATTTTATATTTAGATGGCTAACTATATTCATTTTATATTTAGATGGCTAACTATATTCATTTTATATTTAGATGGCTAACTATATTCATTTTATATTTAGATGGCTAACTTTTGCATTTGTGATCGCTTAGATCAACTGGTAAACAGCAAAATGTACACCCTTCTGCAAATTAACTGAAACAAAACAAATAATTGTTATTATTTACTTTTTTTTGTATTTTTCCAATTAAACATGAACCAGTGGACATGTTAGTACTTCATATGTCCATTCCATGAAATCATTCCTTGCAGATTGACCACAGATTCTCGATTGGATTAAATCAGACAGTTTCCAGACCAGTTCATAGTACTTTGATTTGCTAACTGGTAAGGCTTGTCATTGTGTTCATGCAGTGTTACAATTTTCATACGCTTCCTTGGAGTAATATCCTTCACAGACAATGACTGTAAGATAACTAATTGACAGTTGAGACAATAGTGTCTGGGTGTGATGAAAATCTGATTCAGTCATGGATAATGCAATATTTTTCAAGGCCAAACAAATTTCATCATACACCCCAAAAATAGATTCATATTACTGCACACCACTGCAAATGACCTAATTTGAGGAAAAAACAGAAATTGATTACACCCTGTCACTCGAGTGACAGGGTGTAATCAAACTGACCATATGATGAAAGAAAAGAAACTAAAGCAGTTGTTTCAATTAATTTGCACAAGGGTGTATTTCAGAACATGTCATACCAGCAAACCATTTGTTCAATGAAAAACATTAGCTTTCTCTCCAGTGACAACTGTACTTCATCTTTTTGAATTTGCCAATGTCTGTCATAGTAATAGGCACAATTTTTTTTTTATGCAATTTTCCTGATAGATTCAGATGCAGAATCTGGATCTCCGGTTTAATGCCTCTATAACTGAATACTGATGAATGTTCAAAACTTCTGTCAAATGTATGCCTCAACTTTTCTATTACACACAATTCAAACTTCTTACTTCCACTGCACAGTTGATCACCAACAAAACATGAGAACATACTCTCAAAACCATCTGTAAAATGCAAGGAAAAAAAAAACACCTAGCGAGTATATATTTATCCTTGCACCAAGCTTGATCATCTCTTCTTTGAGTTGTAGAAACCAGACTCTAGGTGCATCTGCCAATGCGTAGACAATCTTTTTAAGTTTTCCAAATTTTATTAGTTTTACATTCACATGGTGGACAGAGATAAATGTTTCTATTAATTCATCTTCCTTGTAGGAAAGCTATTTTATAATCAACAGAATGAAGGTTCCAAAAATTTGAAGCAATGAGGAACAAAGCAATTAATACATTAACCTGCATTCATGAAAGACTATCTATCCTAAATATATGGGTCTCCTCAAATCCTTAAGAACATAGACAAACTTTTGTTTCCAACTTTCTATTGATAATTTTTGGTGTCATGACCAAATCGATATGCAATAGTGTCCATTCTCATCAACTTCATCATAAACATCATTTTTTTCCAACTCTATGTTGGCCACAGCAATCTGCCAAAGAATCAGGAAATGGCAGCATTACATTGCAAAGTGACCTGGCATCCTAGAGCCCTACTCAGTCACCGCCATCAAGAACCAGGATCCCCAGGGCACTATTCCGACTACTCCCATACAATCAGCTAGCTATGCTTCTGCAATAGGGTGAGGAAGGAGATATAGACGTCAAATGACTTACCTGCTAACATGGCTGCCTTCTTATATCTCCTCATAAAGGCAAGCCAGCTAATTCTACCTCATTTATAGGAGAGTACCTAATGCTGCAGGTGGGTTAGTCCACTTTGTTGGAATGGACCTGCCCAACACATTTGCATGAGTGGACTCTATTCACCCATATATCTCTCCATCAAATCACTCAGAAAAGGCATCTTGAAGTGATTTCACCAGTCTACTTGTGTGTCAGACCACTTGCAAGCTAATCAATATTCTACAGTAATTCTTTATGTTTAGCCTGAAGTGTATCTTGCAGCGTTCCAGTTTGGATTATTTCTGTTATTTGAGTTTCTGTAGTAGTATCATCCTCAAGGACACCTGGAAACAGTGGATAAAAGCTTTGGTTAGATCCAGTGACAGGACCCAAAGAGTGTGAGTTCAATACCCGGTTAAGGCAGTGGAGAACTTGGAGAGGGGAATTAACAGGAGATAACTGATAACTGACATCCATTAAAACATGACACGTGGAACTAGAACAGTCTACCCCAGTGAGTGAAATAAAGGGTTCAGTTCGACATTCCAACCACCTGAAGAAGGCTGGAGCATACACCAGATGAAACGTTGTGATAAATACGGCGACAAAGATGAGGACAATAGTCTGAATAATGTAAATAGTGTACATAATACTTCATCTCAGAAATATAGACAGATAGTGAAGGGCCAAAACGTTGTAATAAATAAGGCGACAAAGATGAGGTCAATAGTCTGAATAATGTAAATAGTGTACATAATACCTCATCTCAGAAATATAGACAGATACTGAAGGGCCGAAACATAATAAATATGGTGACAAAGATGAGGACCATAGTTCTCACTTGAAACAAAGGCCTGTCTGGGTCTGTGTAGAGTCTTCAGATTGTCCCAAAGGATCCTAAATGAAGTATTACCATCAAAAGCAGGTGGTTTGTCAATCAAGATTCCAGGAATCCTTGAATTCTTTCCAAAAAGCAGTTGAAATGGAGAATAACCATGTCAATTACAAAGGCTAATTTTTAGCATGAATGTACTGCACTATTGCAATATGAAGGCCTGCAACCTGTATCTGTCATTGTTTTGGTCAGCATCACACCAAGAGCTTGATTATATTTTTCTCACAAATGATTTGCACCAGTTATGTTTATAGTGATATAAACCTTTGCACAGTTCCATAAAAGGCTTTGTTAGAGAACTCTCCACCATTGTCACTAAGGAACTTTTCGGGGCAACCATAAACACTGATCCATATGTGAAATATTTTTTCTGTAATCTCTTCAGGTCTCTTTGATCACACAGTGACTCAAGCTGATACTCTAGTAGCATAATCATTGAGGTGAAGTAGATGGACATTCCAAAATTTCTTCAAATCCATAGCTACACATTCATAAAACATTGTGTGTTGGAGATTTTGCATTAACCTTTCCAGGCTTGAGTGTCCTGTGATGTTTTCATGATTGCAAATTATCTCTACAAACATTATTTATTAATCGTTAATAGTTTCTCAGAGGAAGGGTGAGAAAACTGACAATCCAATATGAGAGCCATTTGTTCATCTGTCAAGTTTTTGTGACATGAAAGTAACTTTAATGAAATGATATCTTTGAGCCTCTTCAAACATATACTACAACTTAAACAATTGAACAGCATAATGGCCAGATTGTGTGACACATACATTGGATCTTTTGCACAAATATTTGAGCTGTATTCCACTTGTCAATTAATCTTGCAACACCTTCCCCCTCTTTGTTTCCAACTCAATGTTTTCTTGTGTTCCATTATGGTAATTTCAATTAAGGATCTTCATATCACAATGACTAACTCCACTCACTCTAACAACTTCTTTACAAACATTTCTGGCATCCATACCTCTAACTAGATTTTCCTTATATATTGATAAAAGGAAGCACTATATATATATATATATATATATATATATATATATATATATAAGGTTGGTACAAAAATAATGATGTAATAATGTCGTTTTTTGACGTATTTTTTAACGTCAAAAAACGACATCATTACGTTATTATTTTTGCACCAACCTAATATATATATATATATATTTGTGTATTTATTTATCCTTTTTTTTTTTAAGCACAGTCATTGAATACGACAGACAAGATACTTTGATTTAGTTTTTTTATACAATTTCTCATGTGATGTAATAATTTATTTATTTTCAGGTGATAAATTATATAAGAACTGCCTGATTGTTCTTTCTATCCTGGAGCTTCCAGCTATATATTTAGTCATTTTAAAATTAAATAGGACAAATATTATTTACAAATTTAAATGCCCATTAAGGAATTGTATTCCTGATCAGTCAAAATTTGTAAATAATTATATAAGCCACACTACAACATGTTTGACAGGCAAACTCACTCTACACCTTTCTGACCATAGCTCAATTAGATCTCATTTAAATACTCATAGAGACCTACCAGACCCTATTCATAACATATTTAAATATATTATTATATCAACTATGAGTATGGACACAATATCTTGACTGTTTTTTGAAAATGAAAACATTAATAGATACATATTAGGTTGGTGCAAAAATAATGTCGTTTTCTCACAAATGTTAATATGTGAGAAAACGACATTACTTTTGCACCAACCTATTTCTTGTTAAGAGTTAACATATTTCCAACTTGAAAATGGCTAAATGTATAACCAAAAGCACTCAGATAAAAAAAACACTTGGACAGTTTTTATATAATTTATCATCTGAAAAGAAAAACTTATTAGATCATATGAGAAATTGTATAAAAAACTAAATCAAAGCACCTTGTCTGTCATATTCAATGAAATACACACACACTATATATATATATATTAGTACAGGTAATAAATCCATAGGTATATAATCCAAGTGGATCCTAATAATATAAAATATTAAAACTGAGCCACAAAAAGAACTCAATGCATTTATTATAACAGAATATATAAATTACATAACAGAAATCCAAAATTACCTTATGAGTATAGACTATTTCAATTAACGTCAATGCGTTAGCCTTATTCAACTTAAATGGTGGACTGAATTCAATGTTGGAACCAGAGATATTTACTTTCTATCTTGATTATTTTCTCTTTTATTAAGTGTCACTTTCTTTAGATCAAAGTTTTCACTGAACTTTGATAAAGTTTGCATTGGTAAAGAAAAGTTTTCATTTTGTCTTTATTCCTGTTGTCTTTTTAAAGAAACATTTTATTTATATCTGAATTTTTATATATACGCACATAAGTTAATAAATGATGACTAATATAAAATTTACAGTAAAAATGCTTGTTACTATACTATTACCCCATCATTATCATCATCAGGTTGAGAATTCTTCTCAGATTCTCCTGACTTATTCCCTCCAGCCATCTCTGTCAGACATTGCTGTCGGTGCGTCAACCAGATGGCATCCAGAGTCATCTACAAGTTGGTCAATATAGGTATGATGAGGTCTTCCAACCGATCTTTTGCTATATAATGGGTTCCATAGAAGGGTACCACTCACAAGTTCTGACTTACTTCACCAGGAGTGACCAGCTAGCCAGAAACTGAGATAGGAGGAAGGTGTCCATACATACACAGCCTAAATAAACATAAAATTATAAAAATCTAACCTAGCTTGATGATCCCTAGCTATAAAGGAGAAACTCAAGTAACTAAGGTATTTATATTCTATAATTTTATGTTAGGGTGTGGATATTATTTACATTATTTGGACTATTGTCCTCATCTTTGTTGCCATATTTATCACAACGTTTCAGCCGTTGTACGCTCCGGCCTTCTTCAGGTGGTTGGAATTTCGAACTGAACCCTTTATTTCGCTCACTGGGGTAGACTGTTCTAGTTCCACGTGCCATGTTTGATAGATGTCAGTTATCAGTTATCTCCTGCTAATTTCCCTCTGAGAGCTCTCTACTGCCTTAACCAGGTATTGAACTCACACTCTTTGGGTCCTATCACTGGAACTAACTAACGCCTTTATCTACTGTGCCATCTGTGTATGAATTTCTGGGTATTATAAACCTAATGTCCTCAGCAATCATTTTTACCAGTGCTCATATTGCAATTTTGCTGTTATCATTGCATGTTTTTTACCAGAGCTCATATTGCAACTTTGTTGTTATCATTGCTTTTCTCTGGCACTCCTTATTACTGGTTCCCATATTGTATTTATTTCTATGCTTGGTCGGCTCAAGAGATTTTTGTGGCCTAGCATATGTGCTGATTCCTTAAGTTTATGAATTTTCCAATGATGTTCCATGTCTATGATCTCAACCTGATCCCACAGAGGGCAGTGATCTCCATTTTCTCTCCATATGTGGTCAGCCACGCCTGATTTTTCTACTTCCCCTCATGTTACAGCTTTCTGGTGTTCTTGAAGCCTAACCTTGAGGGGGCGGCCTGTCTCTCCTTTATATTCCTTTCTGCAGCTGCATGGGATAGAGTACACATAGTCTTTAGTCATGTTCTCCTCTATGGGGGGGTCTCACTCGAGAGAGATATTTGTGAAGTGTCGTCAAGCTTTTGAAGGTTGTCCTGATGTTATATGGACCACATATCCTTTGTATTTTCTCTGATAACCCCTTCACATAAAGCAGGCAGACTGTTTTCTGAGTGTTGTTGTCCTCCTCCTCTTGTACCCGCCTATCCCAGTTTTCGGGGGCTGTTGCCATGTATCCAGGGTAGTTGTTATGTTGTAGGGTACTACTTATACTGACCAATTCTTTATCTAACGTCTCTGGGTCGCCACTTATGACTTTTGCTTGATGTTGTAAGCAACGGATGATCCCTTTCTTTACGCTGTATGGATGGTGGGAGTTGAAATTGAGGTACTGTCCGGTGAATGTTGGTTTACGGTATACGGATGTCTTGAACCCGTGCTCTGTTCCAGATATTAGTACATCCAGGAATGGGAGTGTGTTACTCTCTTTCTCCATTGTGAACTGTATCGAAGGTCTTATTGAGTTCACATGGTCCAGCAGAACCTGAACATCTTCCTGGTGCGGCCAGAGTATGAAAGTGTCATCTATGTACCTTAACCATATAGTAGGCTTTAGCGATATAGATTCTAATGCCATTTCTTTAAAGTATTCCATGTATATAAATGTTGTGATAAATATGGCGACAAAGATGAGGACAATAGTCCGAATAATCTAAATAATGTACATAATACCTCATCTCAGAAATATAGACAGACTCTAGGGTGTGGATGTTGACAAGCTCATGAGTTTGTATGTCTTTTTTTTTAGGTGAAAGTGTGTGTTCAGTATATAAACAAAGATAGAAGAAGCATAAAGAAAAAAAAAATTAGTTTCTGCTATGGATGCTTATTTCTTTTATGCTGACTACTGAAACAAAGTTAAACATCTAATGAGTATGCTTGTTTTCTTTTGGCTCAGAAATTATTCATGGGAAGTAAGAATCGATAAAGATAGTTGAGCTCAAGTCACCCTTATACTGTGTTGGGATGGCCGAATCTCTACTTTATGAGTAGGACTGCTGAAAACACATCCAAATGATATTGTCAAAATGTGAGAAGAGAAAAATTATTTTCTTTTCCAGAAGTGTGGTCGGCGGGGGGCCATAAAATTGCACATGTGACTAGAAGCCCTTTCTGGTCAAGGAAAGAATAAAAGATAATTTAAAAAAAAAAAAAAAAAAAAAAATTACATCATGGGAAAATTAATTTTTTTCATTCTTTATTATTATTTTATTTATTGGTTTTATTTCATTTTCCCCACAAGGGCATGCTGAAAAGGTCTTAGCCCAACAAGAAACCCTTAAAAAATATTTGGTCAGATTTTTTTAAAAATGGGATGGGCCAAAAACGTTTCAGTACCCTCTTGTTTGTGCAATATATATCTTTTGGCAGGTAGCTAGTCTTTTAGTCTTGGGGAAATATTAACCCAAAATTGTAACTACCTAGAGTTAAATAATAATCCTGCATTTTCAATGAGGATAGCATGAGCAGTGGTTGCAAGCAATTATTGGTTTTCAAAGAAAATATCAGTCTTTATTGCAAGTGATAAAAGCTTGAAAGCATCATGAATTATAAATGAAGATT
The DNA here is from genome assembly GCA_963932145.1 of Acanthosepion lycidas. NCBI lineage: Eukaryota > Metazoa > Mollusca > Cephalopoda > Sepiida > Sepiidae > Acanthosepion > Acanthosepion lycidas. The sequence goes on from OZ010579.1 coordinate 6,569,383, forward strand.
TACTCTGGATTGTTTATCTGAATAGAGAAAAATATTGGTGAGGGATTGATGCCTTACACAAGAGATTCGTGTAAAAGAAAAGGGAAAAATAAAGTAGCCATGATCAAAATCTGAAATCATTTCAAGCTTATTTTCCAAGTCATCATAAATAGATGAGAACAAGAGTTAATTTTGGAAAACAAGTTGGTCCTTTTTTGCCTCTTGAAGTAATAATGAGCAAAAGAAAACTAAAGATGATAAGCATGAAGAAAGAGGAATGTGAGAGAGAAAGAATAAATGAAACAAAGAACATAGCTCTGAAAAGAAGCTTCTTCATTGGCTGAAATTCCGCAGTGAAACAGCAAAAGTGTGGCAGCTTTTCTTTTATTGGATCAAAAATGCAAGAAGGAAAAAAAAAAAAAAAAAAAGAGAGGAGGAAAAAACGTTGCAGATTGTTTATAGTTCTTGAAGAAGTGTGAGCCAGAAAATGTAAGAATGGAAGTTCATTAGGAATTGTTGTTACTTAGAATCAATACTTCTTTTTTTTTTTCAATAGAGAGAGAATAGAGAGAGAGAGAGGGGGGAGAAAAAACCAAGAGATACAGAGGGAGAGGGGACAAAGCGCCCAGGGATAGAGAGCAGAAGGGTAGAGAGAGTGAGAAAGAAATAGCCAAGGGAGAGAAAGGACCAAGAGGTACAGAAATGACCGAGCAAAAGAGAGAGAGAGAGAGAAAGGGTGTGAGAAAGGGAGGGAGAAAGAAAGAGATATATATATGTGAGTGAGCGTGAGAGAGGGATGAAAGTGTGAGAGAGAGAAAGAGAGATGAGAGTGTGAGAGAGAAAGAGAGATGAGAGTGTGAGAGAGAAAGAGAGATGAGAGTGTGAGAGAGAAAGAGAGATGAACGTGTGAGTGAGAGAGAGAAAGAGAGGAGAGTGTGAGAGAAAGAGATGAGAGTGTGAGAGAGAGTGTGAGAGAAAGAAGAGAGTGAGAGAAAGAAGAGTGTGAGAGAGAGAGAAAGAGAGTGTGTGAGAGATGAGAGAAAGAGAGAAAGAGAGATGAGAGTATGAGAGAAAGAGAGATGAGAGTATGAGAGAAAGAGAGATGAGAGTATGAGAGAAAGAGAGATGAGAGTATGAGAGAAAGAGAGATGAGAGTATGAGAGAAAGAGAGATGAGTGTGTGAGGGAGGTGTGAGAGAAAGAGAGATGAGTGTGTGAGAGAAAGAAGAGTGTGAGATAAAGGAGAGTGTGGGAGAGAGAGAAAGAGAGCAGAGTTGAGAGAAAGAGAGATGAGAGTGTAAGAGAGAGATGAGAGTGTAAGAGAGAGATGAGAGTGTGAGAGAAAGAGAGAGTGAGAGAGAGAAAAAGAGAGTGTGAGAGAGAGAGAAAGAGTGTGTGAGAGAGAGAGAAAGAGTGTGTGAGAGAGAGAGAAAGAGTGTGTGAGAGAGAGAGAAAGAGTGTGTGAGAGAAAGAGTGTGTGAGAGAAAGAGAGTGTGAGAGAAAGAGAGTGTGAGAGAAAGAGAGTGTGAGAGAAAGAGAGTGTGTGAGAGAGAGAAAGAGTGTGTGAGAGAGAGAAAGAGTGTGTGAGAGAGAGAAAGAGAGTGTGAGAGAAAGAGAGTGTGAGAGAAAGAGAGTGTGAGAGAAAGAGAGTGTGAGAGAAAGAGAGTGTGAGAGAAAGAGAGTGTGAGAGAAAGAGAGTGTGAGAGAAAGAGTGTGTGAGAGAGAAAGAGTGTGTGAGAGAGAAAGAGAGTGTGAGAGAAAGAGAGTGTGAGAGAAAGAGAGTGTGAGAGAAAGAGAGTGTGTGAGAGAGAAAGAGTGTGTGAGAGAGAAAGAGAGTGTGTGAGAGAGAAAGACAGATGAGAGTATGAGAGAAAGACGAGAGTATGAAAGAAAGACAGATGAGAGTATGAGAGAGATAGAGATGAGAGTATGAGAGAGATAGAGATGAGAGTATGAGAGAGATAGAGATGAGAGTATGAGAGAAAGAGAAATGAGAGTATGAGATGAAAGAGAAATGAGAGTGAGAGAGAAAGAGTGTGAGAGAGATGAGAGTGTGAGAGAGAGATGGGAGTGTGTGAGAGAGAGAGATGGGAGTGTGTGAGAGAGAGAGATGGGAGTGTGTGAGAGAGAGAGATGGGAGTGTGTGAGAGAGAGAGATGGGAGTGTGTGAGAGAGAGAGATGGGAGTGTGTGAGAGAGAGAGATGGGAGTGTGTGAGAGAGAGAGATGGGAGTGTGTGAGAGAGAGAGATGAGAGTGTGAGAAAGAGAGATGAGAGTGTGAGAAAGAGAGATGAGAGTGTGAGAAAGAGAGATGAGAGTGTGAGAGAGAGAGAGAGATGAGAGTGTGAGAGAGAGAGATGAGAGTGTGAGAGAGAGAGAGATGAGAGTGTGAGAGAGAGAGAGATGAGAGTGTGAGAGAGAGAGATGAGTGTGTGAGAGAGAGAGAGAGATGAGAGTGTGAGAGATGAGAGAGAGAGATGAGAGTGTGAGAGATGAGAGAGAGAGATGAGAGTGTGAGAGATGAGAGAGAGAGATGAGAGTGTGAGAGATGAGAGAGAGAGATGAGAGTGTGAGAGAGAGAGAGAGAGATGAGAGTGTGAGAGAGAGAGAGATGAGAGTGTGAGAGAGAGAGAGATGAGAGTGTGAGAGAGAGAGAGAGAGATGAGAGTGTGTGAGAGAGAGAGAGAGAGATGAGAGTGTGAGAGAGAGAGAGAGAGAGATGAGAGTGTGAGAGAGAGAGAGAGAGAGTGTGTGAGAGAGAGAGAGAGAGAGATGAGAGTGTGAGAGAGAGAGAGAGAGAGATGAGAGTGTGTGAGAGAGAAACAAAGCAACAGAAAGAGAACAAGAAGTTGTATTTAATAAGCATCTTCATTTCACATATTTCCTGAACCCTTTATATTGAAATAATTTTTTGCAAAGAGTCCTGATTAAAGCAAGTTGTGAATTATTAGAGATTAATCAACAAAAAAAGACCATGAATCCACCCTGGCATTTTCTTCAATATAGAGTTAAAGGATTCATTTTGGCCATGTGTTATCTTTTTTGTGTCTTAAGGTACACACTATTGGTTTGTAGGAAAAAGCGGGATCAGCTGTAAAACTTAAGTTCCTTAAATTACATATTTTCAATAATTATAATAATTTACTCATTTTTCATAAGAGGTGATTATGGACAAAGTTTAATGCAAAGAACAATCCTGAATCTATAATATATTGCTTTGTGTCAAAAAGAACATTCACCAGTAAAACTTACAGTGGAGTAAAGGAGAAATTTTTTTTCCTGAGAAATTGTTAATTCTATTTTAAGCTATATCACCTGTGTAGATTTCAAATAAATGTTAATATTGGAATATGCTAAATAAATGTTTTGCAAATCTCCAAATACGTCTCCCCAAACAAGTTTTATGAGAGAATGCTGAAAAGTTCTTGATTTCCAACCAAATGATAAAATACCAGAAATTTTCTATTGACTCCCTTCTTTGGCAGGCCAAAATGTTTTCATTACCCACACATATTTATCAGAAGTGTGGAGTGAGTAGCCATTGTCAAATACAAAATAAGTGACAAAACTGTCCAATGAATAGAATTGATAAAGTCTGTGATAAGAACAAGGCAAAAATAATATAAATCAAGCAAACAATATATGCAAGGCAATTTAATAGCAATAAGGCAAAAAATCCACAAAGTAAGAATTGGCCTTGACACACAAAAGCAAATTTGAACAAGTGAACGTAGCATTCTGACTTCAAGACAAAACAGACCAGGACTGAGTCAGATGAAACTGAGAAGTGGCCTATTTTATTAGCTAGGAAAAAAGCCCAGCAGACATCTGTATACCTTTCCCTATAAAATAGGGAGGGGCAAGTATTTTTCTGTCATTCCCAGGAATTGAAAACAACAAGAAATCAAACCAGTTGGCCATTTTAATAAAAGAGAGCGTCAAAACATTTCATGATTCTGCAAGAAGTGAGATGAAGTTAAATACTTTTTGCTTAGAGGCTCAGCAATTCGGATGTAATTCTTCAATTTGAGGTTCGGAAGTGATAAGTTAAATGAGGCCGAATAGGTAGCATTCTGTTTAGTTTTTCTTTTTTTTAATATCTAACCTGGCAAGCAGAGTTCAAATTTCAGTCAAGCTCATTGCATTCATTTTCCTGCAAAGGCCCTTGGGAAAGGCATGAATCATCTCTATTCCTTCCAGATATGGCTTAAATAGCAAGACAGACTGACTAGGACTTCTAGCCATGGTTGGCAACTACTCTAGAACGAAGACAACTCTTAATTCAAAACTGTATGTAGCCCTGGCGTTGACACACAAAAGCAAATTCAGACAAGAGTACATTGCATTCTGACTTTAATGATAATAATTTTTTCTTCACAATGACTAATTTTGAATGTGCTTGCTCTACAACTATGTCAAAGTATCATTATTTCACTTATTATCAATATTATTATAATGACTGGTGACAATGCTGGATTGAGGAAAAGTTCCAAAAACAGATTGAGGAGAAATTCCAAGAACAGTGTTCTTTCAACAAAACTGACAGTAAAAACTTTATCAATTTTTCAGATAAGGATTCAAAAATTACTTGAGTAAATTTACCAATAATGTAGAAAAATTTTATGGGCTCATGAAAATTTTTTATCTACTAAAAAAGATTGACTGATTATAGGTTATTTAATGCTGAAATTAATTTTCTTGGGAACTTTGAAGTAATAAAAATATGCTATTCTGCATTCACAATTGAATACATGGTAGATGATACTCAGCTTTTGTGCATAGGCATGTTTGTGAGGACATAATTACTGGAGGTGGTGATATGTGTGTTTTATGTTGTAGTTTTGTTGAAGTTATATTTTGGAATACAGTTCAATTTTTTTTTTTAAAGAAATTGTAGGATATCAAATAGATTAATGTCATGAAAGAGTTCTTCCATGTTGGTCGACTTTGTTCAAAGGCTAGAGATGATGGGAGACTGCAGCATCCACAGGGGGTCAAATGATATGATAGGAAAATTTCCTATTTTACGTCTCTTGCCAACATTCAGCAAGGTGATAAACTTGTAACAAAATTTGAAGGTTGTTCAGTTATGCTAGGGTTTGGCGGTTTTTGTTTAGTGATAAATCAACCCTAGTGTATTATTAGGTTGGTGCAAAAAATAATGACGTAATAATGTCGTTTTTTGACATATTTTTTAACGTCAAAAAACAACATTATTATGTGATTATTTTTGCACCAACCTAATATTTAATACTCAAATTTAAGTGTTTTGAAAGTTTTAGGGCTTCAATTACAATATATTGCCTGTAATTCTATTATAAATATGTATCATTGGCAATTTTGTTTATATAAAAATTTATATCTGTCTTTATCTCAGAGATGAGGTATTATGATTACTTGCATTATTTACATTATTTAGACTGTTATCCTCATCTTCATTGCCATATTCACGTTTTGGCCTCTATATCTCTGAGACGAGGTATTATGATTATTTGTATTATTTACATTATTTGGACAGTTATCCTCATCTTCATTGCCATATTCACAATGTTTCGGCCATTGTACACTCCAGCCTTCTGGTGATTGGAATTTTTCTTCGATATTTGTCTGTATCTTTGAGATGAGTTATTATGATTACTTACATTATTTACATTATTCAGCCTGTCATCCTCATTGCCATATTCACAACATTTCAGGTGTTGTACACCCTAAACTCTTTATTTCATCCATTGGGTAGATTGTTCTAGTTTCACATGCCATGCCTCTTCCAGATGTCTCAGATATTTCCCACATGGCCCAGTGGATAAAGATGTTCATTAGATCCAGTGACTAGACCCAAAGAGTTGTGAATTCAATACCAGGCCACAGCAGTGGTGAACCAAAACTTGGAGAGTTGAATTAAAGGGAAATAACTCAGACATCTCGAAGAGGCATGACATGTAGAACAATCTACTCTGATGGATAAAATAAAGGGTTGGTTCAAAATTCCAGTTACCTGAAGAAGGTTGGAGAGTAAAACAGCAGAAACATTGTGAATATAGAGGATGATGGTAACAGTCTGAATAATGTAAATAATGCAAGTGATAAAAATTTATTGTCAGTATTTTTACTATATGTTTGCGGGGGGGGGGGGGGTAACTATTTGACCATAACAGGTGCTACCACTTCATCCACCAGAAGTTAGATTTTCTTCGCATTTTTTTTCCAGAGTATGCTCAAATTAGAATTTAATCAAATAGGTGAGCATGGTGAAATAAGAGAGAGAAAAAAAAAAAAAAATCAAGCAACTAATGTTACTATCATTCATTTTCAGATGAGGATGTGAATAGACATTGAACATTTTTTTTTTTTAAATAGGACTTTTTATTTCCATTTTTAACATTTTTTCATATATGAAATTTGTGAATCTTGTCAGTTGTGGGGATTGAATAAGTCAAAAGGTTTAGGATGATTTTGCTCATAGCTTGAAAGTAAAATCAAATCAAATTCTTTGCTTGTTTTTAAAAGCTCAAAAATATTAGAACAGAAAATAAAATATTTTCTGAGGCTGTCAAGTTTTTAATGCAAATGAAAGCTTTTAGATTCATTTCTAAGTTCTAAGTTATTTGCATTTTTCCCAAAAATATTTCTAAAAAATTTGTTTTAAGATCCAAATCGCAAGTGATATTTGAACAATTTAAATTTAAATTACTTTGCCAAGAATTTTTTTGGCTTAATGCTCTTTCCTGAAATTTAAAAAAAAATTTCATTAAACAAAAAAAAAAAAAACAAGACATAATACAACAGAGCTATTTTTCTAAATTAAAACCAGACAATTTAAGCAAATAGACAAAAATAAAATAAGTTCAAATTTTTTTTCTTTTAATATCTTACTATTTTTGTTCAGTAATATAGATAAAAAATCAATACATAAAAATCTATGGCACAAAATTTAGTTCAATATTCAATTCAAAAATGAAGTTGGAATCTTAGCAGAAAGAAATGTCAAATCATTTTTGTAAAGATCTTCTCAATAACATGACACTGTTAATAAATTGCATGGTAAACTGGGAAAATATTAAATGTAATTCAACTAGACATCTTCATCAGTAAAAATAGCACAGAAATCATTTCAGAAAGACAAAAAGTAAATAAATGAATAACTGACTTCATGAAATTCAGTTGAAACACTTTCTCGGTGACAGAAAATTCAGTTAAAATATATATTTTGTTTATATGCTACTTCTTTAATTTTCAGACAGTCCATTTCATAATAAAGATATATATATATATCTGTGTGTGTGTGTGTGTGTGTGTGATTATAATATTTTTATTATAATAAATTACAATAAAACATTTTACATTGCCAGCCTGTGAAAATTTCTTTGACATTCAGGTTGGTAAATGTTGTTTAATACTGTTTATTATAAACAGAGCATTTACTTAAATATTTGTATCTATAAAAAGAATGTATAAACATAAAAATATCTTAAAATAATTGTTGGACTTTGTCCATTTCATAATGTGTGACGTCATTTGTTTACATTTAATACGCCATGAGCAGATATGAATGTACGTGAGAGATTCATAGAAGATTCAAGTTTAAATACAGTAAATTCAACCTTATTAACCGAACGCTCCTCTGTGGCCAAATCGGTTAAAGGCACGTCAAGCTAAATGGCGGTTCCATATAGGATACAGGTTGGAATCCTGTCGGAGGATGAATATTTTCTCTGAAAATTTCTTGAACATTCAGGCTGGTAAATGTTGTTTAATACTGTTTATTATAAACAGAGCATTTACTTAACTACTTGTATCTATAAAAAGAATGTAAAAACATAAAAATGTCTTAAAATAATTGTTGAACTTTGTCCATTTCATAATGTGTGATATATATATATTATATATATATATAAAAATGAAAATATTAGTGATCAGTATGGATATTTCTAAAAGGGTGTAAATCCAGGAAGAGATCTATGTCAGAGACAGAGCAATAATTATTATTATAAAAGGCATGAACACTTAAAATTTCATGAGGTTATAAAAACAGCCCTAATTTATCAGACTTTCAAATCAAAAAGCTTTTTGATTTGAAGTTCTGATGAATTGGGGCTGTTTTGACCCTAAAGAAATAAATATAACCTCATGAAATTTTAAGTATTTGTGTTTTTTATTTTATATATTACGAAATGGGCAAAGTCTGATAATTTATTTATTAAAGACATTTTTTATATTTAACGTTCTTTTTATAGATACAAGTATTTAAGTAAATGCTCTGTTTATAATAAACAGTATTAAATAACATTTACCGGCTTGAATGTCTGAGAAATTTTCATAGAAATTATTCGTCCTTTGACAGGATTCGAACCTGCATCCGATACGGAACCGCGATTTAGCCGGGCGTGCCTAACCGATTCGGCCACAAAGGAGCGTTCGGTTGACAAGGTTGAATTTACTGCTTATAAACTTCAATCTTCCATGAATCTCGTACATTCATAACTGCTCATAGCGTATCAAATGTGAACAAATGACGTCATACATTAAGAAATGGACAAAGTCCGACAATTTATTTATTAAAGACATTTTTTATGTTTAACGTTCTTTTTATAGATACAAGTATTTAAGTAAATGCTCTGTTTATAATAAACAGTATTAAATAACATTTACCGGCTTGAATGTCTGAGAAATTTTCATAGAAAATATTCGTCCTTTGGCAGGATTCGAACCCGCATCCTATACGGAACCGCCATTTATGCTGACGTGCCTTGACCGCTCGGCCACCAAGGATCGTTCGGTAGGCAAGGTCGAATTTACTGTTTATAAACTTCAATCTTCAGGCCAGTAAATGTTATTTAATACTGTTTATTATAAACAGAGCATTTACTTAAATACTTGTATCTATAAAAAGAACGTTAAACATAAAAATGTCTTTAATAAATATATATATATACACACACACACACCACTTCTAATGTTACTTTAAGTGGATTTAATTTATTTTTAAAGAGTGTTTATTTTGTCTACTGGCCTGTATACTCCTGAAAACCTAAAGAAAACATACTGTCTACTAGGATTTGAATGTGTGTCCCCCTTTGCAGGAAGAACCACTGTCTGATCTGGTGTGCTTTTATCACTTGGCTAAGAAGAGCTTCACAGTAAAGTAAGGTTCTATTTTGTCCCCTAAAGCACACTGATTGATTAAGATTTTAATGGCAAAATAGATTCTTGCTTTACCTTGAGTGTTATAAATAAATACTGTTTGGGATAAATAATAATAATACTGTTTGTAATAAATTAATACTGTTTAAAAATAAACTTAATGACTACTGAAATACAGATATCCACTAAATTTTAAAAATAAGTCCGATTAAAGAGTAAGATATTATATGAGGCCTACCTGTGTAGGATAATATATATATATTTATTAATATATACTTAGTGGTTATATTACTATTTTATTAACACATAAAATAGTGCTTGATATAATATAACAGAGATCTATTACATATATATATAAAATTATTATTATTATTTCTATTATAAGAGATTATAATAAAAACATGCTGAAATTGCTACACAAAAGCTTCCATGTTTCAATACTATGATTGTACTTCTTCAGTTGACGGTAAGTATTTGGTGATTAAAGGATTTTTAAGGAAATTTAAAAACAAAGTGTTACCTCTTTTCCGAAAGTTAAAAGGGAGAGGGGGGGTGCTTAGGGTCAGAATTAAAAATAGACTTGTGGGATGTCTTGATTAACCAATTAAATGTAAGATCTACACTATATATATATACCTACATTTTAAGTATCAATAAATATACATATACCTACATTCGAAGTGCAACTTAAAGTTTCGTTGTTCTCCTAAATCACCAGGCACAAATTATTAATTTTGATAATATTTAAAAAAAAAAAAAAACCCCAAAAAACCTGAAGCAATAATTCATTGCTGGTGAGTTGGTAGAACAACAAAACTAAGTTGAACTTTGAACATAGGTATATGTATATTTATTGATATATATAGTTCTTAGTTCTGTCTAATCACATTGAGCACCGTTTTGTTTACACCTTACATTAAATTGAGTAAATATTTATTCACTCACATGTGCATGCATGCTAATACATGTATGGTTGCTAATATCTAGTTGTTTGGTTTATATATATATATATATATATGGTATAAATAAAATGACAATTGGAAAAAAGATCTTAGATTTTGCCGACGCATTTCGTCTTCCGACTTTTTCAAGGCGATACGCATTGGCAAAATCTAAGATCTTTTTTCCAATTGTCATTTTATTTATACCAATCTGTCTTGTCCACAGAATTGATCTGGAAATTTAACTATATATATATATATATATATATATATATATATATATATATATGTGTGTGTGTGTGTGTGTGTGTGTGTGTGTGCTTCATTAAAAATGACTGATAAGGTACTGCAGTTTTTTTTTTATTTACTTTCCTTGTTGACTGCTGTAAATAAAGTAAATAAAAAAAAAAATTTGAACTGAAGAACTTCAAGAAAAATGAAAATAAAAATCCCTTGATTCTAAATCTCTTTCCAATACTAACTTGTTAGTGTTATTAATGACAAATGTATCATCACGAGTTTTATATAGAATGCAATGATCAACAGCATTTAAAGTATCAACAGCCTTGTGTGTGTGTGTGTGTGTGTATATATATATATATATATATATTTTGTGGCAATAAGTTTACTTATTACTGACCCCAAAATTTAATCAATGCCATTATCCCTAATTTTCTGAATAGACAAACAACAGATTACTTTAGTCAGGTTTATGGCCATTTTTAAAAATTTTGTAATGCATATCTCTATTATTCTAAAAGAATCCTTGTAATTGTTATTCTAATCATATTTTGTTCAACCGTTTCATTATAGTGACTGAAATAGTAATTGTCATGTTGCACAATTTCTGCCTGTAGCAGATTAAAACTTATTTCTTCTTTAACTATTTCATTATGTGTAGTTTTAGGCTGATAAGCTCTAATGGTCAGGCTGTTGGTGGATGGGCATCTTTATTAATAGACCATCTTCAAGACAGACTGCCAACCAAAGCTATAGAACGTCTAACTGCTGATTAACCCTTTACTATTCAACCTGTACAAACCTTGTCCCCATAAATATCAGCTCTCAATGTTCAACTTGCCATAGCCTGCCTCATATATACTCTGCCATAATAAGATGACAACATCGCAAATAATGCAGGAAATTATACAAACAGTGAGACTTTGAGAACCAATATTTATGAGGCAGGTTTCAATGTGTTGAAAACTCAAGGATTAAATGAGGTCTTCTGATTTTGTGCAAACCCTACCAATTTTCCAGACAGTTCGATTTGATTTGGTTTGTTTAATGGTACATCAATTCCTTATGGGTCATTTAAGACTGGAATTTAATTTCTTGAGAGCTTCAATAATTCTTTTTTCTTTTTAATATTAGAATCTATTGCAAGAATTTTCTTTTTACTATTAAAATCTATTTACATTGTTTGGTTTTTTGTCCTCATCTTTATTCCCATATTCACAACATTTTGGCCATTATATCCTCTGGCCTTCTTCAGGTGATTGGAATTTCAAACTGAACCCTTTATTTCATCCACTGGGGTAGCTTGTTTTAGTTCCACATGCCATACCTCTTCCAGATGCTTCAGTTATCTTTAACTTAACACTCCATGTTTTTGTTCATCATTGCAGTAGCCAGATATTGAATTCGCACCTCTTTGGGTCAAGTCACCAGATCCAACCAACACTTATCTATTGGGCTGAAATGTTGTGAATATGGCAACAAAGATGAGGACAACTGTGGGTAATTCAGTTCGCCCATTGTTTGCAATGACTGAAATGGATTAAAGTGCCTGCTTTCTTTCCCAGTCCTCCGCTCTACCAATTGAGCTGTCACGAGTGACCTCTTCCTTATTCTCTTGTTCTCGTTAGTACGCACGTACGCCATCATGCCAACAAAAGTTCTGCCGTCTTCCTCACAGACTCGCTATTTATGCCTGCGTTGGGGGCAACTAAAATTTGCATACGAGACTTACTTCTCATTTGATCGAGACTTCCAATTTCATAAATTCAAGCTGGTTTGAATTCTTAGTCTTTTTTTTTTTTGTATGTCTGCCTGCAATATAGGAATTTCGGAATAAGTTTTTGTCATCTCCTGCCCACACTTGTCAAAATCCATTTTCTCCAAGCAATTAACAGACAACATCGATGCAGTTTCAAATAGTTTTTTTTAAAACTTCATGATTTGAGATGTATCACAATTTATATTTAAATACTTATCATTTTTAATTAGGTGTTGCCAATGCATAATTTGAAAGATAGTGGTATGAAAATAAAAATAATATTTCAAGATAATTTACACAGGGTGATTGAAAAGTAACACTCTATTTTATATATGAGTGTCCATCCAGGAATCCTGACTTAAAACCCTGAGACTTTTTTTTTGAGCTAGTTAAAGGAACAAATCTACTATACTAAACCAAGACTTTGGAAGAATATGAAGGATGAATACAAGGAATTATGTCTTCTATACCCCAAGGGTTCCTGGTGAAATCGGTTGATGCAATTCCTGGGTGGTTCAAGAAGCTGTTGGCAAAATCTAGTGACCATATCAAATTTTAAATAAAGTCATGTGCTAAATACTTTTCTCTCATATCCATTTCTTGTAAAAATTATAAATATTTTAATATGGGGAGTTACTTTTCAACCATCCTGTATATTAATATGAATTATACAAGCATGGTACATGTTTCCAAGTTACCCTATACAGAGGTTACAATCCACACCTTTAACCACTCTGACCAAATATGTTATACAAATGAAGAAACTGCATTAAATTAAATGCAGTCTATAGTTCTACTTACTAAAGATTCCTAGCTTTATCTTAGCTTACTTTGGCTTAATAGTGCTTATCCTGTAAATAAGCCTGGAGTCAACTTTTATAGAATAAACTGCATCAGTGGGTACTTCTACACATTTGACATGTATTTTGATAAAAACGTTTTTGATGCTGGTTAAGTCTTCTAATTACTAAAAACAAAATAAAAGCATATTTTTTTTTTTTTTAAATCATTTTTTTTTCTCATAAAATTTTGCTGTTTTGTAAAATCTTGACATTTTGGCAAAAATCTTTAAATATTTCAAAGCACCTTCAGCATGCATAACATTTTTCACCTCTTATAACATTTCTTGATATCTCTCTGATTCATAGCTTACCTTTTGCTAAAGGCCATACAGTCTGTCTTCTTACAATGGATGTTCAGTCCTTTCTTCTAGTTTTCTTTTACTTGATCTATTCTTCTTGCTTATGTCCATACATTCTATCTTCTTACAATTGATGATTAGTCCTTTCTTCTTGTTTTCCTTTGCTTGGCCTCTTCCTAACAACCATATATTCTGTCTTCTTACAGTTCATAGTTAGTCATTTCTTCTTGCTTCTCTTTACTTGGTTTATCCTTCTTGCTGACACCCATGTTTGATGTTTATTTCTTGAAAATGAGTCTACACAAAAAAAGCTGCAAAACCACATTTTTTACCACATTGTTTCCACTGGTGACATCCATACATTCTGTCTTACAATTGAAACTTAGTCCTTTCTTCTCACTTTCCTTTACTTGGTTTTATTTTTCTTGCTGACATCCATACATTCTGTCTACTTTCCTTTACTACCTTATCTAGGCATTACTTCCTTGTTGCTCACATGTTCTTTTCAAACTGAAAAGACATGTATGTATAGTACATGGCTACATAAACTATTTCCAAGCATTTTGTATCAGAGGTTGTCTTCTTCAGGTGTTGAGCTTTTTCCTAGTCACTTAAAATAAAATAAAAAAGCCAGAGACATTATCATTTACTTGTCGTATTGATACTTTTCAGAAGAAAAAGAATAGTTCCTCTTGATTGAAAGCAGTTCAAGATAAAACAGAACTTAGAATTCTTTTCACTAACTTTTCTTCTTTGTCTATAGAGCAACTCATATATTGAATTGCCCTTGACTAATGAGTATTGACAAAGTGGCAAGTCTCATTATAAAACTGACTTTTTTTTAATATCTGAAATAGTCATCAGCCATTTTCTCAGCTTTTTAATGTTGATGCACAGTAAAAGATGTCTTTTAGAATTGGAGACAATATTGCATATACATGGTCAAAACACATTCTTATATATATACATATATGCAATGTATATGCTTGTATATAGGAAAATAATGTATACCATAAATGAAAAACATAAGTACAATAATATGAAATAAATAAAAAATATACGTAAAATGTCAGAAAAATGTGCAGAATGTATAATAAAAAAAATGTAATTAAAAATACAAAACCATGCAATGTAATGAAAAATAAGGTAGTGACCTACAAGTTCCTATGTTGACTATGAACAAGTTATACTAGTGCTGTGAAAATCTTGCATGCATTAACTTCAACTCTTCTTATTAATAACTGCATTGTTTCATTCCAGGTAAACTGACATCTAATTGTCCAAAGAAGATTTTAAAAGTAACTAGTAGTGACTTTCTTGAAAATGGACAAAGTTTGGCATCATGGTACCTGCAAAAAAAAGAGTTTAAACCTCCAATGACATTTAAGTTGACATGGTTACTACATTAGAGGAAAATGGGCAGCTGAATTTAGGAGGGGAAGTGAGAGCCTTGAAGATGACCCAAGGTCTGGGCATCCTGAAACTGCCACTATTGAGGAAAATGTTGATCATATTTACCACATGGTGATGAATGACATGTGACTGACTATAATTGCAATAGCCAATGTTATTATCATATCCTCTGAGAGGGTTGAGAATATTCTGCATAATGAACTTGGCATGACAAAGGTTTCTGCTTGGTGGGTGCCATGTCTTCTGACACCTGATCAAAAGTGCACCAAGCTGATCACATCATGGAAAAATCTGACATTAAGGAAGATCTAGCAGGTTTCCTTAAATGTTTCCTGATACAGGATGAGCATTGGGTTCATCACTTTGAACCAGAAACAAATGGACAAACATGCAGTGGAAACACCCCTGTTAAGCTGTGTGACGTCCCCCGGTGTCGCTGCGCCAAATGTGACGTCTGCCTAGCCGCGTCCGTCGTGCTATCCAGTCCTGTAATGACGAACTGGCTTGGTATTGGTCGCTGCATCACGTTCTAACCTTTTAGTGATTCGGATGGGAATCTGGTTAGATTCGGTATCAGCCTTGTCGTTCCCAGCTCGCCTCCAATGTCTGGTTACCGAAGTAACAGTTTTGATTTCCAGTCTAACCTACCCACGTTGTGATTTGATCTTAGGCAGACGCTGGGCCGTAACGCAAGCCAAGTTCAATCAAGGGTAACACCGCACAAGTATATGTAAAATAAAATAAAATAATAACTCAAAAAGTTTAAATGTATTAAAAAAAGGATAACAATATTTTATATCTGGTTGCTGAATACAGGACTGCGTCTTTCTCCCAAACCCGCTATATGGATTCGTGACACTTTGTGTTTGTTAGGCGAGTCTTAACATCTTAAGTTGTTTGTTCTTTAAGAAACTGGTTCTTGGTGTATCTTCAGGCGATATTTGTAAAACTTGTTTTGTTGGTATGAGTCTAAGTCGTTCTTCAAAAATAAATTGTTCTTGGCTAGAAGTTGAGGTCGTGATGTCTGGAATCTTTCAAGTCAGCTATCTGCGAGGCGGGTGAAACTCCAACTGTGAACTCCACTCAACTGCCTCTCAACTGGAACTCGAACTGGTACTTAACTGCTTTTCACTTGCTGCGACTGCTTATATGGGCGCCAACCAAAACCGGGGTGGGCTTGTCGGTGTTTGAGGTTCCTTGATAATTTTAAATCCACAATCCACTTCTTTGTTTTTGGCCAGGAAAATTTATTATTTTCCATTTTTGGAAGTCTTTCGTCTTCCCACCTTCTTCTGTTCTCATATTGGTACCTCACCATACCTTCAGAGGGTGTCAACGGATTTCTCCTCTCTCTCACAGTGGCTTCTCACACCTATCCCTTCGGTGGGGGGGACGCAACAGGCCTCCCCTCCTTCTTCACATGATTACCTCCACCTAGCGCTCATGCCACCACCCAGCCAATGGATGCTCAGTGGCGTGGGTGTGGCCAGACTAGCCTCGGTTTAAAAAAATCTTGCTCAAAGAAAAAAAATTATCTTTCTTTTTCTTTTCTTTCTTTCCTTCTGCCCGACAGCAAACCTTACACTCTTATCTTAGTCAAATGTCACTTGGACTTTATCACCCGGGGCCTTCGCCAAACAAGTGGGTGGTCAATTGGAAGTATTTGCATTCTGTTGCTAATTAACTGTTATGTTAAAATAATTGCGCTATCATAGCCAGCCCTGACAATAAACAGGTGTTTTTCCCAAATGACATGGAGGTGGTTCCACGGACATTTTGGTTTCAGTCAAGCTTGACCTAATCAATTTTTATCTCTCAGCACCCTGCGGGAGGTCGCGCAGGCATTTTGTTTTTTCGATCAGTGCGTGCTTAATTTTTATCTCTTTAGAATTTAGTCTCGCAGGCCATTTGACCAGCCTGGAATTTTCACCATTACCATGGGCAGATTGGCTATATCTTATTCTCTGCCCCGTAACATAAATCAGATTAAATCCAGTATCTTACTTCTCGACAATGAAAATAAAATTTTATCACTTTTCTTTGTTAGAAAAATAACATCGCTTAGTGTCCTGTTCGTGATGGTTTCTTATCACCTGAATTTAATTCTTGACTTTTCTTTTTCTTCTTTCTTTCTAGCAACCCTAAATAGTGTCACAGCTGCTTCAATGAAGCCTGATGTTGTTTCAGCTGCAAGGAAAGTGATGGCCTCATTTTTTTGGGAAGCAAAAGATACTGTGTTGATTGATTATTTTCAAAAGGCCCGCACTCTCAATGCAGAGTACTATACCAACTTACTGAGGCAGTTACAAAATGCTATTAAAAGCAAACACCTAGAGAAACTGATTAAAGGGTTCTTGCTTCACTATTTACATTATTCAGACTATTTTCCTCATCTTTGTCGCCATATTTATCACAATGTTTTGGCTGTTGTATTCTCCAGCCTTCTTCAGGTGGTTGGAATATCAAACTGAACCCTTTATTTCACTCACTGGAGTAGACTGTTCTAGTTCCATATCTAATGGATGTCAGTTATCAGTTATCTCCTGTTAATTCACCTCTCCAAGTTCTTCACTGCCTTAACTAGGTATTGAACTCACACTCTTTTGGGTCCTGTCACTGGATCTAACCAACGCCTTTATCCACTGTGCCATGTGTCCTTAAGAATACCAATGCCTTTATCCACTTAAGGACACATGGCACACTAGATAAAGGCGTTAGTTAGATCCAGTGACAGGACCCAAAGAGTTGCGAGTTAAAACATAGCATGTGGAACTAGAGTGAGTGAAATAAAGGGTTAAGTTCGACATTCCAACCACCTGAAGAAGGCCGGAGTATACAACAGTTGAAATGTTGTGATAAATATGGCGACAAAGATGAAGGTAATGTAAATAGTGTACATAATACCTCATCTCAGAAATATAGACAGGTTCTTGCTTCATCATGACAATGCTCCAGCACACAAGTCCTGGGTTTTAATGGTTGCTGTGTGTGACTCCCTATTCTAAATATCCGAGAATGGAGACATAATTGAAAAATCCTAAAACTGATCAAAAGGAATGATAGCTATTTAAAATTTGCTTACTTTTAAAAGATTTTCAGTAGAGAAGGTTGTATGGGGTTACTTGGCATTTATTTTGAAGGCAAAGTTATACCTGTTTTTATTTAAAGTCCATTAAATCTCATTACGTTTGCCTCTGAAAGAAAGAAATCAGTTTTACCCAAATCTCATTTGGGGAATTAACTTTATATTGATTTCTTCTCAAAAAATAAACATTCAAAATCCAACAAGATTTCTTTCCGCCATCAGCACTTTGCCATTACACTCACAATAGATTAATTTGCTAGACTTGCTTATCATATGTATTTTAGCAATAAGTTGAAAACTTTCATCTTAAGCAAAAGAAAGCACTTCATCAAATCCAAAAGATAAACAAACGACTCTTGTTGCAAATAGAAAGCAAGTAGAAGACTTATACACATCAACTCCCAAGATAAACAAGTGTTTGAAAAATATCTATAGGCATTAGAGGCTTGAACATTTTTAAAAGTTTTGTTGTTTAGAAAATACAGAGTGAGATTTATAAAAAAAATCTCATGCCACTCAGTATGTGGGCGATCATAGCGCTCCACAACTTCCTATCCTCCATACAGTTAAGCAAAGTTAGTTTCTTCCCACTCCATGTTCTGCCACCCACATACACAAACACATTAGGCTGATTACTATTTCCCTCTACCACTCTTGCCATCAATATGCCCTGTGAGTGCCATATTCTCCAAGCCTTCTTTCTTCATTATAAGTCCAAGAAGTTTCAACTGTCACTTTCTGATTCTAAGTGTTTTTTGTTCCCCATTTTCCTTAAAACTCATTGCTCACCTGTTGCACACATGCTATTCTCAGCATCCTCCTGGAGAACCACATCTCTTTTCTTCACCTGTGAAGAAATTATCTATTATTAACTACCATATAGGGGGGATTGATATTACATAATAGTTTAGCACTCCTTTTTGTTGTTTTTGTCCCCAATGAAATTTTCCTGTTTTACTCTTGATGAGATTTTGGAAGAAATCTTTACCTATTTCAATAAAACTTCACTGCAAAATTTTTTATCTCTTATAACACTTCTTAATATCTAATTCATATCTCACATCTTGCTAAAGGCTATGCAGTCTATCTTCTTACAATTTATGGTTAGTCCTTTCTTCTTGCTTTCCTTTAGTACCTTATTGAGATTGTTACTGCAGCTTTCTGTGTCTGATATCAATACAGTGTCATCTGTGTATGTTGTGTTGGTTAAGATTGTGTTCACTACTAATAAATCCTGTTAGGAATTGTAGTTCTCTCAGGATTGTCTTACTATATAGGTTGAATAAATATGAGAAGATGTCTCTATGTTTTTGTCTACTTGCTCAATTCATTTGCTATACAGATGCAGGTGGTTTATTTTGGGAAATGTTCTGGATTATTCTCCTTCTCTTTCCCAAGCAAATCAAGTTTTCCTAGCAGTTGAAATAGATCTTTGTATATTATCAAATGAGAAGTTATTATTTAAAATATAGTTATCAAAGTAATATAGACCAGGATATGGGTCTGAATTTGTATTTGCTAACCATATATAGATGGTTTGTTCACAGTAATTATTCTGGATTATTCTAATCTCTTTCCCAAATAAATCAAATTTTCTTAATAGTTCAAATAGATCTTTGTGTTGTACCTTGAAAATCTTCCTCTTTACAAAACAGCTGCATTTTTACAATGTTTTTAAAGGAATTCCTCAAATAAAAGTAAATAAGGCTAATTATTTTAAATATTAATCAGTTTATAGCAAAAAATGATTTAATTAATGAATCAACTGAATAACTGTTTGTTCATATGAGACTATCCAAAAAATCTTTTCATTAAATAATCCTTTGAGGTTGGTATGCCGTTAAACTAAATAAATCAGAGTATGCATTCCTTATAAGAAATCATTTTGTAGATCAGACTTCATTGACATATTTTGTAAAGAGGGATTTTATCGAGAATCAAATGTATTGCTGGTAATAATTTTTCATTCAAAAAATGGTTGCAAAACTGTAGGTAAGCAGATTTGGTAAAGAGTTTTTTTTTTTTAATATCTTCCTGTAGAGCCAAATTACTTTAATGATGTTACTTGGATCCATATTTTCAAATAGATCCTTTAAATTATCTGATTTGTAGAGTTTGTTTCAGATTTGCTGGAAGTGATAGCAATTTAATAGAATTTGTTTAATGGTATATGGTTCCTGGCATGGAACACATATTGGTGGTTCCTCATTTTTTAATAGATCTTGCTGGATTATATCTGTGTGTCCTATATGGAGTTTGGCTAAAACAACCTCCTCTGTTCTTATCTTTTTCTAACTTGACTCTCTTTCACTGATTGGTTAATGTTGAGAAGTTTTGCGTTTCCATAATTGCTGCCATTTTTCTTTAAGAAGTCAGTGTGTGGCACTTTTACATTAGAGAGAGCCATGTTCAGAGATTCCTTTGCCATTTTGTCAGCTTCTTCAATTCCTTGTATGTTAATATAGCTCAGTATCCAGCATCTTTTTCCTTATCAACAGTCACCCTATTTAATAATTTATTTATTAAGAGGTTACCCAGGTTTTTATTCTTCAGAGCTGTGAGTACGGATAGTCAATCTGAGAATATGAATCTATCTGATCCACTGGATTCTATAATATCTAAAGCCAAGTGTATAGCTGAGGCTTCTGCACTGATGATTGAGTTTTTGTCAGGCAATTGTTTCTGCTTTATGTTGTTAAGGATAGTAGGGCATGCAACTCTATCCAACATTTTACATCCATCAATGTATATATGCTTAAGATTTGGGTGAACTTGTAGAACATTACAGATTTCTTCCATGTAATCGTATAAGTTAAAATTTATTTTAGGGTATTTAATAAGGTTTATCACAATCACAGGGTGTTTCATTAACCAGGATGGTATTTTGAGCTGGTAGTTTTAAAAATTAGTGTTGCATATGTGTTTTATTGATGAGATTTTTCATGTAAAGGCCAAAAGGTTTGAAACCATTTTTTTTTTTTTTTTTTTTTTTTAAATCAAATAAGTTTTTGTATTTAGGGTTGAACTTACATTGCTAGGCAGGATTAGTTGGGCAAGATTTGAGTTTTAAATAATATTGTAATGCCAGCTTTTCTCGTCTTAATTTTAACAGTAACTCATGGGTTTCAGCATATAAACTTTCTATGGATGATGTTTTGAAGGCACCCGGTCTTAATCCTGTATGGTGAATGTGGCCAAGATTTTTTGGTAGGATTTCCAGTTTAACCTATATATGAAACATCCATAGTTCAATTTAGTTCTTATTAGAGTTTTATTTAATTTTAGGAGTGATGTGCGATCTGCTCTCCAGTCAACCTGTAGTAATTGTAATGCTTTGAAGCATTTATGTTTTTTAAGTAGGGTATGAAAGTAATATTTTATCAAAAAAGATTCCCAGAAATTTATGTTAATCAGTTATTTTAATTTTTGTTCCTTCAAGTCTAAGAATTGGATCATTGTTGATTTTTTTTTCAGATTGCAGAAATGGATAAACTTTGTTTTGGAGAATTTGAAACTGCTTTTAAGATAGTCTTTTAATTTATTTAGGCATACTTGCAGTTGTTGTTATGCAGTGTGCATATTTTTTTTATCTATAGCAGATCAAAAGGTTGCCTATGTATAATGAACCATCAACTCCTTGATTTAAGCAAGTAACAATGTTATTAATTTTTATATTAAAATGATTGACAGAAAGAATGCAACTCCTTGAATTTTGAGGTCCAAGAGTGTTGATCCTACCTGAACTTTGAAACTTCTGACAAAAAGTTATCAAATTAGGTAATCTGCTCTTTAATCCAAAATTGTATTGGTTTTTCCAATGTCACCATGTTGTCTCATAGGCCTTTTCTAAATCACAAAAATGGCTATTGCATGTTTTTTTTTTAATAAAAGCAACTCTAATGAAAGTTTCTGATTATGTTGTCTACGGTATTTCTAATTTTGGAATCCATGCTGGAGTTTGGTAATTAAACCATTAGTTTCAAGGTACCAGTTCAGTCTTTTACTTACTATTCTTTTTAGGGTTTTGGATATTCAACCTGTTATGGATTGAAATTTTTTGGGGGTTTGATTTGTCTTAGTCTGATTTTGGTATAGGAATCCCCAGTAACTTGTTTCCAGCTATTCAGGAGTTTTCCCTTAAACCATATCTCATTAAAGATGTTTAACAGATATTTTAATGATTTGGGGGTGGGGGGAATTGTTTAAGAAATTCATAATGAATTTCATCTGGGTCAGTAGCTGTATTATGTGATTCATTTATAGCATCTCTAAGTTCATTTAGAGTAAAAGGATGGTTGTAATCTTCTTTGTTGTTTGGGTTAAAGTTCAGCTGATTTTTTTTTCTGTATCATGCCTAACTTTTTGAAATTGCTGTTTATAGTTTTTGCTGGAGGAATTTTTTTTTAAAGGTTTCAGCAAGTAGATTTGCTATATCCTTTTTGCTTGTTATTTTTATGTTATTTTGGCAAAAGGTGATTTAGAGGAAGTGATAAAATTTTGCCAGTGATTTTCCTTATCATATTCTAGACTTTTTTTGGTTTCATATTGGAGTCTATGTAATCTCTCCATGATTTTCTTTTGGCTTCTTTCATGGTTCTAGGTGCTCTTTTTAGTTTGAAGAGATTTAAATTATGGGTTGTAGGCTGAGTATTAAATTTTCATAGTGCTGCTCTACGTAATCTTATTGCCGTTTCGCAATCTTTGTCAAGATTTGCAATCTTTGATGTTTATTTGATTCACTGATTTTTGGTATACATTTTCTTGCAATTGCTATTAATATTTCAGAAAAATATTAAATAGATTTTTTTGTCATACTTGTAACTTTTTCACAGCATTGTTTTCATATTCCCTCCAATCTGCTTTGTTAGTTTCCATTCAGGGGGGGATGGTTTTCAATTGGTTCTGAACTCTTCAGTATAATTGGGTAGGGATCACTGCTGCATGAATTGTCAGGTACTTGCCAATTGTAATCCATAAAAATAGAGGGGGGTCACACAGTGATAGGTAAATAGTTGACTACATACCTGATGTAGACATGTATTAGACTTATCATTTAGTAAACATAAGCCATTGTTGTTAATTATATTTTTCAGGATTTTCCCCTTTTTTGTCTAAGTTCTTGAATCCCCCATATAACATTGTGACTGTTAAAGTCAATTAATAATATGAATGGTTTTGGTAGTTGTTTTATTACTTTATTTAGATCAGTTTCTTTTATTGGATCATGTGATGGGATGTAAAGTAGGGTAGTTTTTGCAGCAACTGCTTGGAGATTGCTTTCTAGAAGTCATTTCTGATTAGGATTGATATGCCCCCAGATGCCCTCTATTGAGTGTCATGTATGTAGTTATATTGAGTATAGATTTTTATTTTATCATTTGTTTTAGGAAAACTTGTTGAAGGCAAATGATGGTGGGAAGTTGATTCATTATGAGTAGGAGTTATGTTTGCTTTTAGGTCTCGGCAATTCCACTGTATAATTTTTTGCATCATGTTTATGTATTAGGGTGTTATGAGATTTTGCTCGTTCAGTTTATATTTAGTGGGTGAAGCGTCCATAATTTCTATTCTTTCAGGTCTGTTAGTGCTTTATTTCTTGTCATGTTTTATTCTTTGAAAGTCTTTTGTTTCTGTTCGTTTGTTTGATCTTGTTTCTTCTGTTATCCTATTAGGTTCTTTTGACGATCTTTGTCTGGATGATGACCATTCCCTTATTTGAGATGAAACATTCAATGATGTATTGAGCTGTTATTCCTTTCATGAACCTTTTGATTCTCTTGTGAATGTTTGGAGGGGAGGGGGGGTTCTATTTCTTGAAGGATTTTTCTACTTTGGATTGGTTTTTTGAACTTATTTGTTTTGTACATATAGATCCTTTTTTGTTTGAGGTTGACTGGATAGGATTTGTTTTGACTATGGGAGTTTGGTTTATGTGTGATATACTAAATTTTAGTAGTTCTATTAGACTTTTTAATTCATTTATTAGAGTCTTGGTTTCTTATTGCATTGTTCTCTTAGATATCATTTTTGTGATTCGTTATTTTAGTAACATTTGCATAGGATGTTTGAAGTGAATTAGCTTTGACCTGTTTTCTGACTTCTTAGAAGATGAATCAGTAATATTATTGATCTTGACCTAGCATCTCAGCTTCAGTCACTTTGCAACTATCATAATGTAGCTCCTCTGTGCCTTTTCTATAAATACTTTCATGGTAATTGTTCTGATTAACTTTCCTCTATGGTAGCTAGTCTCATCATTTTACAGTTGGAATGGCCAGATGCAACTGTAAATTCTATGCTAACAGTTTATTTTCTCACACTTATTGCTTGTGGAACTCTCTTCCAGATTCTTGCTTTCCAAGTTGGATCTTCAAAAATTTAAATGCAATGTCAATCATTAACTTCTGTCTTCTTAATTCCTGTTCTTTTATCGATCTCGTTACTTGATGTTTTTCTTATATTCTTTCACACTCCATAACCTTCTGCATCTTAGGGGCTTTGTTGCCTTGCTTAGGGTGAAATGATTCAACAAAAAATAAAATTCTTTTTTCAGAAATATTTGTATAAAAATGAATTTATTTTATTTGCTAAAGTTTTTTGTCCCTCTGCATGTCTTCAAAACTATTTTAAACTGTCAGCAATTATGTACTGGCCTCAGAGAATTTGACACTCACAAGACATATCGAATACAAAGGGTCACCTACTTGATGAGATTTTGCAAATAATTGTTGGAACAGGATGGGAGGAATAGCAAAGGGGGCAAATGTTGCTAAGAGATACAAGGTGTAGGTGGTTGTGGAGAGCTATGGTCACCCATGTCCTGAATATTTGAGGCACATAGAAGAATAATATATGAACGATGCTGAAAAATTCTCAATCCAATGCACTTTTGACCAAAGTGATTTATTTTTTTGAAGGTTTCCCTGGTTGGGCTGATAACTTTTCAGCAAATCCTCTCTGAGTGAAATAAGAAAATAATGAGAATGACAATATATTTGGCACCTCACTGTAGATCAATGGTTTTAATGCGGGGAGTTTAATTCTTACTAGGTGTCATACACAGTCAATAACATGAGATTAAGCTTAGGAAATATAAAAATAAAGAGATATTTATAATTCAATCCGCAAGAAAATTACTTGCATTTTCAGTTATACTGATCATAATGTTCAATCCTTTTAATTGTTCTTCAAGATGGTGTTTATTTTACAAATTTAAAAAAAAATAAACTTCATGATTTCTGTATGGAGTTATTAGATGAGGAATTATGAAGAATTTTCATTATTATGCACAGATTCAATTCCACATACTATAAACATTGTATACAGTGAGCACACTTGTTCCAGTAGACATCTCCGTAACAAAAAAAAAAAAATTGCCAACCTGGAAAATTTAAAGTCTTATCAAAGAAAATGTGTCACTTGACAGGAATTGAACCTGCATTCCTTTTATCCTGGAAATCTACCTTTAAAGCTAGGCATGGCTAACCACTCAGCCATAAAAGACCTCACAGCAAAGCAGGGCTAAATTAAGTTAAGCATGGTTAAGAATGCCTATTTTAAAAATGTAATTTCCCAGAGTAAAAGGAATTGCAAGTAGTTTAATTCTTGTTAAGAGGCACTTTTTCTTTAATAAGACTTTTAATTACTTAGGCCAGATGCTAATTTCACTGCTTAAAAAATATATGTTGGGGGTGGGTAGTAATTGCTTAAAAAAAAAAAAAAAAAAAAATGAAACCAATTTTTTCAAACTGTTATCCTCATTTTGGTTGTTATAGTCACAGTGCTTCAACTGTTGTACCATCTGGTCTTCTTCTGCTGCTTGTATGCAGTAACAACCTCAGAATTTCAAACTGAATCCTTTATTTAATTAATCTACAGTGTTCTCTTTCAGATTTCTATCCCAGGGGAGTTAACTCTTATTAGTACATTCTGTTATTTTGTTAATTTGTCCTTGTGATGCAGCTTGTTTGTTTTGCTGGATTGCACTGCTTGACCCAAGGATTGATCTCATAAACATTACTGATGCTTATACACACAAGGCCATTGTCTCTGAGAAGATCAGAGGGAATATTGGTCAAAACGTGATTATAATAACTAAGATGGGAACAACAATTTTAATAAATAAAGGTCTCATAAAACAGGACTTGTTATTATGCTTGCATCTCTTTCACTTCTAAACAGACATTTTGGGGAGAGAGAGGGAGAGGTGCTTTGAAATCAAGAGGCAGACAAGAAATGTGACCAGGCAAAATGGTGCTGAAACATTACATAGAATTAAGAATGTAATATTCCCCAAGAGTTTTTGAAAGAGGCAAGAAGAGAGAGAGAGAGAGAGAAAGAAACAATGTAAAGAGAAAAGAAATCTATTTGTCATTGTAGTGGGGTGAGGGGTAAAGAGAATAAAAAACCTGACAAATATGACCCCCAAATCAGGAAAAAGAGGTTATTATAGAAAAGGAAATCAGAGAAAGACTGAGCTAAAACTGCCCAGTCAACTGCAAAATATGCATCTTTGATGCTACTCCTTTGAAGATTTTGGATGGTAATTCCCCTAAAGAGAATTGCAGCAAGCAAGAATTCTTATTCCAAAATTGTCTTAGATTACTGAATGTATTCTTTATGTTGCTTTGGTTAGAATATAGAATCATCTGCATTATGCTAATTGTTGTAAATTAAATTAGTCTTATACTTCACATTGCTGGGAATGAGCCAGAACTATTGAATATTTCATTTTCATCAAAAAAAGCATGCTATGTGGAACTAGAACAATCTACCCCTGGGGACTAAATAAAGGGTCTGGTTCGAAATTCCAGTGGTCAAAGAAGACCAGAGCATACAAAAGCTGAAAAGTCATGAATATGACAAAGATGAGGACAACACTCCGAACACTGTAAATAATGCAAATGGTTACAATGCGTCATCTCAGAAATATAGACAGATGTTGAAGGTCAATATAATAATCAAGATGAGGACAACACTGTAAATAGTGTAAATAGTTACATCATCTCAGTAATATAGGCAGATACCATTTTTTAGTTTACCACCTTTTTTTTTTTTAAGATAAGAAACTCATCTTTTTTTATGGATTATACATTTGAAGAAGACTGTAGAATGGAATGGCAAGAATATAACAACAAAAGCAAATAATTTCAACATAGAGAAAAACCCTTCTGAAATAAAGGAAAGATCTTACAGTTTGATTCAAATACTTTTTTGGAGAATTTTTAAAATGCGATTACTAACTAGTAAAGACAACAAGATTTTGTCGGACTTAAAAAGATTTTTATATATTTTCTTTATGACCAAACCTCTTATTAAATTAGAAACAGAATAATTTTGAGAAGTGGTTGTTTCATAAACAAATCACTAATGTGGTCTTTTGTGAAACTTGGTAAAAGTTTTATTTTAGAAAAGTTCCTTACATTTTGAAAGAACAAGTTCTGACGAGACAAGTGGATGAGGATCAATAATCAATAAAATTTGTGGGGAGGTTGTGCCAGAGGGTTAGTTACCAGAAACTGTGTCAAGAGTATGAAGTAAATAATATATCTTTATTTATTTGATTTACAGGGAGTCCTTTGATCTTTAGTGGAGCAAAATGTTTGTTTACAAGCCGGATATTGGTAGCAGCCTGGAGAAATATCCCTTTTGGCCTAGCAGTGTGTAGTTTTGAAGTCAGATCTTACTACTAGTAGTAGTAGTAGTCATCTTAGAAATAGTTCCCTGTCAATCTACTGTGTTTTTATCAGCCCTAAGCAGGGCAGAAATATGACTAGCAGAAGACCTCTTAACTACTTTATACATCACATATGGTGGGTTTCTTTGGTGGCTACAGTTCTTGTTGTCACTTTTGCTGTCCCTGTTGCCCTCTCAGTCAGAGGTGTGAGCTTATATTCTTTTGACCATGCTCTGAGACTGGTGTGAACCTTGGTTTTAGTTAACATCAAAAGTCACTTTTTCATTGGCCAAAATTATTTTCAAGCATTCCTTTCTTTTTCATTTTTTTTTTTTTATATATAATGGAAGTTATGCATGGAGCCTGTTTTATTTTGGTAGAGTTATAGCCATAAATAACTAGGCTCTAGTCCTGCAAACTTCAGTCATTTTTCAGCCAGGTTCAGTTTTTTCTTCTTCCTCTTTTTATTTGAGTTACCTTCTCATTAGTTGAGAGAGAGAGAAAAAAAAAAGAGATAAGGGTTATGAAGGAAAGCCTCATTTTAATTTGAATTCTTTTTATATTTTTGTTTATATATTCTATTTTTATCAAGTCTCACTATAAACACACAGCAGAATAACAGAGAGGTTTAAAGTGTTTGCTCATGAATTTGGTGTAATAGTAATTGAAAGTTTTATCCCTAGGCTGGCTCGTACAAACGCAGTAATCTCCAGGGACTAGCAAATAACAGGGTGGTGGTGCCTAAAAAACATATGCTTAGATATGGACAGTCGACCAAGATCAATATACCCCCCCCATAGAATAAATAAAGGGTTCAATTTCAAATTCCCTGAATTGGCAATCACCTGACGAAGTCCAAAGAGCACAATGGCCAAAACATTGTGACAATAATAAGGAAAATGACATCAGTCCGACTTTAAGTAAATAATAAGTTTAAATAATAATCATGATTACAGATTAGATATTTACTAAGCGCACTTAGCTTTGCATGCAAGAGATTGTCTGCTCATCAGTAGCTACAAAGTTTTTAATGCTGTTTAATGGCACATCAACATCCTTATGGGTCATTTAATGCAGAAATTTAATTTTCTTGGGAGCTTGAAAGTAATAAAAATATGATACCTGTTATTCTGCTTTCACAATTGAATGCATGGTAGATGATATTCAGATTTTGTGCACAGACATGTTTGTGTGGTCATAATTACTAGAGGTGGTGATGATTTATGTTGGAATTTTGTTGTATTTACATTTTGGAATAGAGTTGGATTTCTTTAAGAAATTGTGGGATATTATATGAATTAATGCTATGAAAGAGTTCATGTTGGTTATTTGGTAGTATTTAAATGAATTTCAGTGAAGTTACTATGATTTGTTAGTATATGCAAATCGTTGGTAATATTTTTATATAATGATCTATTGCAGGTATTTTTACTATAAAATGTATTTTTATACTTTCATAGTGTTTTGTTTTTGTTTGTGGATTCACTAATTGCCCATAAATGGGACCCTAACAAGTGCTAACCGCCCCCAACAGCAATTAAGAGGTGGTTCCATGCTCAACAAAATTGCCAATCTTCTTATCAGATGCCTTTTTCCAGATGTGGTTTATTGGCATACCCAGGACTAAAGTTTTTAATGTCTTATCAAGTAAAGTTAACAAGTGTTCACTGAAATAAAACCCAATTAAAATATTTCAGTTCTTATTTGAGATAAGAGTGTTGTTTCTGTTACGTTTTCATTACTTTTTGAATGTTGCACTTTGGAAAACAATTCCTAATTTGTTTAACATTTCAAAATTCTTGTTCATATCATGATTGAAAAAATATCTTATGGAAACTTTTGAGATAAGAAATACAAGTGAAGGTTATGGTTTACAAAAGAAAAATCACCATGAATCTTCACCACGAAATTTGAAAATCTTATTTGAAGAATTTATACAAAGAATTTTTTTCATAAAAGAAAATGGATCACATTCTTCAGTTTGTTTTAAGATGTCATTTAGAATGTCCATTAAGTTTTTTTTTTTTTTTTTAATAGTGAAGACACAAATGCCAAGAGAAGCAATTATATCAGTGAATGTCATCTAAAAATATGTAATGAAAATTACAGACTCTAGAGTTAAATAGAAAAGAACAGATAATTACAACTTTGGTAAATCAATTTGAAATTCAAGTAATGACAGGGGAGATAATCAACTTATAGATTTTATACCAAATACTTTCTAAAGAGGCAGTGACTTTTTTTTAACTAAGTTAAATAAAATTATGCATATCACACCAGTAGAGACGAGAAGAAAATGTCTCTCCTCAGAATATTTTGAAGAAAATATGTGGAGAGACAAAAACAAACTAGAATTTGGATTAAGAATACAATATTTAAGCATTGAGTTTGGTTTCTGGAGCACCAAGTGAAAGTTGTGAATGAATGAATGAAAGAAAGAAAAGATGAGTGAATAAAAGAAAGAAAGAAAAGATGGGTGAATGAAAGAGTTTCCACCACTATCCCAGGGTAAACTCTCAGGGTATGAAGTGGCTGATGTGGCATTAAGAGCTCAATCAATAAAGACTAGAGATTTTGTTATCACTTCGGTCTTTAGCAATTCTATCACAGACTGAATAGAACAGATCTCCTCATAAAGAGGACAATGCAATTTTAAAAAGGCTAAAGAGGGAATAGATGTCCTTATGAAGAGGTCAATGCAATCTTATAAAGGCTGAAGAGAGAATAGGTCTCCCTATGAAGAGGATAATGTAATCTTATAAAAGCTGAAATGAGAATAAATCCACCTATAACATGGTTAATGTCATCCCATAAAAAGCATCATGTGATGCATTTTAAATCAAGAAAAAAGTAATTGAAACTTTGTAAATAATTGTAGAATAACTTGTACAATTATAATTATAGAATAATTGTAGAATAACTTGTACAATTATAATTATAGAATAATTGTAGAACTTTGTAGAATAATGAAGGAAACTCTTGATAAAAATCTGTATTTTTTTCTCAAGTTTAGTACTTTGGTTTTAGTCTTTGTCCATTTGTAACTATCCAGTTAGCAAGGCTAAACTAACATACATTGGATAAAATAAGCATTTTAGCTCAAATGTCAGCTTCACCTCCTCATCAACTTTCCCAGAACCCATAAAACATTCATAAAATAAAGTAGGAAAGATCCGAAAAGTATCAACTTTCCTAAGTGATAAATTAGATACAGCTTGCCAATCTAGGACAGATGATTAATAAAATAATGGCAATCAATAATTAATTCTGATAACCTAAAGGATTATGTAATGTTATTTATTATGGATGAGTTGCAAATAGCAATGATAAGTAGCAGTGACAGAGTGGTGAATCTGAAGTGGAGAAAGAGGGAAGATAAACAGCCCTGGGTGATGTGTTGTTGGCAAAAGACCCTGCTGGAGAGTTGAGAAATCTACTTTCTCATTGTGAATTTGAAGGTCATAGGGCAACCAAGTTCACTTCAGCCTTTCCAATTATTAAATCAATTTATTGCTAAATTACTTCAAAGCCATACTACGAGTTCTAGAAATATTCAAAATGGCCAGATATTTTGACAAATTACATGTAAATGGTAATGGAGAGATAAGTCATTTCTTTATAAGGGAACATTTGGAATTTGCTGGCTGAACTGTTAGCATTAATGTTGGTTGAAATTTGTAAAATCTTTCTCTTAAAACAGTTTTTCAGAAAAATATGTTGTGCAAATTCACTAAATGTCATCAGTCTTTCTGGTTTTGATGTGGTCTTCATTCTTAACTTTTTAATTGAACGAGTGTGAAACATTGACATGTTCATCATGTTATTCTCTTTTTAAGTAATATGTGCGCATAAAAGAGAATCATACTCAATAAACCGAGTGACAGCACTTCATCAAACAATAGAAAAATATTCCCTGAAGAGAAATTTCAGTAAAGTTAAATGACATCTAAAGGTTAAGTCCACTTCGGCAGGAAGGGAGACAAGCCTGCTACTGCTTAGAACACATCCATTAAGTTGAAGAGTGGGAGTCTAATATCTTCAGAAAATTGTTAGTCAAGGATGATGAGTTCAATCCTTGGTAAGACCACAAGGGTCAGCTTAGTTAACATGCGCTATCCATATTAGTTGTTGCAAGTCTTCAAGTGATATGATTTCTGTTATTTGGTAAAGTTCTTTGTGATACTGTAGTGCCAAGTCCATGAGATCTGATGAAGTATAATCCTCTCTAAGACCTAGAGGCTTCATTAGCTCAAAGTCATTTTTTAATCATTGATCTGAAAAAATGGTTCTACACAGCTGACAGTTTAGATATTCTTGAAGGAATTGATATTGAAACAAGAGTTTACATCTGTTGAGACTATTTAAGCACATTACTTGAGTTCTTAGATTAATGTTTTGGTTTTGTGCTATCTTAGACAAAATATCTTCAGGCACAGCCTATTCTATGTTCAATTTCTGTATCTTGTCACATAAACAAGATCATATAAAGGTCATATAAAAACAAACATAAGGAAGTCAGTCTGAAAAAGTTAAAACATTTTAGTTACTGATGGGTTTTTATGTGTATATTTGAATGTTTTGTAATTTAAGTTTTATGACTGACATAGCTTTCCTAACACTGATGTTGGAATTAAATGATGTGTCTTTTCATTACTCAAAGAAAGTGATGTTCTGTTTTAAAAGTGAAGTCTTGATTATTTTAATTTATCCATTTTATTCTATTTGTCTTTATTATAATTTGTATAAATGCATTTATAATATTTATTTATTAAAATATATTTTTGTTTATTTTTTTAATATAAGTTGTGGTATAAATTGATTGTTTTATTTTTAAAATAAGATATTTAGGAAGTTTAATTTACTATGAATGTCTCACTAAGAATTATTATATTAAGAACATTTCATACATTATATTTGTTAAATTATATATTGGTACAAATAATTATATATTTTTGAAGCATAAAATTTCTTTTTTAATGAAAGAGGACAATTTTTGAAATTGTAGGAAAGGCATTAGGAGTCATAATGTTTGTTTTGTTTACTATTGGTTCAGTATCATTGATTTCTTTCTCTATCATTTTTCATACAAATATTTTTAACATTTACCTATAATTTTATTGATTCATCCTTTTCTTACTGATTGTAACGTAACATTTTATAGATGAGGATGTATTTTCAAATTTGTTAGAAAAGCGTTTTGAGCCGTAACGTTATTTTGTTTTTGTTCAGAATTTCTTCTGTTTTTCTTTTGACAAAAGAATTCTCATATATTTGATGGCAATATATATCTACTGGATAAGACAGTGATGTCCGAGTTGAAGGACGTGTTTTTTCATTGCTCACAGAAAAAAAAAGGAAGTCTTAATTATTTTAATTATCCATTTATCCTTATATTTTTTATTTGTCTATTATATTATTACACATTTATAATCTTTACTTATTAAAATGCATAAATGGGAAAGGTTTCTGGAGTAAACTCTGAGGACAAAGCTGGAGTCAGGTCCATAAATCAATCTGAACATTATGTTTAACTTTGTTCTGGCAACTACAGTGATGCTATCAGTACCAAGCTGTATTGGACTATTTTTCCCTTGGACAACATCAGTGGCATGGAGTGGGGGAAACATGTTGCATGGGCAACTGCCGATCTCTCATAAAACATTGCCCAGGCCTGTTCCCTGGAGAGAAGACTACCATGTCATCTCATTGCGATATCAAAACATGGGAACCAAGGGTCCTTCTGTATAGGAAACTGGCTACTGGCATGAAAGTGAACACATCTTTGGTTCAAAGATACCTGCAAAAGTGACATGAGGGCAATGGACATTAAGAGGTGGGAAGATGTTGCCATCGATTGCTCATGCTGAAGACAACTTACACTGATGACTGAGGAGTGAAGAAACAGAGTCTTGCCACTGGAGAGAAGCATATTCGAAGGAAAAAAAATAACAGGATATCAAGAAAGAGAGTCATCACATGTATTCATTGCAATCTTGACTGTCACTCCTGTGTGGGCCCTGTATAGTCATAATAGATGCTGCACCCCCATCAGCAGCCGAGACACATAACATTTTGGGTGCAGATCCATGGTCTTTCGAGACTTATGGATACCACATATGACTGACATATTACACAGTAAGGGTGAACAAATGTTGCCTCTTGCCCAAAGGTGACCCAGAAATATGATACCCATTTCATATCACCAATAAACAGAGAAAATCAAAAATTGGACTTTTTCTGGACAAACCCCATATTCCCAGATCATGTAATGATCATATAAAAAAAAAAAAAAAAAAAAATGAGAAGTCTGCATAAATAATACTACACCTTGCCCAAAGGTGACCCAGGATTGTGAAAGGAAGTGATGTTCATTTCACGTTACCTATAAGCACAGAAGAGAAAAGCTTTAAAAGAAAAATACTTATTTTTCCAATACAGACACAATCTCTTAAAAGAATTTCCAAAGCTCTTAATAAGAAAAAAACACATGAAAGAGAGAAAAGTACTGTTACAACAGATGTGCCCAACTGTGGTGATGAAGCAAAAAACGAAACAAGAAAAAAAAAACCTGTCAAAACTTCATCAGATAACCTTTAATGTAAAAGCAATCACCAAACATTATTCCTTGTCTGCATTATCTTCTGAGAATTCCTATAATCCTGCAAGAAAAGGAAAAATCAATTTTATAAGAATGGTGCTTCCATTTCTCATTCTGACAATTGGCAAATTAATTCTTTGATAATTACAAAAGTGATTATGGATTATATTCAGTAGGAAATCAGAATTTAATGATTACAAGCTTATTGAGAGGAACATGGAGTTCCATTTGTTTTTGTTTTTTTTTCCTCAGAAATCCTTACTGGCTTTACATTGATTTCTGCTCTTCTAAAGATTTCACACCCGACATCTTCCCTCAAGAGAAATGGACATTTACCTATGATGTCTATAACTGACAACCTTTATTTTTAAATGTCACTGAATTGAAAACCAGATTGAACCATTACAAAGAAAACCAAGTTTTTATAAGACATTCTTACACATTCAATGCCCTTAATATCTTAAGATCGTCTCTTGGAACCTGACCATTTCTACACAAAGCCATCAAGATTAAATGTCAGACTGTCATAGAATATATGCACAAAAGACTGCTGAAGAGTAATGACACCACAAGGAATTATCAATTCTGACATTCATATAATAACATTTTTCATTATTAATAGTTTGTATTTTTTGTAATCCAGCCTGATTTTATGTTCACTAAAAAAATACAATATCTGTTTTCTGAGGGTGGGAGGAGATTTTGTTGCAGTTCAAAGCATATGTTCTGTAGAAAAATCATTCAAATACGGTCCACTTGCAAGTTGGCAAACAAGTATAGAAGTTGTAGTTAGAGAGAAACATATAAACATGAATTTGCAAATGCATGGCTTTGAAGATAAGAATCAAAAATTGAAAACATTGGTTGATTAAAATACCAAAAAACTGAATTTAGAAAGAAATAATTTTCTAATGTTTTCCTATTTGCAAGGGGTGGGGTGATGGGAAAAATTATGGATGGGTAAATGAAAGAAAAGATTATGGATGGGTGAATGAAAAAAAGATTATAGATGGGCAAATGAAAGAAAAGATTATGGATCAGTGAATGTGTATGGTTGGAGGGGTGAAAAAGATTTAATTAAACAATCACAAATTAAAATTTGATTCTTACTTTCTGCTACTAGGTTGATGCAAAAATATTGTCATTTTTTGACGTTAAAAAATACGTCAAAAACGACAATATTTTTGCACCAACCTAAAAAATATAAAACATTAAATCATCTGTTTTGTAATAATCATCAAGTTTTTACTTTCAACTGAAATCATCAGATGTAATAATTTTTCAATGACCACCAACTGTAACTTTTTCTCAGTCATGACACCAAAGGAAATAAAATGTAACAAATACTGTATTTTGAAGAAATTTATTTCAAGCATTGTATATTTAACTTAAATATTAGAAACCATAATTTATGACTTTTTCTCTCTCTCTCTCTCTGTTTTTAATGATTATACCAGAGAAATGTTTGCTTAGTAAATCTTTATGTTTAGATATGATTTTTTTTGTTTAAAAAAAAAAAATAGCAAGCAATAATGCATTCTTTGAACATAATTTTGTACTTTGTTATGGCAAGCAAGCAGCTATATTTCTATCATATTCTACTCACTAAAATTGTACATTGACACACACTGAGATAAAACAATAAATTAAATATACTTGGTTGAAAGCATTTTAAGAAAACCATTCTATCATTGACTGAAAGATACTGAAAGGAGAAAAACTTAGTGTACAAAAGAGGCACATTTGGCGTCAATATATTCAATGATAAATGAAAAACAGAAATTTCACACTGCTTGAAATCTAAAGAGAAACTCTTGAATATTGTTAGTCATTCAAATGACAAACTACAAAATACGAACAGCATTTTCAGCCAAATGAAAATTTGACATATTCAATTAAATCAAAATTAATTATTCATGTCTTTTCATTTGCCTTAGAGCAAAATCCACACATTCAGAGACACTAGTACAATTCTAGAGAAATAACAATAATGGAGAGCTTGGAATAGCTGCACATAGGATAACCATTTACTTAAAAAAAAATAATGTTTTTTTTTTCCTCACTACTTAAAAAGAATGGTCCTTTAAAAAAAAAAAAAAAAAAGAAAAAAAAGTGAAAAATTTTTGGGAAATAATTTTTCTACATTAGCATCTCTTAAGACATGGCAGAATAAAAAGAAAAATTTTTTTCATCCAATTGAAAGAAATGAAAAAAAGGTATTCTTAATAATTTGACAACACTTTCAAACTTAACATTTGTAAATAACAGTTAAGTTCAATTATTAGGTTGGTGCAAAAAATAATGTCGTTTTCTCACATAGTATCATATGTGAGAAAACGACATTATTTTTGCACCAACCTAATATTAAAAATCAAATATTGATTTTATGGACTACTGATATAATGAACAGGCTCTACTTCTAAATTGATAAAAATTAATGCATTTTTTTTTTTATTCTGACACGTGTGTGGTTACCCAAGGAAGGTCTTTAAAAAATTAAAAAAATAAATAATTTTTTAAAATCTACAAGGCAAATATTTTAGTGAATGCTTTTAAATGCAAAAGATGACAAATGGCAATTGTCATCTCTAATTAATTTAATTGATATTTTTAGACTTTTCTATACTAAATTGATTGATTTGATTTTTTACAGCTTATCAACCTTTTCTAGGTTATTTAAAGCCAGAAAATATTTGTAAGAATTTTTATTGATAAGTAGCAGTAGAGCCCGGGGATGTGACAGTAAGAGATAGATCAAGTATCGACCATCATAAAGACTGAAAAATAAAATTGACAAAGATTATTGTTTAAGGTTGACAGACACACATGCCTTAATTAGTTTTATTTTTTTTTTTTTTTTTTTTTTACGAATTGGTCAAACCCAAACTCAAACAAAAACATTGTTTTCAATCATTATGAGTCTACCGATGGAATAGAATTTTTCAATTTTATTATAAACAATTTTCTTGTAAATGGAATTTTTAAAGCATTCTGAATGTAAAAATAAAGAAAAAAGTGTGCAAGAAAATAAGAAACACTACCTGCCAAAAAAAAAAAAAAAAAAAAAAAAAAGAAAAAGTGAAGTTTTGTTGAAATCGGTTGAAAAATGTAGGAAATCCGATCCCATATATAAACGAACACACACACAAACAACCTGGGTTTTATAAGTATAACTCGATATGAGTTGTCCCCCTTTCATTCTCGAAACAATGATGCCTCTTAATCGTGTTTTCAAATTGATTTTGTGCAAAAACAATTGTGTTTTTCCAATTTTTGGCACTGTCAGAACCACTGCAAGGTAATTTTACGCAGTACTGTGAAGTTTTGATGAAATCGGTTGAAAAATGTAGCTCAGAATTCCCTGAAGGCTGCCCAGATATACACCTGAGGAAGTCCAGAGGGTACAATGGCTGAAACATTGTGATAACAACAAAGGCGAAGACAATAGTCCAAATATAAATAGTGTAAATAATGATAACTCCTCACCCTAGAAATTCAGACAAAAACCTATTTTTAAATTCATGATTTTTGTAAACACGTAAAAATTAAAACTGAAGGACAATTAAGCTAAAACTACAAGAAAAAATGAATTTGTTACCTGAAAACAATGCCATTAATGAACAAAAAAAACATTAAATTCAAAACTGGTACAACAATCTTCTCAGTTTTCTATCAGAAAAAGTTAACCTCCAGGAAAGTCACTTGCGGCACACCTTCTCTAGCTAATGTTTCCAGCCGACATGAAGTGGAAAGATAATATCAAATCCATTGCTAGGTCAGCTGCTAAGAAATTCAGTTCACTGTGTTGTGCTAGAATATATTTATCTCCTGAATCTATCTTACATATCTATAAGTCTACCATTTCTCCATGCCTTAAATATTGCTGCCACATACAGTCTGCTGCTCCTGCTGTATATCTAGAACTCCTTGATGATAGAATCAGCAATATTATTGGTCCTGATCTGGGATCTCGGCTTCAGTCACTTTCCCACCACTGTAATGTAGCTACCCTGTGCTTTTTTTCTAAATACTTTCATGATAATTGTTTGGATAAGTTCTTTGCTACGGTACCTAGACTTTTTGAATTTAAGCGCAGTAATACAGGGTGATTGAAAATTAACTCTCCATCTTAAAATACTCATAGTTTATTTATTACCTATAACTTTTTACAAGAAATGGATATGAGAGGAAAATGTTTAGCATAAGGTTTTATTTAAAATTCAATATGGGCACCAAATTTTGCTACCAGCTTCTCGAGCCACCCAGGAATTGTGTCAACTGATTTCAACAGGAACTCTTGTAGTATGGAAGATGTAACTTCTTGTATTTGCCCTTCATGTTCTTCCAAAGCCTTGGTTTGGTATAGTAGACTTTCACTTTGAACCCCCACCCCCAAAAAAAAGTCACAGGGTGTTAAGTCAGGACTCCTGGCTCATATATGAAATAGGGAGTTACTTTTCAATCACCCTGATGATTGGCATCAAGATCTTATCAATTTACAGTTGAGCTGGTTAGATGTAGCTGTAAATTCTATGATAAGAGTTTGTTTTCTCGCACTTCTCACTTGTGGAACTCCTTTCCATCCCCATACTTTCCAGCCAACTTTAATCTACAGAAATATAATTGCAATATCAATAACCGTCTACTGTCTTTCCAATTACTCTTCTCACTAATTATTAAGGTTTCTGTTTTTAATTCTTCCACACGCTGTGGGTTTTAATGGCTTTACTCACTTGCTTGGAGTAATAGCGATTAAAAAACAAATAAAAAACAAAAAAAAAAACCAACAACCTGAGTACAATATTAATTTAATTCTATCCCAAAAGATTTGTTACATTTTCTTACATATTTCCTACACCAAATGTAACAACAATTATGGGACAGAGGTAGTATTTATATAGTTTATTACTGTCATGATATAATCCATCTGCTGTGAGTATATGATTAAAGAAAGTAGTCCATTGCAATTCACTTCCAAATTTTCAATTTATAAACAATGTATTTTCATTAAGAATTTATTTTCTTAGAACATTTGCTAACCTTAAGCAGTTGTTCTGAAGAATCGGAAATACATATTTTCCAAGAAACAGCTGTCAAATTTATTTTCTTTTAATTCAACACCATTTATACACAGGTTAATTATGCAATCTAAATAAAACTTTTAATCACTAAAAGAAATAGAATTTTTCATAAAATTGTTTAATTCACATCAGGGTACTGATGGCTCCAGCCATACCAAAATTTGACTAACAATCAGATTTGTAGAAGTACAACAGATTAAGAACTAATTTTTCATAAATGGTTTAATTCACATCAGGGTGCTGATGACTTTAGCCATATCAAAATTTGACAAATCAGATTTGAAGTACAACAGGCTAAAAATTTTTCAGCACCCCCACGTATAGTTGCATCTATCAGTTAAAATTTGATATGACATTGTTGCAACAGTCTTGAATAGTTTTTGAATACCTCACAATAAGACAGCTTTCAATTTTATACCTCATTAAGTTTTGTGTCCAAAACACTTGAAATCTGATTTGGTGATGTGTAAAAACATCTTTCAAAAACAACCCTAAAATTATTATGACAGCTTATTCTTAATAAATCCACTCATGATGCTATCAAAAGAAACAATTTCAGCAAACAAAATTTAAATTTGAGTTAAGAGAAAGAAAATCAAAATCAATCATGGCTGGACAAAAACACAAAAGACAATACATAACTGCAAAGGAAATTGACTTCTTCAATTCAAAAAGCCATTGAAACAAACATTATTTTAAAAATGAAAAACACTAAACCAAAACAATTCATGGATTGTGGGCGAAATAAAAGGGATATTTTTCGTTGTTAAAAACCTGAAGGCTGATATCTTGAAGCTTTATGGAGACAAGATGATCACTGATCATTCACCCCCCCACTCCAGCACCACTAAGAATTCTGAAGAATCCCAAATATGACACATTCTGCAGCTGTAAGATGATAATCATTATCACCTGCCAGAGGCAAAGTAAATCAACAGTCAAAAGTAGCAATACGTTTTCTGGACAACCATATTTTCTTCCTTTAATATTGTTGGCAAAAATTTCGGTGTAGCATTCCTCAGCAAATCTGACAGCCATTAACAATCTTAAAACTAAGGGTGAAGAATGTATCTTTGATGACAAAGACAACACAATTTGTAGCTAATATTCCTCCCTTTTTTTTTTCTTTTTCAACTTTCAAAAACGATCCTTCTTTTTGCATATAAATATATTTTTATTTTCTATATACAGGAGGAAATAACAAAGTGTAATACTTTATACATTTTTATTATTCTGTATCATTTTGTTTGGGTTTGGTTGCAGTGCAGTGGAGGTTTAAAAATCAGAGTTTTCCTTCTCCTAATTTTAACACCTCCAAGACAAAACTGCCTTGTTTTAATTTCCACAGAAAGCCTTTTCCTGCTTTCCATCAACATGGCTAATGCTAAAGACCAGGAGAAACTTTGCACTTTCTTGGGATCATGTTTTCCACTGGCATGAAGTGGAATGATTATATTGAATCAAGTGCTAGGTCTACTGATAGGAAAGTTGGTTCGCTGTGTTGTGCCAGACAATTTTTTCTTGTAGGAATTCCTCTTGCACATTTATAAATCTACCATTTGTCTGTGCATAGAATATTGCTGTGATATCTGGTCTGATGCTCCTACTACATATCTCTTGGGATTCTTGACAAAATTCAAATGAACTCTAATGTAATCAATCCCGACTTGACATTAGTCACTTTCCCACTGATGTGACATGGCTTCCCTCTGCCTTTTCCATAAATCGTTTCATGGCAATTGTTCTGGTGAGCTCTCTTAGTGGCTCGACTGCATGAATTTAAGCATGCTATTAGATTGGAAAATGTCTCACAGATTTATTGTCGAACTCGCTACATGCAGGCATCACTTCTATTCTAATAGTTTTTTTTTCTTGCCCATGGAACTTTTTTCCAATTTCTTGCTTCCCAGTCTTCAAAAATTTAAATGCAACATTAATAGCCATATTCTGTCTTCCTGAATCCTGTTCTTTTATTGTACTTTTCCTCAGTCTTCTCATTCTCTTTCACTTCCTGTAACACCCTGTCTTCTATTGGCATTATTGACTTGCTTGGGATGAAATAATTAAAAAGAAAATGAAAATTCTGATTGGCTAAGAGATGACCAACCTACATGTACAACTACACAGAATATAAAAGTAAGACTTTTGTATGAGGAAGGCTTCACTAACAAAAAGGTTTTGGAGGAAAATCAGGGAACAAATGAAGAAAGAAAGAGATACTTGGCCTTTTAATGTTGGAACTCGATGACAAGAAGATTTTATAAGTGGTTCTTTGTAAAATCTTTCAGAAATTGCTGTGAGAGATTCAAAGAAAATGCAAACATAACCAAAAGCAGAAACACGCTCTTGAAATTCCATACACAAAATGGCTGACTAAAGCATCTTGTTAATAGAGTAAGGGTTCTGAAAAATACTCAGCCTAACCAAGAAGCACTTAAAAAATTCTGATGATTTTTCACTTGGTTGTATTTATGGGAAAAGGTGCTGAAAAAAAAAAAAAAAAAAAAAAAAAATCCCCTACTTCTCTAAATTTGACCAAATGACAAAACATGACTGTTTTTTTATGAGCTTATTGGTTAGGCCAAGAACTTTTTAGCACAGCCTTAGTTTTCTTTTATTATACAGTGTAACCCAGATATAAGAGAGTTGTCAGGACCGGAGAAGAAGTCTCTTATATCTGGGTTTGGTCTATTTTATTTAGGTAAGTATAGGAATAATTTGGGACCAGAGAAAATCTCTTATATCCGGGTTTCTCTTATATCCGGATTACACTGTACAAAATAACTTTAATCTTCTTGAATTAGTAAGTTTCATGAAGAAGAACTTGGGTTCGCATTCTATTGAGGAGAATGAAGAAAGTCGGACATTTGAAAAGTGCTACACATTGTAGACTGATAGTCAAGTACATAATCTCTATTACTTGTGTCAATCTTTTCAAAATATTACTCTGAAAATGATGATAGAAATTTGGTGCTATGAGCCTGCTCACAAAGGGCAGTGGCAAAAGTTTATAATACATCTAATATGTACATGTTGCTCAGATTCCCTGAAATTTTGGTCACAATGATGCATACAATGAGGCCTTTTTGATGTTTGAGGAGATTGTCTGCTAAAGAAGAAATGTATAATTTCAGCCTATTTTCAATGACTGTTTTCATCAGACCCAACCCATTTTTGAAAGACTAGTGTGACATAATTTTCCCACCAATCATTTAGTTTTGTAGGAGATAAAGCTGAGTAAATTATAAAATTTGGTTTGATAAGAATAATTGTACTTTCTCTGTCCCAGAATAGGTGTTACATTTTCCTACATATTTCCTATACTAAATGTAACAACAATTATAAGACAGAGGTAGTATTTACATAGTTTATTACCAGCATGATAGCTATTCATTTACTGTGAACATATAATTAAAAAAGTAGCCAATCACAATTCACATTTTCAATTTATAAACAATGTATTTTAATTAAAAATTTATTTTCATAGAACATTTTAACTTGATATTTCTCCAAGAAACCTATGTCAAATTTATTTCCTTTTAATAATTCAATGACATTCATGCATAGGTTAATTATCCAGTGTAAATAAAAGTACATATTTAGAAATCTGTAGATTTTAGAAGTTAGCTGATCTTTAAGGAAGAAGAAAAAGTGTCTACTTTTGGTACTTACTTCAAAGAATATTGATTCCATTCTACAATCATATTCAGGCGATAAGTCTTTATCACAAGTACTGATGCCAAAGCCAATAGCATATCTATATTTGTGAGGACACTTTGCCAAAGTTTCGAGTACAATAAAGAAACAAAAAATTGACATTATCAAGAAACCCGAGAAAATTATTTCTCTTTAATGAGTGATTCATTAGGAATTTAGTGAACCAAATATTTTCTGATAAGCAAAGACAGATTGCAGATTCTACAAGGAAATCGAATTTACTGGTGCTGATCACACTTGGCCAATCTTCTTCCCAAAGGAGATAAATCTATCAAAAGTCTTGACCAGACATTGTAGAGAGAGAGAGAGGAAAAGAAAAATGCAAAAAAATAAATCTATCAAAAGGGAAAGACAGTTTGTTAATACCTTATATTATGATTTATGATCTGTATGGAAAAAATGTCATCTCAAACTTTTGTTAGGCAAAAAAAATATATTTCAAAGAAAAAATGGCAATGAAATCAAAATAACTTTTGCTACATTTGCTCATTCCATGCAAAAACATCAATGGAGAAAAAAAAAAAAAAAGAATTAAAAAGTCTCAAGCCACACCAACTTTATTATTGTACTTTTTTATATTTAAACTGATAAATCAAATGTTGCATTTTCTCATGTGACTAGCTTATCTAAAATTAACTGTCAACAAATTGTTGGCAGAAGATTGAGGAAAATGTTTGAGACATTTTCTGTTGAAAAAAATTTGCATTTGTTCAGCAGAATTTTCAATTACTTCAAGCCATGAAGGTCTTCTTTCAATTTTCTTTGAC
The DNA here is from genome assembly GCA_963932145.1 of Acanthosepion lycidas. Taxonomy (NCBI): domain Eukaryota; kingdom Metazoa; phylum Mollusca; class Cephalopoda; order Sepiida; family Sepiidae; genus Acanthosepion; species Acanthosepion lycidas. The sequence continues at coordinate 6,612,920 of OZ010579.1, forward strand.
TTAAAAAGTTCCATGACATTTCCAAACAGAAGGAATATAGCAACTCTGCCAATGAGGGAAATTAATCTGGCCATTACTGTATTTTAAAACAATGCAAGAATTTGAGAAAAACATCTTATAACAGAAGAAATGCACAAAATGAAACCATCATAAAAATGAAAATTTGAATATATCCAAAATTGCATTAGACCAATTAATTTTTCACCCCTAACACAGATTTGACTGAGACTCAAAGAATAATCCAAATCCAGTAACTTGAAATTTTATATTGTCTTATAATCTCAAATTAGTTTTTTAATATATTTCTATATTAATATAAAAATTGATATATTTTTTAAAATTTTGAAAGAAAAAAAAAATGTCTTGATGTTTCCTCAGAAAACACTTAGTAAATTCTCCTTAAAGCAGAAAAATATTGTAGTCTGAAGTCTGCAAACAATAAACCTTGTCAATAATTCTCAACATGCAATTACTAAATTTTTACACATATAAAATACACAGTTACTTTCTCAGCTGTCTTCCCAAAAGACATGACAGAATGATGATGCTAGATTCTATATAGTTACATAAAATAAAAGTTATCAAGATTTATCATATCATGAAGTAAAAACTTTTTGAACTCTGCTTATATTAAAGAAGGTTCATTTTCTACAGAAAATAAATAATACAGCATACTTGGAATTTAAAAAAAATTGCAAACACCTCTTTCGAAAGAAAAACAATTAAGTAATATTTTCATATATATTTGCTCCTCTGTATTTCTCTTAAGCCTCAAAAGTAATTTAGTCAATAAGAAGTATTTCCTGTATGAATTGCTCAGAAAAAAAGAAGTCATAATGAATGGTTCAGAGTGAATGGATGTCTGATACTTACCATTAAGTAGGCCACACAGTCCAGCAGTGCACTGATGCTGAGGTATAAAATGAGTCTCTGCAAAAGAAAAAAAAAAAAAAAAAAAAGGAAAGAAATTAAATAAAGATTAACTAAATAAAGTGTCATGTCATGCAAACAATTGACAAATCACAAATTTAGAATGTGATGTTTGTCATGGAATCTCATCTCAAAGTCAAATGTGCAGTTTCTGAGAGAGCAAAACAATAGCTGAATAACTCAATCTGCCACTGTGACTGATGGTAAACAATAGTCCGATATTATGTCTTCATTTGAAGAACAAGTTCCAAGCAGAGTTTGGAAATCTTTCTCTTTATATGTTCGTACCTATCAATTTTAATTACTTTTTCAAAAAAATATATTTCTGGGAGTATAAAATGAAAATATTAAAAAATATAAAAAGTAAAAGAAATGAAAAAGAGAAAAGAAGAAAAGAGAAAGAGAAAAGAAGAAAAGAGAAAGAGAAAGAGAAAAGAAGAAATGAAAAAGAGAAAAGAAGAAATGAAAAAGAGAAGAGAAGAGAAGAAATGAAAAAGAGAAGAGAAGAAATGAAAAAGAGAAAAAAAGAAATGAAAAAGAGAAAAAAAGAAATGAAAAAGAGAAAAGAAGAAATGAAAAAGAGAAAAGAAATGAAAAAGAGAAAAGAAATGAAAAAGAGAAAAGAAATGAAAAAGAGAAAAGAAGAATGAAAAAGAGAAAAGAAAGAAAAAGAGAAAAGAAGAAATGAAAAAGAAAAAAGAAGAAATGAAAAAGAAAAAAGAAGAAATGAAAAAGAAAAAAGAAAAGAATGAAAAAGAGAAAAGAAGAAATGAAAAAGAGAAAAGAAGAAAAGAGAAAAGAAATGAAAAAGAGAAAAGAAGAAATGAAAAAGAGAAAAGAAGAAAGAAAAAGAGAAAAGAAAGAAAAAGAAAAGAAGAAATGAAAAAGAGAAAAGAAGAAAGAAAAAGAGAAAAGAAAGAAAAAGAAAAGAAGAAATGAAAAAGAGAAAAGAAGAAAGAAAAAGAGAAAAGAAAGAAAAAGAAAAGAAGAAATGAAAAAGAGAAAAGAAGAAAGAAAAAGAGAAAAGAAAGAAAAAGAGAAAAGAGAAAAGAAGAGAAAAGAAGAAAAAGAGAAAAGAGAAAAGAAAGAAAAAGAGAAAAGAAGAAATGAAAAAGAGAAAAGAAGAAAGAAAAAGAAAAAAGAAGAAAGAAAAAGAAAAAAGAAGAAAGAAAAAGAGAAAAGAAGAAATGAAAAAGAGAAAAGAAGAAATGAAAAAGAGAAAAGAAGAAATGAAAAAGAGAAAAGAAGAAATGAAAAAGAGAAAAGAAATGAAAAAGAAAAGAAAGAAGAGAAAAGAAGAAAGAAAAAGAGAAAAGAAGAAATGAAAAAGAGAAAAGAAGAAATGAAAAAGAGAAAAGAAGAAATGAAAAAGAGAAAAGAAGAAATGAAAGAGAAAAGAAGAAATGAAAGAGAAAAGAAGAAATGAAAGAGAGAAAAGAAGAAATGAAAGAGAGAAAAGAAGAAATGAAAAAGAGAAAAGAAGAAATGAAAAAGAGAAAAGAAGAAATGAAAAAGAGAAAAGAAATGAAAAAGAGAAAAGAAGAAAGAAAAAGAGAAAAGAAGAAAGAAAAAGAGAAAAGAAGAAAGAAAAAGAGAAAAGAAGAAAGAAAAAGAGAAAAGAAAGAGAAAAGAAAGAAAAAGAGAAAAGAAGAAAGAAAAAGAAAAGAAGAAATGAAAAAGAGAAAAGAAGAAATGAAAAAAGAAGAGAAAAGAAGAAAAGAGAAAAGAAGAAAAGAGAAAAGAAGAAAAGAGAAAAGAAAGAAAAAGAAAAAAGAAGAAAGAAAAAGAGAAAAGAAGAAAAGAGAAAAGAAGAAATGAGAAAAGAAGAAATGAGAAAAGAAGAAAAGAGAAAAGAAAAGAGAAAAGAAGAAAAGAGAAAAGAAGAAAAGAAAAAAGAAATGAAAAAGAGAAAAGAAGAAATGAAAAAGAGAAAAGAAGAAATGAAAAAGAGAAAAGAAGAAATGAAAAAGAGAAAAGAAGAAATGAAAAAGAGAAAAGAAATGAAAAAGAAAGAAAAAGAGAAAAGAAATGAAAAAGAGAAAAGAAGAAAGAAAAAGAGAAAAGAAAGAAAAAGAGAAGAAAGAAAAAGAGAAGAAAGAGAAAGAGAAGAAAGAGAAAAGAAAGAAAAAGAGAAAAGAAAGAAAGAGAAAAGAAAGAAAAAGAGAAAAGAAAGAAAAAGAGAAAAGAAGAAAGAAAAAGAGAAAAGAAAGAAAAAGAGAAAAGAAGAAAGAAAAAGAGAAAAGAAGAAAGAAAAAGAGAAAAGAAAGAAAAAGAGAAAAGAAGAAATGAAAAAGAGAAAAGAAGAAATGAAAAAGAGAAAAGAAGAATGAAAAAGAGAAAAGAAGAAATGAAAAAGAGAAAAGAAGAAAGAATAAGAGAAAAGAAGAAAGAATAAGAGAAAAGAAGAAATGAAAAAGAGAAAAGAAGAAATGAAAAAGAGAAAAGAAGAAATGAAAAAGAGAAAAGAAAAAAGAACAAAGAAAAAGAGAAAAGAAGAAAGAAAAAAAGAAAAGAAGAAAGAAAAAGAGAAAAGAAGAAATGAAAAAGAGAAAAGAAGAAATGAAAAAGAGAAAAGAAGAAATGAAAAAGAGAAAAGAAGAAAAAGAGAAAAGAAGAAATGAAAAAGAGAAAAGAAGAAATGAAAAAGAGAAAAGAAGAAATGAAAAAGAGAAAAGAAGAAATGAAAAAGAGAAAAGAAGAAAGAGAAAAGAAAAAAGGAGCAAGAGAGAAAAAAAAAAAAATTACTGTAAAGAGATATATCAAATAAAAATCAACCAAAAAATTATATGACTTCTCAAAATGTTTTGTGACTCAAGCATTTTTAAATATATTTCTGGAGGTACAACATTTTATTATTACAATGAAAAAATAACATTAAAATATATAATCGGGAAATATTTTCCTATTACAAGTTTTTAATATGTCCATTTTGTTTTTTAGTTTAATATTTTTATTTGTATTTTAAAAATCATTTTATATAAAACTAAAGTCGTTATATTACCCTCAAATCAAAAAAATAACTTGTTTCCATTATTCTGTTTGCAAAATACTTATTCCTTCCCACAATAATTAGCTTCTTAAGAAAAGAATTAATTATCATAATAATAATAATAGAGTGAAAAAGAAATATTACATTTGACAGCTGTCTAGAAAATATCGAGCCATTTAAATAACTTGAGAATAAAGTATTGCAGTTTTTGTAAGATTGCCACGAAATCAAAAAGACCTTATTAAACATGCATAAACTGACAATTTTTCTATAGGGTTATTTAGTCAGTAGTAAGACACTGTTAAGAGTTTGTATAATGTGTTACCATCACATTCATAACATTGTACCTGCTCAGTCAAGGCAGTGTTTTATTGGTAAAACATTGCATCATCCAGGCATGTCAGATTTATCTCCCTTTGTGTCCAAAAGAGAGTATTTTAAATGTGACTAAGGTGTCATTATGTTAGGTAGGATATTTTTGCTAATATTGTTGGAAATTTTGAAATTTTAGAAAGTTGAAGAGGCATTTGAAGATAGTCATTACAGAATGGTATTAAGTACTTTTTTTTGGCAAAACAAAAATTCTGAAAAAAAGAAAAATGATAATTTAAAAAAAAAAAAAAAAAAGGTTTTGAACAACAGTTGCTTTAAAACAAAATAAAATAAATAAAAATTTTGAGTCTGCCCTGGAGTTTAAAAAAAAACAAAAAAACTTCTACAACTTTGCAGTGCAACTGGTAACAGATAACCCTCAATTGGGATTCAATAAAATATAGCCTTGTGCCAACCTTTGCTTCCAATTATTTGTACAATGAATTCTTCCTGATGCCATGATAAATATTTTGGAGCTTTTACAACCATTTTCTAATCAAAGAAAACGAAAAATAAAGAAAGTCATTGACATTATTTCTGATAGATTGCATCTAATCTTTAACAGACAGCCAGTATTTCTTTTGTATATGGGTCAAGGAGACATTATCATCTGGAGTCTTTTTTTCTTTGTTTTTTCTTTGCTTTTGCTTTTTCTTTTCTTCAATGTGCCATGTCCCTTCAGGACATGTTGGGCATGGCTCACCAAAACCGCCTCTCCCTTGCAGCCATTAGCAGTTTTTCTCTCTTTGTTAAAGCTCCCAATCTCCTATTCCACCATCCATTCACACAAGCTCCCTTCCCCTATCTCTGTTGCCCTTGATATGCCCTGTGAGGGTTAAGTTTTCCAAGCCCTCCATCAATCTAAGCTATCTCTTCCTGATTCTGAGTATGTGTTTTTTTTGTTGCCATTTTCTTTGACTTTCTTGGTTTGCTTATTTGCTCCGTCCATAGTATTCTCAGTATCCTTCTGTAGGACCGCATTTCTGTTGCCTCCAGTTTTCTTCTTATCTATGGTAAGATTGTCCAGTATTCACTGCCATATAAAAGACTGGATATTGCATGACAGTCAAGCACTCTTTTCTTTGTTTCTAATGAGACTCTTCTATATCTAATAGTACTTAGCTTCTGGAGTGCCTGTCTTGTTAGTCCAACACAGATGTGGATTTTGGTGTCACATTTTCCATCCTCTGTAAAAGCAGTTCCCAGATATTTAAATGCCTGTACTTGTTTGAAATTAACATCTCCATTTTTGTAACTTGCTTCTTGGGCTTTTTCTCCTGTGGATAAGTATACCCTCTGTCTTCTTGCAGTGGATGGTTAGTCGGACAAAGATTAAAAGAACAAGACTATTACTTCAAGGCTCCAATTCTTCTTTCTTTTCAGTTAAATAAAACCTTGTCAAGGATGAGGATTTATTTAGATATTTAGATCTGGATTAATGTTCTTATCTATGTGTGTGATGAGAAGTTATTTAGATCGGGATTAATGTTTTATCTATGTCTACGATGAGGAGCTATTCATATCGGGATTAATGTTTTATCTATGTCTACGATGAGGAGCTATTTAGATCTGGATTAATGTTCTTATCTATGTCTATGACGAGGATTTGTTTAGATTAATGTTCTTGCCAATGTTGTTATACTGTTTTGACTGCAATTCCCTTCAGCCTCCTTCAGGTGTCTGTCAATTGTTGGGGAGTGGGTTATTATTGTTTCCCTGTGCTTGTTTAGGGATATCATGTCCTGTTCTTTTTTGTACTGCCGACTTATTGCTTCCCTCTTTTCCATTGAGTCTTAATCTGCCCAGGCCAGGGATTGAACTCATGATTACAATGCCATCAAATTCATGAACCAACACTTTAATTCATGTAGCCATATCACCCTCACTGCCTGTTATTGCTGTTGTGCTTGACTTCCTTTGCCACCACTTCTCTTTCCTTGCTGCTGCTGTTGAAGCTGTCATTTATCTTATCTTTCTTTATTGGTATTTTTCATGGTATTTCTATGCTGGGTCTACTGATGAAGTCCTCATATCTTAGTACATGCTGATTCCTTTAGATGTCTGATTTTCTAATGTTCTTGTCTGTCTAGATTGACAGGCACCAGGGCAAGGACACAATGGTTGGTGGAATTTTTCAGGTGTATATTATATCTAATGGACTTTCAAGAAGGAAAAAAATTGATTAAAAGGACAATAAAAGACAAATAAAAAACAACACTAAAAATTGAAAGATTATATTTCTAAAAAAATATTTCATGAAAAGGAAATGCACCTTTTACAAGATGAACAAATTTCTTTGAAAAGAAATATGGAAATCAAGCATTACTAATCTAATACTATACAAACAAGAATAAAAAAATCAAAGGTCAAAGTAGCTTTGTAGCAAACAAGACTTTTCTTTTGTTAGATAAATAGTCACTAAAAACTTCTTGCATTATTTCACTAAGTTGTATTTTTAAAGTGCACAAAGGAAATTATTTTTCTCTTTTAATCTGTCAAAAATAATATTTTCATTGAATCTGAATCAAATATTTTGTCTTGTGTCAGCTTAAAGAGGCTTAATTTCTGTTTGGAAAAAACACATCAGGAATGAATATTCCAGATCAAAATGAAAGAAATATTTTGTTTATTTGAAGTGAAGTAGAAAAGGTGCCAATTTTTTTTTTCCCCACTCAATTTCTTTGCTTTTTTTTTTTCTATTAACCTTCAAACAAAACGAACATCACAATGAAAAATATCAATATTCTTTGGGCTTTCCTCCTTTTTTTAACTTTTGAAAAAGTATTTATTAGTTTGTACAAGTAATATACATCTCTTTTGTTGCTAAACCAGCATCTACAGAATGTGTTTGCTTCTTTCTCTCAGTGCAACCCAAAATAACAACAGAACAGAAAAGTTAAGCAGAGAAACCAATTCTTTCTGTGTCCATAATTCATTGAATAAATCAAGAATAAAACAGACCTATTTTGGTGGTTGATATTTCCAAACAATAAATAAGAAAAAACATTTATCTCTTCATTTCTTTCATAGCCTGAAACATACTTGGCTGACAGCAATATTTCATTTGATGACCCCACCACACACACTAAAAAGAAATTCCTAGTTATTCTGTGTATTTATATTTGTAAACAAATTTAATTATATGGAAAGTATTTTAACAAACAAAAAATGTGACACCAATATCTGAAGACACAGTGGAATAGTGAAAGATGCCTTCCAAAAGCAAAGTAAATTAAGAAACAGGAAATTTTTTTGTTAGAAACAAGAAAAAAAGAGTATCGAACAGCTGTGTAATATCAATCCTCCTATATGACAATGAATGCTGGACAATTTCCTCACCGATAAAGAGGGGATTAAAATCTACAGAGATGTGGTTCTACAGAAGAATTCTGAGAATAACATGGACAGAACATGTAAGTAACAAGGAAGTTTTAAAGAAAAATAAAAAAAAAAAAAAAAAAAAAACAACATTTAGAATTAGAAAGAGATTGTTGAAATCTCAGAGACATGATGAGGAAAGAGAGCTTATAGAATGACAATCACAGGCCTGCAGAATAGATGGAAAGAACAAGTAACCTACCTAAGTAGCTTGTGCAAATAGATTGCTGAACACAGAATGGGAGGGGATATTAAAAAAACAAACATTGCTTAGAGCTACATAGTATAAGAAGCTATGAAGAGTTGTGATAGTCAACATCCTGAAAAGACACAACACCTAGAAATAGAAGTAGACAAATGAACAATTGACTTGTGAACTATGGTCAGTAATAATTATAGCTGGCCACTCATATTCAAGGATACCTGTCTATTGCAGATACACGCTTAGGCACATTTGTGTTTGCTCAACACCCATAAAGTCCACCTGTGGTTTATACTGCAACTATGCTGAACAGATCTTAGTTACAGTTTCTGGGAGCGAGTGTGTTATCTAATGTGATTAACAATTTGAACAAGATCAGTACACTCAAGCCCTCGACTATGATGACTTGTGGCTTTGTGCTAGCACAGCTATTGACAGTTCCCAAGAGTTCCATCTATCACTTGAGTCAACCCATGGTATGGTATCTGTCTATTATTATGTACATGGCTATGTTTTTCTAAGAAATGTTGTTTAATAGAATTAAAATCAGAAAGATGACAGGTAAGTCTACAGGAGAGTGTGATTGTAGTAAAACCAATATATGTAAGGGGTTTATTTTTAGTATAAGAGATACAATCTCTAAATGGGCATGTAAATTGGTACACTACATTGGTTTTTGTAGAAGATTTAGTTGTGTGGTTGTTGGGTTACAGGAGACTGAGGTCAGTTGTTTTAAATCTTTTATAATATATGATGAAGTTAACTTGTTTATTATTATTAATGGGTTTAACATTTCTACCTATTAGTTTCTGAGTGCTGTTTTATTATGTTTGTAATTATCAGGCATTTGATTACAATACTATAAGTTAATAGTATTATGTTTATTTTTAGTTACACTATTATGATTACAATTAGTGGTATTATTAAATTTATTGAGATACATTTTAATTTGTTGATCAATGACAGAATTAGGGAATCCATTATTAATGAATGTTTGTTTGATGTTATGAAATTCTTTATAGAATATGGATTTGGAAGACGATATCATTTGGATTAAGTTTTTATAACAGCTAACATATATCATTAGCGGCATTCACTAATATAATTAAGAAGACACAAGTTAATGCTTGTGGGTTTCCTATATAGAGAAGCAATAAATTTATATGTACTGGAATCAAGGAATGGAATTTTATTGAGTTCTAGTGTAAATTTGAGGATAGAGTGACTTTCAAATTTGTTTTTAAGTTGTGTAATTTGATCAATATTTTTAGCTAAAATGAAAATGTCAGCTATGCATCTTACATATATAGGGGGTTTATTAGTGTCATTAAGTATTTTATTTTCTAAATGTTCCATATAATAATTAGAAAAAAGGGGGCCTAAAGGAGATCCCATTGTGATACAATCTATCTGAGTATAATTAATATTACCTAGAAGGTCATGAAAAGGTACTTGAGTGGTACATGCTAATAATAATTGTTTTTTTAAAATAGTGGCTTTAATATTGATATTCTGTTATGTTGATATAGAATATTGCTATGCAATGATACCCTTACCTTTGATGGCGAATATCTTTGTTTAAATATCCGTATAACTACTCTGAAGATGGCTCATGTGAGTCAAAAGCTTTGTTCAAGGAACAACTTTATAACAAAATATCTAAATGTTGGACAATTTTTGTTTTTATTTGCTCCCAAAACTAAAGTCACTATATATATATATATATATACCCACAGTTTTTAAAAATAAAATAAATTTTCCTGAATGTTAGTTGAGTTTCCCTATGCTTTTTTTTAATTTTTAAGAGACAGTGCAACTTAAACTAAATTAAAATCAAAATAAGTAGTTAAAATTCATTATGAAAATGCAGTAAAACATAATTAACTGCCCCCCCCAATCCAAATGTGTGCACTTGGATCTCATGTGTTCTTAGTTTAACTCTACATGTCTAACATCTTTGCCTAAACACCAAAATTTTATTTACTATTTTTTTTTCCATAGTAGATAGGTTGGCTTGTTATTCAGTTCACACACCTTTATCTTTTGAACAAGAGTAGAAGTTTAACGCTTGTTTTCTATTTAGGATTGGGTTCTGATTCCTTCTAATCTCTCTGTCTTAGTGGCCTTATTTCCTTGCTCAGGGTGAAATGAGTTTATTTTCCAAAATGGGAGGGAATGATTGCAAACATTTTCCCCCTCCCCTTCTTATAGTCAGGACACAGAATGAATGCTGGGATATTTTTCTTAGCCAATAAAATAGGACAGCTTACGTTTTGACATAAGTCTGTCCAGATCTGCCATAACTACTAGACAGGCATACTGTGTTCACTTGGTCGACCTTGCTTTTGTGTACAAACACCAAGTCCTAGTCTGTGAATTCTTTTGCCTTCTTATCAATTTTGATTTGCTTTAACTTATATTGTTTGCTTGCATGCATCATTGTTGCTATTTCATCTTCTTTGACCTTTTTTCTTTTCATTTCAAAATTTATTCATTCTGATCATGTTATTTTTCTTACACTTTAACAATGGCTTCTAACTCATCAAGTGGCCTTATTTCCTTGCTCAGGGTGAAATGAGTACAAAAAAAGAAAAAGAAAAGTAATTGGTAATAATCACACTTGTGAATTAAATAAAAGACGACATGAGGTGATTTTAATTATCATTACACATTTCATTCATCGTTACTATTTTAACAGTAACCCTCTATTTAGATTATCTCTCAAGTCTTTTTAAAGATGAATTCCAGAATCTATTTTATACATTTATAAGTCTATCATTTATTCATGCATGCATTGAATATTGCTATCACATTTGGTTAGGTGCTGCTTCTATGTATTTAGAGATTATTTACATTATTCAGACTATTGTCCTCATCTTTGTTGCCATATTTATTACAATGTTTCGGCTGTTGTACACTCTGGCCTTCTTCAAGTGTTTGGAATGTCGAACTGAACCTTTTATTTCGCTGACTGGGGTAGACCGTTCTAGTTCCACGTGCCATGTTTAATGGATGTAGTTATCAGCCAAAATGTTGTAATAAATATGGTGACAAAGATGAGGACAATAGTCTGAATAATGTAAATAATGTACATAATACCTCATCTCAGAAATATAGACAGGTATTTAGAGATTCTTGATAAAATGCAAAGTAGAATCTGCAGTGTTATTGGTCCTGACCTGGCATCTCAGTTTTAATCACTTTCCCACCACCAGAGTTTCCCTCTTCCTTTTCTATAAATATTTTCATGGTAATTGTTCTGATGAACATTCCTCTATGGTACCTAGACCTTATGAATTTAAGTGCAGTACTAAACTGGTGGCAAGGTTTTATTATTTTATAGTTGAATATAACCAGAAATTCTATGCTAGTAGTATCTTTCTCTCACACTTCTCATTTGTCAAACTCTTTTCCAGCTTTGTGCTTTCCAATTAAGTTTGATTTTCAAAAATTTAAATGCAATGTCAATCATTATCTTCTGTTTTAATTCTTGTTCTTTTATTATTCTCTCCCTTTAATAATGTTTTCTTTTTCTCATAATCTCTAACACTCAGTAACTCCTTGCACCTTAGTGGCTTTATTACTTTGTTTGGGGTGATTTGATTAAAAAAAACAAAAACAAAAAAAAACAAGTTCATATTTATAGATTGGATGTTAAGATCAATTTCCTGATTTCACAACAAACTTGGTACACATATCAGGTAAGTAAACACTAATAAACTTCGGTTCATCAAATACGACAGAATTTGCATATCAATTACCTGCTATATTTATGAGACATAAAAGGTAAGTACATTATTTACATTATTCGGACTATTATCCTCATCTTTGTTGCCATATTTATTAGTAATAAACATGGTGACAAAGATGAGGACAATAGTCCAAATAAAGTAAATGATGTACATAATACCTCATCTCAGAGATATAGACAGATAATAAAGTTAAGTATAGAGAAAAATAGTAGTGCCCCTTGCAGGGATAAAATCACATGGGCAACAAATGGAATTGACTGAGCCCAATATTTTGGTTTATTTTTTGGGGGGGGACAAAGAGAAATGGAAGTTTTTCATCAAGCAATATTAAAACTGCTGGATTTTTTTCAATGATGTACAACTGTGTCTAGAGAAATTATTGATAAATATTCAAGTAACAGCCTTGTTTTCTTGCTGAATGCTCAAATACACATGGAAATAATCAAATTATAATTACATTATTAATTAGCTTGCTGATTTCTCTTTGTTAACCACTAACAATTACACTATCTGCAAATCATGGAAAATTTGTCGAGGATACCTATATCCTATGAACAGACAGAACTTAAAAAATCTAGTGATATTGACGAAATATTTTAGTGAAATCTTAAACAGCAGTTTCACACACACACACATATATATATATATATATATATATATATACACACACATGTGTGTGTGTGTGTATATTTGTTTTAAGATATGCCGTATTTACGGATTAAAGTGGTCAGCATCGGAGATAGAGCGTATGTAAATATAAAAATGGACATTGAAGTCAAAACTCAGAAGCAACAGTATGTTTCATGCCTGATGATTGTATTTAGCATAAAACTATCAACTCTGGGAGTTGACTTTAATGTGCACACATACATATTATATATATATATATATATATATATAATCCACAGACTGTTTTGCTGTATCACAGCTTATCAGTGTTGCTAGGCATCCAATAATACCCTAGATTGATTGCACAACTTAGTTTCTTACACTCAAGAGAATATGTATGTGTATGTATACATTTGATGTGTGTGTGATGTGTGTATGCATTCTTTTTGTGCTGTCTTGTTCCTGATAATGGTTTCAAACTTCTGGCTTCACAAAGAATATGAGGATATTGGCAAACAAATTCTAACTACCACACAAACACGACATTGGTTTTTTATAATAACTGAGATGGTTGAACGTACTTTAACAGAACAATTACAAAACAAACTTCAGATGGTTTATCCACAGCTTCAAGGACAAGACTCAACACACACTTTATTCAAAAACTGGAAAAATATAATAAAAAATTAAAAAGTCAAACATTGTTGGTTCTTTTTAATTAAACTTTTTTGGAGATATATGCACGCACACACACACACATTTAATTAATAAATACATATGTATTTTTTTTATTTAATTAGCCCCAAGCAAGGTGATAAAGCCACTAAGATGCAAACAGTTATTGAGTGTGAAAAAATATGAGAAGAAAACATGAAGGGAAGATAATAAAAGAACAGACATTAAGGAGAGACAAGATAACAATTGACATTGCATTTAAATTTTTGAAAATCAAAGATGACTGGAAAGCAAGAACTTGGAAGAGAGTTTCACAAATAAGTTCAAGTAAAGAAACTATTAGCATAGAACCTACGGTTCCATCTAGCAGTTTCTGCTGTAAAATGAAGAGAACTAAATTGTGAATTTAGCACTGCACTTAATTTGATAAATTTGAGCTACCAAAAAATTAAAGTTCATCAGAAGAATTACAATGAGAAATATTTATAGAAAATGGACAAAAAGTTGGAAAATCAAGATGCTACCTCAGTACCAATAAAAATTGCAGATTCTTGTTTGGATTTTATCAAGAATCTCTAAATATATAATAGAAGCACCAAATGAGAGATAGAAGCAATATTTAATGCATGCACAAATGGTAGATTTATAAATGTATAAATGAGAAAAATTGTCTACCACAACACAGTGAACCAACTTTCCTAACAGTAGACCGAGCAATTGATGCAATATAATCTTTCTAGTTCATGTAAGTAGAAAACATTAGCTCAAGAAGTTGCAAGGATTCATTCTTCTAGAGGTCAGTATCAGACATATGGTGACGGAAGGTGAAAAAAGTTCTCTAAAATTATCAAAAGAACAGTTTTGTTTTGGAGGTGTTGAAATTAACAAACCATTTCTTGCCTCTTTTAACAAAAGATTGATGGTCATTTTTTTTTTTTTTAGATCAACTGTCAATTCGACCATATCAAGCTGGTCATTAAAACTGGAGTAAATAGTTATGTCATCAGCATAGATACCAAGGTGAGTGCCGAGGACATCAGGAAGGTTGTTGATGAAAATTAACAACAAACTAGATACAAGAATAGAGTACTGGGGGAACACCTGCATTAATGCAAAAAGATCTGGATGAGTGGCCATTCAAGATGATTTTCATTTCCCGATTCAATAAAGATTGAATCAAATTAAAATTTTGTCAGAAATACCATAACCTTTCAATTTGTGAAAACCATTTTCAACTCCATTATCCATTGAAATAGTCACTGATTTTGTTTGAACATCCACTTTGTGTTCAATTTTATCAAACTTAGAGTAAACATTCTCAATATAATTATGGAAAACTTCTTGATAAAAACATTTTTTTGCCTCGAGAGAAAAAGTGGATGAACTGAAATATTTCATATTTCAATTTGTGATTGATGTAAAGGGAATACACATTCTAACATTCATTTATGCTTGAAGCATTCAACTTAGACATTAATGAATTTGGAGAGGACAATAAGCAACACAAAGTTTGCCATTGAAACGATTTATGTATTAGTGCTTTATTTTCAAAGAAGCAAAACTTAACAAGATGAGGAAAGTTTTCCAGCACTAGAAACAACTGTTGCCTTTTAAGAGAAGAGAAAATGGAATGAGAAAGAGTTTCCCAATCTGACAATAAAAAAAAAAAATTTCAAAGTTAATTTGAATATCTGAATTTAGTGTAAGAAAAGAATTTGAAAAATTCAATAATAAAGGTTCAATAACCTTCTTCCATTGATTCCCATCCTGGATAATATTTTTGAAAAAAGTTCTTTAGAGAAATTGAATGTAGAGAATGTGGTTTTAGGTGTTTTAGGAACTTGTCTATCAAGAGGGTTTTATAAATTCGAGAATAATTGGTAATCAGATGGAATAAGATCTGAAGAATAAAAAAGTGTGCAAGTATTGTAGACCGACTATTCTTTTTCTTCTGATTAAAATGGTTTTTCAGTTTCTTAAACTCATTCAGGGTGCCTAACAAAGTTTTGTCCTTAGTAAATTTGTCTTTCTTGAATAACAAATTTGATCCTCACCAGGTGACCAAAGACCCTGGTTTCAAACCAGAATAAACTGAACGACAGGATCATCTAATGACTAGCACAGTGTTCAAACCCAGGTAAAAAAAAAAAAAAAACTGTTAAAAGCAGCCCCTCCATATTTGGAAGATTGGTATAACAATTTTCCTACCTCACTATTTCATCCTATGTAGACTCATGTTAAATTATGCATCTATAATTTTTTCCATTTCCTGTTGCCATCTTATGCAAGCAATCTGTCTTTTAGATGTCTTTATGATTTTGTCTTCCTTAATTATGCTGTTTTTAAACTTAAAAATTTTTCCTGTAATGTTTCCTCATGCTTTAAGTGAATAGAAGAAATGATCCGAGACATTGGCCGGGGGGGGGGGGGTTGCTGTGAGGAGTTGAATGGGAAGTATTTTTGAGAAAAACTTTAAACATGAACTTTATTGTTGGCACCAGAAAAGCTCCAATAAGTTGCATTCTTCATGGAGTCAACTGATACCATTTCAACAAAAAGGAAAAATATTACAAAGAATTTGCATTCCTCTCTTAAATAAATAAAAAAATTAATACATTATATTGAAATATACACACTGAAGATAAGGGTCATTTAATTTTAAATTAAATTTACAAAATCTTTTATAATTTAGCCAGGATGAAAGAACAAGAAAGTTGGTATTCAAATATCAAGTAGGAAAAATGTTTTGCCCAAATCCTGGTTTTTAGTGAAAAATAAAGAATACTCTTTGTGATAGGAAACTATTTTGTTCTTTTGGAAAAATGGTATGTGTAAATGATTGATTCTACAATTAGAGAACCATGAAGCATTTTAGCTTCCAAACAATCACACCCAAAATGTTGATCTCTCTAAGTCTTAAGACAATTAACAAGAAAATGATTTTTCAGGTGCCATGACTGAATCTTTCTTCGAGAAGGCTCAATTATAGAATCAAATTTTACTCCCACACCCCAACTGCCAAAAAACACTCAGTGGAAAAATAATAACCTGGGGACATTTGTGGCAAAGTTACTTTTACAAAAACAACCAATTATGATGGGGGATAGGACAAGGGAATGTAAACAGTGAAAAATAAACATTTTATAACAAATGAAGTCACCAAAAACTACTTATTGTTTGTGAGATGGAACAAATATTTTTGGTTTTAAATAAAGCAAAATCAAAATCCATTAGCTTTATTCTCTCCTGCAGGAGGAACCCTCCCTAATTAACCATGTCTTCAGGGGTGAAGCCATACTCACCATGCTTGGCCAACTGCAGGTTGGTGAGGCTATTTATCCTGTAGTTAGAGGTGGATGACCGGTCACTGAGAAATTCAGCCACCTTTTAACAGCTCTTTCTTTTTGTGCTGATGGAGTTTCACTTGGCCTCCTCACCAGACTAAGGTCTGGTGGGGGAGCTGGTTTAGTCACCGACTACTCAGTTTTACTTCTTCTAGACTGGTTGCCAACCAAGGCTATAGACCCAGTTTTTCCTGCTATTTAACCTATATCTGGAGGGAGATACCTTTCCCAAGGTTATTAGCACATTAGTGAATGTAATGAACTTGACTGGAATTCTCCGATTTCTCACTCCAAGCTGCTATCCATGTGCCTCTAACTTAATACAGCAATGTGATATATACACCACACCTCACATAATTGTTCACTTCATGTTTTATTAAATATATAAAAAACTTATCGAGATCAAAAGATTTATTATTTGAATGAAACTTAAATTCTAAGAGAAATGTTTAATTACTTCATAGATTGCAGTAAAATGAAGCTGGAAATGATGAATAAGTCCATTCAAGATCCATGACAACTCCAATGTGTGACAGAGTTAACGGCTTTCCTCACCAATCTGTGGCCTGCATCAAGAGAAATGACAGTCTTTGTTAAGCTATGAAATGTTTAGGGATCAGGACAGCAAAGTGATGTTGAAAAGTACAAGAAATTTGGTGCCAAATCAAATGGCAAAAGCTGTGAAACTGGCCAATAGCTCTCATTTAAAAGAATATCCATGAATAGAAGTGAATGAAATGAACATCACAATATATAAAGTCTAATTTTTCAGCTTTTTTTTTTTTTTTTTTTTTTAAATGAGAAATGCCATGATGACTTCAATGAACCACACAGTGCAAAGACAGGCGGAAACTACCCTCTGATTGAAATGTCAACCAAGCAAAGGTGGTTCGAGCTTTTGATCTATAATTATAGGTGGTGAGATAATTCCAGGTATTGTTCAAGTGACAGCTCAGAAATACATTGATTTCTTCTTCTTTTTTCTTTTTTTAAGGCATATGCAGACCCATGATTCAAGTAGAAGTGAAATTCTTTCAAACAGAAAGATGATTTTGTTTATGTATGATAGTTTCCTTCAGCAAATGAAAGGAAGCATTAACAAATGCCTGAAGAAAATAAGTTTAAAAAAAAATTTGTTTGATTGAGTGATTGGTTTGTTTGCCTGACCTTTAATCCGAGTAAAAACTTCTAGAGCGTTCAAGAAAAATGTTTACATAAGTGAAAGAGTGTTTAGCATTAAAGATAAACTTTGGAATGCTCTTCTGGATGCTGTGCTGTTTGTGTCATATGAACGAATACAACGGCTCACAAAAATAAATGGATGAACAATTTCTAAAACAAGTTTTAGAACATGGAGCATTCTTACAATGATGTCATTATAACCTATAATGAGACGGTTTTCAATTTTTTTGTTCAAAACATTTTTTGTCTTTGCAAACCTTGCACATTATGACATTTCTTGGAGTTTCAAATAACCTGACTAATAATTTTAGTGTCAAAAATTCCAGTAAGATTCATAAAACTGTTGGCACATTATAAACATAACATCTATAATTTATACATATGCTAAATATCCTGTACACTGCATTAAGTTTGTAAAATTTAAGAACAAGTAAGAGTGAATAGTGTGCATGAGTGTGTGTGTATGTGTATATATATATATATATATATATATATATATATATATATATATATATATATATATTAGATCATTACAAAAGTTTGTGTTCAATTAGAAGATTAAAAAGAAAATTTTACATACAAAAAAAAAAAAAATAAAAAAAAAAAAAAAATAATTTATAAATTTGGTTTGACTTTTTTTTCTTTTTTTTTAACGCCATATCAACTTCAACGGGTTCTTTAATGCCAATAAGACTTTTATTGCTGGTAATATTTTTCTTCAAAAATTCATTGCCGGTAATAATTATTTTCTTCAAAAATTCATTGCTGGTAATAATTATTTTCTTCAAAAATTCATTGCTGGTAATAATTTTTTACAAAAATGTATTGCTGGTATTAAAACCTATTTTTACACTTTCATAGAGTTTTGACCCCAGTTTGGGGGTTAAGTATTTGCCCATAACTGAGATCATAATAGATGCTACCACCCTGGGTTGGGGTGGACCTGGGAACACCAGCAATTAAGAGGTGGTTCCATGTTCCTCAAAACCTCCTGATCACAGGCCTTGCTGTTGGATGTAGTTTATCATGTTACACAGGATGCATTTATTAGTCAAGTAAATAGCCTTTAGTATTTTTAACAACTGTCTCCCATTGTTCCACAAGCTTGTTGATGCCATTTTTGTAGAAACTTTGTGTCTTGTGTTGGAAAAAGATTTTAGACTGTACAGAATCAATATTTTGTCATTTAAGTTGTAGAGACTGGAACAAATGAAAACCTGAAGAAGCCAATCTAGAAGAATATGGTTGATGCTGGAGCGTTGCCAATTTCAACTCTAAGCTTCTGTAAGGTCCGTTTTGCAACATGCAGTCGTGCATTGATATGGTGGGAAAATGACAACTACTTGATTTATACACTTGGCCATTTTTCTTGAACCCAAGTCTCTTCAATTGACAAAAGTTTGAAAATTGATATCTCAACAGATATCAATTTTCAAACTTTTCACAATATGTTCCCTTGAGATTTTTTGTTTATTCTTCAAGAGGGCAAGCAGAACATCTTTGTTGCTACTGGATAGTCACTCAGAGCATGGTTGATTGTTTAGGTTAAAATCATCTTGAAATCGGTCAAATCACTTTTTGTCAAAGACCTAGAGCATGATCCAAATAAATCTTCTGAATGTTCTGAAGTTTACTCCTTCCCAAAATTCATAAAGGAGAATATGGCAAAAGCACAACTTTTCATCCTCTATCATTAAGGCATTCATTTGTGAACAAAAATTCAAGAAAGTCTGACTTTTGTAAATTACTGATGAATGGTTTCAATCTAGATCACACCAGAAATTGGCACTAAATCAAATGCCAATGTCAATTTGTGGTCATTTTATATTAACAAGAAATATTGGGCAGAAACTTTGGCAAGGATCTGAAAAATTTGTTATATTTGTAAGAGAAGAGTCCTTAGTATTGGAGATAGAGAATTTATATTATAGAGTGTGGGGATAGCAATCAACACTGCATGGTGACAGTCAGTTTCATGCTTCAAAGCAATCTTCAGATTTGAACTCTCCCACTATAAATATAGTAAAAATTTTAACTATATATAATTAATATTTCAGATAAATTCTATCCACCCCTCCCCCAACTCTATATACACAAACTTGGTCTACACTGGTGCTGATAAGAGAAACAACCAATATCTACATCTGCTGAAATAGGCTATTGCCCATATGAGGTAATTTTTGATTTTTTTGTTTATTAATTATATATATATATATATATATATATATATATATATATATAATTATTTATTTAAAAAATTATAACAAATGTTATAGTGATTTTATAACATATTTATGTTATAATTTTTAAATGAATAATTATATCTGCTCTACTCTGTATTGAGTACTCTTTTAAGAATAGTAATTGTTGGTTATTGGAATTTATTCCATATATACCTTATATATATATATATATATATATATATATATATAGCTGAAAAAATAAAAAAAATTTTTTTTGTTTGTTTCTTTCCTTGCAAACAATACCTGCAATCAGTTTCATCTCAAACACTCTACTGTCCATGACACATGTAGCCTGTTTGGCAGAACAGTAAACCATTCTCCCTGTTTTTATGAATCATTTACAGTCAAAATTTACATAAGCATAAAGATAATCTCATGAGAGTGTATCAGACTCCGGGATTTTTTTTAAATACATAACCTGGACAGTTTACATGTGAGTCACATTTGAATCTCTGTTTGTGCTGGAGGTAAGGTATTTTATTCCAGTTTTGCAAAAAATGCATGCAACCAAGGCAATCTTTGCCTTCTGCAGCAGTTCACTACAATATAGAATTAATATAAGTAAAAGGTTTGTCTCACTGATTGATGTCACTTTCAGTATCCTGACTCCAGAATGTCATAGATTCTCTGGGCAATCACTGTCCAACTCATCAGCAATTGACTGTTTATATTTCTTGATTTTTCTTTCATTGGTGGAAGTTTGTTTTTTTTTGGGTTTTTTTTTGCATAGAGCATGTGCGTGTGAGCACCTGTGTATTGATTCTTTGCCCTTATGGTTGTTTCCCCCACCCCCACCCCCACTTTACAGTCACTCATTAATCTTTTCTCTCTCACCACACACACACAGAACACATAAAGTAATTAAAACATGTCTTTAACAGAGCATAAATGGAATATGACCCTAACTTATTGCTACATGGCATGTGCCAAATTTAAAATTTTTTATTTCTCCTTCATCCATTTTGAAATTATTAACATGGAAGGTTTCATTTATAGACAGAAAATCAAAAGAATATCATAGTTTCTGTTCCTTAGCTACCAATCGTAGTGACTCAGAGATAGTCAGTTACTTGTAAGCGGTTAAGTTCTTCATCCTCAAAGGCATCTCAAGACGTCTAGCATGGACATGTCTTCTATGGCCAAAAGAAACATTCTTCTAAGTGGTCAAACATAAATATGAGAAACTTCCTCATCAACTGTAAATGAACACCAGAAAGTCAATGAGGGTTAATTCCCAAGCAGCTCACAGTATAAGATGTGATGTATAAGGACCACAGACACAAGTCCTGTTAGGAAGAAGAGGACAGTTCATGTCAGACAAGACCCAAAAGAAACATTATCCAACCAAAGGGCTTGCTGAACAAGTTAAAGCTCTGTGGGGAGTTCAGAAAACACTGGTTCTTCTCTGACCAGAAGGTGAGAAAGAACTTTTTATAAACTCTGTGTAAGTGCCTATGTTGATGAGCACAAATTTTCTATTGTCTTTGTACAAGAAATTTTTCATGTCACCCCACTTCCTTCTTTCCACAGGGCTTTGGAGTCAATGCGACCATCTACACTGAAGTGTTGAATCTAGTGATTCAGCCTTCATTATAAGTAGTAGTCCAGGGCAGTCTGTACATATCCCACTAGATTCTGCTTCCTTTCACAATCCTGTTACACACAACATATGGCCACCTAGAAGACGACTAACTGGTAACCATATAATACTAAGGACTATTTGAAAGCAACCATTGAATGAAGATGGTCAACATTGAGAACATGGTCAACATCTGATACAAGTTGGCAGTCATTTCTGAGTTCATATCAAGGCTGTCTTTGAAGCAACAGTTGGTTTCAGCTAAATAACTTTTATTTACATTATTTGAACTATTGTCCTGATCTTCGTCACCGTATTTATAATGTTTCGGCTGTTGTACATACAGGCGTTCTTCAGGTGGTTGGAATGTTGAACTTAACCCTTTATTTCGCTCACTGGGAAAGATTGTTCTAGTTCCACTGGGCCATGTGTCCTTGAGAACAGATGGCACAGTGGATAAAGGTGTTGGTTAGGTCCAGTGACAGGACCCAAAGAGTGTGAGTTCAATACCCGGTTAAGGCAGTGGAGAACTTTCAGAGGGAAATTAACAGGAGATAACTGATAACAGACATACATGTGGAACTAGAACAGTCTACCCCAGTGAGCAAAATAAAGGGTTAAGTTCGATATTCCAACCACCTGAAGAAGGCCGGAGTGCACAACGGCTGAAATGTAGTGAATAAATATGGCGACAAAGATGAGGACAATAGTCCGAATAATGTAAATAATGTACATACCCCATCTCATAAATATAGACAGATACTAAATAACTTTTCTACATTTATATATTTTTTAAATTGTGCACAAATATTTTTAAAAATATACCAATTTTTTTGTAATTGAATCTGTTTGTTTTAATAATTTGTTTCCACTTATCTATTATTTCATTAGAATAAAAATTCAAGCCTTCGAATTCAAGTGAATAGTTGAGAAGGTATTCCGAGAAAAGCTAAACATGCAGAAATTATAGATTATGATTAATGAATACATTTAAACAAAAGTGAAAATTATATTTTTATTATTATTGTTAATAGCAAATACATTCTACTTGACTAAAATTATCTTGATATTTCCAATTGTTATAAAAATGTGCTAATTAGAAAAATACTTGCTTGCCTAGAAAATCAGGATTTGAAATCCTGCCTTTTTAACTAGCATTGAACACTGATCATTGGTACCACATGCAACAATCTCAATATAAAGTTTCCTGGACTTTCTTTATCCTATTGTTCGTTAAGGACAGATGAATCATATTTGACAATATTGAAGTTTACTAATTATAAATAGACCGTCTTCTGTTGGATATTAAAAAAAAATTCCATAAAAAACAATTTCCAATGCAAAAAAAGGAGTTTCTTCTGTCTGATGATATTTTTACATTTGAACACTCAGAGATTGAACTCACAACTATCAAGGAACCAGTTGTCTTTTAATCTTTTAGGCTTTGTGTCACTTAGACAATCCAGTTGGGAAATTTATAAAGTTTAAACCTAATACCAATTGTCAAATGATGGAAATTATACTGGAATTCATATAATTTCACTAGCTAAGTCAGGACACTCACAAATTGTATGGAAAGCAAAAATGAGAATAATCTGCTCTAATAGATCAAAATAAAGGCTTACATAAAAAAAATTCCAGGAAAGTTACATAATACAACACCTGAAGAAAATCAGACGGTAGAACAGCTGAAACACTGTGGCCCACCAAGATGAGAAATCTAGGTTTGATTTGGTTTGGTTTGGATTATGGCATATCAACACCTCAATGGGTTATTTAATGCCGACAAGATTTTTATTTCTGGTAATATTTTTTGTCCAAAAATGTATTGCTGCTAATATTTTTTTCTTCAAAAATATATTGCTGGTAATAATTTTTTCAAAAATTTATATCTGGTAATAATCTTTTTACAAAAATTTATTGATGGTATTAAAACCTATTTTTACACTTTCATAGTGCTTTGACCCCAGTGTGAGGGTTAACCAATATCTGGGATGTTAACAGGTGCTACCACCTCAAAACCTCCTGATCAGAGGCTTGCTATTGGACGTAGTTCATTGTCATACCCATGACGGTGAGAAATCTGGTGCCAAAAATAAGGTACATACCATTAATAAATTCTTCAAACTTATCCATCAGTAAGGAATTCCTCATTTAATACTTTCACAATATCTATTAGTTTAATGTGAATGCTAAAAGGTTAATATTGCATTATATTGCCAAAAGAAACCTGAAAAGTGAGAGAGAGGTCTTATGGAATTATAAAACAAGATTGCATGACCAAATTTGTATATTTTTAGAAGTGGCATAAAAGTTAAACTGGATTTTTAATGAAGCTGGTTTTGCTTTTTGTAACTAAATCAAAAGATCAAGTCAGAACAGACACAATTTTTGTTATATAAATAAACACATATAGGAAAATAATAAAGAATTGATCACAATGATGGAATTATTTGGGGGGGGATATGAAGGTGAGGAAACGTACAGAGGAAAATAACATTATTCTTGAATCTAAAAAGAAAAAAATAAGCTATTGATGAAGGAGTAGCAGGAATAAGAGAGAGAGAGAGAGAGAGAGCACTTTAGTTTCAAAAGATGACAAGTACTTTAAGCATGAGGAATTGGTAGTAAGAACAAGATGTCTTATTCAAATGAGGAGGAGTTGGTTGCATGATTTACGAGAAGAATCAATCAATAAGTAGTTTTTTTTTATAATAACCCTTATTCAATCAGAAGTGCAGATAATGGCTTAGCCAAAGTAAATGTCTTGAGCTGAGATTCAATTTTTAAAGCTGGCTGATTTATCCACTAAAAAGTAGAAGACTTCAGAAATTGAGATGATAACAATAACAATAGTGCTGTCATTTTGGAAAGAGTTAAAAGAGAATCTGATTAGATGGGTTTCAAGATTATTTTTGTTGTTGTTTTTAGTATTTTACAGCTTATCTCCTTCCAGAGATTTAAGGGAAATCCATAAGGGGTGAAATATAGAGGAAAAAAAGGGGAGCAACAAAGAGCGGCATATAGAGGGGAGCGACAAATAGTGAGGAGTGGCGAAAGAAGAAAGAGCAAAGCAGAGAGAGAAGATGGAAGATGAAGTAAAGAGAGAGAAAACTGTAGAGAGTGAAAATGCAGATAGAGGATGTGAGCAGAGGAGAGAGAGAGAGAGGCACAGAAAGAGTGAAAGAATAATAAAGAATATTAGAGAGAGGAAAATTATGAGATTGGCAGATTAACCCCAGTATAGATCCCAAAAAGTGATACATTCAAACTGAGTGATGTGATTAAAAGATCTTTCCATTTTTTTAACCAATCATTTATGATTTTTGTATTAAGAGAATTCTTTTCTTGTGGCATTCTGTATAGTAAATAAAGTTTAATTTAATCTCTAGTTTTTCAGAGAGATTAGTAAGTTCTTTTTCTGTTTATAAATCTTAAACCATCAACACACATACAAATAATATTTTGGTTGAAAGTACAACAAAAGTGAAAAACAAGGATATTAGGTGAAATAATTCATCAGATATGAAGGGTTTTTAAACATCAACATCGACCATCAGACAGCATTACACAGTATTTGCTATTGAGCCAGAATATAGATGTCATCCATGACGTAACACAATCACATTCTACTGCATTACATTGTTAGGAATTCCCTGCTGTCTGAAGTAATTAAGGGAATTACATTTGGTTTTAATACTGAACTTATAGGAATTGATCTCTTCATACAATACTGAAAAAAAAACAAAAAAAAAAAAAAAAAAATTTTTTCTCAAAAACCTGAGAAAACCACAGACTGCACATGTGATTAAAGAGAATAATAAAAACAAAATGGACACTTAGAAAGAGCTGAAATTTCTAGAACACTTGAGGAAGGAGGGATTGGAAAACAGTAACCTATCTAGTAAGCTTGTGTAAATGAATGGTAGAACAGGGACCGAAATAGTGAACAGAAAAACTTACTATGTACTACAAAAACCTACTAAACACTACAAAGAATAGGAAGTTGTGGACAGCTATGTCCTGAAGGGACATGGCACATAAAAAGATATTGATGAAGGAGCCAAGAGATTTGGAAGACTACAAACCAGTTTAATAATGAACAATTATTTTTAAATCAAGATGATTTGTGAAGGAGAATTGGGTCGACTGATCAATTTGTTTGTTTAATGGCATATCAACTCCTTATGGGTCATTTAATGTCGGAATTTAATTTTTTTGAGAGCTTTGAAGTAATAAAAATATGATGTTATTTTGTTTTCACAATTGAATATATGGTAGATGATACTCAGCTTTTGTGCATCTACATGTGTGGACATAATTATCAAAGGTGATGATGTGTGTTTTATGTTGTAGTTTTGTTGAAGTTATATTTTGGAAAATTGTCGGGTATTATATGACTTAATGCCATGAAAATGTTCTTTCCTATTGGTTGGTTGATTTTGTTTAGTGACATATCAACCTCTATGGTTCATTCAATGCCAAAATGTAAATAATCAGAACAATTTTATAGGTTCAACTATGGACGCAATTGTCTGCCTTCAAAACTACAGATAAAATGTATTACTCGTCATGTTAATTTAAAAACTGTATTGTTGCTATTTTTTTTTTTTTTTTTTTCATAAAAATTATTGCTGGTATTTTTACTATAAAACTGTATTTTTATACTTTGATAGTGTTTTGTTCACTATTTAGCCATTTCTGGTACCATAACAGGTGCTACCACTGTGGTTCAAGGTGAACTTGAGAACAATAGCAATAAAGAGGTGGTTCCACACTCCTCAAAACTTCCAATCTCCCAGTCTGAGGCCTTGTTGCCAAATGTAGCTGATCATCATACCTAGGACTAAGGGAAATTGGAAGTATTGATCATTGTTGTTAATAAAAAATAGGGTTAACAAAAAAAAAATCAAGTCTCAGTGTTCATTTTTGGTAAATAGGTTAACAAGGGGAATTACCTTTTATAAAAGAAAGGACTTGAATCCAATGTAATCAGCATTTAAGAAATACTTTAAAATTTCTCAAAGATCAACATTGATAGAAATTTCTAAGGGCTAAGGAGAATATTAACTAATATTCCAACCCCTTTTTCTGAAGTGCCCAAATTTCGACAAGTTTTTGACTTGTTTTTAATAACACTGTTCTTTGAAGAATCTAAAAGCCAGATATGAAGAACCGACTTTCCTATGTGGCAGATGGTAAACATGAATGATATTGCTTTCATCAGTTTGGGGAAAGAAAAATCAAAGAAATTTATCAAAACTACAACATCTTTGGCAGTGTTTATTCTCAAAGAAGCAGAGTGAAAATAATTCACTATTCTGGCTTTGTAAAATTCTGTTTGTACAAAATTCAAGTGTGGCATTGTGATAAATATGTTGAGAAATAGAAGTAGTAGCTGCTTCCACTCTCATTTACAGGCAGAGAATGTGTGGATCACAAGACAAAAGATGAAAGGAAAAATTGCCAAAATCCTCAAAAGGTCTTTGATAATGACAAAGTCACAGAGGAAAGTACATGCCTTTCATAGTTTGGCCTTTGAAGTTGACAAAAGAAATTGTCATTATAACAAAGTTCTTTCAAAGATTATCGACAAGGGTGGCACAGTGATGGCAACATTTTCTAAAGCTAAGCTATGTTCTATTTGATCATTACTGAATGGGTAACACAGGATGTAAGAGAGATCTTCAAGAGAAAAGACATGAAAAACAATGTATAATGTTAATTCCTAAATATGCACTGAATCCAAGACTTTCAAATCATTTGACATGGGGTAGTGCATCTGAATTTTACCAAAGTTCTAAGTCCTGAAACAGCAAGCCATTCTGACTGGATGTTCATGGATTCACCTAGAACTGTTTTGAAAATATATATCTTTTTAAATTTGGGCAGAAGAGGAAAAAAAAAATTATGTTATTTAAGATTGAATCTATTTTTATATCCTTAATCAGTAATTTTCTTTTTTTTTAAAGTTATGCTAACCAAAATTAAACATGAACATTTTCATTAAGCGAGGATAATCAACCAAGGGACATACAGTTAATATATTGGTTACTAGCATGTAAAATGGATTGGGTAAGTAGAATTCAAATTCTGGCTTCAACAGAGATATTTTCCCTTTTCATGCTAGTTCACTTGAGAAAAATATAAAGCTATTTCTTCTTCCCCCAACCTAGCTATGAGTTGAATAGTAGACAAGATTTATGATTTAGGCTCTGCAATCTTGGGGTTCAGCCAGTGTAGAAGAAGGACCTTTGAATTCAAAACAATGGACAGGGTATGAGGAAACGACTCCACTCTTTCCTATAAATTGGCAGACCAAGTTCGATGACTCAATTGGCAGACCAAGTTCAACAATAGCACAATAGGCAGAACAAGTACAAAAATGGCAGAATTGGCAGAACAAGTACAAAAATGGCAGAATTGGCAGAACAAGTACAACAATGGCAGAATTGGCAGAACAAGTACAACAATGGCAGAATTGGCAGAACAAGTACAAAAATGGCAGAATTCGTGAACCAAGTTCAACAATGGCAGAATTGGCAGAACCAATGTTTCAACTGGCAGAATTGGCATACCAAGTTCAATGGCATGTTTGTCAAAATAGGCATGTTTGTCAAAATTGGCAGTTCAAAATTAGTAGAATTGGCAGACCCTTCAATGGCACAACAGACCTTCAATGGCAGAAATGGCAGATCAAGTTCAACAATGGCAGAATTGGCAAAACGTTTGCCAGAATTAGCAGTTCAACAAAGTTACAATTGGCAGACCAAGTTCAATGGCAGAATTGGCAAAACAAGTTTGTCAGAATTTGCAGTTCAACAATAGGCAGACTTTCAATAGCAGAATTGGCAGACTGTTCAACAATGGCAGAATTGGCAGACCATGTTTCAATGGCAGAATTGACAGACCAATAGCAGAACTGGTAGTCCAATAGCAGAACTGGCAGAATAATTTCGATGGCACAATTGGTAGACTGTTTGACTGGCAGAATAGGCAGATCAACAATAGCAGAATTGGCAAAAGTTTGTCAGAATTAGCAGTTCAACAATGGTAGAAGTACAAAACGTTCAATGGCAGAATGGGCAGTCTGTTATTGACAGATCAAGTTAATGATAGAATTGGAGGACCAAGTTCAACAATGTCCCAATTGGCAAAGTTCATGGCAAAATTGGCAGATCTACGATGGCAGAATTGGCAGACAGTTCAAGAATGGAAGTATTGGCAGACCAATTTCGATGGCACAATTAGCAGACTGTTCAACAATGGAAGAATTGGCAGACCAAGGTCAACAATGGCAGAATAGGCAGACCAAGGTCGATGGCACAATTAGCAGACCTTCAATGGCAGAATTGGCAGACCGTTCAACAATGGCAGTAATTCCCAAAGTTGGTTTTCTTTACATATTCATTCACAAAAGCTTTATTCCATTGTTACTGTATGTTTTGATAAAATCAGTTTTGCTAGAGATTAAAGAGACAGTTCTTTAAATGGTAAAGAAAAACATTCAAGTTTTTCCTTTAGAATGGGAAGAAAGCAATGTGGCACTTTCATTACTGATGGCACAAAACAATTCAAGCTGAAACAGCTTGTATTTTGTCTGCATGGATGACCTTGACAAAGCCAGATTCACCACTCCCTGCTCAGCCTCTTTTAAAGCTCTCATCATTGGCATGCCACAGTGATGGAGAAGTTAGGTCAAGGATTCTTGACTTATTTGTACCAATTAACCCAATTCTGTCTGCCACTTTCTTCACTAAATGTTTACCTAATAAAAGGCTCAAGAGCCACTCATACTAGAGGATAACTAAATGGGGATATTGTATTAACACAGGAAGAAGAAGGAGAATATAAGTGCATATTGTAAGGATACGTATGATAGGTAACAATTGATCCTAGACTTGAGGAGGAGGATTTTAGTGTTCAGAGAGCATTTTCTGAGGAGTCTCGTTTGGTTTGGTTTGTTTTACGGCATATCAACCTCAATGCCAGCAAAATTTTTATTGCTAATTTTTTTTTTTTTTCAAAAAATGTATTGCTCATAGTTTTTTTTTTCTTCAAAAATGTATCACTGTTGATATTTTTTTTTTCCAAAAAATTCATTGCTGATAATAATTTTTACAAAAATGTACTGCTGGTATTAAAACCAATTTTTATACTTTCATAAACTTTGACCCCAGTTTGGGGGTTAACTATTTGCCCATAGCTGGGACCCTAACAGGTGCTACCACCCCGAGTCAGGGTGGACTTGGGAACACCAGCAATTAAGAGGTGGTTCTATGCTCCTTAAGACCTCCTGATCAGAGGCCTTGCTGTTGGATGTAGTTTATCGTCTTACCCAGGACACTGACTATTCCTGATTTTAAATATTCCTGATTTTAAGTATTTTTTTTTTTTTTTAGTTACTATTTTCTCCAAAACCTAGTTGTTGCTCACATGTTCAGTTCATGTTATCCTCAGCATCTTTCTGTAGAAAGACATTATTGTTGCTTAAAGTATCTTCTTCATCTTTGAGGAGATTGTCCAGCTCATGTTACATAAAGTACCTACCCATAAATGAACTAAGCATGTCATAGCCAACAATCACTTCCATTGCCACACCAACAGAGAAAAATTTTAAACTATTTTTATTCAGCACAAGTGATTTTTAAACAAAATTTCCTTTTCATTGTTAAACTCATTTAAAACCGAGAGTCAGTCATGTGGCTGAAGAGATAGCATTTATGAATATCCAAATCATTTCAGTTCAGACAAAGTCAATTGGATGAATGTGAGAATTACAAACTAATTTGTTTTATTCTGCTCTGCAAGTCGATTAAAGGCATCATAGCAAAAATGACAACGGATTAATTGAAAATTTGCATCAAGCACTTTTTACTTAAGGAAGTTCTGTTGTATGAAAGGAAAGAGAAAAACCATTTCCAGAGACAATTACCAAATTGTATGGAGGTTGAAATGCTGTGAAAGACAAGAAAATTACTTTAGTCAGCGAAGTGGCATCAACGTAGAAAAAGTAGACAGGTGAAAAGAAGTTGGTGTAGATTAGAAAACTTACATATATTAAAAGACCTTCAGTAAAGAATTTTTATATTACACATATGCATATTTTATGTACACCATTTGTGGATATAAATTAACCATTTTAAAATGTAATGACAGGGAACACAGGCAGCGATAAAGAGGAAACATTCTTTCATAATATGTAATCTTTTAGTGTCATCAAGTGTTTCACTCTGACAACAGGAATCTTTGTATCACGTTCTTTACAAGCACAGCACCTTTTATCCCTTATATATGAAAAGGACAGATTATTTATGCTGTGGTGTCCCTCCCCAATAAAGAGTCTATGTTAGACTCTTCTGCCTACTATAAGATTAGTAGGACAGAAGGCTTCGGGGAACTGTGAATAGATTGGCTGCTAATTCATTCAATACACTCTCACTAGTCGTGTAATACTCTTCTGGTGTTTATATATATATATACGTTTTTCTGCAAACCTGGTTTTTGTTATCACTTAACCATTTACTTGGTCACAACAATTTAATGACACATTAGCATACAAAACACACTGAAGATATATAGTCGTTATGATAGTCTAACCTTTAGCACTCTGCATTATATATATATATATATATATATATATATAGGAAAGGTAATAATCTGCTGGTATATAATCCAAGTGGATCCAGGTAATATAAAATATTAAAACTGAGCCACAAAAAGAGCTCAATGTATTATTATTCAGTCAATCAGTTATGTGCCATGTGTGATACATGCTTAGGCGATCATGTATCTTTTGATACATGACTGATGAGGCAGATTTTTTTTTCTGCAGTAGACCAGTTGCCATACAAGGCTGTAGAACCTGGTCTGTTCTGCTATTTACCCATAGCGGTGGGTGGGAGAAGAGAAGGATCCATATCATTCCCAATGGGTATTAGCACGTAAGTGAATGTAATGGATTCAACTGAAAATCCAAACTTGGCTCTCCTATTCCTCGATACGAACCATTATCCATCACATCACTGTGTCTGCATTATTACAGAGCAAAGATTAATACACAATAAAATCCAAAATCACCTCATATGAGGAATAAGCTTATTTCAACAGATGAAAATATAATTAATATTTGACAGGTTGGGGGAGTGGGGTTGAACCATATAGTTTTTCTTTTTCTGTATCTACATTTTATTCCAGATATCTTGGTGTTGTTCATAGGGGTTAGGGAGAACAATTTATTTTTTTTTCATATAATTTTTTGTTTTCATTAAAGATATTTATGTGGATGACCATTGACTAATCCTAGTGTTAACAGTGGTAGCGATCTGTTTTATTATTGAGAGTAAAAGTGATATCTAAATAAACAACTATTTTGAAATTAAAGGAAATCTCAGTTGTAAATCCTAATAATTTGAAGGCCCTAATGATTTTCTTTTGGACATTCAAGGAGTCTTTAAGAATATTCAAAATAACTTTATTGGTTTCACAGTTCTATGATTTTCAAAAGTTAAATTAAGATGGAATGACATGTGACAATGCCATATGTCTCACATCTTTCTTGTCCAAATATGAGCATAGACACACACACATATCTCCATCTTAATTTAACTTTTGAAAATCATTTAACTTTTGAAAATCATAGAACTGTGAAACCAGTAAAGGTATTGTAAATAAATATTCAATGAGACAGGACGAGAAAGGGGTGAGGAAGAGAATGGGGTCAGACTAAGAAAGGAGGCAGACCAAGAATGGAGACAGAAAGTGGGGGTGAGGAAGAGAATGGGGTCAGACTAAGAAAGGAGCCAGACCAAGAATGGAGACAGAAAGTGGGGGTGAGGAAGAGAATGGGGTCAGACTAAGAAAGGAGCCAGACCAAGAATGGAGACAGAAAGTGGGGGTGAGGAAGAGAATGGGAACAGACTAAGAAAGGAGGCAGACCAAGAATGGAGACAGAAAGTGGGGGTGAGGAAGAGAATGGGGTCAGACTAAGAAAGGAGGCAGACCAAGAATGGAGACAGAAAGTGGGGGGTGAGGAAGAGAATGGGGTCATACTAAGAAAGGAGGCAGACCAAGAATGGAGACAAAAAGTGGCGGTGAGGAAAAGAAAGGGGGCAGACCAAGAATGGAGACAGAAATTGGGGGTGAGGAAGAGAATAGGTACAGACTAAGGAAGGAGGCAGAGAAAGAAGACAAAAAGTGGGGGTGAGGAAGAGAATGGGGGCAGACTGATAAAGGAGGTAGAAAACAGAGGCAATCTGAGAAAGAAGGCCGGAGGGTGAGGTGAGGCAGAGAACAGTCAGAAAAGGGGGGGTGCAGACAGAGAAACTAAGCAGAAGAGGCAAGTAGTGATGAAGTGGAGTTAGAATTTATGCACATGCAAAAAAAATAAATTAAAATAAAAAAATTCACATGTTAATCCGAGAAATCTTAATCTAATTAAATCTGGATTTAAAAAGGATTTTAAATAGTGTAATTTGAAGTAAAAGATCAGAAAATATTTAGGCATTGTTGTGTTCCTCATCCGTATGCAGGATGAGGTTAGAAAATGAACTGAGTGGAGTGAAAGGAGGAAAAAAAAAAAAAAAAACATTTCAAAATGTCATCTAATATTTAAACTCCTCTCAAAATCTGAAACTAAAATAAGCTGTGTTTATTTTTTAAATAAGGACACAAAAGTAAAAGCTGCAAAATATCTACAACTTGAATGAAAGAAATTCATTTATGATTGTGTTTCATGCCTCACACAACAACAACAACAAATAATCCTTTATGTTTTCTCTTTTGAAATGACTTATTTTTTCTAATTTTGCATGGATTCAAATCTGAATTCAATTCAGAGTTCAAGCCAATCAAACTGTAAAAGGTCACAGTCCAAGTGTGTTTTCTGTAGAAAAATTTCCAAAGCTCAATAAACAAAGGAAGTGAATATATTTGTATTTACACAGAATTATCTGAACATCAACACACCAGAACATTTGGAATCTGGAAATAGCAATTTTTTATCATGTTCAATTTCATTAAATGCTAAAAGATCAAACTGATTTACTGATCCTTCTTTGATCAGTCAATGACTACCTTGTTCATCATGAGTAGAATCAAAATCTTTAACTTGATAAGAAGACATATTTATCTGACACCTTTGTTACAACAACTACAACACTCAGATGTCTATCACCACAGAAAACTGTTAAAAGAGTGTTTACCTTACTTTTTAAGTTTATAGAATAACTTCAAACAATAGTGAGAACGGTACTGTTTTGTACCTTAGGAACAAGATAAATCTAATGGCTGCACTTTATTCTGCTATTGACACACACACACACATATATATATATATATATATGTAAGTTATGAAAAACTTGGTAATCTGTATGGGTAATCCCAAGGAGGATGAAATCTATCTAAATTAATTACAAATTACATTCATAAATTAGATTCCAACTGATAAAAATGTTACCGTAACTGTCTTTTACAATATTAAAAGATTACTATTGGTCGGGTAAACAAACTGTTATAGTTTAATTTTTTTTTAATATGTTCTCTATGAATGTGTTAATAAATACAGTATTTAACTTATATTAAATCCCTAAATTATTTGTTAAAAAGCTAAATATTTAGATTGCTCGCAAGCATTAAATTAATTTCTTTGGGGTTTGTTTGACATCTAAATTACTATCAAACATTAAAATCTATTTTTTTACTGTTACGTAGTACAAAGAAGAAAGCAAGATAGAATAACCTTTTCTTAAGGCTTTACTGAACTTAATTCACAGCAGTTAGTAATCAACAAAGGAAAGAATTCAGAATGAAAAGGAAAAAGACCGCAGCTTTTAAAGAGGAAAGGGAACGTGTGAAAAGTCACGTGGACAAGAAAGTTAGTTTCCTTTTTTTACGAAAATATAACATTCTCCCCCACTTGCAAAAGAAATTGAAAATGTTTTATAAATCCAGTCATTGGATTGGTCTACGAATCCTGCTAGACCGGCGTGGAGGTAGTTCACCACTGGAAGAGCCAGACCTCTGAGAAGGCTGACTTTCAGGATTCTGGCTATTATTCACAGATTCATTTTCTGTATAAGGTGAAGAAGTATTAACGGGACCTGTATCAGGCAAAAGGGTTGAATCTGCATGGTCCACGTCGGGTTGAGTATTTTCAGGTTCATTTTGAGGTTCATCCGGGCGTGGAAAACGTGCCAACCGTCTCAGCACCACCGAATCTTCCCGGCCATCATTGTGACGTATTTTGGCATGCGTAGGGTTGGCCTCAAGGAGTTCCACCACCTCAACGATAGTGTCATATTTACCTCTGCCACCAAATCGTTTTAATAATACCTCCCCAGGCTCACAGAGCCAAACAGGCAACGCAGTACCGGAGGAGGACCGCCTTTCAAAATTGAACATTTGTTCATCGGGGGTTGCATTCGTAGTGGTGCATAGCAGGGAGCGGATAGCATTTAACACATCATGTAGAACATCCTGCCAAGCACTAATTGGTAACTGTTTCGATTCCAGGGCCAATAATATGGTATTCCAAATTATGCCGTTGTAACGTTCGCATTGGCTATTGCCTCTAGGGTTATAAGCAGTAGTATTACTGCATCCAATTCCAAGTCGTGTTAGAAATTGTTTAAATTCTCCCGACATAAACGAAGTTCCTCGATCGGAGTGAATGAATGAGGGAATCCCGAAAATGGAGAAAATACTTGTCAGGCACTGAATAGCAGTTTGCGAAGAGCAATCGCGGCAAGGAAAGGCAAAGGGAAATCGACTATATTCGTCGATATCGGTAACCTGTCGGAGATACCGGGACAGGCCCTTTGTAGTCTATGGAAAGACGCTGAAATGGCGCAGTAGAACGGATCAGAACATTACTAGCAGAATCGAAGAATTGGGGTTTATTTTGGCACAGGTCGTACATTCAGAAGTCACACGTCGGACTTCATCAAGCGAATACGGCATATTCTGAGACCTTACAAAATGCCAAAAGCGCTGTACCCCAGGATGTATTAAGGAATCGTATATCGATTTAAGTTCCTTCAAGGAAGAAGCAGCACCAGCGCCACATACTCTGGATAAGGTATCCACAACTGTGTTTTCATTTTCAGGACGGTGTTTTATGTCGCATGAAAAGGGAAGAAGTTCCATTTTCCACCGTATAATTTTATCATTTTTAATTTTTCTGCGATTAGCAGGTTTAAACATAAAAGATACGGCTTGTTGATCAGTAATAATAGTAAAATGTTTCCCGGCAAGGAGGTTTCTCCATTTACAAATGCATTCGACTATGGCATATGCTTCTTTTTTGACTATATGAAGTCGTATTTCAGAGGGGTTTAGTGACCAAGAAAAGAATGCTACAGGTCACTCAGCTTGTAAAATAGTGCCTCCAATAGCCTTTTCTGAAGCATCGGTTTCAATAGTAAATGGCAATTCATCATCAATAACTTTTACAGATGACTCGGCAATGTCTTTAAGTTTTTCGAAAGAATTTATAACTATAGGAGGCATAGGGAATTGTTTTTTTTTCGACCAGTGGACGAATTTTGTGTGAATATTTAGGTATCCATTTCGCATAGTAAGCAAACATACCAAGACACCTTTTTAGCGAATTTGAGTCGGAAGAAGGAGGCATTTGCAAAAGTGGCTTCAAACGCTCAGGATCGGGTTGGATAGTTCTGTTACAAATTTGATATCCAAGCACGTTAATAGAACGAAGTGAAAACTCTGATTTTTCCCGGTTTATTTCGAGGTTGTATGTCGAGGCAGCCTTTAAGAAACATTCCAAATTGACGTCGTGCTCCTCCTGGGTTTTACCACAAACAGTTATATCATCTATATACGAAAAGGTTCCAGATAATTTGTTATCAGAAATGAAAGAATTCATAAATCGCTGAAAGGCAGAAACCCCGTTAGTAACACCCATGGGTATTCGTTTAAATTGGAACAGACGATTTCCAGCTTGAAAAGCCGTATAGGGGCGATCTTCGGGGCAAATTTCAATCTGATAGTACGCTTTGGACAAGTCAATTATACTATAGATATGATACTGGGCTATTTGGTTTACGAGATCTTCAATTCGAGGCAAGGGGTAGGCATCAAGTAAGGTGAACCGATTAATAGTCTGGGAGAAATCGACTACCAATCGTTTCTTTTTATTAGGTGACGAAGTTACAACAATTTGAGCACGCCATGGAGAGTAACTCGTTTCAATTATATCATCCTCAAGCAGTTGTAGAATTTCTTTTTCAATGAACCAAACATCCTCCGCACGGTAATTTTGGGATTTAGTAGCAATAGGTTTGCAGTCAGGGGTCAAGTTTCGGAACAACTTAACAGGAGCACAACTGATCTTGGTTAAAGCACAGATTTTTAGAATATCCTGAGATCCACCAAAAGAAATAGTGATACTCTGGTGTAGTTTTAAGAAGAGCACTCCGAGTATAATATCAATACAGGAATCAGGAAGTACTGTAAAGTCAATTTGTTTATATTCGTAACCATTGAAGATAATATCCTCAGTACAATATTCAGATAGTTTGAGGGAAATGGCAGATGATGCAATGGAAATTACAGAATTCCGTTTAGAAGTAGACAGTTTCATTGTTTTAACAGTACGGGCATTGATAAAGTTATCCGAACTACCGGTGTCTATGAGGGCAGTTAATCTCTTTCCTTTTAATTCTAAAGTTTTAGTAACTGGAGGAGACCTATCATCGTCTTTAGCACGGGCTACTATAATAGCTGAGGTAGAACGTGAAGGTGCCGGCATGGTAGAACGGCAAACTTTAGAAAAATGACCGAGTTTGCCACAGTTTCGACATCTCTTATCACGGGCAGGACAATAGCGACGATTATCCTTAAAGTGACGTTTCCCTCCACAGTTGTAGCACTTGCCACGAGCAAGGGCAGCAGACAATTGTACAGAGTCACACTCCGTACGAGAATCAGTTAAGTCAGAAAGCATATTTAGTAATAGTAGTGGAAGTGGCCTCCTCGTCAGAATCAGTAAACACATTTTTAGTCCTAGTGGTAGTAGCAGCGGCTGATCCAATCTGAGAAACATATGATTCAGCACGAAAGTGAGCCTGTCTTAAGGCTCTAGCACATTGAGTAGCCTCCTTGAGAGTTAGCCTATCATTTTCAAGCAGTGTGGCACGTATTACGGGGGACCGGACACCACGTATAAATGCATCACGGACAGATTCATCCCTGTAAGTAGTAGCAGTAACATCTTGGAATCAACAGTCAGCAGCAAGTCGATTCAACGTCTGAAGGTATTGGTCTACAGACTCATTTTCCTGCTGCAGACGTGTAGACAACAAATGTCTAGCATGAATAACACTTGGAGACTTGTCATAAACACTTTTCAGCAATTCGACAGCATGTTCAAATCCAGAACAACCCTCGATAACATCAGCAATGGTAGCACCGATGTTTAAATAAAGGACTTCGAGTTTGTCCGGGTTTAAAGAAGCAATAGTTGATAAGTAATAATTAAAATTACGGTACCATAGTCTCCAGAGCTTGCTAGCCTGAGGGTCTGCAGAAGATATATCAAACTTGTCCAGACGAATAATCTTGTCCATGAGGAATTAAGTTCAGTAAATTGTTACGTAGTACAAAGAAGAAAGCAAGGATAGAATAACCTTTTCTTAAGGCTTTACTGAACTTAATTCACAGCAGTCAGTAATCAACAAAGGAAAGAATTCAGAATGAAAAGGAAGAAGAATGCAGCTTTTAAAGAGGAAAGGGAACGTGTGAAAAGTCACGTGGACAAGAAAGTTAGATTCCTTTTTTTTTTTACGAAAATATAACATTTACATAAATTGCTAAAACTTACCGACCATCTCCTAAATATGTAAAACCCATTTACAGCCTCTTTCTCTTTAGTTCCCTCTCCCTCTTCTTTCTGTTAGGCTAACTGTTTAAATAGGTCAAGGTCTGGTCACTCCTCCTACCCCAATATTAAGTATGATTGAGAGAGATATTAAATTGAACCCTCCCTAAACTCTACCATGTCTCTTTAACTACTCCTATTACACACTGTTAAATTACAAAAACTGACACTACCCATCAATTTTCATTTCATTTTTGGAAGTGTTAGCTGATGATCCGGAGTCCTTTAAAAGGGCTCTGGTGAAATAAATTATTATAATGGAGCCTTAAAGTGGTCTGTTTTTCTTTAAAATAAATATATATATATATATGCACACACATTTTCAAGATGCTTTGAAATGTCAATCATTAGGGCTTGTGTTGTAAATTAACTTAGTGCTATTTCCAGACCAGCATAGATATATACTTACATAGAATACAACCTGTTTTGTAACATTTTTTATTAAATTTCACATTGAGGATGTTGCTAAGATTAGCCTGTACTTCAGAGTATCAGATCAAAATGAAAATGGCAGCAACCATGAGGAATTGCCATCATTTTTATTTTTATAGTTATTTATTTCCACTACTGTAAATTGTGGCATACAAGACAAGTTTTCAAGCCTAAAATATCTTTCCAAAATTCGTGGTCAACTTGCATGGCAAGTATAAAATGTAAACCTTTAGCTCCAAGTTGTAAAGAAGTGGGACAGCAATCCTAAAAATTACTACACACCAGTTACCATACCTTCAACAGTTTGATTTGAATTTTGTAATATTATGAAAATAAGGACACATACTTAGAATCAGAAAGAGACTGTTGAAATTTCTAGGGTCCATAATGAGGAAAGAAGGCTTGGAAAAGTTAACACTCACAGGACATATTGAAATCAAGTGGGAAAGAGGAAAGCAAATCCTATCTAATGAATTGTGTAGTTTGGCAGAGCAAGAAATTAGGAGAGAAAGAGAAAAAAAGCCAAAACTGTGAGTTACATATGTAGGAAATAGTGGAGAGTCATGATTTCCCACATCCTGAAGTGACATGACACATAAATCCATATATGACATAGCTGTCACTATTTTAATCTCACCATGTAGGATAGAGATTAATAAAATGCCAAAATCCCCAAAATAGATTCAATTTTTATTGTGGAATGGAAAGGCACACTGAACATCAGTGACTGGCTTCATACTTAGTTTATTGTTTATAAACAATCAGAGAAAATTACGCAAGAATGTAAATTTTGTTTTCAGATTTTCTCAGCTTATCTTAAAAAAAAAAAACAAGATTTAGTTTTGCAGAAGAAACTGGGAATTATATTGTTATGAGAAAAAAA
Organism: Acanthosepion lycidas; assembly: GCA_963932145.1. Lineage (NCBI taxonomy): Eukaryota > Metazoa > Mollusca > Cephalopoda > Sepiida > Sepiidae > Acanthosepion > Acanthosepion lycidas. Next base: position 6,652,387 of record OZ010579.1, read on the forward strand.
AAAAAAAGAAAAGCACAGAAAAACATATTTGACAATAAAATAATGAAATAAACTGAAAACATTAGATGCTTATTAAACTAAATCTAGCCCTTCTAAAAAATAAATTCTATAAACAAAAACAAGAAAACAAATCCTGAAAATTCTTTATTCTAATTCACTCAACATTCATTGTGTAGATGGGAAAAAGGCTTTCCATCTCAAGTGCAAAATAGGTGAAGGAAAATATGGCAGATACAAAAGCTGTAATTTAAGAACAACCTGATTTCGGAGTTCAGATATTGTCAGATGAATTTGTGACTTATACAAATTTCTGAGTCTCAGCCACTCTATAAAATGAGAATGAGAACATTAGACCAACAAGTGGTCATGCTCTGTGTAGGGAATCTCACGGTAGTTTCACCAATTAAAATTGAAAAGACAGAATACAACTGATACTCCAAACAGCCATACATTTTCTACTACACATTGTATGCAACTATTTATCATAACAAAAGACTACAAATATGAGACAATTAGTGAAGCTCAAACTAGCTACTAAATGGTCTACAAAAACCAACTAGGTGGCTCATAACCTGTGGCAAGATAACCAAAGTGACTGACCTTAATTACAACAGAGAAAAAATCTTTAAAAAACATTTTTTTTAAAAATAATTCTATATATTGAATATTAATATAAATGCCTCTTAAAGAATATTTCTGTTTCGAGTTTTATTTTATTCCCATATTAAAATCTCATTAAGATGGCATACATACATGCAAGAAAACAATTGAAATGCTTGAACAAAAAAAAAAAAAAAAAAAAAAAAAAAAAAACCTTACACAAATTGTAATGTTATCATTGCAAAAACTAATATGAAGCCAACAATCTTCCATACATAAAACTTTTATTCAACACTTTTGTCATTATCAGCAAGTGGGTGTGTGACTTTGGAGATGTGTGAAGTATATTTTCCAACTTGAGTAGGGTGCTTATAAATCCTCCTGCCATTCAATTGTCCCATGTGGGCATATCCTAAGCTCAGCTAGGACAACCATCTGTTTACATGTCAGAGGCAGCTACTGGAATCCTGTTAAGCATGAATATGCACCCAGGTCAACTATCCTGGCTTCTCTGAGGCACTGGTGTAACACCGAGTGCAAAGTCTATGTTAGTATCATCCGAGATATACCCTGTATATATTGAAGTCATCACAAATCAACATCTCTCAGAACAAAGGATGCTTATTGACATTAAATTCAATTCAGGCCATCTCATATTTCCTGCCATTAATCACATAATGATAAAATCATGAAATTACAAAGATACATTAAAATTAAATGGACATATTTATTTTCTTTGTTCCAGTTTTGAAATGCAACTCAAGAGGCACCAAAGAGAGACAGAATTTTGATTTCTTTCCTAAATGAATGCTTGAAAAACATATATATGTAAGATTGGATTGTACATTGAGCAATTTATAAAACATTAAGTTGAAGATTGGTATTAGAACAAAAGTGAGGGAAGGAATATTATGAAAATGGCAGCCGGGGGGTGGGGGTATGGAAGAAGAAGAATGGCATGAAAATGGGGGGGAGATAAGAATGGCATGAAAATGGGGGGGGGGGGTAAGAATGGCATGAAAATGGGGGGGGGAGATAAGAATGGCATGAAAATGGGGGGGGAGATAAGAATGGCATGAAAATGGGGGGAGAGAAGAATGGCATGAAAATGGGGGGAGAGAAGAATGGCATGAAAATGGGGGGGGGGCAGGGAACAACTGTCTAATGCAATGACAATTTGTCAATGTGTAAAAAGAGAAGCGAAATAAAATTGAAGCAAATAAAACCTTGAAAAAAGAATTTTTTTTAATCAAACAATACAAAACAATTTTGTTGCTGATACAAGAACGAACGACTGTATAACAAAATAAATTGGTTAATCTCTTTCAGAAGAGAAAAACTAGGTGGATAAAAAAATGAGAAATTCAATAAACCTTTGACTTATCAAAAGACAGCAAAAATGATTCAGCTTCTGACAAAAAAAATAAAGAACAAAAACAAACTTAAAATAGAAAAAAAATAATGAAGAGAAAAAAAATGTTGGTGTAAAGAATTGATGTAAATAAAGCCTTGCTTCAAACTCATAACCACAATTTTCCTGGAGTGTTACAAAATGGAAAATTCTCTCCTTTCAATCTTTCCCCTGCAAAAGGTACAAACAGTAAAAATTTAAACGGCACCATTGACAAAAGGCGGAATGTCAAGTGTGCAGCTAAATATTTTGAATCAAAACCTTAACAATCAAGAAAATCCCCATTCTTTACACTATTCACATTCGGACTATTGTACCCATTGTTATCACAACATTTCGGACATTGTGCCCTCTGGCCTTCATCAGATGTAGGTCGATGCAGGGAATTCTAAACTGAACCCTTTATTTAATCTATGCAGACAGACTATTCTTGTTCCATTGCTCATTTTTCATGATATCTCATCTAGTTCTTATTTTTAGTACTGCTCAGTTATTGCTCATCCTGTTTCCATTGTGTCCAAGTACACACTGCCTGGCCCAGAGACTAAAGTCACAATTATGTCATCAAATACATGAACTAATAGTTTAGTCCTGTATGATAATTCTTTGTGGAGAAATTGAAATTAAACAAAAAAGTTGTCCTGTATGGTAAATTCCTTTTAAATTGTACAGTAAAGTTATTTATAAAGGGATTTCCATATTTCAATTAGTCAAAAATCTATCAAGCAACATATTAAGGGAGTCAAGTTGGGGTACAAGAGAGAGATAGAGAAATGTCTTAACAGAAAAACAATATGGCAGATAAAAAGCAATTAACAATTAATACACTGCGTTGTGCTGTATTTTGAAAAAGATTGAAGAGAAAGCTTTGCATTTTTAATTTAATAGTCACATTATATAATTGTAATAGAATTTATTAAAATCATTAAAAAACGAAAACAGTATTCAAACAACTAACAAAAGAAAAATAATTTAACAGCTTAACTAAAAACAACTTTATAAAAAAAACAGCTAATTATAGGTTTTCATTCCAGAATAAAAATATGACTAGTTACATTCAGCATTATTTTGGAATGTTTTTTTTTTTTTAAGACTAAAATGAAGATTACATATCTGTCAAAATTTTACAATTCTTTCTCATTGTCTGGATGATTTAATATATGTGATGTTGAGAATCCCGTAGCAGGACAATTCTGAAAATTTAGTCCAATAGCAAAACATCAATTTCCCAGCAACATTCAAGTTCAGGTATACAAAAAAAAAAAAAAAAAAAAAAAAAAAGAAACCTGATTGCAAATGTGGTTTTCTAAAGCAAGAAAATTTCTAAAAATTGGTGCAACACGATCTTTCTAGGTTTATTTTCTCTATTCATCCTTGTATCAAACCTTACTTAAAATCTATGCATGTTATTCTCTATAAATAGAAAAATATCTGGCCAGATTGGTGGATGCAATATTTTTGTACCTCCTTCTGGCATGAGAGATTAATGTTTATAGAAAGAGCCATGATTTCAAACACTGATTTTTTTTCCCATTTGAAAGACTGGAGCAACACAATCGTCCTACACTTAATTGAGATTTTAAATATTGACAGTATTTGTCACACATTGCCAAGAGCAGAGAAAAATATTTATCTTCAGAGTTGAGAAAATGCATTATTTACCATTTTCAGGGATTCACAAAGAAAGAGTGGAAAGAGGGAGAAAGAGAAAAAAAGAGATGAACAAGAAAAAGAGATGAAAGAGAAAAGAAAGAGGCATAGAAAGAGGAGGAGAAAGAGGCATAGAAAGAGGAGGAGAAAGAGGCATAGAAAGAGGAGGAGAAAGAGGCATAGAAAGAGGAGGAGAAAGAGGCATAGAAAGAGGAGGAGAAGGAGGCATAGAAAGAGGAGGAGAAGGAGGCATAAAAAGAGGAGAAGGAGGAGGAAAAAGAGGAGAAGGAGGAGGAAAAAGAGGAGAAGGAGGAGGAAAAAGAGGAGAAGGAAAGTATAAAGTAGATGTTATTCTAAAGAGTCAAAGTGTTTTTTTGTTCTGCTTTCAAGTTGCCCATATAATTTCAGAAGAAAAACATTTTCATCTCAAGTTTTTCCATTTGCTTTGGAAACAAAAAATAAAGCTCTAAGATTTTATATTGTTTTCAAATTCTTTCAAAGCTTCAAAACTTCTCAACGAAACAATGATATATTTCCTGTTGTCTTTTTATATTAAAAATACTCTCTGCAGATTTGCTCTAGAAAAAATTAGTAAGGAACAGGAGTGCAATCACATTCCAACGGGTAAATCAAAAAAAAAAAAAAATCTTTGATTGTTATGAGAAACAAAGATTTGGAAAAGAAATAAAGCTTTTTTTCTCTCATTGCAAAATGACCCAAATAAAATTTAAAAAAAACACACCAAATATGTTGATTTAAAAAGGTAAAAGCTTTTTGAAATGGATATGAACAGCAAACAGAAATATGAATCATCTTAAATGGAAGAGATATTCTTTGTGAATTCCAATGAGATTTTCAGCTGTGTTAAATGCTTCAAGACATTTTGAAGCATTTAAAATCAGAGGAATGCCTTTAGCTAACGCGCTAAGAATTTCCACATGGTATAAATCACTGCTTACCAAGAGCTTAACTTTATCAGATTATTTACACGATACTCATTATGATTATCTTTTAATCACTGACAAAATCCCCTCTGCCAAGAGACAGGCATGAAGCTTCTTGCAGATAGAAGTAAATCTTTAGGAGAAGCCCCTGAAAAAATGAAGTGAGGTAAGAAATAGTTAAAAGTGATAGAAAATGTCTGCACGCGAGATTCTTTTAGAAGACAGTGACAAAATAGAAAGAAACAGTTTGAAATATTAGTCATGGAATAATGCTTAAATCATCTTTGGTAATGCATTCAAAGACAGAGAATATTTAAAGAGTTTTAAGTTACTGACTTCTATGTGAATACAGTTGGGAAGATACAGCAATCACTTTCTCCGATCTTAAATTTGAATATACCAAAGATGACAGCTGTTGAGAAAGACAAAACTCAAGATCCAGAAAGCTTTCAACTAAGTTTTTATGCAATGTCTTTCCAAGAAAAAAAAAAATTCCAACTGGTCAGACCAATTATTGATTATGCAAAATGATTTTCAACACAACTGCATTGATTATTTTGTGAAGTCTGCTTCTTCCAAAACATTTGTAGACAACTATTTTCTGGAAGTAATGATGTATTCAAGTGAGCATCAAACAAAAACTTCAATCTTTTTACAAAACCCATAATCTTGACAGATTTTTAAAAAAAAGTAATATTTAAATATATATATTTTTAATATATATTTCTACAATTTTAATATTTTGAGAGAAATATTTTATTACAAGTTAGAAAAAATGTTTTATAAGTGCATACCGTGAATACAACTTGATGGCTAAATTAATTGCTTAGATTCCCCTGGCATCTTCAAGTCAGACCCAGATCTTTAAAGCGGACGGGTCTTTCCCATGTAGAGAAAATGGTACAATACAATCTTCCTTCTGTGTGGTTATGCATTGGTTTATTAAGTGTTTGTATAAGAGTATACTGAATCTTTATAATATCGTGTAGTGGTTCCCAAACATTTTTTTTCTCTGTGACGCATTTTTGTAATGAAAATTTGGTTGCATCTCACCAATGTGATAAAAAGTATATTTAAAAATAAAAAAAACGAAGAGAGTGTTAAAGGGAGATAACCGTGGATTCAAAGTTAGAACTTTATCATTGATAACTCTCTCCTCCAATTTGCAGACCTTAGTTACTATATCGATATATTTGATATAATGCAAAAATATCAGAATGATAAAATTGGTCAATAATTATTTATAACTATTTATAGTGGGTCTCATGCATGTAATTACAAGTAATCCATAATAATATTTTAAATTTTGAAATACATTTATTTTGGGCATATGAATTTTTTAAAGCTATTTCTAAATCTTTGTCTTTCAATCATTCCAGCTCATCAGCTATCCTCTTCTGACACACCTATGAAGCAGGCTACACCATTTGGGAAACACTGTTATATTGAATCGCTGACATTATAAAGATATTTTTTCTGTGATAAAAAAATAAACAACTGTCTATATTTCTGAGATGCAGTATTGTAACTATTTACACCATTTATTTTGCTCATACTGTTGTCCTCATCTTTATTGTCACATTCATGACATTTCAGCCATTGTACACTTTGACCTTCTTCAAATGATATACCTTTATTTTGTACACTGGAGTAGATTGTTATAGTTCCACATGCCATGCCTTTTCTGGATATCTCAGTTTCAGTTATTTTATTTTGATAAAAGCATTGGTTATAGTAATCCAGTGACTTGACCCAAAGAGTTGTGAGTTCAATACCTGACCACAGCAGAGATGAACAAAAACTTGGAGAGTTGAGTTACTAAAAAGGGAAAGAATTGAAATGGACATATTCAGAAAAGGTTTGGTACATGGAACTAGAACAATCTACCCGGTTGGATGAAATAAAGGGCTTGGTTCAAAATTTCTAAAGGCTGAAACATACACTGATCAAAATGTCATGAATATGACAACAAAGATGAGGACAAAGTTCAAACTATGAAAATAGTGTAAAAATAAACAAATTAAATGGAAGTCTATTCCTGTCCAATAATAGGAGGGATGGATAGTTTCTTTACTGATCTCTAATTCAGTTTTATTGTATAAATAATCCACAAACAATAATCTAAAGTGCATTTGTTATTTTGCTTCTTTTTTTTTTTGCTTTTCTTTTTTTCAATTTTTTTGAAACAAGAATTTGTAAAAGAAAAAAAAAAAAAGAAAAATATGCTTAGCATTTGTTAAAATAGTAATGAATAATTTAACCTTTATTTTCTTCAAAAAATAAAAAATAAAAAAATAAAAAATAAAATAAAAAATAAAAATGTCCAACAGGTAAAGCCATAGATGGAATTGAAATTGTGCACTGATAACTTTTGCCCTCAAATAGTGAAAACCATATTACTCAAAAAATATTGTACTTTGTGTCATATAGGAATAGAGTGTTGCTGCCATCACTTGCGTTTGAACACAGATCACCAGAGAGCAAGCACAGTCGACCTCATCTTGAAATAATTGGATCACGTGATGGGTAAAGGAAGAATATATACATGGGAATTAGTGGCATCTGAACAAGTATTGTTCGAGGGCATAACTATTTTTGAATCTGTGATTTACAAAGTCTCTCCTACAAATGGGCATTACAAAACTTTGCCTATTGAGTTTTTCTTATGCATCCAAGAACATTTCCAATCAGAATGAAACTGAAGAAACATTCAATGAAAGAATTAACAGCTAACATGAAATAATTTGATTGAATAAATAATTTTACCAATGAATTTTAAAAATTTGTTTAGATTAATCAACAACCTGATCAGCTATTAAAGATGGCTACCAAAATTTAAAAACTAATTTAAACAACAAAATCAGTTCTATTTACAAAATTGTAGGAATTTGGAGACGCATAAACATTGTCTCAATATTCATATTTCTGAAGAAAGTAAAAATAACAAAATGATTGCAAAGCAAAAATGTTGATTAACATTTCCCGTTCTTCCCATTAAAATTCGTGAAAAATTATTTCCTTTTTGGAAATTGGTAGAGTGGAGTTTCCTGAAAGCAGCAGGAACAGCCACAGAGTAATTAAGAATAACATTCATTTTGTATTTTTCTTGTGGATTTATTTTCCAAGCAACTGTTTTATTCCCTACCACTATTGTTTTAAAATCTTAGAATTGTTTCCATCCATGAATCAAGCTCTTCATTACAACCTATGTAAATTAAAGATCCCAAAACTCCTTTAAGTTACTTAAAAAATGTTCCATTGTGTCTCAGCTGACATCTGAAGCAGAAAAGGTAGGGGAAGCATTTACAATGGATGAACAAGTGTAGAGAGAATTGCACAAAACAAATAATTCAAATCAAGAAATGAAACTGTAATCCAAAGCACATTGGGATAGGGAAAATGCCTTCCAAAAGCGAAGCAAAATATTAAAAAATAGGAAAATTTCATTAGAAACAAAGAAACTGAATTGTTATGTAATATCAGTCCTCCTATATGACAGTGAATGCTGGAAAATCTCTTCACAGATGAAGAGACTTGAAGTACAGAAGGATGCTAAGAATACCATGGACTAAAAATGTGAACAACAATGAAGTTTTAGTGAAAATGAAAACAAAAAGGACATACTTTAAATCAGAAAGCGATAATTGAAATTTCCATATGATATGGATATATCTGAAAATCTGTACCCTTGATAAACTAAATTTAATTTGCAGTAATCACTTTCCACACTAAAACGTGACTTTATTGCAGTAAGACTAAAATCAGACAGTGCACAAAATATTGGGCTATCAGTAGCAGCTGCTGGTGATTTGGATGAAGGAGGAATTCAAATGAATTGTTTAGAATTGTTATAATATTTTAAGTGACTATTTCTCATTAATTCTTCATTGGTGCTTAGTTGAACACAGGAACAGAAGAAGCTGAAAAGCCAACCTAAAAAGCAGCACAGAACAGATGGAAAAAGACTTGCAAATTTGCTAATCATTGATTTCAATGTTGGTCTCAGAAATTTGGGGATACAAAATCTGTCCTCAAAATCCTTTAACTAAAAAAAACAGTGCATGTATTTCAGTGGATTGATTGTTGTTTTTTTTTTTTTTTATTGGGGAGGGGAGAAAAAAAACCCTTTAATGAATGACTCTGGCTGAAAATACTTTGTTGAATTGTAAAAGGCAGATTTCCAACATTGCCACTTAAGCTTTTGCATGTTCCTGTGACAATTACAGAGATTAATACTTTCTCCACTGTTTATTTTTTGGCTTGTATCATCCTGTTCTCCAAGACAAACCAACAAATAGGAATTCAGACACATGAAACTTCATTCATTGACACTTTGATGAGAGCAACAGTACAGTTTTCTTTGACAATTATTTTATCCCCACCTCCTTCTCCAGTTCTGCCCATTTATCAGGAAGGTGGAATTATTTCACAGCTTATTCTTTGTGCAAACATCTAAAAAGTAAATAAGCACAATTCCTTCTTTGTAACAGCCTCAGATCCATGATTAATAGATTTTGATCATAATGATTAAGAAAATGGCAAATTCTTTTTAAGAATTCTCTCCTCCATTCAGCACTCATTTGTAGAAAATAAAAGAAAAAGAAAATTCTAGACTGCTTCTTTTTGCAAAGAATTGGTTCAATTGTAACTCGTTTTGGCATAATACGGTGAGGAATTGTAACATGAAGCTCTCACAGAAGAGACTGGCAGCTTTAAACGCAATCACCTTGGGGACAATATGTCTTAGAATCTACAAATAGAATCAATTTGATAAGAAGAATTATTTTTCTTTCTGTCAGCCTGGAATCTTTGCTTAAGTAGGTACTGTGGTCGATACAATGACATTATAATTCTGCCAAATCACTTCATAAGAGAAGAAAGAAATGCAGTGGTTCAAGAGAATAAGCAAAAAGCTAAAGATTGTGTAGGGCTCTGGGTGGGGTGAAATGTGCAGTGAGTTAAAATGCACAATTGCATATGCATTCAGTTGAAGAGAGAAGAAAAGAAAAAAAAAAAAATAAGCCAAAGAATTTTATATCTGAACATGAATTCTGAGCAAGGTTCTGGTGGCCTGACAGTTAATGAGATACAGAAAAGAATCAGTAAAGAAAGTTCAAACACCAGCTGGAATAGTTTGTATTCAATTCACACTAACTTTTTTTTGCCTCCCATCATCATGGCTGATCCTAACCTCCAGGGGAATGACTCATTAGCAAACATTTTCCTCTGATATGAAGTGGAACAATCATATTGAATCAATTGCTAAATACACTGCTAGGAAAGTTAGTTTGCTGTGTTGTTCTAAACAATTTTTCATGCCAGAATATCTTACGCCTTTGTAAGTTTACTATTCACCATTCATTGAATATTGCTGCTAAATCTGATCTGATGCTTCTATGTATCTAGAGATTATTGACAAAATCTGAAGGAGAATCTGCCATTTTATATATCTTGACTTAGCATCTCAGCTTCAGTCACTTTCGCACCACTGTAATTCAAGTTCCCTGTGCCTTTTCTATAAATTTTAATTTTGAAAATGGTTGGATAACTTTCTGGACAAGCCGTTGGAATCATTAGATTTTCTAATTCTTTTACAACTGACACATGGCTAACATTTTTTGAGCATTCTGCTCGTTTCCAGCACATGAATTGCAATTAATAGATTTTTGACCCAGTTTTATCTTAGCTCATTTAATCATCCTCAAAATGTATTTAATCATTCAATTAGTTTCAGCAGATCAATGTTCAAGTTTCATATAAAACTTATGTATATTCACATGAATTCAACCATCACATTGTGTACACTCAAAGGTGTCATATTGCCGAGTAACCCCATTCCATTCAAGAAACATTTGCCATTCATCGACCGAAACAGTTTGTGTTCCAGGCAGTTGAAGTTTATAAAATTTTAGTTTTGCAATATTATATAGGAATAGTGTTGCTGCCGTCACTTGAGTTTGAACATAGGTCACCAGTGAGCAAACACAGGTGATCCCATTATTGAATTAAGTGGCTCATGTGACCATAAAGGAAATGCATATATAGGAAGTAGCGTGACATCTAGATTGATCGTCATTTCTAGTCTATCCTCTATTACTATACAGACAGCTATTCCCTACTCTATTCACTATACTACTTCTCTATATGGATTACTTTTCAAGTGAGTAATATCAAGGTGTCTGACACCAGTATTGTTCAATGGTGTACTATAGTTGTATCTGCGTTTACAAGTTCCTACTACAACAAGCATTACAAAAGTGATAACAAGTATTCATTGACATCACAAAAGTGACAAGTGTTCATTGATCACAAAATGCATGAAATTAGATTTCTAAAGTCCACTAGATATTATAGATCTTTCTGATATAAGTATTTTCTTTATAACCTTTTGTTTACTGTGGAATTTTAAGATCTTCATTATATTATTATTTTCTCATTTAATTACATGTACCATCCATTTTTCTTGTTGCTGAAAGTGCTCAAGTGATGTGGTTTCTGCTGTTTGCTAAAACTCTTTGTGAAGGATCCTCTTTAAAATTTAAAGGATTTGTCTGTAGACATTTTAATCATTGATATCACATAATTATTGTATAGATAGTTTATATATTTTTGAATGGGTTGGGTGAAGTGTGTGACATTGACAGGAAAGTCTGGATCTGATGAGGATACTTAAGAACGTGACGAGTTTTTAGGCTAATATTTTCATTTTGACACATCTTACAGTATTGGACAAAAGCATCCATAGTGCCATTTATTTGATGTTTAATTGATCTTACATCATTATAACTGTGGTCCATGCATCAAGGGGTATCTGAAATGTTTAGAGCCGTGCTTCCCAACCGATTTTGGGCCATGCCCCACTTTGGTATTTCTAAAATTCTGGTACCTCCCTGTAACATTTAATTCTTACATATTCAAAATTTTACTGCAATTCATGTGAAGGAAGATTAAAAGGCCATTAATTTTGTCTCTAAACAAACCTCCGAAGACCATGGAGAAAAATTAAAAGAACAAAAAGACATTTGAATATATATTTGTTTCAAAACATAATAGAGAAGTGAAAGGCAGAAATATAAAATATTTCAATGAAAGCTTTATTCTGTAATATACTTTTGATCATTTTAATCATGAAATAATAATGCAAAATGAAATTTGAGCTCATGTTGGTATTGTAAGCCGAAGGGTGTACATCCTACGTATGCCCCATGTTAGGAATCATTGGTTCAGAATTTATCAATTCCATATTCTGAATTTTTGTGATGGATTCTTGGTGGGGCCATCACTGCTTTCATTCCCATTCCAGATCATTATTTTGGAAAGGTTGACCTGAAACTTTGTATATATGATTAATTTCTGAATTACTAATTGATTGACAAATTATATCAAAGTCACCAAATTGTGTTTGTGCAAATTCAAAAAGTGTCAAATGCTTCCCATCTTCCCTGTACCAGTGTTTGAATACTCATATAAGTTAATATCTCATGCTATTTTTAAGTTAGGTAAGCTTTCCTTTATGGCCACATGGCTGAGTGGTTATGATGTTTGGTTTCAGTTCATGAAACCTGGGTTCGAATCTTGCTATGGTCAATTTGTTTGGAAGGTGTACTCATGATGTTATCAGTTTGAAAGAAGTGATCCCAGCTTGTAGCACTTTTGGAAAGTGCCTGAAAACCATACCTTGGGTTAGCCTAAGCCTTATGAGTGAAACTGGTCAGACAGAACTCTTTAAGAATCATTGATGTTTGTACTAGCACAAAGTTACAAGTCATTATGACTGATTGTTTGAGCAGACTGGCCTTGTTCAAACTGTTGATCACACTAGATAATGCTTTCTCTCTCCTGGAAACTGTAACTAAGGTCCACTCAGCATAGTTACTGTATAAACAACAGGTAAGCTCTGTGGGTGTTGGACAAACACAAATGTGCCTGAGCATGCGTCTGCAACAGGGATTGGCTAGCTACCCTAGTAGACTGGCATCCTCAGCTACAAGTGGCCAGCCATTATTATAAGCCTTCCTAAAATAAAAAAAACTGTGGTGCAACACAATCTTTCAATTAACTAATAACTCATTTAACTTTGATTACTGCATATTTTCCCAACAATAAATTCTAATTTTGCTGAAACATATGTTTACTTTCAACATAGTTCTTTAATATAGAAGAGTGGTGACATACTGGAAGATTTTAGATCTATTTTCATAGCACTGCCTAAGAAGCAAATGAAAGTGAGCTACATTGGTCAATCAGCTTAATGAGCCACATAACAAAACATCATCTGAATTCTTATTAATCGAGTGCATAGCAGAATTAGTCCAGAAATAAGACAAGAAAGAAAGCATACAGTTTTGTTAAAGACACTGGAACAAGGACTGCAATATTAATGCTCAAAATGGCATCACAAAGAGCAATACTAATGCAAAAGGATATACGTTTCATAGATTATGCAAAAGTATTTGATAAGGTACAACACACAAAGTGTTTTTACCTCTAGGAAGGTTTAATTTATTTCAGAAAGTGTTGTAATATACCTATGGACAATAATGGGTATGTCCCCATTCACATAAATAGTAAATACTGTATGTTGGTCTACAGTTGGAGATTCATTGTAGAATTCACTTGACTCACTTCTACATGCTGCTGGCAAATCTTATGTGTGTTGTTGTCCTAAATATTATCGTTCATTACCAACCTTTGTTTGATTATTCTATTCAGTAACCTTCCCTAGGTTACAACAGAAAGATTTTAGAATAATCCAGAACTGATGAGCAAACAACCTATATATGCATAGAAAATTAATTCCGTTGAAATTATAGCATGCATAAGAAAAGAGGGATTGGAGAATTCAACACTCACAAGACATATTGAAGGCAAGGACAGAGGGGAAACAGCAAGTAACCTGCCTAATGAGCTTGTGTAAATGGATGGCAGGACAAGGGCTTGGAGGGATAGTGAAAAGAAACTTATTAAGAGCTACAAAGGATAGGAAGTTGTGGAAAGCCATGATTGTCCCTTTCCTGAAACTCATTGATTCGCTGTCCACAGCTTATCAACACTTTGCAGGGAATTAAAATCAGAAAATATTTTTAGATTGTAAGAATTTAAAAAAAAAAAAAATAATAATGGTTTAGTGATACAAGTCTTACTAGTTAACCCATAACTGGGGGGAAATGTGGTGGATTCATACCTTGCCCAAAGATATTTGAGTGTAAGTGAATTTAACTAACCCATCAGGAATTGAGACTCAGCTCTCTGATTAACATCCAAGCTTACAGCATCAGGTATTTCTTAGCGGTCACCCAACAATTTTTGATGTTGCTTAACTTTGGAAACTGGTGTTTCGACATGATGTAGCAGTAAGCCTGTGTCCTGAATAGACACGACAGTTCCTTAACATATGAACAATTGGTTCTATACAATATTCTTGCATTCATTTGACAGTACCAGGTTAAAACAAAGTAACACAGTTGGCTGTGTATTTAGACATGGCCAATTCATTTTGACTTATCCATGAAAGAATCTTCAAAAAACATGAAAATAAAATAAAAGCAACATTGTTGATTGAAAGTAAGGCTTTGCATGTTACAAGAATTTTCAGCAAAGAAACAATGAAATATTACAATTGAAAATAAAGTTCATAATTTAACAGGCTGAGAATTGATCAAAATCTTAATGTTTGATTTATAAAAGAGTCAAATGGATTTTATTTATTAGTGTAGAAAACTAGTCTTCTCAAAAGATTCCCATGTAATTTATGCAGAATTTTTCAGCAAACAATCTCCAAGAGATTATAAAATTCCAGCTCAGAATTTTAATCACTCAACAAACACCAAAGGAAGAAAAAAATGCTACAAATTTTCTGATAAAATTCAAGTTAATGGCATATTGAAGAAATTTTGATTCGGCTCAAGTTTTGGTCTAGTTCCAAAAAATTGCAGAGAAAAGCATCATTCGTATTGAAATGAGGTGATGGCGCAACAAAGAAAAAGGTCAATTGCTGGCAAGAAATGCCGTAATGCAAGTAATAATAACCATAATGAGCGTGTGTGTGTATAAAGATTTCTTAACTTTTAAATATCAATTTTTTTTCCCCCCCTCAACCTCAAAGTTTCTTGGTAAAATTCAGGGGGTTCTGATTTTAAGTGATATTTCCAATTGTTTCTTTTGTATCTTTTTCAATCCACTTTTTACTCCGTTTTCATAATCATGCATATTCATGAAGTTAACGTTCTTTTACATGTGCACAGTCATGAAATTTTGCTTTTGTTCATGTCTCCATTTTTTCAGCTGTATATTTTTCTTACAGGTGTGAATTTTTTCTTCATAATTAAATTGATTTTTTTATGGTTTATATAGAAGTTGTTATATTATTAATTAAATTGTAATATCTGTTAGTTTGTATTATTGATTAATATTTTATGTTGTATTTGTATTACTAATTAATATTTTAATTGATTTATTATGTTATATTATTATTAAAGTAATAAAGTAAATATTTGTGTTAATATGTCAGCATTGACCCATCATTTCATTCTTATTTAATAATTTAATTTGATTATTAAAAGTGAATACATATGTACAAAAGTGGAGTAAAAAACAGACTGAAAAACTTGGAAAGATCATTTAAAACCAGAAGCCCCTGAAGACTTCAAATTTTGCCAAGAAACTTCAAAGTTGGGAAAAAATTGATATTTCAAAGTGAAGTAATATTTTTATATAATATTATTAATGCTATACTTTCAACATTATTTTAATATTTTTAAATTGGACGCTATATATAAAAATATCTGCAGTTTCTTAAATCTTCTCTGTGTGTGAGTGTGTATACACACACACACACACACACACACACATATATCATGCGACTTTGAAGCTAATTTTAATGGGTTGTGACATACACAAGATATAACATTAACATATGTGCTGCTTGCCCTGGCTACGACGTTGACCAAACTATATATCCATTTACTGTAGTCAAATTAGCTTCAAAATTGGGTCTTCAAGTGTCACATGATATGTGACTATATATGGTATATTACAAACAAAAAGATAAAATGTTTAAACTTCTCTTCATGATCCAGAGTTTTGCAGAAATGGTGCTTACTTATAATGTTTAGGTAGTAAAATAGAATTTATTTACAGATTATATTACTTTAATTCTTTTCACACAAAGACATTATTGCATCATGTAAGTTAAAATTGTTGCATCAGATAATTTTTGCATAATTTAAATTTTTCAATCACATATAGGAATATGTGTAAAATATTAAGTATAGAAATTTTAAGTAAATGGTTAACACAGTAAAGCATTTCTAACAATGACTTCGTTAAATATTTAAGCATTTTTATTATATCATACTACACAAATCAACCATATTTTTTTTTTTTTTTGAGAAAAGCACAATCTTTGTTTATATTTCTAAGGAATGAATGGATTTCATTTCTAATCCAACTTTATTTTTTATTACTCTAAATGTTATTTTTAGCAGATTCACATGTTTCAGTAGATGGTCTGTTTATTTATTTGATTTGATTTTAAATTCAAAACTGAGAATTGCATCTGCTGGCCCTTGTGCTTTCAAGAATCTTAGGAAAATGTGCACCCTAGCAGGCTACAAACTTACAGCAAAAGCACACCAGATCAAACAGTGCTTTACTTTACAAAGCGGAATGCAGGTTCAAACCCTGCAATTTTCTTTATTAAGATCTCAAATGCACAGGCCAGATATAGTTCACATTAAAAAAAAAAAAAAAAAAATAAACAGGGTGTCGATTCAAACAAGTGTATCCACTAAAATATAATATTTAAAGTAATAAGTATTATATATAACGAAGATTTATTTTAAGGGCAAATGTCAAAGGAAAATTAACCTGTATATTACAGGAGGATAAATGCTTTTAAGGTAAACAGACTTTGTAAATAAAGTGCTCAATATTAGGAAACAAGGCCTTAATAGAAAATTAATAAAAAGTTGGAAGACATATCTACCTTATTATTTACTATATATATATATATATATATATATATATATGCGCGAGAGAGAGAGAGAGAAAAGGACAGAGGGAAAGAGACACACATATCATGACATATTAGACAGAGAATGCTTTTGATGAACTTATTCACACACAAAAAAGATAAATAATTGGATTCGCTTGGAACAAGCAGATAATCAATAACTTTCCTAGTCAAGGTATGAATTTATCAGCCATTTTCTTCATCATTTGGATATTCTGACAAAATTTATCAAGTGGAGTCACTATGGTCACAACCAAAAATTTATTTCCTTCAGACAATCTCTTTTCATATTTAAAAAAAAAAAAATGTTTTTGCACACTTAATTCAAACATACATTTTCTATTACTATTATTATTATATTTAATGACTGGCTGACCTTGTCTTCCAAGTACATGGTGTGTGTGTGTGTGTGTGTGTGTGTGTACCCAAGAAATTTCTTCCATAATCTGAAGCCTAAAAGCACTAAACAGTTGAAAACTATTAGCTGTCAAAAATGAATTTATGTTTTCCCATATTGCCACATTATTTTTTAAAGGTTTTCAGCAAGTGCCATCTAAAATTTCAAGATGAAGCACTTATTTTTATCAACCATTTTAATTATTATTCCTCCCCTCCTCATCTTTGTTCCTTTTAGAATAATATTTGTCATTCTTATCTCTTAATACTCTCACTTCTGCATTGCTATAACACTGTTGCCTGGCTGTGCTGGCCTATCTTGGGAAAAATAGAAAATTACTGTTTACTAGAAATAAGTGACTACAAAAGCTAATGGCATTACCATTTTGGTCATGAGATTAGATACTTTGGAGTAAAACTAACCTAAATAACATCCTAAAACTTATGATAAAAAATATGTTACAAAACAGGTTGTATTGTATGTGACTATATGTTTCTTCTGGTTTGGAAATAGCTCTAAGTTTGAGTGTGTTTATAACACCACAATTATGTGGTATATTGTAAACGTGTATGTCAACAGCAGGCAATGTCACTTTTGTAAAGCCATAATTACAGCTTGAAAATGTATATATACATTAAAAACATGCAATATCAGTTCTGTAAAAATGTATTTTTTCAAAACAGAAATATCCATCGAGATATGCTAATTTTCTAAAGAAGTACACATGTATATATTGACAGTAGACAATGCAAATTTTGTAAAAATGTATATCTATAACAGTATTGACAAAGTATTACCAATTTTTTGTTTCTCTCCCTCTGTAAGACAATTTGTTGTAGATCAAAGATCAGTGTCAGAATGATAATGTTTGGTTTAATAAAATAACAAATTGGGTGTATAAATTGTTCCAACTGAAGTTGGAGCAAAATTATGTTTTTTACTGGACCACATTTACGAAATGCAACATTCACCTGATGAAGGCTGAAGAATGCATTAGCTGAAACATTAAAAACAGCATAAGGATCTTATTTTTTTTGAGTGGCTGATCATAACTCTCCACAGCTTTCTATTGCTTGCAGCAACGTCTATCCCCTGACTATCCCTCCAACTCCATCCTGTCATCCATTTGCTTTCAATACGTCTTGTGAGATTTATATTCTCCAAGACTTCTTTCCTTATTATGTGCCTCTGAAATTTCAACTCCCTTTAAGTACAAGCATCCTTTTTATTCCCATTCTCCTCAAAACTTCATGTTAAATCAATGGTGTAAAGTAAGTGGTCATTTTTTAAATGTAAATAAATGGCAGACCTGCCCAACAGATTTGCAATAAACAACAAGAAAAAGAAAAGAATAGGGCAAAAAATAATATAAAGCAAGTAAACAATGTATAGAAGGCAAATTAACAGTAATATGGCAACAAAATTCACGAACTGTCATATAAGAATAAAGTGTCACTGCTGACACTTGGGTTTGAACATGGATCACCAGAGAGCAAGCAGAGTAAACCTCATCTTGAAATAATTAGATCACGTGATGGGTAAAGATAAATATACATATAGGAATTAGCAGCATCTGACCGAGTATTGTTCAGAGGCGTTACTATTGTTGTATCTGTGATTTACAAAGTCTCTTCTATAAACAGGCATTATGAAACAAACTAAGAATTGGGGTTGACACACAAGATCAAATTTGGATAAGCGAATGTAGTGTTCTGACTTCAAGGCAAGACAGATGACCCCCGACAAGTGGGCCTAACCTTATTGGCCGGGGGGGGGGGATACCAGCATTAATTTGTGTGCTTCTGCCTATAAACATCAGAGGAGAAAGTATTTTGCAATTATTCCCATTTTTTGACTGGAACCAACAAATGGTATTCTCCCCATCCTTCTGCAGAACCACAACTCTTGATTTGCCTCCTCTTCATCTGAGGAAATTGTCCATCATTCATTGCCAAGGACAAGGATTGCTATTATGAGTCTGCATAACTTTTACAATAATCTTTGTTCAAGTTTTGTTTTCATCAGTCACAAGATTCAAAAAAGAATTCAACTTTTTAGACAAACTGCAGAATCGATGCACGTCATATTTAATAGGGAATTCATATAAAATATACAAAGAATGTGAAAACGAAATTAAACTCATGTAGCCAATGTTGAATAGGAGAAATGTCACATTGTTTCCTGGATCTACATTGACAAATTGTCCAGCCGACTATTTTGAATTAGCAAAACTTGAGTACAAGAAAATAGAATCGATTAATTTATTCAAATTGAATAATTACAAAAAAAAAAAATAAATAAAAATAAAAAAGCCAAAGCCAAATGGATTGATACTTATTCCTTTTATGATGAAAGAGAAATAATTTATGGAAGTAAATAGATTCCATTAGATAAATTCAGTGACAATCAATTTCCTATAAAACCTAATGAACTGCTTGATTAAGAAACAGTGCCTCATATTCCAATTGCAAAATAGAAAAGGTTTATTTGCTAATGGTCGCTTCAAAGATGAAATGAAAAACAAACATCAAAATCAGGAATTCCACTCGTTTCTGAACAGTGTCAGTAAATTCCCTAATGAAGGAAAGAAATAATTGCATCTCATTGAAGTTGACCTGGACTATCAGAAGGAAAACTGGCTAGGGCTTTATATTGCAAGGTGTCTT
Organism: Acanthosepion lycidas; assembly: GCA_963932145.1. NCBI lineage: Eukaryota > Metazoa > Mollusca > Cephalopoda > Sepiida > Sepiidae > Acanthosepion > Acanthosepion lycidas. The sequence goes on from OZ010579.1 coordinate 6,672,068, forward strand.
GTATAGGTTTATTAAAAATCAGCCTTCAAATAGTGATGTCCTATCTTCATTGCATGTCTTCTATTATATAGGGGACAAGAAAACACATCCATAATCCATATTGCAAAAGTGTTTGGAATGAAAATGTCTTTTCATAGAAGACAGTCAAAGTAAACTATAGAAGAACTAAACCTAAAAAAAAAAAAAAAAAAAATATATATATATAAGTATTAAGTAAATCCTGACAGAAATCCAATTGAAAATGGCTGCATCATTGTCAGGAAAATAATCATTAAAACCTAGAAAAGGACATTTGCTTTATGTTCTGAATTTAGTGTGGTTGGATGCTAGATTTGATACTTGAAAGACTAAAGACTTTAATATGTAATGCTTCATTTTATCATAACAGTGGAATATCTCATTACCAAGAAGGAAAGATCAAGCTATGTGACTGATAAATATATTGTCACTGTTTCTGATATTATAGAATCAGTCAATCATGATGATACATGCTTAAGCAGTCATGTCTATTTTGATTCATGACTTTTTCCTGCAGTAGGTTGCCATTTCTTTCTACAATAGACTGGTTGCCAACCAAGGCTATATGAACCAGTCTCTTCTACTTGAATAGCAGGAGAGACTCACTCCATTGCTGGAGAGAGAAAAGATGCTGTTCTCAAGGGTATTTTTGCATGTAAATCAACATAACCAATCCGACTGGAATTTGAACTCGGCTCTCCAAGTTCTCATTTCAAGTCATTATCCATTACACCTCCCATGTACATATTATAGAATAAATAAAATATATACCTGTTATTAACTGTGTGAGTATGGGAGTGATCGATATGCCACTCCCTCCACTTCTACTTTCCTTCGCCCATCAGATCAAAACACAAAAAACATGGAGTTATTTACATAATGGCATCTATTCAAAGAATGTAGAAAAGTGCTGGTTGCAGGTTTTATATAATGTATTGGAAAAGAAAATTCTAAATGAAATACAGTTGCTCGCACAATATTCTTACTTGCCTATCAATGTCATTCCTCAGAAATAGTCACTTGTCATGTGTCGCTTCCCAAACCCAGCCACAGTCCAAGCCCTAGGAGGTATACAACATATGCCAAGTCGTATTGTGAAAAGTGAAGTTCCTCAACAATTCCATATCGATTTTTAATTTGTAACTTTGTGCAATGGGTAATACTGTCTATATTGATTAAAAAAGGACTTTTGACTCAAGCATTTGACTAAATTCAGTCACAACTAACAAAAATATATGGCAAATTGGAAGAAAATATTAATACCGCAATGTAATAAATTTTGCTGAAGTTAAATTTTAGGGTGGAAGAGAAATTTTATTGACTCATCAGTTTTGTAATGGCAAATATTTTAAATTTCTTTATGGTTTACTCAGTCTTGTAGGATTTCAAGAAAATTCAGCTTGCATTCTTTGACCATTCAAATGTAGGATTTTATATGAAGAAGTGATAAATTAAAATAAACCCTTTTGTGGACTGACAGTTCATGTTAAAGCGGCTATGAGGAAGCCAGGAATATTTCTCCTCTTCTCAAATCCATTCTACAAAGACAACTTGCAAATCTGTCAGTTCCCAAAGATCCATTGCATAAGCAGCAAAGTAGATTAAACTTTAAAGTTTTAAATTTTTAATTAAATCAACCATTATAAATTTGATTCTGTAATGTACTATTACTGAGGACAAAGAGGCCAAGGTTTGCATGCATTTTTGCAGCACTAGAACAAAATGAATTACCTCCAGGGTGAACACATATTTGAATGTGCCTTGTATGTAAACTGTTGAAAAAAGAAGGAAATGGTGTCTTCACAAGTTACACATTTAAAACAGACAGGTCCTGGAGTCATATACTCTCTAGCGAGATTATCTTTTCACATATGTATATTTTGGCTGTGAATGAGGAGATAAAAACAGGTAGAATGAGGCAACAGAAAAAAATGGTTACTGTTGTGTTGAAAAGGTTACACTTGTACTGGTCAGTAGCATTTGTGAAGAAATGGATTGTAGGAAAAAAAAAAAAAGAAGTGAAAAGTTTGCAATCTTTATGCTAGAGATTCATATATTTTGAATTGCTTATATTAATTCTACTACAGAATGGTTTTAGTTATAGCTATCTGTCAGGGTAATATGTGCAGTTACCTTGCATGCTGGCTGTGGTACCATGTACAAAACTGTAGCCAATGATCAGTTGGTAAAAAAAAAAAAAAAAAAACCTTCGAAAGATACAATTTCTCCAAGAGGAAATTCTCTCATTTGAAATTTTGATGATTTTCTGGAATTAGCAGAAAAGGTTTAAATTCTGAATTGCAATTAAATCTGCCCAGAAATATTATGCAAAGATATTTTTATCATTCCACCCCAAGCAAGGTGATAAAGCAACTAAGATGCAAGGGGTTACTGAGAATGAAAGAAACTGGGAAACAATTATTAAGGAGAAAGGTCAATAAGAAAACAAGATCTGAGGAAACTGAAGATGACAATTGATATTGTATTTAAATTTTTTAAGGCAATAGTTTAATGCAAGAAGTAATAAGTGCAAGAGGAGAAACAGCATAGATTTTACGATTTCATCAAGGAATTTCAACAGTAAAATGAAACTTAGCCACCAATCTTGTATTGCACTTAAATTCTTGAAATCAAATTATCCAAGAAGAAAGGTTATCAGAACAATAGCCATTAAAATATTTATTGAAAAGTACAGGGAAGCTACATTGTAGTGTGGGAAAGTGACTGAAGCCAAAATGGCAGGTTCGGACCAATAATATTGCAGATTCTAGATTTGGATTTTGTCAAAAATCTCTTGATACATAGCAGAAACAAAAGATTTGAAAAAGACTTATTTTAAATGTGAACAGTTTTTCCAGATTTCAAAGGTTAAGATTATTATAGAATTATGACTTATGTTTGAGGGTTTTATGAAAATGTTTAAGCCAGAGAGTGATGAGAAATCCAATTTTCAGAGTGAGCAAGAAATCTCTCCAAAGTCCCTGTAATTCAAAGCTGGCAAAAATACATAGGATTCTAAGATGCAGCTTTGACGTGCAATGAAATTTTGGAAAGAAAAACAAAAAAAAAAAAAAAAAAAAAAAAAACAGGTAAATGAACTTACACTATTTTTTACTTTTGTTAAAAGTAAAAAATAAAATCATCTTTGATAATGGAGCATAGCAGAAAGCACTCTGACATACAAAATATTTGGACAATTTCTATATAATTTATGTCAAGAAAAGAAGAACGTTATAAGAATACAAGAAAAATTAGATAAAAAAAAAACTTAACTATAGTATCTTGTCAGTTGTTTTAATGGAACTTGTATAAAAGAGGGATTGCTGCCCAAATACAATGTATGTATATATATATATTATACACACACAAATTTCCATATTACAACTTATCTAGATGCTACCTGTTCTTAACTATTTATGCCAATGACAAAACTATTTACTCCTGTCTTAATAGTAAGTCTAACAGGTGTAACAAAATAAAACCTCTTAAGCATGACTTCCGATCAATTGTTAACTGAAGCAAGGAATGACTTGTTAATTTTAGCACCACCTAAAACGAAACTGCTATCTATTAACTTACTATAGAGAACCCTTTTTGCTTTCCATCGGCATGGCTGATGCTAACCTCCAGATGAGTGACTTATTGCACCTTCTCAGAGTAACGTTTTCTACTGACATTGAGTGGAAAGATATTGTATTAATTGTTGGGGTCTGCTGCAAGGAAAGTTGGTTCACTATATTGTGCTATTTTTTCTGCCAGAATCCATCTTGCACATTTATAAATCTAGCATTCAATATTGCTGCCAAATCTGGTCTGGTGTTCCTGCTACATTTGAGATTCTTAACAAAATTTAAAAGGTATGTGATGTTATCAGTCCTGACCTGGAAACATTATTAAGAAGCAATATCAATAGAAGAGTAATCAAGAAGACAGAAGATAACAATTGATATTGCATTTAAATTTTTGAAGATCAAAGTTGGCTGAAAAGCCAGAAGCTAAAAGAGAGTTCCACAAGTGAGAAGTGTGAGAATGAGAATCTGTTAGACATCTAGCCAATTCAACTGTAAAATGATTAAACCATGCCCCCAATCTAGTACTGTGCTTAAATTCATAAAGTCTAGGTACCATAGCAAAGAGTTCATCTGAACAATTACCATGAAAGTATTTATAGAAAAGGCAATTGTTCTAATGAGCTTTTCTTCTTGATACCTAGATTCTATGAATTTAAACTTACTAGATTGGCAATTAGGTCTCATAGTTTCACTCTTCTATTCTAATTCTAATAGTTTCTTTTGTCGCACTTCTCATCTCTGGAAGTCTTTTCCGGTTTTTTGCTTCCCAGCCACCTACAATCTTCAAAAATTTAAATACCATGTCAATTGCCATCTTCTGTTTGCCTGGAACCTGTCCTTTCATTGTTGTTTCTCCTCATTAACGTATTCTCATTCTCTTTCACTTTCATCCTAGTGACATTATTGCCTTGCTTGTTATGAGCTTGTAAAATCTTTGTTGATTTCAGGGGATATTCTTATCTTAACTAATAGCCTTGGTAAAATAAAAAAAAACAAAAAAAACATAAAAATAAGCTACTTTTGAAAGTAATTAATTACTCCCTGTTATTTACAAACTTATAATTAAAACCAGAATTTGTAGTTTACCCAGATCGATATACACCTGAGGAAGGCTGGATGGCACAATGGCCAAAATTTTGGGAACAACAACAAAGATGAGGACAATAGTGTAATTAATGATAGCTTCTCAACCCAGAAGTTAAGACAAAAAAAAAAAAAATATTAAAATATCATTCTTGATTAATATCACTATCCTTAAGGTATCCTTATATAATATATAAAATAATGACTTTGATGTCAGGAATAAGGAATTCACTGGATAAAATTCTTGTAAAAGATCAGTAGCTCATTGAAAACCAATGTCGCAAAAACTGTGGCTAAAAATGAAAAGGAATATCAAGTGATAAAATCAATTTCCATTACATGCAAATTTGTTGATAGATTTTGTTATTAAATTCAGATTTTGGCTTTAATTTTTAAATATATAAATCTCCAATTATAACAGCAAATATCTGTGTGGATTTCAGATTGTTTTTTTTTTAATTAACAGATTTCATTTTCTTTTCTTATTATTTTATGATGACCTCAATAACATCAAGCAAAATTTTATAAATAATAGATTCACTGATTATGTTGTTGATGAATAAAATTTGGAGCAAAATGGAAAATCATAAGAATGACAACAAAAATAATAAACATAATAAACCTTTTCTTGCAGCCATATTACATAAGCAGATTATATTTAGCAAAATGGAATTCCTATTCTGAATACATCTCTTGTTGATTGTCATAAATATTTATCAAAATCATATAAATCTATTAAGAAAAAGCTAAAAAGGGACAAATAATTCTATCATTTTCATCTACAAAAGTTTTTACTTCTTGGGGAATTGTATCTCCTATGATGCACAAGCATCAAATTTGCATGTCTGACATACAACTACTACTACCTTATCCTATGGATTAACTTATTCGTTGAGTCATATTGCTGTTCATGCTCATATCAATTAAACCCACAATCCTATTTAGGGAATAATGGACATTAATGGGACAAATGTAGAAACCTATATCAGATTTTTATTTTAATTTTTATAATGTATACCAATGGGCTAACAGACTTCTAGATACTGGGGTTAAATTATATATCTACAATAAATTCCTAAAAACCTCGTTAGCTCTCTAAAGTAATGATATTTCATCTCGGCCAAAATTAGAAAACCTTTCCCTTCGTTTACCACCAAATTCTGTGTGATACTAGAATTAGTGTTTCCTTACCCACTAGACTGATCTGTAGGACTTTTGATTCCCAACACAGCAGATGTGAAAATTTGACAACTAGAAAACCAAGAATACATACATTTTTAATTTGAAGTACTTACATAAGCTAAATAAAATTTTGCAAAATATTTCATTTTCTAAATAAGAAAAAGAAAACAAAAGAGGCAATAACAACCAAATTCAGAATTTAACAAATAAGAACTGTATTGTGATGTAGATTTGACCTTTTTCCATTGACAGTAAAGTGAGGTCATAGATGTCACCAACCCAATTTAGTGAATAATTATTCTTTTTTGATATATAAACAGAAGAAATCATATTTAAGTAACATAATATCAAACACACTTATTTGTTATGTTAACAACTTGTCTTTATAGTCATCTCAACACCTTTCCAATTAATTAACAAAACTGTCATTTCAAGTTTGGACAAGTCACAAAGTTCAGATAGAAAACTTTAAATTTTATCTGACCTGAAAGGAAATAATTCTTCTAATAAGAATAAAATTAGTGGAAAGTGAAAAAAAAGAAAAAAAAAAATATTTTTTAAAAAAGAACTTTCTTCTTCATCATCTTCTATATGCCATGTCCTTTCAGGTGTTGGCAATTACAGCTTTCCATAATTTCCTCTTTGTAGCTCTTAGTAAATGTTGTCTTTTTGCTATCTTGTCTAAACCCTGTTCTAACCATTTCACAGGTTTATTAGGTAGGTTATGCTAAGTTTTCCTCTATCCCTCTTGCCTTCAATATGTCCTGTGAGTGTCAAATTTTCTAAGCCCTCTTTCCTCATTATGCACCCTAGAAATTTTAACAATTTCTTTCTGAAGTATGAGTGCTCTTCTTGTTTCCATAACTTTGTAAATGTAAAAAAACTAAAAGTAATCATTTTACCATTTTGAGGAGTCTAAATTAGTTTTCAGTTGAAGCTTAGTTATGTGACATGCGTTATACATGCATAGGCAATCATGTATCTTTTGATACATGACTGACAAGGCAGATTTTTTCCTGCACTAGGTTGCCATTTCTTTCTGCAGTAGACCAGTTTCCATCCAAGGCTATAGAAACTGGTCTGTCCTACTATTTACCCATATTTGGGGAAAGAAGAGGACTCCTACCTTTCCCAAGGGTTTTAGCACATAAGTGAATGTAATGGATTCAACTGGAATTTGAACTCAGCTCTCCGATTACACAATCCAAGATGCTATTCAGTACTCCACCATGCCTCCTGAAGCTTAGTCAAGTTTATTTAATCAATTAAAAGTTAAAAAATGTTTTGAAGTAAGAAAGTTTAATTAAAGACTTAAAATATATATCACCATTTTTATTATGAAATTGTTTTCAACTTGATGAATGCTAAACAGATTGGATTTGAGATTAATAAATCAAGAAGATTAAAACAAGATAAATAGAATTAAGAATTCATATGTGAAAACAAAAAAAAAGGCTATTTTTGTAAAAATTGATTGTTCAAAGACTAAAATTATCAGCAAAAATATTTTTCACCTCATGCAATAAATCTTTGTTGCCAACTTTCATGAGAAGAAGAAAATGAAGGTAGACAACAAGAATCCAGAATGTTCACAGAAATATGACAGACTTCTGCTCTCTTCTAGGCTAATTAAAATAAACAGTGGTCCTTAGCATGAGATTGATAAGAAGTAGGTAAGATGTTATAAAAAAAGTCTCAGTTTATCACATGCAGATGGTACCAGTACAGTCAGGATGCTGCAAACCAAGGTGATGAAGGAGAGGGAGGAAAAAAAAGGGATAGAGGGAGGAAAAAAAAGGGATAGGGATAGAGGGAGAGAAAAGGGATAAAGGGAGAGAAAAGGGATAGAGAGGCCGTGGCAGGGAGAGAAAGGGATAGAGAGGCCGTGGCAGGGAGAGAAAGGGTAAAATTGCTAGAAGGGAAAATGTAGAGAAGTTGTGGCAGCATTCACTTACTCAATTGATGTTTGTGTAAAACTTGCAGACATTTTTCTACTCATTTGATGTCCATAAAGTCAGGTGAAGATCAATCAGATACACAAAATCCAAACAAGATAAAACATACAAGGAAACATGCAAAAGATTTATTTGACTATTTAATAAAATTTTGTACAACTTTTGTCTGTAGATAAAAACCCATCAGTATACAACTTTTCTACCATCCACTACTAGTAAGGCAACCTGTTATTGCCAAGGAGAAATAATAACTATTCAAAAAAAGTCATTTAAATACATGCAAATGGGAAAAAAAATAAATTGTCCATGTGAAAAGGAAGTGTTTCAGAAACTGTTAGGGAGAAACTGCCTCAATCTGACATCATGGCTTGAAAGATGGTTTAGTAGATCATTATTACTCTAGTTAGATCCTCATTGGGAACCCTCACTATTGTTACCTTGTTCTAGGCTAAATTAATTTTAATACTACATATTTTATATGAATTCAATACAAGTTCTTTTAGTTCCTTTGAAAGAAACATTTTCCTCTTTTTTAATATGTCAGTGATTACGAATGCCACTAGAAATAATCAGTAAACCAAGAAATATAAAAATTATATACTATATAAAATCAGCAAAATAGATACTATATAAAATCAGCAAAATCGATACTATATAAAATCAGCAAAATAGATACTATATAAAATCAGCAAAATAGATACTATATAAAATCAGCAAAAACCTTGTAATTTTAAATCTATGAAACTTATCACATCAAAATTGAACAATTCAGTTCATGAAGGAATACATTTTTTTTAAATCTAAAAGTGATTATTAAATTTGTAAGTACTTCTAAACAGAGATGTAAACAAACTTTCACCGGGTCAAATAGTAATAATGAGATTAGTCATTTCCTTAGAAGGAAACATTCAGCATTCATTGACCAAATAGAATTAATGTGGACAGAAATTTATAAAATCTTTCTCTCAAAACAGCTTTTCAGGAAAATACATTTTGCAAGTCCACTGTTATCACTCTTTCAAATATTGATGGGTGTTTCCTTCCAAAGCTTTTGTTTAAAGTTGTATGGAAAGTCAAAATGTTGATTAGTTCATTATTTTCTTTTTAAATTACATGTGCTTTCCATTTTAATTGTTGCTGCTAATGAAAATCCTCAAGTAATGTGGTTTCTGGTTTTGGTAAAGTTCTTTGTTTGTAATTTTATAGCACCAGTCAATGATGTTCAAAGGATGGTCCACTTAAGATCTACAGGATTTATGCACTGAAAGAATTTTTTTTATCATTGATCTGAGGAAATTCTTGTATAGAGCTGATAGTTTAGATGTTTTTGAATGAGTTGGATGCCATGCATGACATCTATATGAAAGTCTTGATCTGGTGAGGTTATTTAAAGAATATGTCTCAAGTCTTTAGGTTAAGGTATTGCAGTGGGGAATGAAACTGCCCCATCATGGTATATTCGATGCTCACTTCCCTTATCTTCTATACTAAATTTGTTATAGCTGAATGTGACAACCAAGGAAGAAACCAAAGTCTTATCGCAGAAAAAAAATGTGTCATTTGTGCTATCTATTCAAAAAGAAAATCCAAATCTAGATTGGGTTGACTTTAGTAGGTCCAAAAATATGGTAATTGTTTGTGCTTTTCTACCAGGCTCACCTAACCAAAACTTTTCTTACCTCAATAAAAGAACGCTATTTTGGACCAAAGTCTGTTGCGATTTGTTTGGTTTATTTTGTTTTATGGCATAACAACCTCAATGGGTTATTTAATGCCAACAATATTTTTTAAGATGGGTTCGTATGAATAGAATATAGATTCTTCGCAAGAAATAAGTTTGTAGATCACGTTTCATTGACATATTTTTGTAAAGAGGGTTTTGTCAGGGGTCAAATGTACTGTTGATAATTTCTCTCCTCACCCTGCCAAAATGAATTGTTAGTATTTTTACTATAAAATAACTATCTTTATACTTTCATTGTATTTTGGCCCCAGTTTGCGATATAACTATTACTACTATGGGCAAATAGTTAAATCCAAAACAGGTAAGTAATAAATTTATAGTAAAAATAACTGCAATTCATTTTGGCACTAGAAATTACCAACAGTACATTTGACTCTTGACAAAACCCTCTTTACGACTACCCCGGGACAGGAAGAACCTTGGAGCAACAGTAATTAGGTGGTTCCACACTCCTCAAAACCCTCCCAATCAAAGGCCTTGCTGCTGTATATAGTTTATCATCATACCCAGGACACATTATAAATTGTGATGTGAATTTTGTACCCTTTTGATTTACGGAATCCCACACCTTGGACTGTACCACCATTACATTGTTCTTAGAAGTATGACCTTGAAATTATGATTTTGGGGATCTGAACCTTTGTTTTGCTATTCAACTCACCAATCCATATTCTCTGGTATTTTAAGTGTTTAGTATTTATTAATTCAACATTCTTAATTTTTGTGATGGATTCAGAGTATGTGTCATCACTGTTTTCATCCCAATTTCAGATCATTGTTTCTATTTTGGAAAGGTTTATCGTAAGTGATACTTCTTGGAAAATCAATTAATATCACTTCATATTCACAAATTTAGAAAATTATCACATTCTTAAGCAGAGAGTAATTTGTAAAAATTTGAAGACTGCCTTCTAAATGTTCTAAAGTACAAAACAAACAGGTTTCTGACTCCCGAAGCAGTCTACACATTAAAAGATTTGTCTTTAATTACAAATACTGAGATAGAATTTTCTTCATATTGTTTTAAGGTAACATACCTTGGTTAAAATGTATAGAGCTTTACTAGGCTCAGCCATCAACATAGCCAAGCTTTACTATGCTCAGTCATCAACATGGCTAAATGAAAGAAAAGGACTTTGTTGTGCTAATCTTACAAGTGGGGAGGAGTTTTCTGTTCATCTTGAAAAATCAGTCTTTGAAATCCTTTTACTTGGATCTGAATACCAATCATGGATACTGCTGAAAAAAATATTCAACTACTTCAACCATAAGTCCTGCCTATTTTGAAGGCCTCTATAATATGCCAGCTGTGATATACATGCAAGTGTTTATATCTGCAATTCCAAGTATCATACAAAGTTCAATGTTAGAAAATGAAGGTTGTAAAATCAAGATGCAGTCTTTCCAGAGGAGGTGTGGGTTGGTTTTGGAAAAATCAGTATTTGAAATTCTGGCTTTGATCTAGGATTGAACTGTGAGTACTGTTGGGAAATATGTTATTTCGCTAACCAAGCAAGACCCACCAGCACACATACATTCAAATACATATGTCAATAGGCTGATAGAACCATGTGGACTTGAACCTGCACCAATTCATCTGTTCAGAGTACAGTTCTTGGAAAAAAAAAAGATATGAAGCATCCCTTCGAAAAAAGGTTCTAGAAATAGATCCAATTCCAGTATTAAGTAGAAAGGAAGGAATCAATCAGCTAATCAATAAAAAAAAAGAAGAAAAGAAAAATTTCTACTGCAATCTACACAGACCAATGATGAGCAGGTGCTACTTTTGCAAGAGAGGACGCTTTTATCAAGATGGGTGGGGGAGAATAGAAATAAGAGTTATAAAAAAAAAAAAGAAAAAAAAGGAAGATATTTAGAATAATCTCAAAGCTGCTGTTCAGGAATGGAACATGAAAGAAAGAAAAGCTGCAAATTTGCTAAAACTGGATTTGCTGATGTGAACAAAGGCTCTAAATATACTTTCGTTAGAAAAATGCTAACATAAATATCTACGTTTAAATGCATTTCAGATTTTTTATTTGGCAAATCCAAAGCCAAGACTATCTTATTGGCCAGTCATTAGTAGCATTTATCGTCAACAAATGCCACTCTGTGCTCAGTTAGATCAGTGTCATTACATTCATATATCAAGAACAATCCTTGCCCGTGATTGAGCAACTATTAACTTGGGATAAATAGCAGGTCTTGTCAAGTCCATATTGTTTGAAAGGATTTGTTAGATCTGAAAAATATTAAAAACAAAAACTTGGAGATCCTAGAAAAAAAATCTAAGACTGAATCCAGCCTATAGATCACAAAATGTATACAAATGAATACTATTTACATTATTTCTAAGTGGACCATCATCCTCATCTTTGTTGTGGTTAACATGTTTTGGCTATTGTACCCTCTGGTCTTCATCAGAATCATGTATGTTGATCCATGTAGCCTACAGGGAATTTCAAACTGATCCCTCTATTCAATCTATGTGGGATAGGTTGTTCTTGTTCAACTCTACAGAGATCTCATCCAGTTCTTATTTTGGTACTGTTCCGTTATTGTGCATGCACCACAGACTGAACTCACAATTTACCAAATTCTTGAACAATTGCTTGGAGCTTTAAACCTAACCTACCTGCTGATGAGTGCTGCTGCAACTTGTCATGCATGATTGCACTCACTGTAGCTTTTCCTCTTTGTTACAGTTCTTACAGGACAATAGCAAAGTTGATTCAAGCATTGGCTCATACTTTTGGTGACAAAGTAATTGTGAGTTCATTCCCTGAGACACGCAGTGTGTACTTCGACTCAGTGGAAACAGAGCAAACAATAATTGAGCTATACTAAAATAAGAACTAAACAAGATACACCGAGACATGGGCAATGGAATGAGAACAATCTACCCCTGTAGATTAAATAACGGGTTCAATACGAATTTCTTCGTAGGTTACCCAGATTGATATACACTTGATGAAGAGGCTGGTAGATACAATGGCAGAAACATGCTAACAACAAAGCAGAGGACAATAAGTCCTAATGTAAATAATATTAATTCCTCATCTTAGAAATTCAGAAATTATACACATGAATAGTTGAACAAGGGGGTGCATATGTCCAATCTTAGAACCGACCAACCAAACATCCTCTGCATCATCACTCAGTGCTATGTTTGCTGGCTCAGTCAGGTCCTGTGACAACCAGATGACCACTCTAATAAAATCATCTATTGGTTTGACCCACCATTTGCAAATGGTAGACCACATGCACACTGGAAAGGACATTATCTGCCAGAACCGTCAGCAGATTAATCTGGTACTGGAGAATGATCCAACACACTGCAAAGACCATGAGTGCTGGAAGAACAATGTAGCACTCTTATTGGCACAATACATTCATGGCATACAATTTAGCAGCAGCCAAATAGTTGAACAAGCTGAAATCTAAGATATGTAACAAAGGAATTTGAATGAAAAACCAATCTTAAGCTTAAAGTCTTAAGAAATTTTTTTTAAAGATTTTTTTTTTGTTGATTATTCGATACTAGCAGCCATACCTAACTGGTTGATAAGAAAAAGTGTTCAATTAGAATGGAGCAAAAACAGCATCATGTTTAGATGTTACAGAGTCTATCTTCTTCAATTACTTTAATTAAAAAACATTTTAAATTAATGCAGTTACTGATATAACAGAAGTAGTCTGTATTTATTCAATCAAAGTTAGCTGAGGATATGGTCAAAATGGATGGATCTTGAGTGAAAAGGTATCACACCGACAGGCAAACACACAGACATCTTCTGTTTTATATATATAATTTCATGCCTTAATATTTACTATAGTTTTTATAAGAATATACAAAGTTCAGCATGAGAAATTCCAGTCATGTTCATTACATACAATTACACACAAATCTTGTGAAAGGTATGAATCCATCTCTTCTCCTCCCAGCTATGGGTTAAATAGCAGAACTGAATGGGCCCTAAGGCCTTGATTGACAACCAGTCTACTGTGGAAAGAAGAGGCAGCCTCCTGTGGGAAAATCTTCTACCTAGTCAGTCAGGAATCAAAAGTGACAGGATCGTCCAAACGTATGTCATGTTTGGCACTTAAATGACTGATGCAAAACAACTTAATGGATAAATTTAATTGTCATAATTTTTTCGTAAAAAAAAAACAGAATACAAATTCTATCTTTGGAGACAATTTTGTTCATAATTGAACATTGTTTCAAATGTTTTATCACGTCACAAATCCTGTAACCTGTTGAGGAGTTATAAATGTATCAGATGTACTGCAGACATAACAGCAGCAGTATGCCTAAGGCAAGATTGCCTGATGGAGCCCCTCACTCTTCTGGATGGCTTTGTATTCAGAATTGTCTTTCTCCTTGTCTGCGTTGCCACATCGAGGTAAGAGAACCCAGTCTGCCTTACTATTTAACCAATTCCTGGAGGAAGATGGATTTGTGCCTTTATGAAGGTGAAGTGAATGAAAAAGAATAGACTGGGAATTGAACTCGGCATGCCGACTCCACTCTCTGTATCAATAACTGTTACATTATATGCACCTCATTCAAAAGTTTATAAGTGAAGAAATAAATTTTAAAAAATCTGTTCAACCTAAAACATCAATCCATGATAAGAGTTTGAAGGCAGTAATAAAAAGAAAAAAAGGATCAAAGAGACATAATGTTAATTTCTTCTGGAAATTTATAAGTTTGGAGGTGGAGTCTGAATGCAAGTCTGGTTTTATTCAAGTAGTTGGTATTTTTCAATCACCAGTGATTTTAAAGTAAATATGACAAAAAGGAGAAGAAAGATAGGAGCTCAATAGTGTTACAAAAAAACCCTGCCTAGGTTTATATTTTTGTTGAGAAACTTAATACTTTGTGTTCAGGCTTCCATACTTTAAAATCACACATACATTGAATATAGACAAACACAGGCATCAGGTTAGCATTAACTTTACACTGTAAATCAAACATCCAGCAATATAAAGATATATACAAAAAAAAGTTATCAAACTTTAATGTACTAAGTGGAACCATTTTAGATTTTGATTTGGCAAACAAGTTCCATTTGAACTGAAGGAAGAACAAAAGCATTAGTCAAAGGAATTTGCATTAATCATATTTAAACAGGAGAAACAATTTTGATTAAAAAAAAGAAAGGAATTTCTTTAACATCAGAGAAGTATCTGCACAAAGGTTGGCAGATGCAGATGTGAACTGCACTATCACCTCTGCAAATAATGGTGAGTGGATTCTAGCATCCTTGGTTCTTTCAAAGCAACCAAACAATAGACTTATTAACCATCTGGAAAATGCATTCAAAACTTAACAGCCATGAGTTTGGTAAACACAAAGAGTGTCATTAGGCAGCATGATAACACCTGCTTTCATCTTGCAAAAGGTGAATCAGTTGAAGATGGAGAGATTATTACACCCTTCCTATTCACCCGACCTCTCCTGTACGGTTTAGCATTTCTTTAAAGCATTTTGAATACTCCTTCAATAACTAAGATCAAATTCAAAGTTTCAATAAATTTACAACTTTTTGGAATGAAATGAATTGACAACTTGTTGACAAAGTGGAATTAATGTGTAGAGGTCAAAAGGTAAATATTTTTTATTGAATAAATATTTTATATCAATTTTTCAACTTATTTTGATCAGACTGAAGACTATGTTGAACAAGTTTTGGTTTTAAGTTATTTTTTCATCACATTTTCTGAGTTTCAACTTGCCCTGCTACCTTGCAATTCCAAATCAAAAAGGGTGTTTGGGAATTGCTAAAAAGAATTACATTATCTAGTTTGGGTGAAGGAAGCCAGCTGTACACCTCGGAGTCCACTGTCTTCATCCAAAAAACACTTCCAAATGCTGTTTCTACACTGTCAAACATGACAAAATGCTAAAGTTAGAATAATCAATTACAAACACCACAAAGATTTGGAAAACGGTAAAGTACTGATTTCCATAAGAGAACACCAAAATAAGATTTCAATTGAAATTTTAAAATAAGTGTTTTTGAATCAGTTACAAAATAGATTTTTTTTTTTTTTTTTTTTACCTCTCCTCATATTACACTCAAGAATTTATTTTTACTGATTTTTTTCTTTCATTTAAACTGTTATAGAATATTTTGGAAAGAGAAAGAATTCAAATTTCTTATTTATATAATATTTTTGAAGGTTTTTTTAAAAAAAATTTTCAATTAAGTTTATTCTGACAAAGTTTTGAACACTCTGGGGTGGGTGCAGACAAGCTCAATGCAACAGTTTCATAAAATTGTCTAACTGTATACCAAGCCAAAAAATGTGTATATATATATATATATATATATATATATATATATTATTGTGGAGTAAATAGTACATCCTGGTGACTATATGAATTAGTCCATTACTATAAAGAGCCCGAGGTCAGAGGTCATACTGGGAGCAATTTGTAGTCAGTCTTCAGACTAACTAATACAGACATCATAACAAGTAACCAAAGCATTACATAGAGAAACCTTATATGAAGCACATTATGTAAGTGTGTTATAGCAATAACCACAGAATAGTGGCATTATAATAGTGGTGATGAGAGATTTGAAACTCTGGATTTATAAGCATTGTGACAAGGATTCAGAACTCTTACAGTTTATAACAGCAATGAGGATTCATAATAAGAGTTGTAATTGGAGTTACAAGAGTTTCAAATATGTTGGTTTAAAGAAAAAAAATAAATTCTTGCAAATATGGAGAAAATTTTGGCTTCCATAGTTGAAATTTAACAACAACAAAAACAAAATCAACACTGGCTAGAACAACAAAAAAACAGCAACAGAAGTTGTTGGATATAATTCTGAAGAAAACAATGAATTCTTCAATGTCTCTTATGCCAGAAGCTGACCAAAACACCATATCAGGATTTATATACAATCCTGATGATGGACTTACTTTTTCTGCATATTTTTATAGAATATGAAAAAATATTCAGTCCGAAATGCAGTGGCTGGGAAGATGAGGTAAAAATGAGATTTTGTTGTTGAGAAAAATATCTCCGATATAGAATATGAAAAATACTGCAATTGAATTTTATTGAGAAAACAAGGAGAAATCAGGTTCGGATCCAACCAAAAAGAAGGACAAAGACATTGTTATGTATTCAATAAAGAATGTGAAAGTCTTAGAATAAATGAAATGACTCCAGATATGTTTAAAGGATTAATTCTCATGCAAGGTTTAATTGCTAAAAAAAAAAAAAAGATACTGAAATAAGAGTGAAAATTTTAATGAAAATTGAACAAATCATTTTAAATTGAACACTGCAAGAAATAGTGGATGATTGCTAGACAATTCTAAGTCTGAAACATGATACTGAAGAAATTCAAAAAAAAGACTCTGCATTGGTACAAGCAAAGGACAAATGTACAAAAATTAGAATAAATCCTTGTTTCAGTTGTGGTAAATTACATTCTGGAAAAGACTAGTGTCCATTGTTAAAATTACAAATGTGGCAAAAAATTAGGACATGTAGATGAAAAGAATAAAATGAGAGTTTGACAAGTTGTTACCAAGTCAAAGAAATAAACACGAATGGCTAACAAAAGTGACATCAAAAGTTTCAAGTATTCTTTAGAGCATCTGAGGATGGCAAAGAAACATGGGAAGATGGCATAATATCAGCAAGAATTGGGAAATTGATTTACATGATGAAAGGGAAAAAATGCTAAGCAAAAAAAGTCATCATAATCAGCTGAAGAAAAGCTTCAGTCATGAAACACCTGTAATACTGGATAAACCACTAAAAATGTTATGACATTTTTGATGTGCCATCACAACAACAAGTCATGAAACCTACAAGGACAAGTCCTAGAAAAAGAAAGCATATTGAAGAACTGGAAGTGGATCTGAGATGGAAATGCTACAAGGTCAATGGTCCGAATGATGTAAATGATGTACATAATACCTCATCTCAGAAATACAGACAGACTCTAAAGTCAAGTAAGTTGGGAAACTTCTAAAGAAAGCAAGAGGAGATACTAATACTAGTAAAAAAATAAAATATTTATAAAAAGTATTAATCTCAAAAGGTGGGGGAGGATGTTGTGGTGTGAATAGTACATCCCCCACCACCGTGGCTATGAGAACTAGTCTATTACTAGAAAGAGCTTTAGGTTAGTGGTAAGACTGGTAGCCATTTGGAATTACTCTTCAGACTAACTAATACAGGCATCACAGCAAGTAGCCAAAGCATTACAGAGATAATCTT
The DNA here is from genome assembly GCA_963932145.1 of Acanthosepion lycidas. Taxonomy (NCBI): domain Eukaryota; kingdom Metazoa; phylum Mollusca; class Cephalopoda; order Sepiida; family Sepiidae; genus Acanthosepion; species Acanthosepion lycidas. The sequence continues at coordinate 6,689,879 of OZ010579.1, forward strand.
TATTTGTGGGAGAAACTCAAGATAAAAAGACAACAAAACAGATACAGTGTATCTAAATACTTAGCATATACCATCCAACGTTTTTTGTCATTGATTTTAAATATCCCACATTATATCACTTGCAATTTTGTGAAAAAGAGATATATGCTGCATAATCTTGGATGTAAATTTACCATAGAGGTTTCTGAAATTAGTACATTTTAAATATATTTCTGCCTGAATAAATGATAGTTCACTAATTTCAGAAACCTATATGGTGATTAATTGGTTTGATTTTTATGACCTATCAACCCATTGAGGTTTATTTAAAGCTAAAACATCTTAGATTGTAAGAATTTTTTTTTTTTTTTTTTTTTTTTTTACAAGTGAATATTGCATCAACATTTTTTGAAAACATGAGATTTTTCCAGATACAAGTTTTAATATTTAACCCATAGCTGGGAGAGGAGATGGATTCATACATTTACCAAAGCTATTTCCATGTAAATAAATGTATCAAACCCAATAAATTCGAACTTGGCTTTCCAATTTCACATTCTGAGCTACACCCACATATCCATGAATTCCCTATGGAGTGTACAAATAGGTGCAAATGGCCATGAAAGCAATTCAACATAGTGGTTGCAGATTAGTGATATGTTTAGGCATACCAGCAAAACCATTCATGCCATGTGAACACACCTTACATCATTAAGAAACCACCATCAGCATACACCATATTTTGACACTAAATGCAGTCCATGGTCTCAGGCTATCTGCACCAACTCTGCAGAAATCAAAACCCAATTGATACAGGCTGAAGAATGCAAACATGCATTGAATATTACTGCCACATCTGCTCTCTGGTATTTTCTGCTATGTATTTAAAGATTCAAGATAAAATCCAAAGAAGAATCTGCCATGTCCTCATCAAAGCTTCTTTCCCACCAACTGTAACAGTTTCCCTGTACCTTCTCTATAAATAGTTTCATATCCTAACAAGCTTTCCACTTAGGTACCCAGACTTTATAAATTTAAAGACAGTACTAGATTAGCTGACGGGTGTAATCATTTTAGATTTAAAATTACTAAATACAACTGTAAAATCTATGCTAACAATTTCTATTCTTGCACTTCTTGCATGTGGAAACCTCTTCTAATTTCTTGCTTTCCAGTCAACTTTGACACTGCATTTAAATTTTAAAGATCACTCGTTATCTTTTGTCTTCTTAATTTCTGTTCTTTTATTGTTCTCTCGACATAATAAAGCTTTCCTTTTTCTCATTCTCTCACACTCAGCTCCTGTGTCATAGTGGCTTTATTGCCTTGCTTGGAGTGAAGTAATTTAAAAAAAGAAAAAAAAAGCATTTTCATGACATTAAGATATAGTGGTGCCATCCACCACTACCTTCACATACTGCTACTCTAGGACACCTCTGTGCAAGTCATTTTTATCATCTTGATTCAACATTGTATAAAATGGTCTTTGTATTAATCAAATGCAAAAAATATTCTACTATAATACTTCTTGATTTATTCAAAGCAATCAATATATATATATATATATATATATATATATAATATTTGAAAATTGAAGTTGACAAATAAACACCAAATATTTACACTTTATAGGTGATAAAAGCTCTGATTAAATGATCAATGGTTTGCTTGCCATTCACAATCGAGTATCTAATAATGAGCTTCACCAATGCAGCATTAATGAAAAGTTAATATTCCCAAGCAGTTATCAAGAGGATATTGGAAACTGATAGACAAAAAGGTTTTCTGGTTTGAAATAAGCTTATTTCTTTCTTTGTGGAACTAACATATACTAACAATTTCTAACTGAATTTCTGCAAAGAGGCACTAATCCCTTATTACACACAGACTATTGTCTTAATTTTTGTTTATAATATTTCAGAGTTCAGTTTGAAATTCTTTGAAGGTTATCTGGATTGACAAGCAACTGACGAAGACCAGAGGGTAAAACAGTCAAATCACGATAAAGACATTTGTTTAATGGTACATAAACTCATTATGGGTCATTTAATGCTGAAATTTACTTGGAGTTTTGAAGTAATAAAAATATGATATATGTTATTCTGCGTTTGCAATTGAATACATGGTAGATTATAATCAGCTTTTGTTGAAGTTATATGTTGGAATACGGTTTGATTTAATAAATTATAGAATACTAGCAGGAGAGCCCAGCATTGCCCGGGGATGTAACAGTATGAAATAGATCAAGTATTGACCATCATAAAGACTGAAAAATAAAAATGACAAAGATTATTGGTCAAGGTTGACGGACATGCATTAGTTTTTTTTTTTGTTTTTTTGTTTTGTTTTTTTTACGAATTGGTCAAACCCAAACTCAAACAAAAACATTGTTTTCAATCATTACGAGTCTATCGATTGAATAGAATTTTATTATAAATAATTGTCTTGTAAATGGAATTTTTAAAGCGTTCTGAATGTAAAAATAAAGAAAAAAGTGTGCAAGACAATAAGAAACACTACCTGCCAAAAAAAAAAAAAAAAAAATTGGTTGAAAAATGTAGGAAATCCGATCCCATATATAAACGAACAAACACACAAACGTGGATTTTATAATAAGTATAACTCGATATGAGTTGTCCCCCTTTAATTCTGGCAACAGAATCATGTTTTATCATGTTTTCAAATTGATTTTGTGCAAAAACAATTGTGTTTTTCCAATTTTGGGAGCTGTCAGAACCACTGCGAGGTAATTTTACGCAGTCCTGTGAAGTTTTGTTGAAATTGGTTGAAAAATGTAGGAAATCCAATCCAATATATAAATGTACAGACACACACACACACAATCTGTGTTTTATAATAAGTAAGATTATAAAGCTTAATGTCATGAAAGTTCTTTCATGTTGATTGCTTGGTTGATATTAGCAGCATATCAACACCTCTATGGGTCATTTAATGCCGTTTTGCAATAAAATATAGTGTTGGTAATTCTACTATAAATAGGTAATGTTGATAAATTTTTTCTATATAAAAATGTATCTTTATACTTTCATAGTGATCTTGTTTTAGGGCTTAATATTTGCCCATAGTTGGAACCCTAACAGGTGCTACAACCCTGGTTCAGGGTTTACCTGGAAACAACAGCATTTATAGATGGTTTCATGCTCCTTAAAAGCTCCAATCTCCCAATCAGGAGCCTTGCTGCTGGATGTAGTTTATTGTCATATCAAGGACTGAACAAAAAGGAAGACAATAGTTGGTATGTAAGTTATGTATCAACGATTTGTAAGAAATGCCCACATCTGGGATTTTCTATTTTGAGAGAGATGGACGTTGCAAAGACACTTTGATGTTGACAGGAAACAAATTTCCTGACAGTCAAAAGTTATCACTAAAAATAAAAAATGGTTCCATAAAAATTGATAAGTCAGAGTGAATTGATGCAAATCTGGTTTGATTTGCATATGAAATAAGTTTTAAATTTAATAATTGCTCTTCTCTCGGCAATTTTAAGGCTTATGGTAAATTGTATTTGTTTATTAAAAGGCGAGAAAAGTAAAAAGACGAATCAAAAGAAACAAGTCACTAATCAGGAACTCAACAGATCAATTAACCTGGCCTATTTTTCCAATTCTTTACCTAACATTTGATCTTTTTGGTCAAATTGAAACCCAGAGAATTGGTTTATAATAAAAATGATTCAATTCTTTTCTTTTTTTTTTTTTTTTTAGATGAAGCAGTCATTAAGAAACAAGTTTAAAAGGTGAATATCTAAAGAATTTTGGAAAGTCTAATGAAACATGGCAAAAAAAAAGAAAAAAATTCAAGTCTGTTAATAAAGCTAATGATGATGACTCTTTCTTATTGTAAAATACAAAATTTATTAACTTTATTTACTGAAAGCATTTAAAAATGAAATAAAATAATTATTTACATTATTCAGACTATTGTCCTCATCTTTGTCGCCATATTTATTACAATGTTTCGGCCGTTGTACACTCTGGCCTTCTTCAGGTGGTTGAAATGTCGAACTGAACCCTTTATTTGCTCACTGGGGTAGACTGTTCTAGTTCCACATGTCATGTTTTTAATGGATGTCTGTTATCAGCTATCTCCTGTTAATTTCCTTCTGAAAGTTCTCCACTGCTTAACCAGGTATTGAACTCACACTCAAGGACACATGGCATAGTGAATAAAGGCGTTAGTTAGATCCAGTGACAGGACCCAAAGAGTGTGAGTTCAATACCCGGCTAAGGCAGTGGAGAACTTTCAGAGGGAAATTAACAGGAGACAACTGACATCCATTAGACATGGCATGTGGAACTAGAACAGTCTACCCCAGTGAGCGAAATAAAGGGTTCAGTTCGACATTTCAACCACCTGAAGAAGGCCAGAGTGTACAACAGCTGAAACGTTGTAACAAATATGGCGACAAAGATGAGGAAAATAGTCCGAATAATGTAAATAATACCTCATCTCAGAAATATAGACAGAAATAAAACAATTTCATAAAGTTCTTGAGGATTTTATTTAGGTATGAAAAACATGTAATTTTCGATTTTCAATGCAAGTAGGTTAAAACTAATATATAGAATTCCTATCTTTTGGAAGGAAGAAAAAAATTGAATCACGCCTATCCAATAATTTGTTTTGTAAGTAAAGCCTACAATGAAAATATGTCCGTCCAATGAAGTTTGTGTGTTTGTTTGTTTGTTTGGGGTTTATGGCATATCAACCACTGTGGGTTATTTAATGCTAAATCAAGTTTATATGAATTTTAAATGCCTATTTTGTATGGAATAAAAAACGTATAGCTGGCAACATTATTGTTTCAAAAAACTCATAACTGGCAACATTGTTTCAAAAAATGCATAGCTGGCAACATTTTTTACAAAAAAACGTATAGCTGGCAACATTATTGTTTCAAAAAGTATAGCTGGCAACATTATGGTTTCAAAAACGTGTAGCTGGCAACATTATTTTTCCGACAACATTATCTGAGTCCTTGCTGTTGGATGTAGTTTATCGTCATACCCAGGACGCTCCAATGATGTTAAATTTTAAAAGTTAAATAATTACTGAAGAGTAGTGACAGTGAAGGAAAACTTACTGGAAGGCTTGAACTCCAGCAAATCAGGCCAAAGTATCAATAGCTGTACCAAATGAGCAACACACTAATTTTGTGTTTTTTTTCATCGATTCTTTAGTAATAGCAGCTGCTTTTCACCCTAAATCGTGTATCATGCATGCGAAAATAACCATGTAACTACTTCCTTATTCAACTCTGCCTCCACTGAAATGTCATTTTCAAATAAAAAAATCCAATGCTTTTTGTCAAGTAATGCTACACTTAAAGGAATCGCAGACATACAATACTTAACCATCATACACAATGCTTAGAAATTATATTATCCAAAAGCAAAGAAATCACTTCCGATTTGTGAATCCTTTTTTTTTTGGCATTTATTTATTTTTGTTCATTGTGCTTTAAATTATGCAAGTGAAGAAGTTCTCTCCTTCCCAACTCATTCTAGAGAGCCAAGTCTGAATTCTAGTTGAGACATTTACATTTGCTTATGCACAAATACACTTGGGAAAGTGTATTTGCACATCTTTTCCCACCCAGCTATGAGTTAAATAGTAGAACTTGTATCTGTAAAAATCATTATCTCTTAAAATTGTTAATGTAAGTTGAAAATAAAGAAAGAATTATTCTTCCACTCTCCCAAAATGTACTTGCTTTAAATAACCTCGAAAGGGTTGATAATCATAAAAAAAAAATAAAAATTACTCAATTCCAGTTAATTCCACAGATTTATTGACAAATGCTACATTTGATTAGAAACAAGTTAAAAACTTTATTTTTTGATGGTTTACTTTTTTTTTTTTTTATTCCAAGAACAATGCTGACTGCCACAATTCTTACCCTGAGTCCCAATCCACTCGAAAACAAGAAAAAGAAATAGGCTCAGAAAAAATAACCAAATATAAAAAGATATAAACATCATCTTTTTCTCGACATGCTGACAATGTTCAATTTGTAATAAATTGAAATAAAAAAATTGATCCCTACAAATAACGAATGAATGAAGTGATAGCATTTCTCCACCCCAGTAAGTTTCAGCTAATAAAAAAAAAATTTTCTTTTTGATATCATTCTTAATGAGAGAGAGAGAGAGAGTCACCACACGAAGAGTTAGAGAGAGAGAGAGAGAGAGAGAGTCACCACACGAAGAGTTAGAGAGAGAGAGAGAGAGAGAGAGAGAGAGTCACCACACGAAGAGTTAGAGAGAGAGAGAGAGAGAGAGAGTCACCACACGAAGAGTTAGAGAGAGAGAGAGAGAGAGAGAGAGTCACCACACGAAGAGTTAGAGAGAGAGAGAGAGAGAGAGAGAGTCACCACACGAAGAGTTAGAGAGAGAGAGAGAGAGAGAGAGTCACCACACGAAGAGTTAGAGAGAGAGAGAGAGAGAGAGAGTCACCACACGAAGAGTTAGAGAGAGAGAGAGAGAGAGAGAGTCACCACACGAAGAGTTAGAGAGAGAGAGAGAGAGAGAGAGTCACCACACGAAGAGTTAGAGAGAGAGAGAGAGAGTCACCACACGAAGAGTTAGAGAGAGAGAGAGAGAGTCACCACACGAAGAGTTAGAGAGAGAGAGAGAGAGAGTCACCACACGAAGAGTTAGAGAGAGAGAGAGAGAGTCACCACACGAAGAGTTAGAGAGAGAGAGAGAGAGAGAGAGTCACCACACGAAGAGAGAGAGAGAGTCACCACACGAAGAGAGAGAGAGAGAGAGAGTCACCACACGAAGAGAGAGAGAGAGAGAGAGTCACCACACGAAGAGAGAGAGAGAGAGAGTCACCACACGAAGAGAGAGAGAGAGAGAGTCACCACACGAAGAGAGAGAGAGAGAGAGTCACCACACGAAGAGAGAGAGAGAGAGAGTCACCACACGAAGAGAGAGAGAGAGAGAGTCACCACACGAAGAGAGAGAGAGAGAGAGTCACCACACGAAGAGAGAGAGAGAGAGAGTCACCACACGAAGAGAGAGAGAGAGAGAGTCACCACACGAAGAGAGAGAGAGAGAGAGAGTCACCACACGAAGAGAGAGAGAGAGAGAGTCACCACACGAAGAGAGAGAGAGAGAGAGTCACCACACGAAGAGAGAGAGAGAGAGAGAGTCACCACACGAAGAGAGAGAGAGAGAGAGAGTCACCACACGAAGAGAGAGAGAGAGAGAGTCACCACACGAAGAGAGAGAGAGAGAGAGTCACCACACGAAGAGAGAGAGAGAGAGAGTCACCACACGAAGAGAGAGAGAGAGAGAGTCACCACACGAAGAGAGAGAGAGAGAGAGAGTCACCACACGAAGAGAGAGAGAGAGAGAGTCACCACACGAAGAGAGAGAGAGAGTCACCACACGAAGAGAGAGAGAGAGTCACCACACGAAGAGAGAGAGAGAGTCACCACACGAAGAGAGAGAGAGAGTCACCACACGAAGAGAGAGAGAGAGTCACCACACGAAGAGAGAGAGAGAGAGAGAGAGTCACCACACGAAGAGAGAGAGAGAGAGAGAGAGTCACCACACGAAGAGAGAGAGAGAGAGAGAGTCACCACACGAAGAGAGAGAGAGAGAGTCACCACACGAAGAGAGAGAGAGAGAGAGTCACCACACGAAGAGATAGAGAGAGAGAGTCACCACACGAAGAGAGAGAGAGAGAGAGTCACCACACGAAGAGATAGAGAGAGAGAGTCACCACACGAAGAGATAGAGAGAGAGAGTCACCACACGAAGAGATAGAGAGAGAGAGTCACCACACGAAGAGATAGAGAGAGTCACCACACGAAGAGATAGAGAGAGTCACCACATGAAGAATTAGAGAGAGAGAGAGATCAAAGCAGAAACTATAATCTTAAACTGGAATGAAAGCAGTGATGGCACCTAATCCGGAATGAATCATAAAAAAAATCAGGATTAATAAATTAATAAATACTAATTAATTCAAATACCCCCCCCCCTTTGTTTATTCATCAATGAGAAGAAATTTAGTAGATAAGGAAATTTAACATAGAACCGGGTGTGCTAGGAGTAGTTTCGCCCAATACTGCACAGTGCTACAAAACCAAAACTTAAAAACTTTGTCATATTCTTAAATCAGTCAGTCAGTTATGTGCCATGCATGATACACACTTAGGCAATCAAGTATCTTTCAATAAAATAATTAATGAGGCAGATTCTTTTTTTTCTACAGTAGGTTGCCATTTCTTTCTGCGGTAGACCAGTTGCCAATCAAGTATATAAAACTCAGCCTGTCCTACTATTTACCCATAGCTGGGAGGAGAAGAGGATTAATACCTTTCCCAAGGGTATAAGCATGTAAGTGAATGTAACGGATTTCAATGAAATTCGAACTCTGCTCTCAGATTCGTCAATCTGAGCCACTAGCCTTGTTAAATTGAGACTTTCATCTGGACATCCTACTTGATGTCTAATCCATTCAGAAATGTCTAATCTGCCAGAGCTGTATTCAAATGCTTTTTTCAGATCAATGATTGAAAATGGCTTTGAGTATATGAAGCATGTAAGTCTTAGACAGGGACCATCCCTATGAAATCTATTGGACTGGTGCTACAGAATTACAAAGAACATTACCAAAAACAAAAACCATATTACTTGACGACTTTCAACAGCAGCAACAATGAAAATGGATAGAAAATATAACATTTCTTGAAGAGAAAATAATGACATAATGAAGATGCTGACATTCCACATCACTTCAAATAAAAGGTTAGGAAGGAAACTCCCCATCAATATTGGAAAGAGAGATAACAAGTAAGCTTGAGAAATCTATTTTCTTTAAACAATGAATGCCAAATGTTTCCTTATAAGGAAACGGCTAACATTACCATTACCATGCAGGCACTAAGATAAAATGTGTCAAGAAAAATTCCCCTAGATTACAAGGTGTGGTTCTCTTTGAAATTCCTTTAATGGCATCAAAATCAATTTCAAGTCTACAAAGATTAGAAAACTCAAAATTCAAAAACAAGCTGATTCTAAACTGTTTATTAGACATTTTATGGCATGCAACCAGATTTTACAATTACAGAAAACACAAAAGTTGAAAAAATTGCCTGGGACTAAAAAAATCACATTTTACAGAAGCAATTTTAATATAAAGACATTGATTAAAAACAATCAGATTTATTTACAAAAAAAAAAAAAAAAAAAAAAAAGCAGCAACAATTCCAAATATTTCCGGGGTGGGGGTTACAATATATTCATACATAAATATTAAAAGACAAAACAAAATCAAATCTGTAAATATGGAATTTATTTGAAACAAGAATGTTCTTTTGTGTTACTTTACTCAAGCTCTACATTAAACAAAGCAAATAATGGCTGGAGAGAAAACCCCATCCAAAAATAATCCACTCCAAACTCAGTGGCAAAACACAGTATCGAAGATCGTCTTTATGATTTGGAAGGAGAAGAAGATCAAAGTCAAAGCCTAGAATGGGAAATGGTAAGAATCACTCAAAGAAGCAGACAAGGAGAATTGAGAAGAGATCAGACAAAACCAACAAATCCAATTGTTTCACAGATTACAGACAAAGGGAGAAAAAAAAAAAATCTGCCAAGAATCAGAAAGGAAAAGATCACTTAACAGACTTCGCTACATTAGCAGAGATTTGGAAAGAAGTCTCAAATAGTTTTTCATTGACAGTTTTCGACTTTGTGACATTTGCTCAGAAATTAATATTTTTTTCTTTAATTCCAAAATCATTTCAGTTAGGATATTTTTGCTTATAATAGAATTCCTAATTAGCCTATTTCCAAGAAAGAAAACCGATTCCTCCCTTTCTTGCTGAAACGTTTCTATCGAATCATTTAGGCTATGTGTGATATCGGAGAACCTAAAAAAATCATTTATTCAACCTTTTACATCATACAATTTTAAAATTGTACTTTTGAAACTTTAAGCCTGTAAGCCTATGACCATTCTCATATATAAGTATAACAAATTAAGAGAGCAGCTGATTCCACTATTTTGGTTTCAACCTCTCAGTATCTTCTTTTTATATGTGCATTGACCACTTTTTAATACAACTGTTTCCTGGCCTAATTCAATTCTGGCCATTAACTTATTATAATATATATATATATATATATATATATATATATATATATATATATATAGCTATATATATAGCTTATTTCTGCAGGGAAGAATACTCAATATCTGGGACAGTTCATTTGTAGATATAAATACTGCAAAGACATGGTCTAATGATCAGTTAAGATGTGGCATTACCAATCCGCATTCAGCGTTGATTACCATGTCCACACACTTTTCACATAATCATGCAAATTAAACTGTGTGTGTATGAGAGGACAACACATTGAATAGTGTAAACAGTTACAATACTGCATCTCATATATATATATATATATATATATATATATATATATGAAAAATATTTACATAGCTACACAAAAGCTATCATGTTTCAAAACTGAAAACAATATGTTAACTTATTTACGATTTAAAAAAGGAGGCAGGGATAAGATTTCAAAGTTTTATGGGTTTGTCTAGATTGCCCAATCAAAACAGGTCATTTCTGAAGTAGAAAAGTGAGAAATATAGACAGTAGGTTATAGGTAGGTGTGTTATCCCATCCTGTCTGGATGAATTGACATTTATTTCGAAATTGTCACTATTTGCTAACATCCTTGTTACAAATACAATTAAGATACATTGAATCATACACAGATATGTTTAATAAAAGGTTAATTTTAAAGAATTTTAGTATTTTTTTTAATAAATTATTTTCTATACTTGACAAGTCTTAAAGGAGCCTTTAGTATAATTGAATCATTTTTATATATAAATATTGTTTTAAACTCAAAATACAATACTAATTATATTAGATGGATCATAAATCATGGCAGTTAAAATCAAAGAATTAAATAACTATTATACATACCATTATATATTACTAAAATATATTTTGTTCTACATTGTATTGAGCACTAAAAGCTAAAGAATCATAGATTTTGAATCTGTCTGTTCTTTCCCTTTATTTGTGTGTGTGTATATATATATATATATATATATATGATATGCATGTTTCATTAAATAATATAGACAAGTTTTGTCTATTTATTTTAAGTAAGTTCCTTTCATATTGTCTAATAAGCTTCATCATATTATCTTTGAAAGACGAAATGGAAAACACCATATTGATACATGTTTAAATCCAATCTAAGCTTTTGGCTTACATAAGCCATTATCAAACAACACACGGACAAAACAACAATGATAGTCTGCCCTTGCTGCATGAAAATTTCCAAGTAATGATAATGGCTTGTGTAAACCAAAAGCTTAGATTGGATTTAAACATGTATCCATATGGTGTTTTCATTTTTCTTTTAACGATAATGTGATTAAGCTTATCAGACAATATGAAAGGAACTTACTTAAAATAAATAGACAAAACTTGTCTATATTATGTAATCGAACATGCATTAATGAAAAATTACTGCCTATATATATATATATATATATATATATTTATTTATTTGTGTGTGTGTGTGTGTGTGTGGATAGGTGTGTCGGTGGTGTAATGGATTGAAATATGAGAAATGAGAGAACCAAGTTTGACTTTCATTTGAGTTTTTTTCTATCCATTTATGTGCTAATCCCTTTGAAAAAGGACATGAATCCATCTTTTTCCCCTCCACAGCTATGGATAAATTGCAGGACAGACTAGGCCTTGTAGCCTTGGTTGAATAGCTTCAAAATTGTCACAAGTTATTTAAGGGATGAAAAGTCATATTTATTTTAACTACTATTCACCTGAAATCTCTACTTCCTTACAGAAAATCTTAGCCAGAAAATTTTACAATTAAAACAAGTGGGTATCTGATTTTTGAACAATGGATATATTCTGTTGAAATCTGGATGATTTGCAATGTAAGTAAATCATGGTGGTAACTAACGGACAATTTTTGATGGTGTGCTAACAAGGTGCTCATTTCCTGGATGCATAGAGATTTGTAATGAATGCACATACGCAATATCTGCAGACTAAATATGAACAAAAGTAAGTTAGGTACAATTTATCTCCGTTAGTTGTTCCATGACAAAAATGTCCTTGCACTGCTAGAAATACATCTGCCTCGAAACTCAGTGAAACTTACTAATATTTCAGAGAATGAGCAGTTTCCCTTCAGGATATGGGTAATCATAGCTCTCCACAATTTCCTGTCCTTTGTAGCTCTTAGTAAATTTTGTTCTTTTACTATTTCTCCTGATCACTTTTCTGCCAACCATTTACACAAGCTCATCAGGTAGGTTATTTGCTGCTTTCCTCTGTCAGTCTTGCCTTCAATATGTCCGATGAGTGTTAAACTCTCCAAGCTCTCTTTCCTCATTATGTACCTTCAGCTATGTGCCATGCATGATACACATTTAGGCAATCATGTATCTTTCGATACATGACTGACGAGGCAGATTTTTTCTCGCAGTAGGTTGCCATTTCTTTCTGCGGTAGACCAGTTGCTATCCAAGACTATAGAACCTGGTCTGTCCTGCTATTTATCCATAGCTGGGAGAAAAGAAGAGGATTCATACCTTTCCTAAGGGTATTAGCACATAAGTGAATGTAGTGGATTCAACTGGAATTTGAACTCAGCTCTCAGATTCCTCAATCTAAGCCACTATCCATAACTCCACTGTAATTATGTACATTAGGAATTTCAATTATCTCTTTCTGATTCAAAGTATGTGTTTATTTACTATAAAACTTCATCATTGCTCACATGTTCAGTTCATGGTATTCTCAGCATCTTTCTGGTAGAAGCACATTTCTGTTGCTTCTAGTCTCTTCTTCTTTGAGAAGATTGTCAAGTATTCACTATTTTTAACAAAATTTTTCTGTTTCTTAATGCTTCGCTCAGCTTTGCTAAGGCACCTTTCATATACCAATGTGCTTTCATATTTCAGTGTCATACTTTCCATCCCAAAGATTCAAATTTTTGTACTTGTTTGATTTTGGTATCTCCAATTTTTAATGGGCATGTTGGGCTCTTCCTTGTGCCGATAACATTGTAAACATTTTGTGTAAACAGTTTAGTCCTTTCTTCTTGTTTTCCTTGACTATGTCCTGTAAGAGTTCATGTAGTTTCCTTTCTGTATTTGCTATAATGTAGGGAACTTAAACAGAGCAGTTTGAAAATTTAATCTCAACAGTCTTATGCTTCTTTGAAATCCCAAGAATTATGTGTGTGTGTGTGTGTGTATATAAGATTAATTTGACCTGAAACACAGTGGAGGACATTTGATGATAATCTCTGCCAAGTTTCTTTTTTTTCCTGGTCCCCTAAATGCAAGAATTTAAGCATGCTACTAGATTGGCATCTAGGTCTCACCCAGTCACTGTTGAAATAGCTAAATATAACCACCACTTCTACTCCAACATCTTGCACTTCCCACCTGGGAAACTCCCTTCTGTTTACTTTCTTTCCTGATGACTACAATCTTCAAAAATTTAAATGCAACGTCAATTGCCATCTTCAGTCTTCTTGAAACTTGTTCATCTTTTGTCCTTTCCTCAAAAAAAAAAAAAAAAAAAAAAATTAAAAAAATGTAGCATATGATATAAACAGTTTTTTTGGGGGTGGGGGGTCTATTTTTATTGTGAGTCAGGAGTGTTATCTAGCTTAGTCTGTACACTACAGAATATCTGACAAACAAAAATGACTGTGTCTATGAGAAGTGTCCATGTAGTCATTTATTTCCACTAAATGGTGATTTATTTTTCAGTGACACAGTGAAAGTGTTAAGATATTCTCACTTACAGAAAATTACTCGTGATTAACAAAGACTCGAGAGAGAGAGGGGAGCAAACTTGCACAAAGACATGCATTTTTTTTAAAGTTACAAGTGTTAACTTTAAATCACCCAAACCCACCATTGTTCAAAACAAAAAGTTTGCAATTTTTCCGTAGATGTTCTGTGTGGATTCACAACAAAGTGACGCTATTTCGATAAAAGAAAAAAAAAAAAGAAAAAAGGTAATGGGGGATTATAGAATAGTCTCTTTAGGTTCACCATAGAAGAGAAAAATTGAGTTTTCTCATTTTTTTCTTCTTCAAGTAAATCTTGACTTCCAGTAAAAGTTAAAGTTGGGAAATGCAGAACATGAAACAATTATTTTCATAATTTTTTCTTGTATTTTACTTTCGATTAAACATTCCAGACGATGAATATGGGGTTTTTTTTTTTAATTATTACTAAAATTTATAAAAGTTAAAATATTTGCTATATAAATTTATATTTATGAATATATAAATTCATTGTAAATTGATCCGCTCTCTGTAAGTCAATACAAAAGATGTTTAACATCACATGTTCTCTTCTCATGACAAGTGAAAAAAATTTGAAATCTGTAATTTGAACGGATTCTGTTTATGTATTGTGATTAATTAAGCAATCTAGACTAAAATATTTCAAATAAAACTTTTAAAGGAATCATGTGCCATGTGCATATTTTGTTTTCACTAATAGAGGGGTCAATTTAAAATGAATTTATAGATCAAACAAGACCCCATATTTATGGTCTCTAGTGCTTAATCTATAGCAATATAAAAAATAATTTTAAAAAATATATTTCAGGTTGCTGTGGTCATTGCAGAAATCCACCCCAGAAAATTATAAGGTAAAAACGTTAGCAAAAGAATCATTTTTTTTTTTTTTTTAATCAATTCTAAAAGAAAAAAGAAGAAACTAATAAACTTCTAAATCTCTCAGACTATGTCGATTTCTCTGCATAAACACCGTTAATTCTCATATTTGATGAACAGTAAAATGATGCATATCTTGAAGAAAAAGAAGAGAAAGAAACTCAATGTGGAGAAAGAAAAAAACATTAATCACATGGTATAGTGATTAGATAAAATGTTTTGAAAATTGTTAATGATTAAATTTTGTTAATGTTACAGGAGTTGAAACTTTCCAAGAGATCTCAAGTTATCAGCAATTTGCAGCAATTCCTGGGAGAGCAGCAATCATTATAGAGAATTTCATGCCAAAATGCTTTCACTTTTTTTATGCATTTATTTTTATCCAATGCTTATCATCTTTTCATAAGATCCCCAATAGGGCTTCAGTTTTTATTTTTTCTATTTAAAGAACAGCAATATGTTTTTAGAGTTTGTCCTGCAGTCAATTTTTATTGAAGAGAATAAAAATCATTTTATTTGGTAAAAATATTTAAAGATCCCAAGGCTAAAAATATTAAAAAATGGCACAAGTTTTAGATTTCGCAATACTAATGACTTTCGTCTTGCAAGACACTGAAAAGCAACACGTCAACTTGGGTGATGATGTGCATGCTGTTATCAGGGAAAAACCTTACACAGTTATCAACTGTATTGTCCAAGACACATGTCTCATTCTCTTTGCATGATTAACAGTGAAGAAAATTTTAAAATCAGGAAGTTTCATCCACATCTGAAAAGAAACACTTCAATTACAAGTCCTACTTGTTGGAATTAGAATTCTTACCAAAAGCATTTTAATTTAACAACTTTTACTTCCGGAAAGAGAAATGATTAATTTCAAAACTGAAAGTCAACCAGGCAAAAAAATCTCAAGCAAAAATCATGGAACAATATTTAACTCAAGGAAAAAAAAAAAAGTACCAGAGAAATGTAGAAAACATGTTAAGCTTCAGGCCAGGATAAAGTAATTGAATTTGCAGACTTTTCCGATAATTTCAATGCCAAGTTTAAATTGGGCTTTTATATAAACAAAGAGCTTGTCTAG
Source organism: Acanthosepion lycidas (assembly GCA_963932145.1). NCBI lineage: Eukaryota > Metazoa > Mollusca > Cephalopoda > Sepiida > Sepiidae > Acanthosepion > Acanthosepion lycidas. Next base: position 6,705,689 of record OZ010579.1, read on the forward strand.
CAGCTAGAGTTGTGTTTTCTTCACCAATCTATGGGACTGGTATTTAGATATAAATGCAAGATTTTACATGGCAATTTAGGTATGTTCTCATTTATATAACACAATCTTGATTCTCCCACCTCACTTGGAAGGCAGGTGCCAAAATATACCAATATCATGTCTGCCATCTTGTAGCAATCTTTGGCAAGAGATACAATTACAAACACAATTGTCAACTTTTGGTCTTATCTGATTTTAATTTCACCTCCAAGCAAGGTAATAAAGACACTATGATGCAGGAGGTTATGGAGTGTGAAAAATATATGAGAAAAATAAAAACATTATTAAGGATAGAGAACAATAAAAGAATAGGAATCAAGAAGGTAGGAGATAACGACAGACATTGCATTTAAATATTTGAAGATTAATGTTGACTGGAAAGCAAGAAACCAGAAGCAAGAAGTGCGAGAGAAGAAACTGTTACCAAAGTTCTTATGGTTATGTCTAGCAAGATTTTGATCACAACAAAATGAAAGTAAAAGCAGTAAGAATTCAGGTGTTGGAAAAACAACTGCTTCAACTCAAAGTGGTGACTCCTGCCAGAATTTCCTGAACACAAGCATTAAAGACTTGGCTGGTGTTATGTGTACTACATAGAGACCTTATTCTTATCTTCTATTGCTGTGTCACTCTAGGATGTTGGCAATTGTGGATCTCCACAATTTCCTATATTTTATAGCTCTTAGTAAGGTTTGTATTTTTGATATCTCTCCTAATCCCTGTTCTTTTAACCATTTACATAGGCTTGTTAAGTAGGTTATTCCCTGCTTTCCTCTCTCCCTGTAACAAAAGAAAAAAGTTTTAAACTTATAGCAATTAATGACTGGAATTGGTTTCTTCGGTCTCTTTTGTCCGTGACACTTGTAGCCAATTCAACACAGCTGTTTGGGTTTCAACCACTGGAGTCAGAACCAAAAAAAGAATCTGTGTGCTAACACAAAGCTCAATCAAAAATCTGTCGTAACAGTCCAGCAGGTAATGTAGTAATGCAAGCAAAACGGGGTTAGAAATCCAACCATCACTTCGCGACAGCAGAAACGCACTTTCACTCACCAAGCTCAAAAATCTTCTCTTCGGTAAGCAAAAGTGACAGGCTTTATTCCCTGATTGGCTATACCATTCAAGGAGGAAAGAACATTAGCATAGTTTCTCTGAAACTCCAAGTAGCAGGTTTTTGATAACTATTTTCCTTAATTCTCTTTCAACAGACCCTGCACAAAACACAAATACTTTTTCATGTTGGGTGATTTTCTCTTTCATTACAGTCCCTCTTATCGTCACTATGTTCCTGTCAGTGTCAAATTCTCCAAGCCCTTTTTCTTCATTATGTTCTCCAGGAATTTCAACTTTCCCTTTCTTATTCTAAGTAAAAGTACACTTTTGGTTTCCATTTACTCCAGAACTTGGTCACATGTTGAGTTCATGATATTCTCAAAGGCCTTCTGTAGAACTACATTTGTTTCCTCAAGTTCATACTTCATCTGTAAGGAGATTGTCCAGAATTTGCTACCATATAGGAAAACTGCTGAGTCATTATTTAAATCATTATTGCAAGGGAGCCAACCATTATCAATAGCTAATTGGCACTTTTGCCATCTTGCTTTCACTTGCTTTTCATTGCAATGACTCAGACACTCATTCTGTGGACATTAAGAAAAGACATAGAAAAGAAAAAGCTGTAAATTAAACTAAGACAACCCTTTTATCTCTCAGGAAATCTCTCATCATGACAGCTGCTTTAACAATTAAGCTACAAGAACAAATAGCAGGAGAATGTCAGATCAAGCCATATAGATTTAGACTTTATTTTCCTCAAACATTGTACAACTGCATCATACTTGATGTCTTGTAATATATTCATTTAATAATAAAATTCACAATTACTAGTTTTATATATTAAAATATAAGAAATGACAGTGCCAAACTGTAGAAAAAAAAAAGAATGGTTACAAATCAAAGCCTTCCCAACTGTCTGTGGCTATGATTCCTTGACAACCAAGCCTCTCTATTCTTATGGAAATGAGCACGACAACTGCCATGCAAATTTGGCAGTGATACCATCTATGTTGGGAGACTTCCTTCTTCAAATCACTGATTATTCAAGCGAACATGAACTCTTACTTATGCCAGACATACCCTTGTCAAAGTCATTTTTCATGTTGGTCTGGTTCTCCTCTATATATAAAATTATTTTTTTGTTTTATTTTTGTGGCTTCTCTTAATTACTGAGCTCTTAGTTTTGTTTTTAAAAATATATAACCGTTATAGATAACTAATGAAGAACTTGGTAGTCTGTGGCAAAATTGTACTTTTTGATATCATTAAACTAAGGACACAATATCTAGTAAAAAAAGACATTTCACAAAATTCAGAAAGATTCTTTTTTTTTCTCTCTTCATCTTTTATTGATTCAAAGACATCACATTCTCTTGAATGACTAGAAACTATAATGAATGAACAATTACATTTGGATTTATTTCTCACCCTCATTATATTCCAAGATATTGTTCAAATTCCTATTTAATTCTTGAATGTAAATACATCAGAATTAGACCAGACTTGTATCTTTATCTTTTTTGGAACTTAACATTTCAGTTGATATTTTCTTGAGTTTTCCTATACTGCTTCAATTCCAAGATTGAGGATCTGCTTTTTTATTATTATTACTTGAGTTTCATTTTTGTTTTTAACATTCCAGTTTGTATATTCTTCAACATTTTTTTCTTTGTTTCAGCATCAAGTAAAATATATTTTAAAACAAGATGAAGACTTGTTTAAAAAAAAAAAAAAAAAAAAAAAATGTGGAAGATAAGTCTTTAAATCTCAAAAGGCTGGTAGTCAATGGTTAAATTTCCAGGATTTATTTTAATTTTAAATAAAGTCTAAAATTAAATCAATATTACAAGGAGCCAAGATATTGTTCAAATTCCTATTTAATTCTTGAATGTTCATACATCAGAATTGTCCTACACTTGTATCTTTATCTTTTTTTAGAACTGAACATCTCTTTTCTTGAGTTTTCCTATACTGCTTCAATTCCGAGGTTGAGGATCTGCATTTTTATTATTATTATCATCATCATGCAGTTAAATGAGTCTCTATTCCTCGGACATCATTTTTACAATACAAAATACCACTTGTTCAATCCGCTGTTCTGGAGTTCTGCACACTTCACCAATGTAAACCTATTCACTCTTCTCACTGCTGCAGCCCTCTTTTATCAGGCCAATGCCACAGCCAACTCACCAATTAGTGTTCTTCACTTTTGTCCTTAGTTACTCAGTCAAATGGCATCCTCCAGTCCAACCAATCAGTACAAGACTTGCTATTGGTTGAAACATGGTAACCTGTACAAAAGCCAACATTACAGAATATACACTTACTTTTGGAATAATCTAAAGTGAGTAGGGGAGATTCGTGCCATTTTCAAGGAACAAAATGCTACTGCCATGTGTCATGTATTGAGGTAAGGAACTTATTTTTCTTTGCACCAGATGCAAGCTACTCTGGCTTGTTTGCTTCTATGTGATTGTTCACCACATATTATTTCAGCTTTGTTTTTAACATTCCAGTTTATACATTTTACTTTAAATAAAGTTGAAAATTAAACATTACAAACAAGTAATCAATGTTTCACATATTGAAGACATAAAAACAAACTTTGCATGAATTTTAGTCATTGTTGCTTTTACAATTGTAACGTTTCTAAAGAGATTAGCTGGTGTTCTCAGACAACCTACTGATTTCTGATCAGAACAAATTCCAGCTGAATGAAGATTTGGAAAAATTTGTAACAAAAAAAAAAAAAATTGATTTCTAGCAAAAACAAACAGACAAATATTACTATGTTGTAGGAATTAAAAATTAACTGTTCTAAATTGGAGGAAAATGTTTATAGAAAAGGCACATGGAAGTTATATTATGGCAGTAGGAAAGTGGCTGAAGCCGAGATGCCAGGTCAGGGCAAATAACATTACAGATTCTTTGAATTTTATATGAACTCTCAAAAAACATAGAAGCACCAGACCAGATATAGCAGCAATATTCAATGTATGGAAGGTAGATGTATACATATGTAAGATAGATTCTGGGGAGAAAAGTTGTCTAGCATGATACAGTGAACCCACTTTCCTAGCAATTGATGCAGTATAATCTTTATTTCATGTAAGTAGAAAACATTAGCCCAAGAAGATGCAATGAGTCACTTTTCTAAAGGTTAGCATCAGCTAATCATTATTTGGTTAGGTTTGACCTTCTTTAACCCCTCAAAGTGACACAGAAACTTTTATGGTGAGTAAGATTTTTTGAGGAAAAAAAAGATCTGATTTTAATTCTCATTAAAAGAAGGTTCTTTATTTTTCATTTCTGTCATTGGCTAAAACTGGACAGTGACAATCCGAGTCATTGTAATAAAAAGCAAGTGAAATTAAGATGAAAAAAGATGGTCAAACATTAATAATTAATGAACTAATTATTAATTAGTTAATTAAAATTTGATAATTTCATTGCTTCAGAAAGTAGCTGACTTTTGCTATCTATTATCTTTACAAGAGACAGATTAAACCAAAATTGGAATGTTGCTACTATATCTAGACAAGAGATGTTTAATCCTGACTTTCCAGTATGGAACAAATTCAAAATCATTTATATATGGTCTTGTCAAGTAAACCCACACAGCAGCTTTAATTCCATAGACACCACACTACAAGTCTATTGCTATTCTTATAGCAATTCTTCAGATGAGCTTCCTTTTTAAGTTCTACCATTTGAGATCTTTATAATTAGGACTCAACATGCTACTTCCCAAAAGTCAAAACATCCTCATTTCCTTTGTGATCCAAATGCAAGAAGAAAGTTCCATTCAGACAGCTTTTCCCCCCACCTAAGAACAGCTACTTTGTGGAACAGACTTTTGTGGAGGCTTCCCTAAACATTACAACCTTATTCTCTTCAAGTCAAACATTACCTATCCTCATAATTTTCACTTTCTACCTCCTCTCCTTTCCTTAATATCATACACTTCACTCATCAGAAGCAATTTATAACTCTTTACATCGAGTGGCTCTCAAGCATTGTATTGAGTGAACTTTAGTATAAAAAAATCCCTCTACCATTTAGCCTTGTATCAGATAAGGCTAATCCTTATATTGTTATTATGAAAAATGTAAAGTTTGTCGGAATAAGAATAGCAACTAAAATGTAAATAGATCAAGCACTTATACAAACTTTAATTGAAAAGTTCTTTAAAAGGTTGAAATTACTGAAGTTAATACCAAGAAAATACATTTCATTAATAAGATTAACAGAGAAATATGTTTGGTTTAGCATTCCAGTTTCTTTATCTTCTGCTTTTACTTTTCAGAGAACTGAAAATTCTAAAATCTGTTAATGCACAGAGTTTCATTTCATATCCTGGAATCTGGCAGTCTCCAAGTCAATAAATTCTTCATTCAAGAGTGGAATTTGGAATTCTGTTTAAGAAAAGAAGCAAAAAAAAATTCAACTTAAAATCCATAAAAACTGATTCTAAAATTGGAAAGAAGGAAATGTAGAGAAATTTGTGTTGTTTTTTTTTTTTTTCATTGTACCTGACCATGAACATAGGGAAAGGCAAATGGCAGGAAATATCTAAGTAAAGGGAAAAAAGAGACATGCAAAGAGACAGAAACTTAGTAAAGGTTGTCTGTTAAAAGTAGCTGTCACTTAAATTTAGTTGTCTTTTTTTCTTCAATGTTGTTAATGCGATCCCTATCCAACACTGTCAACGACAGACTGGGAAAAGAAAAGAACAGTGCTGCTAGCAAGATGGTTTAGTTTCTAAAGCCATCATCAAGAGCATTGAGATTAATGGTAGGCAAAAGTGGAAAGATTTTTCTCAGTGCATAGAATAAGTAATACTTTAATTTTTTTTGCATCTGCTTTTCCAAAGAATCTGTTAACAAAACCCAGTTTGATATGAGAACAAGGATTCAGTTTGAAGAATCAGTCTGGCAACAAAATTAACAGCTGCAAAACTAGGTACCAATTTTTGACATATTCTAGAGCAAATCCAAATAAAGAATTTAAAAAATATAAATTCTTTAAATTAATACTACATTAAGACTGACAGGACAATGGCCTAGTGGATTAAACTGTTGGTTCATGAATTTTGTGCAAGAATTTAGGAACACTGAAAATATTAAAAAAAAAAAAAGAAAAAAAATCATGTTTACTAATAATGCATTCATTGAGAAAGAGTCTCTTATTAGTAATAACCTCCTTCCAATAAAAATGTCATGCTTCATAATTTACCATTTCAGACATTACCTCTTGCTACTCTCTTGCAAATCAGCTGCATTCCTTAGTCGCACCAATCCTGACCATTGCAGCTAAAATCCATCATACAAGATACATTAGGAAGAATCATCCTCACTTACTTCATATTCCTTCAGCAAGAATTCCCGCTCAGAGAGCTTTTTCTAAAGAACTGATATTTTGTAGAACAGACTTGCAAGAGGATATTTTCCTGTTGACTACAATGTCAACCTCTTTAAGTCTAGGCTTAACCGCTATCTCTCCTATATAACTTCATAAACTGATGATAAACTGAACTTCTTATCTCTTCTTATGCTCATACAAAAACCTCATTCAGTAACCCTCTACTTTGAGTGGCTCTTGGGCCTTGTATTGGTAACATTTGTAAGAGAAAAAGAAAAGTATTTTACTTTGGAGAAAAAGCATATAGAGAGTGTAGTTTCCATTTCTCCATGCGTTTTCAAAGCTAAACCATTAAGACGGTTCGGTAAACTCCATAAAAAGTGTAAATCAGTGTGTGGAATTTTCTCCTCAGTTGAAGCCTTGTTTTTTCATTTTTTTTTATTATTTTTTTTATTTTTTTTATTTTTTTTTTTAGATATGATCTTTGCTGTAGGATCGACTAATTTGTTTTTTATGCTCTATAAACCCGTTATTTATAACAAGAAAATATTTTTTTTAGATTGTAAGAATTTTTGGAAGATAATATTAACTTATGGATAAAAGTTCTACTAATTAACCCCTATCTGGAGGGTGAAGAGGGGGATACATACCTTCCCCAAAAGCATCATATTGAAACACCAGTGTTAATAATGATGACTTTTCATCTCAGAAACTCAGATATTCAAGTCTGCTAAAGTGGGCTCACAGTCATATCACATTGAAGCAAGTTCTTGTACAGTCACCAAAATTAAGCAATGCTGAACCTGATCAGTACTTTGACGGGTGACCTCTTGGGAATATCAGATTTTCTAAGCTTGGATGTATGCATAGTTTAATGGATAATGAAATAGGAAATCAAAGTGTTGAGTTCCAATTCCAGTTGGGTTTCTTATTTTCATTTAAGCACAAATACACTTGGGACAGGTATGAATCCACCTCTTCTCCTGCCAGCTATGGGTTAAATAGTAGAACTTGTATCAGAAAATCATCATTTCCAAAAATATTTTTTGGCTTTAAATAACCTGTAAAATAACAGGGATCATCATATTCCTTGTTGAGCATCTTAAATCTCTTCCTTCTGACTTCCATCTCAGAGATGGGCTGTGTTATTCATCATCTTTTTCACTAGAAACCTCGCATTCTATGATCCTGATTAGGGCAGTTATATATACTGTACAGATCTTGGAGTTCTTGAGTAGCAATCATCAATTCTTTCACGGAGCCTGTCAGCATTTTAGCAATTAAATAAAATTAAAATATTAATATTAATTACTGACCTATCTCCTTACTATTCTTACATCAAATACAGTCTTCTTTCCATTCACTAACTTCTTGTGAATATTTGCAGTACTTTCTCATTTAAAATACAGACATTCTATAACAATCCATTATGCTTTGTATGGATGTCTAGTGGAGGTCACCATTTAGAAAAAGAATTATGGGTAGGAAAAAAAGATAACTTCATAAATCTTTTCTTTGGACTTCTAGACTCTTTATGGTTTACAACTTGGAAAAAAAAAAAAACAAAAAAAAAAATTTCCAATTAATATTTTTTTTTATACTAAAGTTCTCACTGTACAAAAACCAGGGGACACTTAAGGTAGGGGGTTACATTAAGAACTGGTTTATGTGGATATTAGGGGGAAGATAATGTTTAGATTTGAACAGGTTAAGATTGTAGTGATTGGGGAAACATCCTCTTGAGAGTCGGTTCCACAGGGCAGTGGTTAATGGGGAGAAGTTGTTTGAGTGGAACTTACTTCTTGCCAATGCAATACAGAGGGAATGTGGGTGGAGTTTGCTACTATGCAAAGGTTAAACCTGGCGGAATCAAGGAATGTAGTTCAGCCAAGCACTTTCCATGGAAGTAACAATAGAGACTAAAACTTATAAAATTAAATTAGATGGACATTCTTTTATTGACCCCCATAATTGTTAATGATTTTATTAGAGAAATGCAATGAAAATCAGAAAGAAAATAATTGCCAGGAATTAAAAATGATCAAGAATTAATGCAAGTACTCCTGACTGAACTCAGTTACTACATGGATAATGCACAAACTGTTGATTTAAGTAACAGCTGGTAAGGAAGAAGAGATACTTTTATTGTGGCTGGCTTGTTCAATAGGCTGATATTTAAGAGTTGTGTTATGGCAATAAAAAGGTCTTGCTCAATAAAATAGCTTTCTCCCTCTCAGAGAATTATAACTGCTTACAGGTCCATAAATATGATGCTTGTTAAAACAACAGCTTGCCCAATGACCAACAATAAGAAAACCCAATAAGATTGTTACAAATATTTACAGGGATCCAAGATGGAGGCAATGTAGGAGAAAGGTTGAATGAAAATACAGGAAATAAAATATTGATTTTCTAACAAACACACTTGACATTCTCGTATTATTTCAAACTACTATTCTCATCTTAGTTGATATAGATGTTATTATAGACAATGTTTTGACCAAATATCATCTGGTCGCCATCAGGTGTTCATTGATTGGTTGATATAGGATATCTGTTGATTATTCAAAAGACACTTGATGTTTAGGATTGTGGAATTAATAAAAAACTGATGAAAACATTTAAGCCCAAAAATGACCAGTAATGCTTTCCAAGGATCTTTATTTTCTTATCACTTTGTAAGTATGCAACTACATGGCTGGCAGAGCGATCGTAAGAATTCCCCAAATATGGGATCAGCCTAAACCCCACCAAGTTCCCTATCAGGCAAAGAAAATAGACTACCTAAAAGTCTTTCTCTAAGTCTGCCCTTATCATAGATTTACCTGTAGTGGTAAAATATATCATGATATTGCCAAGACTAATATCATCTACCCACCACAACTTCCTGGCATTATTTAAATTATTCGAACTGTTATCCTCATTTTCATCACTATATTCACAATATTTCAGCCATTGTATGTTCCGACCTTCTTCAGGTGATTGGAATTTCAAACCAAATCCTTTATTTTGTCCACCAGAGTAGGTTGTTCTCTTTCGTCATGCCATGCCTCTTCTGGATGTCTCAGTTATTTCCCTTTAACTCAAATCTCCAAGTTTTGGTTCACCACTGCTGTGGCCTGGTATTGAACTCACAATTCTTTGGGTCTAATCACTGGATCTAATCAACTTCTTTATTCACTGGGTCATGTGTCGAAGAGTACATGGAACTAGAACAATCTACTCTGGTGGATGAAATAAAAGGTCTCGCTTGAAATTCCAGTCACCTGAAGAAGGCTGGAGTGTACAACAGCCAAAACATTGTGAATAGGGCAATGAAGATGAGGATAACAGTCTGAATAATGTAAATAATGCAAGTAATTTAGCAATACATTTGAAATTGTTACTAGAGCTGATGAAAATCCTAATAAGAGATTTTCAGCTAAATAACTATTTCACCTGTCTATAACTGAAAGGTGAAAAATTAATGTCTTGCTTTACATGGAATTAATCAACTTAGCAAAATATCCTAATGCTTAAATACTAAAGTCAAATCTTGAAAAAGAATATTTGCTTCAATTTGATAAGAGTCTACACCAGAAACATTTAGGTTTTCCTAACATCTTCAACATTGAAGTATACTTTTTCATTCACAGATTGCTTTAAAGAAACTCATTCATTATATAAGAACACTTATCAAAAACCAGCCAAAAGAACCCAAAATGATAATTAAAATTTCTAACATATAAAGAAAAGAAAACAAAACAAAAAATTGCTTAAAAAGAAAAACTGAATTTTATAAAAATAAAATGTTGCTTTTCTTCAAAGTTTTGAAGGGTGAAGTGACTCATTTACATATGAAGGCACAAAGATAAGTAACTACAGCTATTACCCATGAGGCAGTTATGCTACAATGGTGTCACTAATATCTAAAGAATAAATAAAGCATGGCTTAGGCTACTAGCAGCTAAAGGTAAAACAAAAAAGCTGAAGGATTTGAAATCATTTCAAGGAGAAAACCAAATAACTGATCTTTTCTTGGTAACTGCTGGTTGTGAGGCCATTTATAAAATTATCAGAAATTTCACACCCAAGACAGTTGCAGGAAATGACACTTGATGATATAAGTCAACTGTGAAAAATATAACACCCAAGAAAAAAAAAACAAGTGAATGCAAAAGGAACTAAGTTCATCTCAAAAAGTGAATGACCGAGTCATCGAATATGTCCTTCATTTAAAACTGCCTGCTAAATATTGTAAATTTAAGAAACTGTGATCAGGAAACTAGTCAATCAAAGAGGATCTGATTCAAATGAATTTGGTAAACGGCCTTCAAATTGAGGAGTATCGGCAAATGAATAACACATTTACAACTGAGAAAGTTAAACATCTGGACACATATGCAATAAAGAGAAAAGACAGAATAATGTGTACTTTTTGTGGTTATCAACATCGAAGAGAAAAACAAAAATGTCCGGCATATTAAAAAAAAAAAAAAAAATGTGAAAAGTGTTTAAAAATGAATCATTTTAAACATGTGTAAATCCAAAAAGGAAAACACAGCGATGATCCAACAAAATGAAGAGGAAATACGTACGGATGTCTTTTCATTGAAAAAGATGTTAGTAAAAATTCAAATCAATAATGTTTTATTGGACATGCAACTAAATATAGGAAGTGATATGATGTTGATACCCAGAAATTTCTGGAAGAAAGTAGGAAAACCAAGATTAAAGAAAAGCCTTATACAATTGAATCAATTCGATGGATCTGTGATATATCTTACACTATTTTGAAGCTTATGTGGAACTAAAAAATAAGTTTTACTTATTACCAATTATTGTGGCAAACTGAAAAGAATCACAGTCTAATAGGAAATGATGTATTGAACATAAATCCAACAAAATTAGGAAACAAAGTCAAGGCAGAAGAAACTGGAATGGTAAAAACTATGAAGCAAGTAAAAAAAGGAAAAAAGGAAAAAAAAGAAAAAAAAAGAAAAAAGAAAAAAAAGAAAAAAAAGAAAAAAAAAGAAAAAAGAAAAAAGAAAAAGAAAAAAGAAAAAAAAAAAAGAAAAAAAAAGAAAAAAGAAAAAGAAAAAAAAGAAAAAAAGGAAAAAATAAAAAGAAAAAGAAAAAAAAGGAAAAAAGAAAAAGAAAAAGAAAAAAAAGGAAAAAAGAAAAAGAAAAAAGAAAAAAAGGAAAAAAGAAAAAAAGAAAAAAAGGAAAAAAGAAAAAGAAAAAAAAGAAAAAAGGAAAAAAGAAAAAAAGAAAAAAGAAAAAAAGAAAAAAAGGAAAAAAGAAAAAAAAGAAAAAAAGGAAAAAAGAAAAAGAAAAAAAAGAAAAAAAGGAAAAAAGAAAAAAGAAAAAGAAAAAAAAGGAAAAAGAAAAAAGAAAAAAAGAAAAAAGAAAAAAAGAAAAAAAGGAAAAAAGAAAAAGAAAAAGAAAAAAAAGGAAAAAAGAAAAAGAAAAAAAAGAAAAAAAAGAAAAAAAGGAAAAAAGAAAAAAGGAAAAAAGGAAAAAAAGAAAAAAAAGGAAAAAAAGAAAAAAAAGGAAAAAAAGAAAAAAAAGGAAAAAAAGAAAAAAAAGGAAAAAAAGAAAAAAAAGGAAAAAAAGAAAAAAAAGGAAAAAAAGAAAAAAAAGGAAAAAAGAAAAAAAAGGAAAAAAGAAAAAAAAGGAAAAAAGAAAAAAAAGGAAAAAAGAAAAAAAAGGAAAAAAGAAAAAAAAGGAAAAAAGAAAAAAAAGGAAAAAAGAAAAAAAAGGAAAAAAGAAAAAAAAGGAAAAAAGAAAAAAAAGGAAAAAAGAAAAAAAAGGAAAAAAGAAAAAAAAGGAAAAAAGAAAAAAAAGGAAAAAAGAAAAAAAAGGAAAAAAGAAAAAAAAGGAAAAAAGAAAAAAAAGAAAAAAGAAAAAAAAGGAAAAAAGAAAAAAAAGAAAAATGAAAAAAAAGAAAAATGAAAAAAAAGAAAAATGAAAAAAAAGAAAAATGAAAAAGAAAAATGAAAAAAAAGAAAAATGAAAAAAAAGAAAAATGAAAAAAAAGAAAACAAATGAAAAAAAAGAAAACAAATGAAAAAAAAGAAAACAAATGAAAAAAAAGAAAACAAATGAAAAAAAGAAAACAAATGAAAAAAAAGAAAACAAATGAAAAAAAAGAAAAATGAAAAAAAAGAAAAATGAAAAAAAAGAAAAATGAAAAAAAAGAAAACAAATGAAAAAAAAGAAAACAAATGAAAAAAAAGAAAACAAATGAAAAAAAAGAAAACAAATGAAAAAAAAAGAAAACAAATGAAAAAAAAAGAAAACAAATGAAAAAAAAAGAAAACAAATGAAAAAAAGAAAACAAATGAAAAAAAAGAAAACAAAAGAAAAAAAAAGGAAAAAAACTAAAAGAAAAAAAGGAAAAAAACTAAAAGAAAAAAAGGAAAAAAACTAAAACAAAAGAAAAAAAAAGGAAAATGTCTCCCCGCCCCCAACCTCATATTTTGAAGGGCAAAAAGTGCCAGTCCATCTACGAGTCTTAGTTGTAGAAAAACTATAAAAATTACTGGAACAAGATCTACTTGAATGAGTTTAGCCAGGATGGAGCAAATGAGCCTTCCCATTAGAAATTTTAAGAAAGAAGTATGGGGTTTGCACATTTGTGGTGACTACAAAATAGGTGTAAACCACAAAATATGTGCAGACTCATATCATATCCCCAATGTGAAATGGGTTTGAACTTTCTTGCAGGTATGAAAACATTCTCTAAAACTGATCTAAAGCCAGCATAACATCAAATACCTATTGAGAAAGACTTTAAAATCACAACAATAAACACACCAAGTGGCTTATTAAGATGGAAAAGAATGCCATATGGAATTAAAACTGCAAGTGCATTTTTCAAAGCGCTATAGCGCAATGTATTGGTAGTGAAATAAAAAATATAATATTCTACCAGGATGCCATTAGTGTTGATGCTATTAACAATGAAGAACTAAAATTGGAAAACTGGTATGGTTTTAAATAAGTTAAAAAATGTTGGACTAACAATTAAGAAAAAAAAAATGTGTGCACAACATTAAAAAAAAAAAAAAAATATCATTTTTAGTATATTCCATATCTAACAAAGATATATCAACAAACCAATTGTTAATTGACAAAATATTAAATGTTGAGGTACCTAAGAACAAAAAGAATTGGGATCTTTCTTAGGACTTGTAAATTTCTACAGATGCTATGTAGAACAATATTCCAAATTGACAGAACCTTTTGCTGCTTTAAGAAAAAAAGAATGTGGAATTTATTTGGACTAAACAACAAAAAGTAGCATTTGAAAATTTAAAAGCTGTTCCGACAAAGAAGCCAGTAGTAAAAATATTCAACCCTTAAAAGGAATTAGTGGCAACAACTGACAAGTGAACACTCAATTTTGGCGATATGGTTATCCTATTATGTATCTTCTGAGAAAATTGTCAAAATCCGAATTGAACTACTCAAATAGTGAGAAAGCAGCATTGGCCATAATATAGATGACAAATAGAACATGTCAATTTCTGATTGGAAATAAATTCCTACTATGGTCCGACCATAGACCTTTAGAATTCATATTTAATCCTAGGAAGGAACTTCTTAAGCTAATATCTTCTAGAATATATATAACGATACCAGTTTTCCAATTTTAGTTCTTAGAAGATAGATCTTAATATTAATGGCATTTGGCTCCTTCCAATATTAAGTATGTGAAATGCAATACCACTCTACATGCAGATGCTTTGCGAAGATTGAGGTTTATTACTTCTGAAAATGAGAAAAAAGAGGAAAAATTTGAAGATACTTCTTTACACTGGGTTGAAACTGATATTTTGTCGCTAGATAAATTAGCTGTTGATTTGAAGTGAGATCCCATATTGAACAGTATATTGTTCAGGATAAAAAAAAAATAATGAGTGGAATAATTGATCAGGGGTAGAAAAGCATTTTAAAAAGGTTAAACACAAGTTAACCATAGAAAAGGGGGAGTAATTTGTAATAGAGACGTAATGGTTCTACGAGCAACACAGAGGAGTGAAATTATAAAATTATTATGTTCATTGCAAAATAACATCTATGCAAAGGTGAGGCTAGAGGCATGGTTGCCAGGCTATTCTACAAATGTAAAATAATATATACAAAGATATAAAATGTGCAATAAAAAGAAAGTTTAGATAAACAAAAACACATACATGGCCTAAAGAGTCCCAACCTTGGGACAGAGTACACATGGATCATGCCTATGTTAATGGAGTGGAATTATTACTAATACTGGTAGATGCATATTCAGGCTGACCAGAAGTAATACAAGTTTCCAACAAAAGAAGTTCGACCATGAAACAAGTGCTAAGGATCATATTTTCAGGAAATGGAATTCCCAAAATGCTAGTATCTGACAACACTTCAGAGTTCTGTGAACTATGGCAATGGTTGAACAAAACTAGATGCAAACTATACCATCTGCAATTAAACTGATTAATAGAAAGGACAAACTATGAAAAATGGATTGAAAATTTGCATACAAAAGAAAGAAAAGATAGAAACATTTCTCCTTAGATTGTTGCTAAGTTATAAGAGCTGGAAGATCAAGCTAGACAGTGAAATCAAGAGTAATATCGACTGTGAAGATGAACAAAGACAATTGTTGGAGGAACAGTCCTATGAAAAAAGAAGATCAAGAACTCCTATATCTAGACAATCTCTTAAGGACGAGGAGGATGATAGTGAGGAGACAAAATCTCCCAGAAGAAGTACTAGGGAAAATAAGATAAAATCTCTTCAGTACAAAGGAAATGAGATGACTCATTTACTTATGAAGTCACAAAGACTATAAGTAGCTATAGCTATTAACCATAATGCAGTTGAGTGCATACTACTTCCTGTGAGTCACCATACTACAAAAAGGAAAATATGGAAATTTCATAGAATTCCTAAAAAGAAAATATCTTAAAATTAATCAATTATTTAAAGCAGACAATAACCAATTCTGATTTAGTGCATTATAACAAAAGGAATAATAAGATTAAACTTTTAAAAAATCTTTAAAGAAGTAAATTCCCAGCCAAAATTCGACTTACTTCAAGAAAATATTCCACAAGGTTTGAAGGCATTTGTAAGATTAAAAATAATCATTAAAGTAAAAAAAAAAAAAATATTCTTGATAATCCAGGAAAAGATGGAGAAACTTTTTGTTTTTAACTTTTGAACATTATTTTCACTGTATCATTTTGGTTCTGAAAACTTTGTTGTCAAGATTTTTTATATTATTCTTGCCTTTCAAATCTAAATGGAAAATTGCATTGTGGGAATATTAATGTTGATGCCAACAGTGACTAACAATACATGCTACTGAAATTTGATGGAGATCAAAAGCTATGCTGAAAGATTATCATTATTGTAAACAAAACAAAATTTATTTTGTTCTTTCTTATGAATTGAGTATTATTAAGAATATTCAAAAAACTCTATTCAACATGTAATTCCTACCATTTTGTTTTCTTTTAAAAACAAAAACTTGAGTCATGTTAGATTCATGCCTTTTCATTGGTAACTGAAATATTTGGTTTGGAACTGATTCTGTAATAAGAAGCATTTTGGTTATTATATTTACAATGTATAGCTTGTCTTTTTGAAGAAATATATTTTACCAAACAAAAGATGTGTTCTCATTATGTTTTGTCTAGCAAACTAGATTGTCCTTTTTTTGCAGTCTATCAAACCATTGCACATTAATTAAAGAAATGAAATATTTTTACATTGTAAGGATTTTTTTTGATATAATCATGATTTACTGATACAAATCCTACTAATTAACCCATAGCTGGAGGGAGAAAAGATAGATTCATACTTTTCCTAAGGGCATTTGTATATAAGTAAATATAATGAACCCAACTGGAATTGAAACTCAGCTGTTCGATTTACAACTCGGAGCCATTATTCATTACACCACCCACTCATTCATGCTTACAGCACTTGGTATTCCCAAATGATCATCCATCTAGGTACTGTCCAGGCTTGATGTTGCTTAACTTTGCTGATCATACAAGAACAAGTGCTTCAATGTGATATAGCTGTAAGCCCACTCTAGCCATCTTGAATATCTATCTGAATTTCTAAGATGAGGAACCATTATTATTTAAACTATTTATATTTGCACTATTGTTCTTGTTGTATTTGTTGTTCAATGACATGTGATCAGTAGTCAACTTCTTGCCTGTCTCTTGTTTTACTATATACTTTATATCTATTCTACTGAACATATGCAAATAGGTACAATCCTTTTTACCAATCTACTACATATCCCTGAAATGAAGGCCTTTAGTTGTTCTTAAACTTTTTGTAAAACCTCTCTTCTCTCCTCCTTGAGGTTTATGCTCAGTTCTTTTTAATTGAGATCTTAATCTCATTTCATTATTTTCCATATCTGAATCACTCTCACTATCCCCCATAGGCTTGTTTTCTATTGCATTGTCCTGATCTGAAGAACTCATCCTTTCTTCTCTGTCAAGATCTTCTTTCATCACATCCTCTTCAAATTTGGGTCTTAATTAGTCAGAATGGTTCATTGCGCTTTTTCCTTTCTTTAATATAATAGACTGCTACCTTTGTACGAGGAAGTTAGCTTTCTCAGGACTTGCTACTTTGCCATTTTTATACCACATCTTTTCATTTGTCGAATAAGACATTGTTATTATAGATCTTATTTGTCTTCCCATTAATGAAGATGGGCTTTGCAATCTGTCTGCATGCGAAATCGTCCAATAACTAAGCAGTAACCTTGTTAAGTAACCATCTATAGGATCTCTACTTGGGGGAAAATGCTTTTAATTCTATTTTTACTGTCTGCGCCATTCTTTCTGCAATACCATTAGCTTGTAGGTGATATGGTGGTTTTTTGTAATGGGATCAGCTAATCTGCCTGAACCAATTACATAGATCTTAATCATAAAATTCTGGTGTGTTGTCAGTAACTAATGCTTTAGGGACCCAATTTCTAGAAAATACCACTCTTAGCATTTGTCTTCTTGTAGCCATTTTTTCATCTTTAACAACTTCAGGCCATCCCAAGAAGGCGTTCTACTAGAATTAGAAATAGCACCATGCCATTAATGGGTGCATGGTCCATATGAACATGTGACCATCGTTCTGTTTCTTTAGGCCATGTGTGTAGTCTCCTTTGTGAAAAATCCTTTATTTCTGGACATTTTGGACATTTGTGTATATATCTTTCTATATTGTGATAATACCCTGGTCATCATGCCTCCAATTTTAATCTTCTATGTGTAGCCATTATCCCACAATGCACATCATCATGTACATTTTTTAAAATATCTCTTCTTCATGTTTCTGGTGGTACTATCACATCTCTATTGTATATAATAATGTTTTCCATTGTTAATTCATGTCCTATTTCTTTATAAGGTCTTTCAACTTCGGAACAATTATGCCTCCTATTTCTTCCTATATTTTCATATAATATTGGATCTTGTAGAGCTTCCAATTCCAATCTTTTGCAGAGATAAGAATTGTCGAACTCCGTCTGTGCTCCAGACAATGGTCAATGCCTCTTTTTCAATATATTAATAATTTATTTCTGCTAAAATTTCTACTTGAAAGGTACATTATTGGATGGCCTTCTTACGATAAAAGTGTTGACACAGCTCGCTCACTCGCATCCATAATTAATGTAGCCTTCTTGCTGGGATCAAAGATTTTTACAATGGGTTTTTCTGCGAGTATCTCTTAAATCCTTGAAGGCTAAGCTTTGCCTCCATTTGAACTCATTATTTTTTCTGAAGTTCAGCAAATGATTAAGTCATTGTATTTTGGTAAAATATCTATTATAAAAATTAACCAATACTAAAAAGGATTCTAATTCTTTTTCATTGATAGGTGTAGATAACTCTGAAATTTTCTTAATTAACTTTGGATTTGGTGCAATGCTATCTTTTGAAATTTGGTACCCTAAGCATGATATTGTATTACAATAAAATTCACATTTGTCTCTGTTTATTGTCATCCACCAATTTTTTTTAACTTGTTTAACACATTCGGTTTTTTGTCTTAATTTGTCTTTAGTGGTAGCATCAAGGCAAATATTATCTTGATAAATAATCATATGATGATTTCATCAGTTAACACATTTTCCATTGCTCTCTCTGAAAAATAGCACTTGCCATTTTCACTCCAAAAGAAATTTTCATCCATCTTAATAATCCTATGGATATGTTTTTTTGCAGTAATCTCATTGAATTTATTGTTAATCTGTACTTGATTGTAGGCTGATTTTAAATCCATTTTTGCAAAATATTTCATGCCCAATAATTTGTGGACAGATGTTTTAATATTTTGATAATAGGAAAAAAGTCTAAGCCTATTTTATCATTTATGCCTATTTTAAAATCACCACATGTTCTTAAATCCCTATCTGCTTTTTGAGAGAGAGGCCCATTTACTGCTACCTGGAAGAACATGCTCCAAAATCCCATCCTCTACCATTTTCTTTAACTTAGCAACCATGAAAGGTAGGTGAATAGGTAATTTATGAAATTCAAAATAAGAGTGGGTACTATTTTCATTTAATTGTATATTCACTTTATAGAACCGTTAACACTTGTTTTTTAATTTTTCTGATTTTATATTACTGATTAATTTTGATGTGTCTACCTTTAGCACATTTATACCTAGTAGTCCATTAACTTTTTTTACATTCAACTACTGTAATGGGAATAATTTCAAATTGGTCACAGGTTTTAAATGTTCCACTGAAGTATTCCAAAGTTTTTATAGTAATTCTATCAAGTTGTCTCAATTTCAGATGACTTTTTCTCAATTTTGGTTTACCCATTTGTTCCCAGAAATTTTTTTTGATCAGAGGGACTTCACTCTATATATCCACTGACAATGAAAACATCAAACCATTTAATTTTTTCAAAAGAACTATTTTCTGTAGGTCTTTGTATTGAAAAAAATATCAATTCTCTCTTTTTCTATGCTGTCTTTTTCTTTTTAACTTTCTATACAGAGTGAAAATGATTTTTTTCTTCAATTTTACTGGGAATGACTGCAAAACATTTCCCTTCCCCTTTTTTCAGCAGAAGTCCACAAATGCATGCTGGGATATTTTTCTTAGTTAATAAAATAGGTTGGTTTACAATTTAACTTGATTCAATCCAGATCTGTCTCATCTATAAGACTGACCTTGCTTTTGTGTATAGATGTAAATTCGTAGTTTATAAACTTTTTGCTTTCTTACCTATAAATTCATTTTGCATATATTGTTTGCTTGCTTGATACTGTTTCATTTTTTATCTTTTTATTGCAAATTTTGTTAATTCTGTTTGTTGGACAGTGGTGTTATTTCTGTTTCATTTGACCTTGACTAACTCATCAGGCAGTTAGGTCAAATTTTACCAAAAGTGGGACACTTTTTTCTGTCAATTTCATGCTCATACTTACAGTATTTGCATTTCTTTGTTCCTTTTTTTTATACTGCATGTGTCAACATTGTCCTCAGTAGAATTATATATTTTTTTATTAATTCTAGCAGATGCATAACTTCCACACATGCAGTTAGAGACAAATTATTGAATTGTAATTGTTCTGATATCTTATATTTATCAAATATACCAATCATACCTTCGAACAACTGTAATTGACTCAATTCATCCTCAGTAGTCAAATCTTGAGTTCCAAGTTTCTGAAACTCACAAAATCTGCTTAGCTTCTCTTAATCTGTGAATGATTGATTCATCTTGTTTCTGACAATAATTTAGTTCTTTCCACTGTGACAAGGTTTCTTTTTAGGTCATAGAACTTCTTTTTATAATCTCTGAAATTTCAACAGAAGTCAAATTCTTCAGTTGTTTGGGGTATGCCATAACAGAAATTTTCATTATAGCTTCGCCACCTGCTGAAGCTAGAAAAACGTCAGTTATTTCATTTTCTCCCCCTCTTACCTTTCAATTTTCTTAGCCCTTTCCCTGGGCTGTAAAACACTAGATCCAAGTCTCAACAAATTCAGAGACGATGGAGTAGCATGGTGTGCTACGAGCCTGGGCAGGATATATGGAGAACTAGGGCTGCCTGGATGTCTAGTTCCCCCTTCTCAGCCTTGCTAGCAGAGTCCAAAGGAGAGGATAAACCAATACAATTTCGTACCAGGAGTTGCCGAAAGGTAGTACAAAGTGCCGTCCATCCGCCTTAGGGGATCCACTCCAGGTTTGAATTCAGAGTTGTCCTTCTCCTAGACCAGTTGCCATCCAAGGCTATAGAACCCAGTCTGTCCTATTTACCCATAGCTTGAGTTCATATATATATATATATATATATATATATATATATATATATATATATGCACTGCAAATAAGACTTGAATATTTAACTAGAGTCAAAGTAGAATTTCATAAATTTTCAAATTTAGGTAGAAGATAATCATTTTATATTTTCTGAAACCTCTTAGAGAATTTTTATATTGGATTGGTAGAAATGTTTCTAACAAATCAACATCCAAACAGAAAATAATAATTTCAACTGAGAATATATTTATGATGTTATCATTGTGCTAACCAATAAAAACACAAGACTTAATCAGTTTATTTAATGCCAGACTTTTTAACTTACCATCAGCCAGTATGTATGGCTTCAGAACTGTCTCCTCTCTAAGGTGGATGTTTATATATCTACCCGTCATATGTTATTTTTTTTATTTTTTACCATCATATATGCACATTCCAGATGTAGCTGAGCCAATAACATGTTCACTTGTTAGATTCAGCCACTGACATCAGGTGAATCATGGGTTTTCACTCCTGATTAGATCATCCCTCAAGTCAACCAATCAACAGACTTCCATGAAAGAGACTAAGTGCCAAGTCTGTTCTGGCATGAGCTGGAGTGAGACACATGCAACATTCCATTTCACACAAATGTCCTTTAGGCACGGAGCAAATCAACTTCTTAATGTTCTCTGTTGTGCTACCTCATAACTTGACAAAACGTATTATAACTGGCAGGAAGTGATCAAACAAAAAGAAGTTAAACATGAGGGCAAATCCCTATCCCACAATAACTTTAAAATAGTAATAAGGTATTACACCCATAGTCAAACCTTACATGCTATTACAAATATCGATTTATTTTTGGTCCCCATTTTATTTTACTTTAACATCCCCATTGTTTAAGGAACAACTGACGACAGCTACAAATGTGAACACACCTTCACCTTATCAGTTTTATCAATTATCCCCAGACATACCAGTAAAAAACATGGACATTATTTTTTTTTTTTTAATTTTTAATACATTCTGATCAATTAATTGCCTGATACAGTCACTTGACTCTATGCCAGTGTTGTTCTCCTGAAGATTAGCATCAGGTAGGCTGATGGAAGGCAGAAAAGTTTCTCTATGGTTATTAAATGAGAGCAGTTTTGTTATAAAGGCATTAAAATTTACAAGCCATTTCTTGTCATAGTTAACAAGTGATTGTAGTTCCTTTTCAAAAGTAGTTGCCAGGTTTACTTTGTTGGATCTGTCCGACTTGCTACTCAGACAGGAGTAAATGGTTATGAGCCCTGCGTAAGTATGAAATGATATGGAAGCATACCTGTTCAAGCATACCTGTTAGAAATGATTGGATTAAGCCTAATATTTGTTCTGCGACACCAGAGCCTATGGAGAAGGCCAGCATGCCAAACCCTGTCAAATGCCTTTGAGCTAACCAGAGCCACAATTTGAGCTTTGCCATTCTTATCTATAGCTTGATAGACAAATTCAGTGATGGTCGTAAACATGTTGTCAGTAGACTTGGTGAAACGGAAGCCATATTGTTAGTCTGAAATGAGGCCATGTGAAGTAAGATGCTTAACCAATTCAGCATTGATTAGAGCCTCAAGTACTTTGCCAAAAAGAGGTAAGAGACTAATAGGGTGATAACCTGGAGTGGGGGTTCAGACTGTTCCCTGGAGTTCTTAAAAACCAGATGAAGTGTTCCAACAATCAGAAAAGCAGGAAGCAATGTGGCATTTGTTGTTAATTGATAATAAATTACCAGTGATAGTTAACAAGGAAGTAGACCATTAGTAAGTTTAGTGGGTTCAATCCATGCACTAAATTTAACCTTTAGCATGCTGGAGGCAAAGATTTCACCATAGAATTCTCCCCCTTTGCATACTGTATGCACATTCTGTCACCTCAAAAGAGTTGCAAAGAGAGGGCACGCTATAGGGATAATTTTCACCTCTGGTATCGTAAAGATTAACTTAGTAAATATCAGTTATTGTTAAATCTTGATGGAGAACATCAAGAACTGTAAGTGGGATGTTACAGCTTGCACCAGTTTATTGACTGAATAAGTAATATTTCTCTTAGATTACAGTGAGAATTTCAAATGCTGATTTTCAAAGGCAAACTTTTAGCACTTGGAAAATTATAAAAATCTTACCTACCACCATTCATCCTCCAATGCTGTACTAAACTTTATAAACGCTGATGATATTTGAATATTTATTGGTTGTAGTTTGTAACATGGGTGGTGGGGACAAATTGTTATATGACAAGCAGTTAGGAATTTTAAACAAAATTAAATTAAAAAGAAATTTAACCCATATTTTTCATTTTAATTTCAAATGACTTTAAATCTGGTATCTGTCTATATTTCTGAAACGAAGCATTATGTACATTATTTACATTATTTGGACTATTGTCCTCATCTTTGTCGCCATATTTATTACAATGTTTTGGCTGTTGTACGCACTGGCCTTTTTCAGGTGGTTGGAATGTCGAACTTAACTCTTTATTTCACTCACTGGGATAGACTGTTCTAGTTCCATGTCTGATGGATGTCAGTTATCTCCTGTTAATTTCCCTCGGAAAGTTCTCCACTGCCTTAACCAGGTACTGAACTCACACTTCTTGGGTCCTGTCACTGGATCTAACCAATGCCTTTATCCACTGTGCCATGTGTCCTCGAGTGTGAGTTCAATACCTGGCTAAGGCAGTGAAGAACTTTCAGAGGGAAATTAACAGGAGATAACTGACATCCATTAAACATGGCACGTGGAACTAGAACAGTCTACCCCAGTGAGTGAAATAAAGGGTTCAGTTCGACATTCCAACCACCTGAAGAAGGGCGGAGTGTACAACGGCCAAAACATTGTAATAAATATGGCGACAAAGATGAGGACAATAGTCTGAATAACGTAAATAATGGACTTCAAATCCAGTGATATGAACATCGATTTATGCTGGTTTGAAGAACTGAAACCCAGTGGGGAAAAAAATACACATTGTTTTTATTCACATATTAATTTACTTAGACTATTGACATTGTCTTGTTATTTGACACAACATTTCAGCTACTGTACCCTCTGGTCTCTTTTTGGTGTCTTGTTCTTGGTAAGATTCAAGAATTTTGAGCTGAACCCGATGACAGAAAAATTAAAGGCCAGCAGTTCAAAGGCCAAAACATGTTGAGATGTTAACAACTAAGATGAGGATATTAGTTCCAGTAAATCAGTGTATAAGAGTGTTAATTTCCCCTTTCCCATCCCCCCAAAAAGAGAAAATTGTTATTCTTTGTTTATTATTATCATTATTATTTACTTATCCAACAAAATAAGCCAAATGCAGCCATCAAAGATGATGGATGAAAAGCAAGAAAACGATGACTGAACAAGATTTTATAATCAAAACGTTTTATGCTACTATTAAGAGAAAAGACCAAAGTATTTTTTGATTATTTTATTAATTTTTTTCATAATATTTTCTACCATGTTCAAAATCTTGATTTTCTTTGTAATCAGGTGGACCTAAGATTAGCATAGTGATTTTTAGTGTCTTTTTGTTAAAAATACATTATTTTAGAAATTCTTGCAAAAATCAAATAATTGTTGGATTTTAATTACATTTTCAGGACGTTTTTGTAAACATAGGTGAGCATACACAACATTATCAGAAAATAAGAGCAATGACTATAGTAAATTTAAAGTCAACATATCTAAAATTCAATAAAACATTAGATTACAATGAATATTTTGTTCAATTATGTTTTACAGATAAAGTTTCCATAGAACAATATTAAAACTGTTATCAGACTGTCAACACACCAAAACAGCTACTGTTGGGTTAAAAAATGCATTTCTGTGATATTGTAAATAAGTAAGTAAATAATATTATAATAAAGGGTTCAGTTCGACATTCCAACCACCTGAAGAAAGGTGAAGTGTACAACGGCCGAAACATTGTGAAAAATATGGCAGCAAAGATGAGGACAATAGTCCAAATAATGTAAATAATATTTATTTCAAATCAGATTAATTATACTTTAAATCAGTTGATATTCCTCAAATAAAGTTTCAGAAAATGACATTTTTGTAAGATTTTTTTAATGAAGAGAATTACACTGTGATGAAAGACAACTAAAAAAAAAAAAAAAAAGTGTTATTTTAGCAAAAAAAAAAAAAAAAAAAAAAAAAAAAATCCTCCCAGTCAAATTAGTTTTTGAAATACAGCAAAGTATTTTGATTATTGGAAATATTAAATGTATTCTTACTTGAATTTAAAATGAAAATGAAAGCTTCAAGAACGATTTTTCATTTTTAAAAGTTCATTTTAAACTTTAGGTATCGCATTTTTTGTGAAAGTTGCTAGTTTTATGCTTACACAGTAGATCTTCAAAAGCCAAAGAAATGCAAGAAAAAGTCATGAAATTATGTCAAAGTTCAATTGATGAAAATTTTAAATTTTCAAAGAATTATTGTTGAACTTTTAAAAGGTAAGCTTAAATATTAAATCAATACTTAAATGCAGTGATCAATTTTGAGTTCTTTTGTAGTTTAATGTTGCCTATCGTATCTACTCCTCCCTACCTATTGTGATGAAAGCCCAATCAAGAGCCATCTGCAAGAACTGGCTTAAATACTACCCAATAGGGTGGGTTTTAAGCTAGTTGGATAATAATTATTGAAATTCTCTGAAGAATAGATTGAATGGTTAGAGAATGATAGAAAAGGAAACATTGTTAAAATCATTATGTTTTAAAACAATAAAATGAATATACGAATGATTCCGTGGAGAATCAAACCCAGAAATAATTACTCAAGATTCAGTAAAATTGAGCAAAGTCAAATCTCCCCACCTGACATATCCACTTCACTTTGATAAGAAGACATTACTAATGTGTTATATGAATTTCCTTGTCCTAAGACCCCAATTTCAGGACTTTATATTTTCATATTATTCACCCTAAATGCTATTATTCTTACAGAAAAAGTGACCAAACTTTTTTTAAACAAAAGAAGCCATGTGGTTTATAAAAGGCAATAGGAAGTGAAAACATTAGATACATCAATGTCAGATTTGCGAGAGAGTATCTATATAAATGAAGACCTTGACTGTCCAACACAAAGGTAGTTGGGACCCAGCAAGATAACTCAGGTTTGCCTGGGATTACATTGTAAGATAGCCATTGCTAAAGAACACACCACAATCTCCATGGCTGGAAGTAATACACAAACATGAGTGGAATAAAAGAACTAAGAAACAACAGGAAGTCTTGCTTTCACCAAATCATAGAAATTACTACTATATTTCTTTGACTATCATTCATAGAATATGATTCTTCAGCAGATAATAGAAACGATTTATTTTCCAGTCTTAATATTCAATAAACCAGTTGTTAAAGTTATCAACTGTGCTCTTCATTTTATTGAAGGATTTTTCATCCTAGCCTTGATTCCTGATATTGTCCTGGATGCAAAGACAAAATTACCATGGACAGTCTAGAATTACTGATTTATTAACTGTGGTACACAACATACATATTGGTCAACCACTAGACTTCATCATTAACCCCAATATTCTTTTTGAATCCCAAATCAACCCTATCAAAATGTTACACCAGGTCCCATCCAAAGAGGGAAAAGAAAGCCAAGTAAACTGTAAGGTCAGTCTTACTCAACAAGACTAGTGGAGATAGCGACTGAAGAAGGGTGTTCAGGGTTACAGTTATGGAACGAGCTGTGATGCATGCATTGATGAAAATGGAACAAATTATTTTACAAGATCTATTATTAATGTTTTAATTCTCTTTCTGCAAAGCAGAAAGAAAAGTATAACCTAAAACAGTTTATAAAGAGTAATAGTTGTCAAGATTGTAATAAAATAGATTGGCAAACCTCAGACAATGAGTTCAACTTTGCCTTTGAATTCCATCAGCGAGAAGTAAGTTCCACTCACACAGCTTCAACCCATGAACCACTGCCCTGTGGAACAGATTTCCAAGAGAATGTTTCCCCCGTTGCTACAATCTTAACCTGTTCAAGTCTAGAGTTAACCATTATCTTCCCCTCCTATCCATATAAACTAACCCTTTGACACAGTGGTCCTCAGTGTGGTACACCTCATAAGAGCAGCAGAAGAGGATAGCAGGTGAGGCTGAATGATTGAAAGACAATCAAAGATTTAGAAACAGTTTTAAAAAATTCATATGCCAAATATAAATATGATTTCAAAATTTTAAATATTATTATGGATTACTTGTAATTGCAAGCATAAGTCCCAGTATAAATAGTTATAAATAATTATTGACTGATTTTATCATTGTGATATTTTTGCATTATATCAAGTATTAAGAATATAGTAACTAGGGCTGGCAAATTGGAAGAGAGACTTATCCATGATAATGTTCTGACTTCGAATCTGCAGTTATCTCCCTTTAACCTCTCTGCTTTTTTTAATTTTTAAATGCACTTTTTATCACATAATATTTCTAGAGACGTGAGCAAATTTTCATTTTGAAAATGTGTCCCAGAGAAAAAAGTTTGAGAACCACTGGCTAAATGTAACCTACCTTGAGTGATTTCTGGGCCTTGTACAAAGTGAACCTTACTATAAAGAAAAAAGGCTGAGTTTAAATCACTGAATGACTTTTCTCAAAATCATTGACAGAAAAATTAAGCTTTTTATTAATTATATGCTTTAATTTGTGTATCAATATTTTAATAAACAAGATAAACAACCAAGAAAATGTTTTTAAAATGAGCAAAAACTATACAGACTGAATATAAATGATTTTGATATCAAAAAGATGTATTAACCAAATTCTAATCTTGTAAAAAGTTTGACCGACATAAAAGAATCAAAGAGTTTTTGATTGAAATTTATTAAAGCAAAAATTCATGTTAAGAAACAAACCGCAATTTTGAGATGAAGACAAAAAGAAATAATTACGAGGTATTTAGTTCTTTAAGAAATTATCAAATATTTAAGTAAAATTGCAGTTGCTTTGATAAACTTCTGCATGAGTAATTACAAATCTAGAACTTTTATCCATAAAATTAACTTTATTGTTAAGAAAGAATTCTGCTTTTTAAAAATAAAAAGCATCCAAAGAAAGGAAAACACAAAATAAAAATAAAATCCATATACTAGTAGCCCGATTACCTCTACTCCCTAATGAAACTTCATTGTCATGGTAACATGAGGCATGTTTTGTTATTAGTTTGAAGTAAGGTCTGTCAGCCAAACAACTGAATATCTCATTACCAAGAAGAAGAGATGAAGCTCTATGATGAATAAATAAAATACAATTTATATATATGTGTGTGTGTGTGTGTATATATATATGCACAGTACTTATTGGAAAGCACTCAATATCAGTGATAGAGCTAACATATTCAGTCATATGGATATGATTTTTAAGTCTGGGTTTCGCACTTTTGCGATCATCAGACAAACTTTGAAAAAAAGTGTTAAACCCAATGTTACAAACTCAGAAGAATCTGCTTGCTATTAAATACATTAAATTTTAGTAATTTACATCTTTTATATATATATATATATATATATATATATATTTTACCAATTTGTGACTGGTAGGGATGATTACAAGGATGATATTAATTCAGAGAGTTTTTTTGGTTTGATTTGTTTTACGGCATATCAACCTCAATGGGTTATTTAATGCAGACAATTTTTATTGCTGGTAATATTTATTTTTATTTTTTTTGGAAATGTATTTCTGGGAATATTTTTCCTTCAAAAAATGTAGAGCTGATAATTTTTTTTTTTCAAAAAAAATGTATAGCTGTTTGTATTGCTGGATAAAATTCTTGATAAAATCCAAAGAACGGTCTGCAATGTTTTAGGTTATGACCTGTCCTCTTGACTTCAGTCACTTTCTCATTGCCAACACAGAACTTCCCTCTGTCTTTTGTATAAATATTTTCATGGCAGTTGTCCTAATGAGGTCTCCTCTTTAGCACTTCAACTGCATGAATTTAAGTATACTACTAGATTGGCAACTAGGTCTCACCTTTTTTACTGTTGAATTAGATAAATGGAACTAAGTTCTATCCTAATTTCTTTTCTTGTATTTCTCACTTGTAGAACTCTCTTCCAGTTTCTTGCTTCCTGGCCACCTAGAAACTTAAAAAAAATCTTAAAGACAAAATCTTCTTGAATCCTGTTCTTTTATTATCCTTTCTCTTCACTAAATTCTTATCTTCTTCCACTCTCAGTAGCCTCATCACTTTCCTTGGGGGGAAATGATTAAATATATATATATATATATATATATATATATATATATATATACAGTTAATTCATCAAGTCTAGAAGAATCCTCAACAGAATGCACCGGACAGTCATTTCATCCTATTTGGGACTCATCAGCAGTGTGCATCCACTACTGAGAATCAAACCCGGACAGTTACAATACGATGCGAGTGACATGCCAACTGTACCAACAGGCCTCGGAGATGAAGAGGTGACAAACTAGACTCTTTATAGCAGTGCTCTTACTTTCCATGGTGTAACTCATCTGAAAATACCTTTCCCATAGGATTGTGTCCCCCAAAAGCGATGTCTCTTTTTCCCCAGCTACTCCATCTCAGAGCATTAGAAGCTGGTTCAAGTATTGATATACAAACACTGAAATTATTGGGGGGGGGGGGGGATTTGAATAAATATATAAATAAATAAATCTCTATCTATAAAAGGCAGGATGTGTGTGTGTGTGTGTGTGTGTGTAACAAATGCACGGCCACAATTTTCGACGGGTTTGCACCAAAATTTACATGCACATGCCCCAAGTTAGCGGGAAGGACAAGACTGACTTTGCATTTCCCAACTCCCATTGATAGTGGAAATAATTGATTTTTTCATGCTTCTATGGCAGTTTTCATGTAGTTTGCAGCCATTTTGTACTGGCCAGGGTGAGAGCCAATAGCTGGCTGCCATGAATGTTAACTGACATGATGGCATGCAAGAAAAATCGATAGTTGCATTTGTCACAAGTGGGAAAAATTTAAATCTGCATGGCACTTTACTCCAATTGGCTCATTCGCTTGCTTAAACTCAACATTGATTCTGATTCTGCAGAACTGGGTTGGGTGTGAAAAAGTATTTGTTGTTAACATTCTTTTTTCATTCGGTTTTTCCAGTTATGAGTCCTTTTTTAAAGCTGATCGTTTTGTGTTCATTTTGTTTAGTTCTTTTTTTCGTAACAGATTTAATGTTTAGTATAGAGCTTAGAAAAAATTCGCAGTGTGTGAGAGGCAAGAAGTAAGGCATGTAGCAACATCAGTACGGCAAAGGGCACTTCTTTAAAGGCAAGGAAGGGCAAAAATATTTTAAGTCAAGTGATAGCGATTTCTGTACGAGTCGTACGATTTTTGAATCAAGCACGAGCAATGCCGGGCCATGCTGCTATTTGCTTGATAAAGTCCTACAGAAGACAAGATGTGTCAGCTAAGTTTTCTTGTTGTTTTTATTCATAGTGTCTTTTTACAGATACATCTGAAATTTTTACACAGACACACCCACATATATTTATGCACACACAATCACTGATATTTATCCATAAATGTAACATAATTTAATATTATATTTTAATCATATGGAGAACACGCTCTTAGAACCAAACAGCAAGACTATCTGCACATATGATTTGATTATAGTGGTGAAGGCTTCTGCAGAACTGACTACATTTTTGGAAGAGCCAAATACTGAGAACTCAAGCACAAGGTCCCAAAAACAACCCTTGAATTAAGAGTTTTTCTTTTCATTGACTGGTTGCTACCCAAAGCTATAAGACCCAGTTTATCCTGCTATTTCCTTATAGCTGGGAGGGAAGAGATAGATTCATATATATTTAAATACATAAATTTCCAAGAGGATAGAATCCAGGTAGAACTCAATGTCCAGGACAGAGTAAGAATATAATAAAAAGGCTTAAACACTAATATTCCATGGTTATAATTTATTACATTGGAATCGTAATCATGATCCAATTTGTCAGACCTACAAATTCAAAAAGAAATTTTATATATATATATATATATATATATATATATATATATGTGTGTGTGTGTGTGGTGCAATGGATAAATTGTCGACATTTTATATTTTTAATTTTGCACATCCATGTTGTTTGTTTTTGATTTTATCCACTGCACAATATAGTAGGGTCAGTTAGGTATCATCTGTGAGAAACAGAGCACCATGTTGCAAATCAATCCACCAGAAATTTTAAAATGGCATGCTGTACTGCTTGGCATTTGCATCAAAAGTTCCAATACAACATTTCAGAGTGTCTGGGTGCAAAGGATTCGGAAAGAGTTGAATGATTACAAAGTACAGCAAATCGGTAAACTGATTATTCTGATAAGAAAAGGAACTGAATTTGTTGGTGATGGCGTCAGACTCAACATGGAGACCTAAATCAAGTGCTTTGAGGAGGTAGTACTGCTCTGGGTCAAGAGGGTAGTTGCTGGAAGACCCTGTGTCTGGTAACAGGACTCTGCACCATTCCACACAAGCAAGAGAACCCAGTCATAACTGTCATACAATTTCTGCCACCAAGTTATCCTTTACATCTGGCCACCTTACTTCCTAGACTGCAACCCCTTGATTAGTATGTATGGGGATACAGTTGAGTAAGGGACAAACAAAACTCTTTGTAACATCAAGGGTGAACTAAAGGCAAGGATTATGTCAGCATTCATCAATTTAAACAACGAGACTGTCTAGAAGAGTTGCAGGAGATTCCAAAGTTGTCTGAAGGCTGGGGTTGAAGCCAATAATGATTTTATTGAAGTAAATTTACTTTTTCATATTTCAAGATATGTAATTTTGTAAAAATATCTTAAAATCAGATGTCAATGTTATTTTCAATTTTTTTTTTTTTTTGCATCATTTAGACGATAATTTATCCATCGCACCCTGTATATCTGTTAAAATGAGACACCAGTGTTATTTTCGTTTTTGCATCATTTAGACAATTTATTCATCACACCCTGTGTGTATAATGCAGGTATCATGGAAAGGCAGATAACACCATGTCTGAGTTGAACAGACAAGGATTTGCAGTGAGCAGTAACCCATAAATTGCCCTCATAATAAATGCATCTGATAAGCCAATAGGTATGGTTTATGAGAAGAATTGGTGAGGCTGCATTACATTGTCAGCTTAAAAAGCAAATTCCTGTTAAGTGTCCAACATGAAAAAGGCATCAGAGAGCTCAACATTATACATTTAATTGATGAGCATCCGGAGAAGAAAATTTCTCACACACACATACATATATATATATATATATATATATATATATATATATATATATATATATATATTAGGCAGCAATTTTTCATTAATGCATATTTCATTAAATAATAGACAAGTTTTGTCGATTTATTTTAAGTAAGTTCCTTTCATATTATCTGATAAGCTTAATCACATTATCGTTGAAAGACGAAAGGAAAACACCATATTGATACATGTTTAAATCCAATCTAAGCTTTCGGCTTACACAAGCCATTATCAAAGATGACAATTTCAATAAATCAAACAACATACGGATGAAATAACAATGATAGTCCGCCCTTGCTGCATGAAAATTTCCAAGTAACAACAAACTCGTATATGCAAGAAGCCATTGGTTCATACCAACGGCTTCCCAATACTTAATACTTCTTGTTTTTCACTCTCGCATGGTCATGTGTGACATTACGAGCTGTGACAATTTTTGCTTCCGCATCTCGTATATACGAGTTTGTCATTACTTTGAAATTTTTCATGCAGCAATGGCGGACTATCATTGTTGTTTTGTCTGTGTGTTGTTTGATTTATTGAAATTGTCATCTTTGATAATGGCTTGTGTAAGCTTAGATTGGATTTAAACATGTATCAATATGGTGTTTTCCTTTCGTCTTTCAACGATAATGTGATTAAGCTTATCAGACAATATGAAAGGAACTTACTTAAAATAAATAGACAAAACTTGTCTATATTATTTAATGAAACATGCATTAATATATATATATATATATATATATATATATATTTTCATAAACCCATTTAACCTAAGACAACCCATTCAGAATCAGAAAACTAAACTTATGTCCCATGTCACCATGTTCACTGACATGGGACATACTATATGGAAGTCATTTCATAGCAAATGAGAAGTAATTCTTTTTCGTACTGAAGAACTATTCTGAAAAGTCAGGAGTTAGTGAATATACCGATCTCTAAATTGTTGCAGTGGGGGCATTTAGTTAATGACATCATATGTAGAGATTGGCATAACCATTTGAACTGGGACATCTTAAGGCAAAAGTTTATTAAATCTTACCCTCAATAGGCAAGTGCCAATTCCATTAGATGTTCTTCAAGATTCTTCAACACCTGCCACAGGGAAGTGTTAGTAGATAACAGAGATTTTGTGGAGAGGGAGAGAATATAATGATATTTATACATGTGTGTACAGTACACACACATACATACATGTTCAGACATGCAAAAACATGTGTACATATGTATGCTTGTGTGTGCATGCTCATTAAAGCAAATTAAGGCCATTTTTTTTTTTTTTTTTTCTTCACTTCTTAACTAATATTTTAACAAGAAATTTGAAGAACTATTTTTGAGATCAGGATTTATTTTATTCCTTTCATTCAGACAAATATGTATATTGGTATTTGTTATAGTTACATAGTGTACATATTTGTCTGAATGAAAGGAATAAGCCTGGAAAGTTAAAAGGACAGAATAAAATGTTGGGTTCAAAGTTCCAAGAAAGTTACTAAGTATGACAGACATCAGTAAATAGAACAATCAGCCATGAATTTAACAACTGAGAAGAAAGTTCTAATTTGACAAGAACTGCCATATTGTTGAACAGACTCCCAAGAGAATGCTTCCCTAATCACTACAATCTTAACCTCTTCAAGTCTTGAGTCATCAGTTACCTACTCTTTTAATCTCTTTCATTATCCCACTACTTTGATTGGCTCTTGGGCTTTGTATTGGGTGAACAGCAGAGAAAGAAATGAGCAAATTAGATTTGAGAAATAATCAGTTTGCAAATGAAATTCTTTGTACTAATTGCTAAAGAGTTTATAGCAGCACTGGAGCCAGTTTCTTATGAGAAAAAACAACAATTTCACTATTGGATATAATTGGTTACTTCACCTCACTTGAACCAGAGAATAGTGCTGTGGGATAATGGGAGATTGGTACCAAGTTTCCACCTCTGAGTGAAATGGTTAAATTTGTAGGAGACTGGATCAATCAGGTGTTGTATAAGATGGTAATGATGTGGGAGTTTGCTCAATCCTAAAAAAAACTTCACTCATATTAAAATATAGTACATGATTGCCACTATGTCTGAGTTGAGCTGTGGTGGCCCCAACATGTACAGGGCTCACCCTAATAACTAAAGTATACGTGGTATTCAATGAACATCATAAATATCAAAAAAGCTAGGTACTTTAGAAAGTTGGCCTAGAAGTGCAGAGCTGGGCCTCAAAGGATTTCTCTGGCTGCACCAATATAAAACAGGATTCTAACTTAGGATATACGCACACAAGATAAATGGATGACAAGTATGAAATCAGCACCTAACCCATGAGAGGAATCCCTTATATCTTTACAAGAACATTGAACATTCAAGTCCCTGAAAAACTACCTACACTCATGGTTGATATTAATTTGATACCATCCAGAAATGAAGAAATAAATACTTTTATGTAGGAAAAATTTTGTGTCATATTCTTATCAAATGTTACAAGTGTTGCTCAATAATTAAGACAAATTAAAAAGTAAATCTAGATCAGTTAGTTATATGCCATGTGTGATATATGCTTAGGCAATGTATCTTTCAATATATGACTGGCAAGGTAGATTTTCTTCCCGCAGTTGGTTGCCATTTCTTTCTGTGGTAGACCAGTTACCATCCAAGGCTATAGAACCTGGTCTGTCCTGCTGTTTATCCATAGCTGGGGGGAAAAGAGGAGGATTCATACCTTTCCCAAGGGTATTAGCACACAAGTGAATGCAATGGCTTCAACTGGAATTTGAACTCGACTCTCTGATTCCTCAATCCGAGCCGCTATCCACTACTCCATGATGCCTCCAGATAGTGTATTAAAAAAAAAAAAAAGCTGTAAACTTATTGTAGCAATTAATGTCTGCAATTGGTTTCTTCAGTCTCTCTTGTCTGTGACACTTGTAGAAAATTCAACACAAAGTTCAATCAACAACCTGTCGCAACAGTCCAGCAGGCAATATAGTAATGCAAAATGGGGTCAAAAATTCAACTTTCACTTCACAACAGCGGAAATGCACTCTTGCCCACCAAGCTCCAAAAATCATTCTGTCCGGTAAGCAAAAAGCAACAACCTTTATTCACCCAGCAATTTTTCTGATTGACTACACCATTCAGGGAGGAAAGAACATTAGCATAGTTTCTCTGATACTTCAAGTAACAGGTTTTTGCTAACTATTTTCTTTAATTCTCCGTCAGCAGACCACACACAAAACACAAACTCTTTTTCGAGGTAGGTGATTTTCTCTTTCGCTACAGAGATCTACAGAAATTAGTATGCTCAATTTAAAAGTCAGATTTCAAGTCCATTTTTTTTCTATTCTAAAATTCACAAGGGTGAAGAGCCACTCAATGTAGAGAGTGACTGTTAAAATGGTTATGATGACCGAAATAGAAAAATGGTAGGAAGTCAAGATTATGAGGATAAGCTAAGAGATTATTAATAATTTTTTGTGTGGAAAATTTATTTTTTATTTCTGAGACAATAGTAAATGTCTCCAAAATCAAGAGTGCTTAATATTAGAGAAATTCTTGATGCTTAGACCTAGAAAGACTTAACCTTTTATCATTAAACCTGTCCAAAGCTACTCTGTCAATATCAGCTCTCAATGTTCAACCTGCTGTAACCAGTCTCATATATTCTGCCATAATATATGATGACATCATCACAAATAGCACAGAAAGTCACATAAACAGTGAGATCTTGAGAACTGATATTTATGGGGCCATGTATAAGTGTGTTGAATGCTAAAGGGTTAAGAGTGATAAGAGATCTCAACCAGATGAATATGGTTTCTGAGAAAGAAAAAAATGTATTTGCTTCAAAGATAGCAATAAAATAACAAAACAAGAATAACTGTCTATATCTCCGAGATGACGTATTATGATTATTTGCATTATTTACAAATATTCGGACTGTTATCCTCATCTTCATTGTAATATTCACAATGTTTCAGCCGCTGTATGCTCCAGCCTTCTTCAGGTAATTGGAATTTTTCTTCAATATCTGTTTATAACTCTGAGATGAGGTATTATAATTATGGAGCCTTGTGTATATATAAATAATGTATAACAATAAAATATATTAAAATAATTGTTGGACTTTGTCCATTTCGTATTGTATAACGTTTATAGTAATATATATGAAACTTCAATATCTGTCTATATCTCTGAAATGCAGTATTATGATTACTTGCATTATTTACATTATTTGGACTGTTATCCTCATCTTCATTGTAATGTTCCCAACATTTCAGCCATTGTTCACCCCAGCCTTTTTCAGGTGATTGGAATTTCAAACCAAAACACTTGGAGTGTTGAACTAAAGGGAAATAACTGAGACATCCAAACAAGGCATAGCATGTGGAACTAGAACAAGCTACTCTGGTTGATCAAATAAAGGGTTTGGTTCAAAATTCCAATTACCTGAAAAAGTACAATGGCCAAAACACCGTGAACATGGCAATGAAAATGAGGATAACAGTCCGACTAATGTAAATAATAAAATGAGAATATTTCTTTCTGAAATAAAATGCAAAGGTTGAGAAAATCTTTCTGTTCTGCTTTCAGATTCGTAAAAATAGAAACAATGTCGAGTGGATTTTAAAGAAGAAGAAAAAAAAGATTAGCAAAAAGGAATTTGATAAAGCAGTTTTCGGCACCTTGCATTAGTGTCTTGAAAATAATGAAAATGGAACAATCAAATTAGAAAGCATTTTATGATTTGATGGATTGTGGGTAATTTCGTTAACACACACTAACAACTTTGCTTAGATTTGGAGGAAAAGAGGAGAAAAATATTAAGTAGAGAGAGAGAGAAAAAAAATGGGACCAGGGCAAGATTGTAATGATTTTTTTTTTTTTTATAATCAGGGTTTATTTAACTGAAGGGATCAAAAGTTGAACACACACACACACCAAAAGAAAAAATACACACACACAAAAAAGAAAAAAAAAAGAAAAAAAGAAAAAGACATGTTATATAGGAATAAAGTCTTGTTGCCGACACTGGATCACCAGAGAGCAAACATAGGGGATCCCATTTTGAATAAGTAGATCACATAATGGCAAAGAAAATGTATATATGGGAATTAGTGTGGCTTCTAAGTGATCACTTATGGATTACTATTTGGTTGTTACTTTTTGAGCAAGTATTATCGAGCAAGTACTATTAGTGTGAGCGTTATTTGAAGGCATCTAACACCAGTATTGTTCAATGGCGTTACTATAGTTGTATCTGCAATTACAAAGTCTCTACTGCAATGAGAATTACGAAAGTGACAACAAGTATTTGTTGTTATTACAAAAGTGGCAACAAGTGTTCATTTGACATCACAAAAACTTATGACAAGTTCATGAATTTTTAATTTTCCTCTTATTAAAGAATTTCATTTAATAATTACCTTGTTAACATTAACAAAGAAACTTGAAATATTTAAAATTTTTCTGGATTTCACTGATACCAGGGGTTGCTGATACCAAAATCTAGTATATCATGAATACCATAGTACTTTTGAAAAAAAAAAGTCCTGACAGTGGTGTTATAAATTTGTACTAAAATATTTGCCAGCTGTTTTAGTGAAGCACTATGCATTTTTAATTGCTGGTATACTCATGATCTTTATAACTTTGTAAAGATCAGTGATCCAAATCCAAACATGAGACGTCTAAAGCTTATTAAAGTTCAACAAAACCTTTAAGGATCAAAGCAAATTGCCATGTTGCTTAAGGTGTGTGCATGGCCCTTTAAAAATCTGAACTGTTGGCAAAAGATTCTAACAGCAAATGAAATGCCTTCCTAACAGGAACTGTAAATATCTCAACAGAAAAACATGTTGGATTTTGATAGGAAATCAAAAAAGAAAATATTTCATAGACACAATCTGAACATTGTCAATAAAAACATTGTTTATTATTTGAATAATTAAATAAAAAAAAATCATCAAGAATTTTATTAAATTTTGTTTAATAGACTAAAGGTTGTGAAATTTGCTGAAATCCACTCTTGTATCTGTCTTGTTTTCTGAAATGACGTATTATTTACACTATTTATGTTATTCAGATTATTATCCTCATCTTTGTCACCATATTTATTACAATGTTTCAGCCATTGTACACTCCAGCCTTCTTCAGGTGGTTGGAATGTTGAACTGAACCCTTTATTTTGCTCACTGGAGTAGACGGTTCTAGTTCCACATGACATGTTTTTAATGGATGTCAGTTATCAGTTATCTCTTGTTGATAGAGCCAGTGACACGGACCCAAAGAGCGTGAGTTCAATACCCATTTAAGGCAGTGGAGAACTTTCAGAGGGGAATTAACAGAAGATAACTGATAACTGACATCCATTAAACATGGCACGTGGAACTATTACAGTCGCCCCCAGTGAGTGAAATAAAGTGTTCAGTTTGACATTCCAACCACCTGAAGAAGGCCGGAGTGTACAATGGCCGAAATGTAATAAATATGGCAACAAAGATGAGGACAATAGTCCGAATAATGTAAATAGTATCCACTCCTGTATATGAAAACTACAAACTTTTGAAATATCAGTCAGCATAAAAATTCTGTACTATAAATCTTTTCCACATTTTTGCTGTAATATCAATCTGGGAAATTTTGGGAAACTGAAGTGTGGGATTCTCTTCTCTAAACAAGCACAGGTTAATATCTGATGATTACCAGAACAAATAGATATGCTCAAGAAAATAATGGCAGTAGGGAAAAAAAAAAAAAAAGTAAGAAATTT
This sequence comes from Acanthosepion lycidas, assembly GCA_963932145.1. Taxonomy (NCBI): domain Eukaryota; kingdom Metazoa; phylum Mollusca; class Cephalopoda; order Sepiida; family Sepiidae; genus Acanthosepion; species Acanthosepion lycidas. Next base: position 6,744,490 of record OZ010579.1, read on the forward strand.
CTAACAGGTGATGAATTTAAATACAAGCTTCAAATGAAATTCCAAAATAAAATAAAAAAATGGTAATCCCAAATAAAAAATGATAATCCCAAGTGTTATAAATGAAAAAGTGACAAAGACATCTGAGATTCTTTAAACCACAGGCAAGAATTCTAAAAAGGTAAATGTTTGATCAAAAAACTAAAACAAAACAAAAAATATTGATTGAAATAGAAACAAGAACTGAAAAAATAAAGAAAAAGAATCAGTTCTGGTGGGAGTTAAAACTGAAAAGCCATCAGATTTAGACGAGTAGAAATAGAGGTATTTTGACCTGGAAAATAAAATTAGTATTCAGATGAACATCCTCATCTTTTTTCGATGACACTATTTCACACCGTGTGTTCTATATCCAGGAATGTCACCAAGTACTTTTTTGCAAGCTATTAAGTTGGAAAGTTATGTTGCATTTTTGGCATGAACACTTTGAAGGTAGGTTTTCAATACTTATGGCAAATTAACCATCGATATTTATAGTGTTTTTTTTTTTCATTCTTTATAGTTTATTTAATATAAGTGTTGGTATATTTTGTATCAATTTTACTCTTTTGAAATGAGATTAGATCAGACCCATATCAGACACTATGCTTTAAAAAAAGAAAAAAAAAAAAAAAGAAAAAAAAAGAGCTCTTCACCTATGAAAGGGTCAAGACATATTTGTTCTTTGTGGAAATGAACTTTTAACCACCCAGACATACAAATGATTTGGCCAATTTCAATCAAGAGATATTTCTTTCAAAGATTCTCTGTGATCTAGACAACCAACTACTGCTAAGATCAGTGCATCTGCAAACTGTAGTTGGGGAAAATCTTAAACTGCACAAGAATAAAAAAAGCAGTTCAATACAAGTCACACTTTGATCATAAAACACATTCATGGATTTGTAAAAATGCTTAAACTTGGTAAATGTGTGCCTCATCATTTGAGTGATTCTCAAATTAAGGAGTTGCACTTTGTATGTCAGTGAAAAGTAGACTTGATACTGAACATTTCTTGGGTAAAAATCATCATGAATAATAAAAACTGTTTTCTCTTTAGTCATATGCAAAGAAAGTACAATAATCAGCACCCATTGTAAAAGGAGAATCCACCCCCAAACTAGGACTATACCTCTGTATATCAGATATGCTCTGTTTGGTGGGATATGAAAAGATGTTGCCTATTATGAAGTCCCAAACCAAAACAAAGCAGTTAATGTGGAGAAGTATTACTGACAAGTGGAAGGACTGCACAACTTAACAGAAAGAGCATGCATCATTGGTTAATCATAAAAGGTGTGTGTATGGAAATATAGTTTCATCCTCCTTACTCTCTTGACATTGCTCCACCTGGCTATCTTTTCAAATGATTTCAACTTTTTATTTTTTACAAAGAAAACACATTATTAAATGTCTTTTTCCATGTGCAGTGCCCTTTCAAGACATGGGGGATCAAGGTTCTCCATAACTTTCTGTCTTTTGTATGTCTTGCTTGCCATCAATGTCATGTCAGTGTCAAATTCTCCAAGCCCTCTTTCCTCATTATGTGCCCTAGAAATTTCAATTATCTCTTTCAGATTCAAAGTATAATTTGCCTTTTTCTTTCCATTTCCTTTAACTGATATTGAGCATTTCTTTACATCAAAACTTCAAGAATTTTACATGAAGAATCCACAATTTGCCAAATAGAATAATGTCATTGATAAGTAAATATGATCTGAATATATCAATTGAGATCCAAAGAAGAATTTGTTTATTTTTCATCTTCAAATGTGAATCATTTTTCACCTTGTTCATCCAACTGGCAAGAACATTTAGACAGTCATTAAAACACATGACTATAATGAATCAGAAAATATGGCAATTTCTTTTAATATGAATGACCTTAATAGTCAAATATTGTTCTCCTGGGATTCTACATGAAACTGTTTCAGTCAGATTATTTATAAGATCCTTTATAAAAAAAGAAAACTTTTTTGGTTATACACTTTCTAATTTGGTTTCCCCATTTCTTATTGAGACTGAAGGTGTTTGATAATATCTTTAGTAATCGACAAGTATGGGAAGGTGAGGAGAACAGGATAGTGCATAATGAATGCAGTACATAGCAGATCTTGAAGGTGGAGAGGACAGGATAGTGCACGACGAATGCAGTACAGTGAATCTAGAAGAGTTCTCAGCACTTTAATTTTTAATTCCACATTTTGATTATATCTGTAGTACTTTTTGATAACTTCATAAGCAACTTTCTTTTTTTTCTCTTTACTAGTTTATTTTAGGGAAATATTAAAAACTAGTCAGATTTTTTTTTTTTTTTTAAATTCATCCCAAGCAAGGCAATAAATCCACCAGGGCATAAGGTGTTACTGAGTATTAAAGAATAGGGAAAAAAAACTATTTAGAAGAGAGGACAATAAAAGAACAAGAATGAAGACAAAAGATAATGATTGACATTACATTTAAATTTTTGAAGATCAAACTGTGAAATGAGAAGCCAGAAGTGTGATAGAAGTAACTTAGCATAAAACTTGTGGTTACATCTTGTCATTTCAACTGTAAAATTATAATACCTTGACATTAATCTAGTCTTTTTCTTTCATTTTATATGCCATGACCTTTCAGAACATAGGCAATCATGGCTCTCCACCTCCTCCTATCCCTTGCAGGTCTCAACAAGTTCCTTCTGCTTCCTTCCCCAGACCACATTCTGTCATCCACTTGCTTAAGTCCACCAGATATGCCACGCATTGTTTTCCCTTGTCTCTCTTTCCCTCTATTTGACCCGTGAGTATCAGATTCTTCAGGCCCTTCTTCCTCATTACATGTCCTAGAAACTTCAGCTGCCTATTCCTGATGGGAAGTATAAGTCTCCTCCTTGTTTGCAACCTCTCTAAGACCTCATCGTTGTTCACACGCTTGGATATCCTTAGTATCCTTCTGGAGAACCACATATTTCACCTTGAGTCTGTTCTTCATCTTTGAGGAAATCGTCCAACATTAGCTGCCGTAAAGAAGGACAGACATCATGTAACAGTTCAGCATCCTTTTCTTTGTTACCAAAGATATCAATGATACTGCACTTAAATTCATGAAGTCTAGGTACCATAGAAGAAAGTAATATTTATTTTGTTGAAATACAAAAATGTGTCACAAAGCCAAAAGTGGTGAGAGGGGAAGGCTGGTCTTCAATCTGTCTTACCTTAAACTTAGCCACAATTACTGACCCAAACATACCACAGTATTCCTTAAACAAAAACACATTCTTTCTTACCATTCTTACTACAGTCACCATAATGCCTCAAGTCTCTATAGCAGAAAGTTCATCAGAACAATTACCATGAAAGTATTTATAGAAAAGGCATAAGGAAGCTACATTGCTGCACAAGTGGGAAAGTGACTGAAGGCGAGATGTCAGGTAACATTCTTTCCTTTATCCTTTCCAATACAACTAAGATTATCAATTATCTCATGCCTCTGCTCTTATCTCGCCTGTTGCCAGTATCTTCTCATTCTCTCCCTTATCACTTCCAATCTCTGCTCTTACCCCTCTCTTTCCTTATCTTCTCATTCTCTCCTTATCTTCATTGTCTCTGGATTTATGTAAATGTTACTCAAAATTAAATTGTTTTTCATATGTGAAAAAGAACAAGGAATATACTATTGTATCATTAATTACAGTTGTCCAGACTTACATAGAGATAACTTTATCTCTCTTTCTTCTGACATGGTCCTGCAAACACATGATAAAAAGGCCCCTCTTCTCACATATAGATCACAAATAAAGACTCCTTTCAGAATAGAAAAACACTTATCAATCTTTATCTAGGGTAGAATAGTAGACATCTTATTTCTGCGCATTTTGTTTCATATAATAAATATGTTTATATTAATAGCGAACTTGTGGTGACTCCATATCTCATGTGTTACTTTCTGTTAGAAATTGCATCATGGGAATGAGAGGTAAAACTAACATTAAACATAATATTTACTGCATCACCTCTAATGTCTTTTTATTGCCCTTTTCTCTATAAAGAACATTAAATGCATTGCAAATTTTACACGTTTCCATTCTCCAAGCCCTGTTAATCTTTCATTTTATTATTTCTTGATATCTACTCAGCAAGGAAGATTCTTTCTTTTTATTTCTAGGATTCACTAACCATTATATATATATTATTAATACATGTTTCGTTAAATAATATAGACAAGTTTTGTCCTCTTTATTTTAAGTAAGTTCCTTTCATATTGTCTGATAAGCTTAATCACATTATCATTGAAAGACAAAAGGAAAACACCATATTGATACATGTTTAAATCCAATCTAAGCTTACATAAGCCATTATCAAAGATGACAATTTCAATAAATCAAACAACACACGGACGAAACAACAATGATAGTCTGCCCTTGCTGCATGAAAATTTCCAAGTAACGACAAACTCGTATATACGAGACGCGGAAGCAAAAATCGCGTTGTCGCTCATGACGTCACACATGATCACGCGAGAGTGAAAAACGAGAAGTATTAAGTATGGGAAACAATATGAAAGGAACTTAAAATAAATAGACAAAACTTGTCTATATTATTTAATGAAACATGCATCAATATATTTTTTTTTATTTAATTTTCTTTAGATTTCTTACTTCACATTCTATTTATTTTTTTCTTTCTGACATTCAATTTCTTCTTGCTTAATATTATCAAGTACCTGTCTATATTTCTGAGATGAGGTATTATGTACACTATTTACATTATTCAGACTATTGTCCTCATCTTTGTTGCCATATTTATTACAACATTTCGGCCGTTGGATGTTCCGGCCTTCTTCAGGTGGTTGGAATGTTGAATTGAACCCTTTATTTCGCTCACTGGGGTAGACTATTATAGTTCTACGTGCCATGTTTAATGGACGTCAGTTATCAGTTATCTCCTGTTAATTTCCCTTTGAAAGTTCTCCACCGCCTTAACCAGGTATTGAACTCACAGTCTTTAGGTCCTGTCACTGGATCTAACCAACACCTTTATCCACTGTGCCATGTGTCCTACAGGACCCAAAGAGTGTCAGTTCAATACCCGGTTAGGGGAATTAACAGAAGATAACTGATATCCATTAGACAGGGTACGTGGAACTACAACAGTCTACCCCAGTGAGCAAAATAAAGGGTTCAGTTCGACATTCCAACCACCTGAAGATGGCCGGAGCATACAACAGCCGAAACGTAATAAATATGGCAACAAAGATGAGGACAATAGTCCAAATAATGTAAATAGTGTATTATCAAGTAAGTTTCTCGGTCACAAAGTTTAACTGAGTCCAGCTGAGAAAGGCTGAAGATCAAGCAGATACTACACTCTGATTCTAAGTAGAGAGGCCTAAAGATTGTACAAACAAACAAATTAATAGTATACATTTCGCATCTAAAACTTTAAAAAAACAATTTAAAAAAAAAACTGAAAGAAAGAAAAACAGGAAAAATATCTTTACAACTTACCTGTGCAAATGCAACATATCTACGGAAAAGCCAGATGACCAAGATCATAAAAACGCTGAAAGAAAGAAAAAAGAATAAAAATAAGATGATAAACAGACACAAAAATAGTGGGGAGGAGGGGGAGTTATAAAAAACTAAATAATTCCAAGGTAGTATCCAAGTGAAATCCTTTTAAAACAATGCAAGATTCACAGATAAATCTAAAGAATTTGTTTTCTACCAGTTTTCAAAATAAATAAAAAAATTCCTTGCAATGTTGCCATACAGAATTATTGTTTCAGGTCCTTTGAATCAAGCGGAGGAAAAAGACAAAGTTTTGAAATATTGTTAACCATTTTCCAGCAAGAACCGTCCTGCCATGGACAGACTCTGGTGTGTATATCAAAGTAGTACCTACATCTATTCCTTGTTGAAACCACCATAGCTCCTTACTTCATTCATTATAGAGACCAAATTCAAAACCACATGTAATGATAAATACAGAAAAGAACAGATGCTAAAAAGAAAAAAAATTTTGCAGCCGAGAATAAACAAAAATAGCCAAGTTTGATTTTCTGAAATTGGGGAAAAAAATAAGGTAAATAAAGCGTGAACCTAATTTTTGGTAAAAACAAGAAACATTAGGCCAGTCAAAGATAATCAGAAAAGACATCAAAATTGTTATAATCAAATTCTGTAAAATGACCAAGTATCATAGTTTGGTTTTATTTCTTTTCTTTAAAAGTTTTATTGAAATGTCTTTAGTAAAAATGATAAATGGACAAGAATTGTAATTAGAATCCTACAATGTAACAAGTGTAGTCATTAAATGTCTCAGTTAGGTTCCAATTTGTGTCTCAAAGTCAACAAATATTTTGTTCATCTTCATTTTATTTACTTGTTTTCAAAAATCTATTTTCCTGAAAAATTGTTTTAAGAGAAAGATTGTATAAAATTCACTTTTCAAACAATGCTTACCAAATGTTTACTGATAAGAAAAATGCCTAATATTACCTTTACCATAAAGCATCCAGTTTTCCATATATTAGCTAAAAGATATTTAAAAAGGAAAGAATAATAAACACTACTTCAGATAAAACATTAAGGAAATGGCTACCAATCCTGGAACGACAAATAACACATAGTTGACGTGAGAAACCTATTTTCTTGAAAAATTGTTTTTAATAGAAAGATTTTATAAATTCCAATCAACAGTATCACTAGCTACTCAGTCAATGAATGTTTAAGGTTTCCTTATAAGGAAATGGCTAATATTACCATTATAGATGAGAACAGATACAACACTTTGATCCTCTTCAGTAGTACCAACTGCTCAGTCAATGAATACTGAATGTTGCTTTATAAGCAAACAGCTAATATCATTTTATTCAGTCAGTTATGTGCCATGCATGATACACGCTTAGGCAATCATGTACTTTTCAAAACATGACTGATGAGGTAGATTTTTCCTGCAGTAGACCAGTAACCATCCAAGGATATAGGAACTGGTCTGTCCTGCTATTTACCCATAGCTGAGGGTAGAAGAAGAGGATTCATACCTTTTCCCAAGGGTATTAGCACGTAAGTGAATGTAATGAACTCGACTTGAATTAAAATTGGCTCTCCGATTCCTCATTCTAAGCTGCTATCGCTCCACTGTGATTGATTGATTGATTGATTGATTGTTTAACGGCATCTCAACCTTAGTGGTCACTTTATGCCAAAAATGATTTTGAGTTACTTTAAAAGTCAAAAATGCATAGCTGGCAACATTATTGTTTCAAAAACGTACAGCTGGCAACATTATTTTTTATTTTTTTACAAAAAACATATAGCTAGTAACATTATGGTTCCAAAAACATATAGCTGGCAACATTATTGTTTCAAAAACAAATAGCTGGCAACATTATTTTTCCGAAAACATTATCTGAGGCCTTGCTGTTGGATGTAGTTTATCGCCATACCCAGGACGCGGATGTAGCTTATCGCCATACCCAGGACGCGGGTAAGAGCTGGAAAAACTAGGATTACTGCACTGTTCCTCCTTACAACAGCCTAATCATGATTCTAAGTACCATAAATGAAAAATAACCCTCCAACAAGATTTTAACTGTCATCTATCCACTTTTCCAATTAGGCTATGAAGCCTAATTAATAGCTGTCATTCAAATCTAACCATATAGCTTTATTCTTTAAGTTTCCCTGAATATCAGATATATCACCCACTTTGTTTTATAATAGGGGATGGCTAAGGGGGATATACAAAGTTAAAACTCAATACGTGTCAATATTTTTCCGTGAACAGAGTTTAAGTTTTTTTCTAGGAGAGGGAAACACTAATGGAGACTTTGAGCCTTACTGCCAATTTACCATCACCCTAGTCCATGACATAAACCCCTGGTTTAAAGGATGAAGTAGGTAATGGGTACACCACTTTCCACCCTAAAAATATCACTTGTGCAGATTGGCCATTTGTCTCCTGCATGTAGTGAGAGAACTTGTAACAAGTCAATTCATGTTAATCACAAGCTATGTGCATGTGGATAGTTCAGAGATTTCTAATTTGCAATTTCACAAGTGACACTGCTAAGAATCAACAAAATCTGACTTATTACTTACAAAGCAATATGGTGATTTTCTAAGATGAAGCACTAGGCCAAAAGGATGGGGCACCCAATGAGGATTGAACCTGCTAGTCAGGTATAATTGATCTCAGAAGACAAGCTTGCTAACCATTACACCATGTCAAGTTGCCCATATAGTGATTTTATAAGTGTAGATTAGATGTGGCATTAGACCAAATGGATGGGGCACCCAGTGAGGATTGAATTCGCTACTCAACTGTAATTGATTTAGCAAGACAAACTTGCTCACCACTGCACCATGTTGAGTTCCCAACTTACAAATCAATATGGAGATAGTGGAGGAATAAAGAGCAAGTGAAAAGATTGACTTTATATTTAATCAACAGAACACTTCTCCCCTTTATTTATATATATATATATATATATATATATATATATATAGTTCCCTATAAGGATTTAGTTATTTCCTTCCTGTTTGGCTGCAATCTATGATCAGGGTGCTGAAAATTTTCAATCTGACCATTTCCTCACAATCAATATTTCTAATGAAATACTTATATTGGGAAGGGAATTGGGCTGAGAACATTTCAGCACCCCCTCCTTGTATGATAAATACTCAAGATCTGAACAAATGCAGCAAGAGAAAAATAAACATTAAAAGTCTTTGACCTGTGCAAACCTCATTTAAATCACAACAGAGACACGTTCCAATCAATAATTCAGGGACCAACCAAAAGTTGCAAATAGTAGCCTCCTTGTGAAAGCATTGAACAGTATCAGGTGATTTCAAAGTTTATGTCAAATTATAACAAAAGAAATCCAGACAAAACTCTGTTATTAACGTAATTCAAATAACTTTAGGCTTATATTCCCTTAATCCAATGATTCTCAACTGCCATGCCATGGCACAGTGTGCTGTCGTGTGTCCCGTAATATTGTTACGGCATACATATATATGCCTGTGTATGCAAATAGCAATGGTACAGCACTTGTATGTGAATAAATGAATAAGTATTACACTTTTTATCCCACATTAGATAAAAAGGTTTTATTTAAATTTTCTGCCTCTTATTTATGCGAATTATGCTTCTCAACCCTAAATAACAACAAAAATAAGTGAAAAAAGACTACACTTAACTGAAAAAATGAGGGCCTGTTTATCACACATTGAAGAAAATCACAAAAAAAAAAAAAAAACACCAAGCAGACGTTTCACACTAAATAAGCAGCACAAATAGTTAAATAGAAAAATTAAAATAAAGTAAGTTCATATTTCTGTGTGTATTTTAACAAGAGAAAATACATGGTTTTATTTCATAATTTTTAAATGTATACACTTTAAAAATTATGCTTTGTATGCCATATTTTCATTTGCTCCAAGCTGTGCCATTGTTTAAAAAGGTTGAGAAACACTTCCTTAGCCCATATTCACCCGGCATCAGTTTAAACTGATTTTTCATTCTTCTCCATATATTGTGACTAATTTGCTTAAAGTTCAGATTTTGATTTCTGATGAAAATTTGGAAATATTTTACATATTTTATTTCATCCTTATAACAATAACTTGTCTCCCTTGAATATAATGCCATTGACATATTTATGTTATGATGGTACAAGGCTTTATTTTGTGAAGTACATCCTTTAAGATGCAACCTCAGTTAATTATTGCCTCCTGAATGTTTGCTACTTTCAGAATTTGAAATGTTTTAAAGACTATATCACAAAGAAACCAAAATTCTTTTACCTCTCTGCCATTATTGTTTGTAACTTGAAACAAGAAAATGCCAATTTATTCCTCATTATTCCTTAATAACAAAATGCAAACAAAAGTTAAAATAATACAATCTGTTTTCTTTTGTAGTCAACCATTTTGAAAAAAAAGTCTTTTAATTAAATGATTTTTTTTTTTTTTTTTTATATTGTTTTTACAAAAGATTTTATAGTTTTTCTTTCTTGGTTTATTTATTCTAACAATGTAATCAAAAGCATTTCTGTCTTTGGTTTTTAATCTGCCTTTCTCAGGAAGCTTCTTTGAACCATTTGCATATATTTACATATATTTCAAGCTTGAATGGACTGCCACCATGTTGACCATAGATTGTGTTTATAAACAAGTTTTATCAATCAAAGCATTTTGCTCTCAAATCATTTCTCTATAAAAGGAACAATTTTTCAAAGGTCTTAAATATATTACAAAATCTCAAGTCCTCAACAAAATCCAGAGACAGATATGCAATGAGATAGGCCCTGATCTGGCATTTCGTCTACAGTCACTCTCTCACAGATGTACTATGGCTTCCCTCTGTCTTTTGTACAAGTATTTTCATGGCAATTGCTCTGACAAGCTGTTTTCACTAGTTCCCAAACTGCATGGTGGAGTAATGGATATAGGCTTGGATTGAGGAATTGGAGAGCCAAGTTCGAATTCCAGTTGAATTCATTACATTTACTTACGTGCTAATACCCTTGGGAAAGGTATGAATCCTCTTCTTCTCCCCTCAGCTATGGATAAATAGCAGAACAGACTGGGCTCTATAGCCTTGGATGACAACTGGTCTACCGAAGAAAGAAATGACAACTTACTGCAGGAAAAAATCTGCCTCATCAGTCATGTGTCGAAAGATTCATGATCGCCTAAGCATATATCATGCATGGCACATAACTGACTTACTGACTAGATTGACATCTTGGTCCCACCCTTTTACTATCAAAATGGTTAAATGTAGCCATCTCTTCTACTCCAACAGCTTCTTCTTTCGCACTTCCCAACAGTGGAACTCCTTTCCAATTACTTGCTTCCCTGATAGCTATAATCTTCAAATGTAATGCCAATCAACATCTTCTGATACCTTGACCTTGATCCCTGTCCTTCTCTATATCCTTTCCTTAAACATGCCTCTTTACTCTTCTCTCTGTAACCCCCTTGCATGCTAGTGGCACTCCCGCCTTGTTCAGGGTGATATGCTAAAAAAAAAAAAAAAAAAAAAAATTTATTATATATATATATATATATATTGAATAAAAACAGACCACGTTAAGGTTCCATGTAATAAATTATTTCACCATGAACATATCTCCTCTGAATTTTACATTGAGCTCTCCGGATATCATCCTCCTCGGGTCTACCCATACAGATTACCTAAGTTTGCATAAACTATATATATATATATATATATATATATATATATATATATAGATATGTAAATTCTAAATATCATTCAAGGAAGAGGTTTGAATCAGGAAAAGAGAAAACAAAAATTTAGTAAAAAATTGTATTTAACAGTTTTTTTTTTTTTTGTTTTGTTTTTAAGATCACATGTAAAACATTTGGTGAAATAGTTTTGTTTATTATCTTCAGCAAAAATTTCCATAATTTGCAGATGATTCAAAGATGCAATGACAGAAATTCTAAGGAGATCTACAAGCAATACTTTTTTTTTGTAAATGCCTAATATTCTAATGAAACCTTATTTAATTCTATTTGCATTATTTACATTATTTAGACTGTCAGCCTCATCTTCATAGCCATATTCACATTTCAGCCATTGTACACTCTGGCCTTCTTCGGATGATTGGAATTTTGAAATGAACCCTTTATTTCATCCACTGAGGTATACTGTTCTAGTTCCCTGTGCCATGCCTCTTCTGGATGTTTCAGTTATTTCCCTTTAACTCAATTCTCCAAGCCTTGGTTCGAAAATTCCAATCACCTGAAGAAGGCCGGAGCATACAACAGCCGAAATGTTATGAATATGGCAATGAAGATGAGGATAAGAGTCCGAATAATGTAAATAATGTAAGTAATCATACTACCTCACCTCAGAGAAATAGGCAGTTATTTAATTTCTCATTATATTTATACTGATTTTAATATTAATATTTTTAAATTATAGAAATATTACTGAAATTTTTGCCAATACAAAAGCCTGACTTCAATAGAAGATTCTCTAAGCAGGTTTTCTTTTTAAACAGGTTTTCTAACTTGACCATAACTGTCTTAATGATTATTAGAGTATTTATTCTGGCAAATATTTAAGTATAAGTGTATCTGCAATATGAGATCTGAAAAACTAGCTTGAATATTTTTTCTCTTTACCAATAAATTCTTTATTCAAAAGGCATTTGTTTTCATGCAGAGATGAAGAGAAAATTTATTCTATCAAACAATCTTTTTAATTAAAGGATTTTTTGAATCTTTCAAAAATCAAGAAGACCTGCATTATTACAAGAAACACTGTAGAGAATCAAAATATTTCATGTAACACATTTTCTTCAGATGGAAATTCCTGTTATTAGAATCTCTTTTGGTTCTTAAATTGATTGATATCTAAATCCATAATCAATCGATCAACAATAAAAAAAGAATTCAATAAAAGTTAATTGGCATTTTTATTTTAAAGCCTAACATATGTTTTTATATATATATATATATATATATATATATATATCTCAAATCATAGAGAAATTTCAAGATGGATTTTAATCTCTATCACAAACCTGAAAAATTAATGTATTTGGTCGAAGCCTGTTAAGCATATTAACCCTTTATATGTCAAAGGAAGAAAAAAAAAAAAATGGAAAAGGAAATAACCAAATACTAAATTAAATCATTGCTTTTGAAAGTTGTGTATAAAACATACGAGTTCTTTTAATAAAAAATTATTTTCACCAGAATTTCTGGGATGAGGAGGAGACATTATTTGCAGTGTCCAACTAATGTCCTTATATTTGTTGTTATCACAACGTTTTGATCATTGTATCCTTCTGCTATCTTTAGGCATCTGATGATCTAGGTAACCTTCATGGAATTTCAAACTGACCCCTTCATTTAATTGACAAAGGTACATTATCCATGAATGGGGATATCTCATCTTGTGCTTTCATAATACTACTCAGTTACTGAACTCATTCACAGATTGAACTCAGTAACGAGTTTTCATTGGCATCACAAAAGTGTCAATGAGTGTTCATTGACATTAAAAAAAAAAAATAAAAAAAAAAAATACTTAAACTCATGTCACTTGCCTCAGAAAAGCTGATTAAATGCTTGCTGAATGGTTAAATTAATAGAAATTGACATCTGTCTATATTTCTGAGATACGATATTGTAATCCAGTGACTTGACCCAAAAGGTTGTGAGTTCAATACCTGGCCACAGCAGAGGTGAACAAAAACTTGGAAATTTGAGTTACTAAAAAGGGAAATAACTGAAATTGAGGTATTGAGAAAAGGCATGACATGTGGAACTAGAGCAATCTACTCTGGTGGACGAAATAAAGGAATCAGTTTGAAATTCCAAAATATATTACCTGATGAAGGGTATAGTGTACAATGGCTGAAACATCATGAATATGACAATAAATATGAGGACTACATTATTTACATTTTGTTCGAAGTGTTAAGAAATTGACAGCTTTACAGAACAATCTAACCCATAACTCATCACTATGTACCACCATCTCTCTCTCTCTCTCTCTCTATATATATATATATATATATATATTTTTCTTTTTAATAACAAGCCAAATTTTGTTTTTTTTAATTCATAAAGCAGATGGACATTCATTAGGCTTCACTAAGGAAAAAAGGATGAAGGCTTGATTTGCGCAGAGATCTTTTATTTATTATTTGCACTGTTGATTCATTACCGCAGAATTGATAACTCGAGTAAAGTTTTGATAAAAAGCAACTACATAATTAAGATGACAGTAAATGCTAATCAAAAATAATTATTTACTTGTGTTCATCCGAGTGCTGTCCATTTCAGAGACTATCAATACGTTGATCAAGAATTTTTCTGGTCAACTTCATTGGCTCTCTTGCTTGACAAGATCAAAAAAGAAAATGTTTGTCTTCCTCATCCGATTCGCAAACAAATATTTTATTTTAAAGTCAATGAAGCTGATTCCATCACAAGCCATTTCCATCAAACCACTCTTGAACAGACGACTTGAGCCATTCCTGAAAATGTACTTACAAATTAATCAATATCTGTCTAGTAAAATCCAATATTCCAGTTTCTCTGTAAAAGAGATTTTTTGTGTGTGTTTTATTGTTTTTCTTGGACAGTTATACCAGATTTGAAATCCATCAGGAAAGAATTTATTGGTGCATCTTTACAATCTGATCACTTGGCAAATCAGGCAGTGAAGGACACCATTGTGGTCAGTCAAAATATCATGTTTGGCCATAATAATGTCTGGGAATAACCAATTTGGAATTATGTGTCGGATACTGTTGAGAATTTCCTAGTATTGCGATCTTGGCTTTTAGGAAACCTTTTACAATAGATATCATCCACTAAATAAAAGGTTAAGAGTCAAATACATTTTTATTAAAGGACAAAAATACAGACAAGATTTTTCATATCTTTATGTAGCAATTATTTTCATCTTTAGAAATATTCACTGTGCTGTAGAGATTTTGCAAATTAATTAAGGACAAAAAAGGCAAGAGTCTAGAAGGATGTGTTACAAAATTCTCTATGAAAATTAACTATCAATTCAAAATTATATTTATCGATTTACAAAATATAAATATAAAGCATGTAACCTAATGTGTATCTTTTTCTAAGATTTCAAAATTCAAATAGAGATTTTCTCTGCATACAATTGGATCACAGAATTTTATGTTACATAATATAGCTTTGGGCAACAGTACACCAAAGGACAACTTTTTCAGGTCATTTTTCACACTATTAAGAAAATGGAATAAGCAAGTTAAAATTATTAGATCATTGCAAAAGTTTGCACCCAATTAGAAATTTTTTTGTTGGAAGAAGTTTGTGAGGTAGTTTTTAACTGAGTTTACAAAATTAAATTTTTTGTAATTTAAATTGTCCTATGGAAACTGGAACAAATGAAATCCCAAAGGAGTCAAGTAAGGAGAATATGGTAAGTGTTGTTGGAGGATTTCCCCCATTTCAACTTTTTAAGGTCTGTTTGGTAACATGTGATCTTGTGTTGTCATGGAGGAAAATGCCACATTTTCAATTTTCCAAAATTGACTATTTTTCTTGAATAGTTGCATTGAGATTGGGGAGTTGGTCACAATACTCTTTGCTGTTACTGTTTTGCCAGCTGGAAGAAGCTCAAAATGAATTATTATCCATCTGCAATCAAACCAAATGGGCAGAAACATCTTCATTGGGATGCAAACCTACTTTAGCCACGGGTTCTGCACATTGACAATACATTATAATAAACAATCCATTTATTGATTTTCAAGCTCTTAGCAATCTCTCTCATTAAAATCTTTGGTTTATTCTCCACAATTGCAAGTAGGGCATCTTTATCATCATTAGAAGTTTGTGCAAGGGTAGTTGGTTGATTAGGTTAAAATCACCGACAAAATCTGCCAAAGAACTTTTTGACCATCTGAAGATCTGGAGCACAATCCAAATAAACCTTTTGAATGTTTTTTTTGTCACATTTGGTGCTTTCTCCTTTCCAAAATTAATAATATGGCGAAAGTGCAACTTTTCATTTTCCATCTTTAAGGTATTTGTGGACAAAATATCAACAATGCATGACTTGCAACTGAATGATGCAAAATTTCAACAGAAATCAGTACCAAAAAGAAATGACAGTGTCAAGGTGCAGTCATTTTATATTAATAATGAAAATTGTGCAGAAACTTTTGCAATGACCTGAATTTTAAAACCGATTCCCCACTACAAAAAATTAACTCACATAATTTTGAAATTATTTACTCTATTCCAAAAATAAAATAAATTCTCCAATTTAAAAGTTGAATATTCAGCTTTTTATTTGCTTATAAATATTAAATATTTTAATAATTATCTATTTAAATTTTACAAGAACTCTCAACTACACAAGAACGAGAGTCAAAAGAAATTTTGAAAAATGTCAAACTTTGTTAAAAATATAACAGTCAGAAGAGATTTGATAAAAAAAGAAAAATTAAAGTTTTCTCTGTCAAATTCTGAATTGATTTAAAAAATGAAGATATGCAATTCAGTTTCTATCTTTCTCAAATTGAAAACCATATAAAACTATTCAGAGATTCTTGTCATGTTAAGTTTTTTATTTTGTGCTAACCAGATAATTATTTATTCTGATTATAATCTGTTGACTGCATGTGATATGTTGACAAAAGGATTTATAATTGTTGCCATAGTAACATTGGAGAGTTTGTTTGCCACAGCAATTCTCCAGGTCAGCTCTTATTTCACACTGTCATTATTTCTAAACAAATAACATTGCTGAATTTTCATTGGTGAAAAGCTTTTATGACAGAAAAGCTCACCGACTGCAATGCATGTTTTATTCCATGAAATCAATGCCAAAATCATTTCAAGTCATCAATATATGTATGTGTATTTTATATATATATATATATATATATATATATATATATATATATAGAGAGAGAGAGAGAGAGGTGTGTGTGTATGTGTATATGTATATATGTAGGTGTAATTATTTGTATATCATATGCGCGGTAATTATTAGAAAGCACTTAGTATCAGAGATATTGAATCAGATATATGTATATGTGTATGTGTGTGTGTGTGTGTGTGTATGTATATGTATGTGTGTATTTGTGTGAATATGTGGATATTATGTGTACATGGGTATATGTAGGTACACGGCGATGTGTATGTATATACGTGTATAAGTTATTGTGCATGTGTGGATTTGCATGCGTTTTGAACATAAAAATATAGGTCCTCGCTAGATTAGATAATAGTCATATTTATTGTTTATATTTGATTTGTAACCTGCAGTCGATATTATTTTTGTCAAATTTTCTCAATTACACAGCGTCCCTTTCAATTTTAATTTCACCCGCCCCATCTTTCTTCCCCACCACTTCTTTCCTTACCTCTCCCTCCTTCTTTAAGATTTGATCGGCCATGGTGTGTGTATGTCACCACGAAATGTATCTTTATTGTATTAGACATCCGACAACAATCATTTTTCCCCCTTCCACTCACACCTAGTTTTTAAATAACCCTCTCTGTTAAACCCCTCTCTTATGAACTAACATTCGTCCCACACTCTCATAATTACACTCTCTCTAAATTCTATTTTTATTTCCAGAGTAGGTTTTTTTCTGTTGTCTTTTTGAATTTGTAGGTCTGATGAATTGGATCGTATTTACGATTCCAATGGAATAAATTATGACCATGGAATATTAGTGTTTAAGCCTTTTTATTATATCCTTACTCTGTCCTGGACATTGAGTTCTACCTGGATTCTATCCTCTCAGAATTTTTTATTCAAAAAATATACATGTGTGTGTGTATATGCACCTGTGGATTTTGCATATATATGTATATTTACCACTAATATTATCTCTCTTTCTCTCTCTCTCTATATATATATATATAAAGAAATATAGTCTTAAGGTGTGCTATATTTATGGAATAAAGTGCTCAATATCAGAGATAGAGCGTGTGTAAATATAAAAGTGAACGTAGAAGTCAACACTTAGAGGCGACAGTCTGTTTCATGCTATATGCAATCGTCAGGCCTCTAAGTGTTGACTTCTACGTTCACTTTTATATTTATATATATATATATATATATATATATATAGGTTTGTAGGTCTGATGAATTGGATCGTGAATACGATTCCAATGTAATAAATTATAACCATAGAATATTAGTGTTTGAGCCTTTTATATATATATATATATATACACACACATCAATAGTGCATATGTGAATGCTGGCTTTCTTTCCCTTCTACAAGAGAAATCCTGTAGAAACTAATGGCACCATTTATTTAACAATAACAAAGGCATGAAAAGTCCATTTCACTTTTATCCTTATATAAGATAGAAAACCTAAAGGAAATAAAGTCTTCAAGAATTATATCCATAGACTTCATCGCAAATAGCAGAAGTCTCCAAGATACTTTTTGTGTAAAAAAAAAAAACTGACTGACTTTCTCTATATTAATTGTTGAAGATACTCCCCCATTTGCTATGAGTAGAACAACTGCTCATAGGAACAATGTCCCAAAATGTGTAGCATTTGCTGCACTGATTCTACAGTTATTCACTATGATTAATCCACATCCCTCATGTGATTATTAAACACTTTCTTCCATAATCTTTTGTTCCAGTGTTTTCCTTAAAAAATCATTAACCAGAAACTATAGGCTGATATGATTATTATAACAATACTGTCCAGTAATTAACCTGGACGACACTTGATCTCTATTTCATTGATAAAGAATTGAAAACACTGACCCTCTTTACAAAGGAATTATTTAACCCTTAACAAAAAGCTTCTAAATCGGAAATTGACAGAATTATAGATAAAAACTCAATTTTGTTTTTACTTCAAATGAACACTTTTGTGAGTTTTTTTTTGTTTTTTTTTCCAACTTCAAAAACTAAAGTAAAATTATCTGCTGCTGTCAACCAATCTTTTTATTTTGGGAAGGATTTTCAATTCATTTGTGATACACACTGGTCAATGTAACAAAAGCAACCAACACTCTTTCCAGAAAGAAATCAACTAACCATTACAGACAATTGCTGTATTTATATCAGAGAAATAAATGAATAATCAATATTTTCAATTATTGAAGGTCGGCAATGCATAAGGCAAAGCATTCAATGGACAGGTTTTCTAGCACTAGTGTAAGACATGAACAAAAATAACTGGTGCAACACAATCTTCTGCCCATAATCAATTTATGTCAGATAAACTAAAATCATGCTCTTGATATTTACAGGGCCAAGAGTGTAGTGAAACTCAGTGAGGTTCCAACTCACCAGAGAACTAATGGCCTGCAAAGATAGCATGCCCTACCATTACACCACAATGAGGTACCCAAGCGAAAGATTTCTTCTGATGACAATTCTCATAGAGAACAAGGAGTTGAAGTCTGCCAATGACACCAGAATTGAAAAGGACCAAAATCAGATTTGACAAAAAAAAAAAAAAAAGAAAAAAAAAAAAAAAGAAAAAAGTCTTCTGTGTGCACTGACCATTTTCAACTAATAGCAATAAGATTCTCTGAAGACAGTGTTCCAAGTAACAGAAATGGCTATAGTGAAGTAAAATCACACAAACTTTTGGATAAATTTTACATTCTTTTGAAAGGAAACTGAAAACAATTTAAAAAAAAAAAAAAAAAAAAGAAGCCTATCTTGAACGTATCCTACCATTTTTAATATCTCAAGAACCAGTTACATGACACTGAAATAACCTCATTATCAGGAAAGACCTTAATGTGCTTACATGAACAGACTCTCTTATGGGGTTATTCATCAGCAATGAGACACCATTGACTGAACATTTGTACTCTGTCCATCACATTGCATTCACAATAATAATATAAAGAGATTCTCCATGTCTCATGCAGGTAATTTAATGGTGGGAGGGAATCTGTCAAACAATATTGCAGTCAAAATTTGTCTCCCTGAAAAATCATAGCTTTTACCTAAGCTTAATATAAATATTGCTGTTGAAATGCTGTGGTCAAGATTAAGGGGAGAAGATGACAAGACTGTTTGGGTATCAATCAATGGAGGTCAGTAGAAACAAAAACAATCCATATGCAAACACTAAGTTCAATTCCAAATTTGTTGTAAACAGTCAAGCAGGCAACGTAGTAACGAAAACGGAGGCAGAAATCCAACCTCCCCCTCACAATAGCAGAAACACACTTTCACTCACCAAGATCAAAAACTGTTCTGCCCTCGATAAGTAAAAAGCAACTGCTTTTATTCACTAAGCGATTTTTCTGATTGGCCACACCAGACAGGGAATTGGAAATGATATTAGTTTCTCTAATACTTAAAGTAGCAGGTTTTTGATAACTGTTTTCCTTAATTCTCCTTCGGCAGACCCCACACAAAACACAAACACTTTTTTGAGGTAGATGATTTCCTCTTTTGTTACAACCTGATGGTACTCTCTTTGAAAAGGGTCATCTAGGCAGTTTTTTAAAAATGAAAGGGGAACTGGAATATAGGCATGACAAGTCCCAACAAGTTGTACTTTGAAGGGACTAAGGTCCCATTCCTAATTGTGGTTTGTTGTGTACGGCATATCAACCTCAATGGGTTATTTAATGCCGACAACTTTTTTTTTTCCTGGTAATATTTTGTTTTGACAAAAATCTATTTCTGGGAAAAAATTTTTCCTAAAAAATGTAGAGCTGGTAATATTTTTTCCAAAAATGTATTGCTGGTAAGTTTTTTTTTCTTCAAAAATTTATTTCTGGTAATAGTTTTTTTACAAAGTATTTCTGGTATTAAAACCTATTTTTACACATTTATAATAGTTTTTACCTCAGTTTCAGGGTTAACTATTTACCCATAGCTGGGACCCTAACAGGTGCTACCACCCCAGGTCAGGGTGGACCTGGGAACACCAGCAATTAAGAAGTGGTTTCATGATTCTTAAAACCTCCTGATCAGAGGCCTTGCTCTTGGAAGTAGAGGTCCATCCTTGGGGAGGCTATTGTTTTCTTTAACATTAAATAGCTAGGTACTTTCCTAACAAACCTTATAAAATCTATTTACAAATTCAAAAAGATTGAGGGATTTGATGTGGTGCTTTACTAAAATTCTTAACAGTAATATTTATCAACTTGATCCATTTCCCACTTCCCACTAAATTCTGATCATTTCTGATGGCCTGGCTTCTAACAACACCAGTTGCTCTATTTTTAGAATTCTTAAATCACCACATATTCATTCACTTGAATAGAATTCAAATGACAAACCATTAAAATTATACTTTTACAAATTTCCTTACATTTATTCATAAGAGACATCTCCCCGCGCTTCTGAAAAATCAATATTTTAATCATTTCATAACTGAACTGTTGACAATCTAGGTTTCTCTTCAGCTATATTGCTTCCCCATCTATGTCTAAGATATGCAACTGGACATTTGATATAGAGTAAATGTTAATATGCTCAGCTTGCAAGCCAAATCTTTCCTTGGTATTTTGAATAGGAGTAGAAGTTTCCAGTTCCTTCTAAAGTCTTCTCAGTCTCTTTCACTCCCAGTATACTCATGCATCTTAGTGGCATTATCACCTTGCTTTGGGTGGAATGATTAAAAAAAAAAAAAAAAAAAATCAAGCAGCGAATTCATTTCTTATGAAGTGCTCTACAATTGTAGCCTTGTGCAAAACTAAGCTAAGTTTAGCAAATGGCTATTTTTGATGCTCTTTTGAGTAAAGTAATTTAAATTGGATTATATTGGTTTCAATTGGAATGGGAATAACTCGAAAATGCTTTCCCTCCTCAATTTATAGACAGAAGCACACAAAGGCATGCTGGGATTTCTTTCTAGCCAATAAAACAGACCAGTTCTTAGTTTCATATGACTTAATCTCATTATGTCTTGATATTAGAATGCTACGTTCGTTTATCCGAAACTTGCTCTTGTGTGTCAACCCCAATTCTTACATTGTGAACTTTTTGCCATATTACTGCTGCTTTTCCTTATTAGTGTTAATTTGCCTTGCATATACTGTTTCCTTGCTTGATATTTTTTTGAACTGTTCTTTTATTTTCCTTATTGCAAGCTTTAGTTTGGTTTGTTTTACAGCATATCAACCTCAATGGGTTATTTAATGCAGACAGGATTTTTATATGGTAATATTATTTCCCTTCAAAAAATTTTTTGATAATATTTTTTTTCCCTCAAAAATGTATTTCTGGTGTTTTTTTTCGTCAAAAATGTATTTCTGATGTTTTTTTTCGTCAAAAATGTATTGCTCGTAATATTTTTTTCCTTCAAAAATGTATTGCTCGTAATATTTATTTTCTTCAAAAATGTATTACTGGCAATAATGTATTGCTAGTAATAAATTTTTCTCAAAAAGTACTGGTACTAAAATCTATTTTTACATTTGCATATTGTTTTAACCCCAGTTTGGAGGTTAACTATTTGCCGATAGTTGGGACCCTAACAGGTGCTACCACCCTGGGCCAGGGTGGACTTAGGAACACCAACAATGAAGAGGTGGTTACGTGCTCCTCAAAGCCTCCTGATCAGAGGCCTTGATGTTGGACATAGTTTAACGTCTTACCCAGGACGCATATGTAGTTTGTCTTACCTAGGATGCTGCAAGCTTTATCAAATCTGTCTGCTGGACAGTTTTGTCATTTATTTCACATTTAACCATGGCTACTCACTCTACAATTTAGATTTAAAAGTTTGGCATCACTTGGAGTTTTGAAGCCTTAATGCCATTAGGGGGTTGGTTTGCTTATAAGACTAACACAAAAAGCAGTTTTTTGACGAGTGCTTGCTAAACCTCTTTCAGATTTTCTGAGCTATACTGATGGAATTGTTACTGATGAGCATTATCTATAACAGTAACACAATGGATTCAGCATAAAATTTCAACACTTCTCGCAGAAAAAGAAATGTGTCATAAACAGGTGAATAAAGTAATTGCCCCAGAAACAGATAAGCATAGAAATACATACTTTTACCATTGACTGACTACTTACTTTAGGATATTCACCTGAGCAACTCCCCTCACTACCTACTGACTTTACAGTTAAATTACCTATCACCGGAGAATAAAAAGACATACAGGATCCTAACGTTGCTTTTTAGCTCACTATACACAATACAATACTAACTTACAATACAAACACTTAATACTTGGTATAATGTCACGTATTTGGTAAACAGAATTCTTTAAGGGGGGGGGAGAAAATAAGAATAAACCAGAGAAAGATTCGGGGTGAGGCAAGATTAAATAAAAGTTAAGTGCATAATAGTAGCAATCCAATCCTAGCAGTCAGGAGTATATGGGTGGGACAGAGTTGAACCCCTCCCCAAGAAGAGTCAATAGTAATCACTGCAATTACAACAATATAAAAGTTGTATTATTAACAGTCGTATTTAGAAACGAAGAAAAGAGTCTCAATACATTTAAGTGCCAAGCTGATCTTCATACAAGAGCATTGGCAACCTTTTTTTAATGAGAATCTGCATTTCATTCAAGTGCTTAAAGTGCAAAACACTTTAGGAAGTTCATTGATTCTAATTCATCAAATCAGTCATGTGAAGAAAAATCATCAGTTTTATGAAGTGACAGAATTTGTGACGTCCCAGAGAAAAACATGTTTTGCATGCAAATCTATACACATTGCCGTTTTGAAAACAAAAAAGCTAAATACATGTAGTCATTTCAAAAACTTTAAACTTAAGAAATTTTATACACAGAAGAAACTTTACTTTCAGTTATTAAAAAAAACAAAAAATCTTGCAGAAGATTTGTTAAGAAAAAATGCAAAGCATTATCATGTTACAGAAAAATGCTGAAGCAAATAATTCTACTACATCATCTTTAGAAATCTAAACAGATTCTAAAAGATTAAAGTATTTAATGAAAAGAAACAAAAGATTAAGAGATGTGGGAATGGATGGAAAGTCCAGGACCTCACCCACTATCCTACCCACCTCCAAACACATACAATCAATATCCATCATTTTTTTTTTTTTTTTTTCTGAAAGCCCACCCATTAAATACACATATCAATAATGTTAGGTTTACAAACCAATTTTTTTCTTATAAATCTGCTATTGTGCAAAAAGCATAAAAAAAAGCTAGAAATGACTATGATAAGGAATGGACTAAATAAACGTCAGAGAATTTATTCAAAGTAATCAGAAATAGTCATTCATAAGGGAAAAAGTTTCTCTTGCTTAACTCTGGGGGGGGGATACTGGAGACGGACCCAAAACTGCCAGCTCAACAGGAAACCATGGTAACTAGAGAGAGAGAGGATCCAAATGAATGTCAAGACTTTGGAAAGGTTTTGGAGCAAAAGCTTAAAATAACTCGAGACTTAGTTACCTTCGCCAACATTTTTTTTTAAAATATCCAGTTTAGAGTGGGGTTATATCTTAACAATTCCCCTGCTTGTTGTTGAAAGGTGAATTTCTTTTTTTTTTTTAAATATGGTATTTAAGAGAAAATATTTGTCTAGAAACTAAGCTATTCACAAACAGTTTTTTTTTTTTTTTTTTTTTTTTATATACAGAGTGTGCATGATATATAAGAGACATTATGGACATAAGGCTCAATACTGCATAGTGACTGTCACTTTCACACTTTAATGTAATCTTCAAACTAAGTGTCAGTCTATTATTCTGGCACTTATAATCATCCACCCCACCATCGGGAAACCATCGGTGAAAGTGCATGAGTAAGTCGCTAAAGTTTTTTATTTAAGATATTTCAGTTGCTGTATTATACCAGAAACACATTTATTATTTTTTATCTTCTTGATTATTAAAATCATGCATGTATTTTATTAGTATAAATGTTATAAGGTCAAGGATATACGTATTGACTCACTTCCATTTATTAGGCATTAAATTATTAGGTTGGTGCATAAATAATGACGGTTTTTGACGTTAAAAAATACGTCAAAAACCGTCATTATTTTTGCACCAACCTAATATATCACTTATCATTTTTCATAATTTACTTTCACAGTTAGCCTAAAAACTATTTTGGGGCATTTGTAAATTTTAAAAACTTTGTAAACCTAACAATGTCCTGACTTCACTTTATAAATATCCTTACATTTACCTTGATAAGGTCTATCAGACAATGAAAGGCATTGGTAAAGAAAGATTTTCTTTTAGTCTTTGAAATTGACATACCTTAGTATTATAAAATGTGCCTATCAACTGGTATCAAACCTGTGTTTCCTTTAAATTGGTGAAAAATTACATTTAAATCAGTCATGCCTTAACCATTCAAAACTTAATTATCCTTTTGAACAAATGTGCATCTCCGGTTGCGACCTTTTAGTGACAATATCTGCTAAATTTATTTTTATACCAAAAACAAAGTAGTTTTTAACTAATCAAGAAATTCTTTTAAAATGCAATATTATTTCATATTCTGATAAAGGTTATATTTACTGTTGGATTAATCAATAATGTCATATTAAAAGATCTATTAATTCATTAGAAATTTACATATATATATATATATATATATATCTCAACACTGAGAGGCACCTCTAAGTGTTGACTTCAATGTTCACTTTTATATTTACACATGCTCTATCTCTGACATTGAGCACTTTATTCCATAAATATAGCCCACCTTAAGAGTAGATTTGTTCATATATATATATATATATATATATATATATATATATATATACATACACACACAGAGTTGATATTCTACCTAGTAGAACAGAAAAATTGGCCAAATCATGTAACAGTACAATTGTCTATCCCACAAAATGTTTAAAACCTAAAAAATCCACTAAACTGAGCAAGTTTCTTTTTTACAGGTTTTCAGATAAAACATTCATCCATCTTGACACCACTTGCCATGAGAATCACTGAAAAACCCTTCGGGTTAATCAGCTAAAAAGAGAGCAGTTTAAAATTGTTTTGTGTCAGACCCACTGTCTGACCAACTGAGCAATGGTGAGAGGAAAAAGATCATTCAGGCTTTCAGTAATGGTACAAACATTCATACTCTGGCTTCCATCTACAAAGTCCATTCAAGAACCATCAAGGGAACAATGAATAAGTTTAAAAAAGAGGGAATAGTAGAGATGAAAACTGGATCAGGAAGTCAGAGCAGGAAGAGGGATCATCATTTCAACTTAGAGTTAAAGAGATCAATTAGAAAAGATTCAATTTAATTTATACAACATTTGGCATGTGAGATATATATATATATATATATATATATATACACACCCCCCCATATATATATATATACACACACACACCTGTGTGTGTGTTTATATATATATGCGTGCGTGCGTGCATGTATATATTGGAGAGAGGGGGCAGATTATTCGTTTATGGAAACTACATCATGATCATAAGTTGTAATTACCCAACTATCTTTTGTTGTTTCAACCACCTGTAATCTTACTTGAGTACTAATTAACTTGTCAACTGATAACAACTATTAACATCAGCTAAAGCAATAAATCTTTCATCTTTCTAGTCCTCTGAAAGTTCAACCCCACTGACGGCGATTTTAAATACTGCATTGGTTTGGTATTAATTGGAGACAATAATTTTTGCCCAGAAGATTTCAATTCCTTTTTGCCTTACTCAACATTTATCACAATTCTGCAAAACACAGAAAGTGAATAATGATTAATTTATATTCACGTCACCTAACACTTTCTTATTTAAAACAAAAAAGCCAATTTAAAAAACGCATTTTCCTAAATGCAAAACCATTCAAAACGTTAGACACACAAGAGTATGCAATAAAAAAGTAAATTCTCTTTGACTGTGCTATTTCTGGTGCCAAAGGTTGATTTATTTTTATAAAGAGTAAAATTGATCAGTATTGACCCCGGCAGCTGAGGGGTCAGGTCCAAATGATTGCAGTTTGGCAGACTTCAGAGGCCAAATGACTAACAAAGGTAAGTCGGCTTTGAGGTTGGAGAAAAAGGGATCGGCAAAGTGATTCAATTAAGCCTTTGTGAGCCATTCCCAAACCACTGCTGATGACAATAAGCAAGGGTCGGACAATAAGCAAGAGTCAATCAATACGAAGAGTTGCACAGAGTCAATAGGACCACGCCAAGTGGAAAGAGTATCGGAAACTAAAAGCCAATTTTATGGCCACAAATACAAATTAATTGAGGCACAAACAATTGAAAAGTAAAAGTGTTTACTGAAAGACACGTTTTGAAATAGGGATAAAAGCAACAGGAGTCAATAAAAATGAGGTTATGAGCATTTATATGTCTTAAAGAGATTCACAGAGAAATCTTTACAAAACCTTTTCAAAAACAAGAAAGAAGTACAATCATTTTTTAAAATATTCCAAGTGCTTGTTCAAATATTCTTTTGGGTTTTTATTTTCTGAAGATTTTGTTTTAATTATTTTATTTCTCTAAAACCCACAACAAATGTAGTTTATGTAGAAAATATTGATAAAATATATGCCCAGAAAACCAACAGAATAAAATAAGCAGTGTTTATACTTTCCAAATTGATTATATATATTATGCAAAGGAGGAAAAGTAATAGGGAAAGATTGTAAGGAGACATGATGAAAAGGAGAAGTAACCACAACATTTGACATGATACACACACACACAAAAAAAAAAAAAAAAAAAAAAAAAAAAAGAAATAAAATAAAAATAAAGAGAAGGATCAAACTTGCCACCAATAATAAGAACATCTCAACTAGTGGATAAAGGAATTGAAGTACTGCCAAAAATTTTCTAAAAGAGAGCATACCGTGATGAAAAAGGCCCCAAACTTGATAAAAAACCAAGTTTTATCATCAAACTGTGTCTTTAATGAAAGGAAAGACCAAACTATTTTTTATTTTCTTAAATTTTTTTTTACCCCTTTCTAGCATGTTTGAAATTTTTGTTACAACATCTATATTTTTGTGCCAATAATTAGTATGGAAAATTTAGTGTCTTTTTTGTGTGGTAAAAACCACATTGTTTTGGAAATTCTTGAAGAAAAAAAAAAAAAAAAAAAAAAAATCAAATTATCGGATTTTAATTAAATTTTCAGAACTTATTCCAAAATGAATGAAATTACTTTCGAAATTTTTTTAGAAAATCTTGGTACAAATAATTTTTATTTTACATCTGTTCCTACACTTATATAATTTTATTAACTTTTGAGTAATTAAAATTCCACCCTCTTCATATTTATATTAGTTAAAAGCAGGACTCCTTGGAGAAGTTAAATTATCAATTTATTTTTGTCAAACAGAAACACCATTTACTGAAAATGTGGTCTAAATCATAAAATAAAAAAAATGTAATAAAGCTATAACATTATTTAATTAGAAAAGCTTTTAATAGCTTTTATAAACAATATATATTAAGGACACTATTGTCTTCAGAAAAATGTTTTTTTGATGAATAATGAAGTTTCACAAAAACTGTTTCCATATTTTTTAAAATTTTAATTAGAATAATTTATTAAGTTTTAAATGTTTTAAAATTCTGTAATAATTTCATTAATTAGATGATATTATGATTAAGTAAAAACTATATTTACTAATCATAAATGGAAAAGCTTAGTACAAATCATCAAACACCAAAATTTTAAAAAGAATTTTGAATTTTTTTTTGTGTATATACAGATTTTTATAGATAGGGTCGCCTATACACAACATTACCAGAAAATAACAGCGATAGCTATAGTAAATTTAAAACCAGAAAGTATTTAATAAAACAGTAGATTACCGTGATTATTTTCCCAATTTTTTTTAAGATTACTTAGTACTTAAAAATTACAGCCTGTCTGAAGTTATTATACAAATCAAATAAACCTCAATAACTGAAAAAGTTCTAAACCAATATTTGTCAAATTTAAACTCATCCATTTCCACCCTTAGTAAAATATTGAACTAGATTTTCTATCATTTTTAATGATTATATTTGGAATTTATGAAAATGGACTGTCTGAAGTTATTATGCAGATTAAACTAATATTAGTTTAAGACTCCTAAATTCTAATAAAAACTAATTATCTTTACATCCATAATATATGTTGAAACCTGGTTAAAGGGAAGGATCTAACAACTGCTGAAAGAAAGAAAATAAAGTTATTAAATAAGGGAATATCCACATTGGAGATATCAAAGAAGCTTTGCAAAGATCACCAAATGATAAAGAAGGCTGTTGAAAATATGAATTGAGAAATCGAAGGAAAAGGCTTTAAGAACTTGCTTCCTCAAGATGAATGTAAACTAAAGTGAATTATAGCAAAACAACCCTTTTTTTGACCAGTGCTCAGATCTTTGAAAAGTCTGGAATTGAAGGAGTCAAGGACAAAAGGTGTAGAATACTTTGTGAATTGAGATCTGGAAAAAATCTCCTAGGCAAAATTCTCTCACTAATGTAAATATTTTAAAGCTTCAAAATTGGGCCAAAGGATAGATTTTATCCAATTCAGATGTGCCTGTGGCTAAAAGAAGGCAACAAGGAGACAGTAGTGTCAGGATATAGGCTGGAATTGTCAACCAAACCATTATTAGACCATTCAAAATCAATGAAGCAGTTAAACTGAACAGTCCTAACTATAGCAATTTTATGAAGAAGAGTTTCTTTGCAGGGTACAAGTCAGTTTCATAGTTTCGAAGTGAAGTGTGTATTTATGCATGACAATACTCCTCATGTATCCAAGGATATCCGTGAATTATTTGAGCATAAAAGATTTAGAGGAGAGAAGATAATGGAATGGCCACCATCAAGTCCTGATCTGAATCCGATTGAAAATCTATGGTCAATTGGGAACATGAAATTATACGAAGATGACAAACAATATAACAGCAAAGAAGAGCCATGGGAAGCAATTGAAACTACCATGTTGGAAATTGAACCTGCTGAAGCAAAAAAAAAAAAATTGGCTGTTATTGAGAAAAATGGTCACTATATTAAAATGTAAAGGATTCAAAGATTTATCATATGTGTTTGTTATAAGTGTTGATCAATTTTTGATGATTTTATTACATTTCTATTGAAGTAAAATGTGATTATTTGGTTTCGCCTAATAACTTCAAATGGCAGTTTTTTAGAAGACATCAAATAACTTCAATAAAACATATTGATTCTACCTAATATTTTAACATCTAAATTGATTGTTTAAAATTTGACAATCTTTTTTTCAAACCAAGTTTGAATTATTGAAGTTTATATTCAGACAGGGTGTATATATAAAAAGGTATTCATATTATATTCAATTAAACATGTCAAAAGCTTAAATAAACGGTTACTGCTGTGTTAAAAAAATGCACTTCTGTGATATTTTAAACTTAAAGTAAATAATATTTGTTTCTAATCAGATTAAGTATATGTTAAATCAGCTAATATTCTTTAAATAAAATTTCAGAAAAATATATTTTACTTTTGGAAGATTGTTGTTTTTTTTTAATAAAGAGAATTATATTACGATGAAAAATAACTTAAAATTGGTGCTAATCAGCTAATATTATAAAAAAATTCCTTCCAGTCAATTTAAATTAGTTTTGAAATACAGTAACGTATTTTGCTTATTGCTTATGATGAAATCTTTTATCTTGAAATTAAAACTAAAATAAATGCTTCCAGAAGATTTTTTAATTTTTCAAAATTCTTTTTAAACTTTAAGTATCACATCTTCTGTGATGGTACCTAAATTAATTACATCAAGCTTAGTATAAAAATGATGAAAAATGGGAAAAGCAGGAGTCAATTGTTGAAATCTCCTGAAGAGTGGACAGGACAATTGCAAAAATGTTCACCTACAAAACTCTAAAGTCAAGGTGCTGAATATAACATCAATCAACAAATGACAAATTTTATTTGCATTAAATTAAAAACTTACAAAGTTAAATATATATAAAATAAAAAAATGTAAGGAGTAAATTGCTGACACCCCCACTATAGAGTGGATAGACAGCTCTGCCTACAAAACTCTGAAAGTAGCATCAGTCAACTAAGTGACAAATTTTTACTCACATTAATTATATATATATATATATATATATATATATATATATATATACACACACACTATTACTGTTAATAATGCAAGACACTTCAGTAAAGTAAATTGAGTTCCCTCAGTAACAGTGTGTTTATCTAAAAATAAATATGCTTAAATTCACCTTCATCCTTACTAACCAATGGCTTAGGGGTAGAATCTCTGACTGACGCCAATTCAGTCGAGTTTTGATCTCAGCTAGAGGCAACCGGACATCTAGCCACACTGATGAGCTGTGGTACAGCAAAACAGTCTGTCTGTGGATGACAATATATAACAAGTATTTTTGAGTTTTCTCATCTTCAATGTTGTAATTCTGATTTTTTTTTTTTATTTCAATAATTATTTTGATTACTGATTATTAATTTTATTTCTTGCCGTTATGATTTTTCAGCCAACCCATTCTTCAGTCTTCCGTAGGTGTACAATGTAAGGGCATAATAATAATAAAAGAATGAAATATTAGTCTGTTAGTTCTATATATTGAGTCTACAACTGTAAAATTCCTTACTAATCAATGGTTACATAGGCAAGTGTACTCAGCATTTCATTATGAAAAGTGAAATATTGCACCCATTTTACATATCTATAATATAAAACACCATATGACTTAGTATATCGATCAGTTACACATCCTGATCTTGCCTTCTTATAATGCAATATTTTGCTGTTAACAGATTGTCCGGTTCACACTCCTCCTTAGTCTTTTGAACAGGAGTAGAGGTTAGAACTGAGTGGTTAGAACATTCACTTTCTGACCATGAAACACGGGTTCAAATCTCACCATGGTCAATTTGTCAGGAAGGATAACTTCCTGATGTTGTTGGTCTGGACATCTTTGGAAGTGCCTGAAAACCATACCACAGGTTAACCCAAGCCTTGTGAATGAAATTGGGTAGACACAACCCTTTGAGGCCATCGATGGCTGTGCTAACACAGTCACAAGTCATCATGACCGAGGGTTTGAGCATGCTGGCTTTGTTCAGATTGTTGATCATGCTAGATAACACTGTAACTAAGGTCTGCTTGGCAGACTTACAGAATAAACCACAGGTGGGCTCTGTGAGTGTTGAACAAACACAACTGTGTCCGAGCAAGCCTCTTCAATAGGGATTGGTTACCTGCCATAGTAGACAGGTATCCTCAAATTATGAGTAGCCAGCTATTTTTATATATATATATATATATATATATATATATATATATATATATATATATAAATAAATAATAGGTATGTCTCAATTCACATAAATACAGTAGTAAATACTGTATGTGTTGGTCTAGAGTTGGAGATTGATTGTGGATTTCACTTGACTCATTTCTAGCAGTTTACTCTTAGGTTAGTGCAAAAATAATATCGTTTTCTCACATATGTTACTATGTGAGAAAACAACATTATTTTTGCACCAACCTAATACTTCTATGCGCCACTGGCGAATCTTATATGTGTTGTTCTTGTCCCAAGTATTATCGTTCATTACCAACCATCGTGTGATTATTCTATTCAGTAACCTTCTCTCGGTTGTAACATTTTGGCAATGAGGATTAACCAAAATTACAACAATATATATAGTATTCCACAGCAAAATCCAAAATTACCTTATATAGTGGGTGGTATAGATCTATTTCAACCAACAAAACTATATCAACCTTACTCAACCCCACTGAATAATACTAATGTAGTTTTCATTGGTTGAAATAGATCTATGAACCCACCACCCACTCACCGCTATATGAGGTAATGTTGGATTTTGTTGTGTAATACTACTCATTGGCTCTGTTATAATAAATATATTGAGCTCTTTTTGTGGATAAGTTTTAATATTTTATGTTACTAGGATCCACATGGATTATATACCAACAAATTTATTGCCTGTGCTATATATATATATATATATATATATATATACACACACACACACACTTCTGTTTAAAAGTTATTTTAATAGAGGCAATTTAAGTAAATGCTCTGTTTTTAAATAAGCTGTATTAATCACATTTACTGGTCTGAACACTCAAGAAATTTTGTAGAAATTTAATGTAATTAATACTGTTTATTTAAACTGGGAAAAATTGAATTTTTTGTACTGCAGCAAAATCCAAAATTACGTCAATCTTATTCAATTGTATACACAAAGGTTGAATAAGACTGACACAGTTGTCGTAGGTTGAAATACATCTATACTCCCTCTTTAATGTATGAGAAATAATCCTTATTTACATATGAACTATTATCCTTATCTTTGTTATACCATTTTGTTCAGATCCTTGTTTATCTGGTTAACTTTTTTGTTTAATGAGGATAGAGAGTTCTCATTCCATTGACTATGTCTCATCTAGTTATTGCATGTCCCATTTCTACCAAGTCTCAATATTCACTGCCCAGCAATAGAAGTCACAATTACAATTTCACCAAATTCATGAATCATTGCTTTTAGACCACTAGGCTATTGTCCCATGGGACAATCATGAGTGGAGAACTGAGAACTTCAAACTGAATTTGTTTGATGATGAAACTGCTGCTACTTGTCAGGCAAGGCTTCTCTTTTCTACTGTGGTTACTGCTATTGAAGCCTTGCTGTCGTTCTCGTTATTTGTTAATGGCTCTCATATCATATTTATTTCTATGCTTAGCTAATATGTCACTTCTACAAAACTTTCCATAATAGTCATAACATTGTCCTGCTATTTTGAAAATAATTATGAGATCTTTGCATATCCCAGTTGACAACATCCAATAATATTGACATTGTTCCTCAACATTTTAACATGTTTAAAAGATAAAATAATGATTTCTTCATTAAGATAATTTGATAAAACTTTATGAACTTTCAAGCCTTGAAATGTAAGAAGAGTTAAGCAACTCTGACCAAGATCATAATTTGCCAGTAATGGATGCAATTTCTAATTATTCTTCAATTTCTCTATGTTTTGAAAATAGTTATGAGATCTTTGCACATCCCAGTTGACAACATCCAATAATATTGATATCCTTTTGTATCATTCCATTGTCCTGCAGTTAAACAAGGAAAGAGAATTCCTGTTAGCCTACCCCGTTGACATATGCCAAATATTGTATGAGATTGGGGGGGGGGATCTATCTTTTTGATCAATGGATTTTTGTTTTCATTCTCTCTGATGAAATAAAGACAAACAGAACTTTTCTAAGTAGACGCGTTTCTATGACTGAGGCTTGTCGCAAGTCAAATCTAATTTACTGTTGTTAATTCTATCTGCACAGCTGCCAATTCTCAGCTAACTGCATTAGTTGCCATTACTGCACAACCGTTAATATATTTACCAATATAAAGATCAATAAATGTCGATATTCTCAGGATTACTGGTATATGCAAGAGAAATAAGAACAGTCTAATGCTCTTCTATCAATACTAATACTAAAATAGCATGTCCTTTCAGGATGGAAGCAATCATGGCTCTCCACATATTCCTTTTCTTTATTATCTGGGAATTTGCTATTCATTCATGGTAAAGTTAGTAGATTGATTTCCATGATCTGGATTTTAGAGTTTTTCCTTCTGAGACTGGTGGCCACCCAGAGCTAGAGTGTCCAGTCAACCTTGCTATTTAGTTAAAGTGAGAAGATAGATTCATACCTTTTACAAGGGAATTTATGCAAAAGTAAATGCAACTGACAAGAACAGAATTTGAATTTAGCTTGCAGATTCTATGTTCAGCACTGATAACAGCTACAATACCTGCACATGCCATCTAGCAAAAATCAGTTGGAACAAAAAAAAAAAAAAAAAAGAAAACTGAAAAGGAATCTATGAAATCTGTTGTGTTAGTACAATAATACATTCATAATCATGCAAAAAGCATAAACCTGAATAGGTGAATCTGAAGACTATAGGACAATTGATAATTTTTTTATCAGTCACAAGGCCATAAAAAGGGAGTATTTACGAGGATAAAATGCATGAACTATGTAAAATGGCTTACCAAATAAAGTCACTAATCATCAGGCAATGGTAGATACCAAGTTGTTAGTTTTAAGATTTTAAAGGATATTTTTCTCATTTTCAAACACTCACACCAGCAAAAAGAGAAATTTTAGAATCAACCAATCAATGACGAGCCTTTTTTAACCAGGACATTTTTTCTCATTACATCATAGTAGGCATTGACTAAAAGACTTAGTTATTTTTTAATAGTAGAGAGTAAATCCTTTTAAGCAAAATGTAGCAGGTAACCATTCCCTCCAGATATATATATATATATATATATATATATATATATATACCCTGAATTACCTATATATCAATCTAGTCTCTTTAATACTGTAATATTAAATGTAAATGGAGAGAGGAATCTTATAAGTCACCATCAAATAGTCAATAAGATACACACTTTCTATTCATCTTTTAAATGTAAAGTCAGTTTAAGACGTAATCTACACATTTTAATCACAAAAGAGAGAACACTTTGAAATTGTAACTTGTCTTTGTGAGTGCTAACATTTTACTATTGTTAAATCAGTAAGAAAAAGAGAAAAGCAAAAGAATTGAAAACTGACAAAAAGAAAGTGACAAAGGATTTTAATGATAAAATTCCAAAGTCAGAATCAAGTCTTTGTAACTTGTCAGATGCATAGCTTTATGCACCAAACTTGGAGTCAACTTATTAAATCCTATTCAAAAACAGAAATATGGAACTCCTGAGAAATTTCATTATTAAAACTTAACCAGACAAAATACAAGTCATTAAGCTTTCTTTCAAAATTTTAGAGATTCAATAATAGAAACCAAACATGCAGACACATATAGATAGGTGATTTAAGTTTTTTTTTTTTTGCAATCAACACCATCACTTGATATGACACTAGAAGTGTTGAAACAAAATGGCTATTTTTGTAGTGATGTTATAACATATTTATGTTATAATTTTTTAATAAATGTTAATATTATATAAGTGAACAATGAAGTTAACACTCAGAGGCGACAGGCTGTTTCATGCTGGATGCAATTGTCAGGCAGCCTGATGATTGCATCCAGCATGAAACAGCCTGTTGCCTCCGAGTTTTGACTTCAATGTTCACTTTTATATTTACATACGCTCTATCTCTGATATTGAGCACTTTATCCCATAAATATAGCACACCTTAAAACTATATATATATATATATATATATATATATATATATATATATATATATATATATATATATATATATATACACACACAATTACATATACATGGAGTCTACCCCAAAAATGTATACGCACATCAGGAAAGGAAAAACTTGTCTTTCATAGTTTTATCAAATTGTGATTACACTACTGTA
Organism: Acanthosepion lycidas; assembly: GCA_963932145.1. Lineage (NCBI taxonomy): Eukaryota > Metazoa > Mollusca > Cephalopoda > Sepiida > Sepiidae > Acanthosepion > Acanthosepion lycidas. Next base: position 6,780,328 of record OZ010579.1, read on the forward strand.
GTACAATATTTTTTGATAGATGGCATTACATTAGCTACCCTTAGACAAGAAATTGAAAATGCATGTGTAGCAATCTTACTGGACACTTTGACCAATGTCATCCAAGCAGCTGTTTGCCGTATGAATAAATATCTGAAAGCTAAAGTCCACCATTTGGAACATCTCTTGTGATTGTAGAGTCCAAAGGTAACTTATATTAATCTCATGATGTCTGAATAAATTTAGTATTACACTATATAAGTTTTTTTCTTTTCCTGATGTGTGCATATCTTTTTTGGTGGACTGTGTGTGTGTGTGTATATATATATATATATATATATATATATTAGTGTATTTATGCAAAAATCCTACTTTCATGCAAGCTTTATAAATATGACAGACGAGGTGCTTTAAGTTTTTTTTTATATAATTTCTCATATGATCTTATTTTTTTTTTTTTTTTTTTTTTTTCAGTAGATAAATTATACAAAAACTGTCCAAATGTAATTTTTCCAAGTGCGTTTGGCTATACATTTGGCCATTTTCAATGATGAAATATATTAACTGTTAACTGGAAATAGATTGTTGTATGTATGTACGTATTTATTATAGAATGTTTTATTTTCAAAACACACTCAACATATTGTGTCCATGTTGATAGTTGATAATACAAATACAATAGCATTGTCTACATGTAAAAAAAAAAGGCTAAAAATAATGGAAGTTTTAGTAATGAAAAAAACCAACACTCAATAACATCAACTATGAAGTGTATATATATATATATATATATATATATATATATATATATATATATATATATATATATAGTATTAAGAAATGCTATATTTATGGGTTAAAATGCTCTATATCAGAGATAGAGTCTATGTAAATGTAAAAGTGAACATTGAAGACAACACCCAGAGGTGACAGTCTGTTTCATGCTAAACTCAATCGTCTGACTTGCCAATTTTGTTTAAGCATGAAACAGACTGTCACCTTTGAGTGTTGATTCCAATGTTCTTTGTAAGGAATCATTTTGCAGATCAAGTTTCATTGGCATATTTTGTAAAGGGGGATTTTGTCAAATGTATTGCTGGTAATAATTTTTCCTTCAATAATGGATTGCTGGAAATAATTTTTCCTTCAAAAATTGGTTACAAAACAAGTAAGCAGTTTTGGTAAACAGTTTTTTTTTTTGTTTTTTTTTTTTATATATATTTTCCTGTAGAGTCCAATTTCTTTAATGAAATTTATGTTATTTGGATCATTATTTTCAAATAGATCCTATAACTTATCTGATTTGTATAGTTTCTTTTTGGTTTGCTGGAAATTACAGTTTGGTTTGTGGCATATTAACCTCAATGGGTTATTTAATGCTGACAACATTTTTTTATTTCTGGTAATTTTTTTTTTCAAATATTTATTGCTGATACAAATTTTTTAAAAATATATTTCTGATATTAAAATCTATTTTTACACTTTCATAGTGTTTTGAGTCAGGTTGTGGGGGTCAACTATTTGCCCATAGTTGGGTCTCTAACAGGTGCTACCACCCCGGGTCAAGGTGGACCTGGAAACACCAGCAATTAAGAGGTGGTTCCATGCTCCACAAAACCTTCCGATCAGAGGCCTTGCTGTTGGACGTAGTTTATCGTCTTACCCAGGACGCGGATGCAGTTTATCATCATACCCAGGGCGCGTAATTTATAGACAGAAGCACAGAAATATGTGCTGGGATTTCTTCCTCGCCAATAAAACAGGCTAGTTCTCGGTTTATATCTTTTGTATTGAAATTCGAACTTGCTCTTGTGTGCCAATTCTAGTTCTTGTTTGTTAACTCTTTGCCATATTATTGTTGATTACTGTTTAATTTGTCTTGCATATATTATTTACTTGTTCTTATTTTTGCCTTGTTCTTTTTTCTTTTTCTTATTGTTTTTTGGGCTGTTTTATCATTTACATTTAACCATGGCCACTCACTCTACAGGTTATGAGCCCAGCACACTTCCTTGAAATATATCTAGTGGCAATGCCCATTTATATAGAGATCCCTGATTTTTAAACAGTGTCAATTCTACCGGTTTGTGTATTTGAGAGTCTTCCAGCAGGATTCAAACCTGTGCCTCCTTTACAGGGGAAAACCACAAATAAATTGCGGCACACTTGGTACAAAACAGTCAGATACTTGAGAGAGAGAGAGAGAGACTAATAAAGCAATCCAAACTCATTTCTATATTAAGAGACTGTTTCATAATCTGATTCCTTAGATGGCAAAGAATAAATTTTCTTGGATCTTTCTGAAAATCAGGTTCGAAGATGTGAGAATGAAATTAAGATTCACTTGGATAAAACAATGCTAATGTCCAAGGTTTAGGTAACAGTAACCAATCAGATTGAAGAGTAAGATTGTATAAAACTGATTTCCTCCAAATTGGCTTCCATTGTCGTCTTCATTGTACAAAGTAACAAGAAATCAGAGTAAAAGAAGAGAAAAAGAACACAGATTATTGATAGCAAATGTTGTTAGAGATTTGATGCCATCAAAATCCATTCAATGAAATACAAGTAGCTATCCAGTGAATTGATCAAAATCACTTTCATCAAAGAGATTTGTTTGATCTTTACAAAAACCTGATCAGCAATTAATCAACTCTAAACAGATTAAAATCAACAAATTTGATTTAAACTAAGATTAAAGAAAATTTAAAAAGAAAAATTAGGTAGAATTTTTTATTTTCTTATTTTCATTCAATAAAAAAATATTTTTGCAAAGTTTTTTGCTGTTAGGTGGAGAGAGAGAAAACATGATTTACCAGACTGACATCTTTGTCTTGGCTGTTTTTATTACAATGTATTAATGAACTAGGTTAAAATCCACCTACTCAAGTGGCATTTAAGCTAGATCCTGTGGAGGGCTCTTGATTGGCTCTTCAACACAAAAGATAGGGAGGAGTAGATGTGATAGGAAACAATAACTACAGAAAAACTCAAAATCGATAGCTGTATTTAAGTATTGCATTAACATCTTTTAAAAAGTTCAATAATAATAATTCTTCTGTCAATTAAAAAGACATTTTGATGTACGTAGGTCCTTACTTTCCATACAAACAATTATTTTTATTTCACCTGTGACTTTTGCTGGATTTTGAAATTAATTTTGATTCTTCCCAAATTTATTTCCAAGCTATAAAAATTTTTATTATAGAAATAAAATTGTTACAAAAAATCATGTAAAATAAAATCACCAAAAACAATCACAGTCATGAAAACTTGGGAATCCATAATTTTAGGATTGTTGGTGTGGATCTGGCTTGAAATGTTTTTAATTTGCTCAGGGAGTTGGCTATGGCCTCTAGGAGTAAAGTGGAAAAAGTAGTGACACAGTGACACACTGATATTGGCATTTATTATGTAGAAGAATTCTTTGGAAAAATGTTCAACCTTATTAGATTAGGTGCTTGTATTCACTGGCTGTAATTTCAAAATAAAGCATTTTAAGAAAATCTTCAATTAGTGGATTTATGATCATAAAATCAGTGACACTTGTTACCATAATTTTTTTTCTTTAATCAATTCCCCCAAGCAAGGTGATAATGCCACTAAGATGCAGGGGGGCTACTGGGAGTGAAAGAGAATGAGAAGTCTTTAGAAGGAACCAAAAATTCAATCCTAAACAGGAAACAAGGGATAAACCTCTACTCCTGTTCAAAAGAACAAGAAGGAGGGTGAATCACAAAGAAAATTTCCTTTAAATCTATAAAAAAAAAGGTTTTGTATTTCTTAATCTTAAATTGGTCTAAATGGACAAGAGTAAGATTGTGTAGCACAATCTTCTAAATGGGAATGAACTGGCAGCATGAAGAAAAAAAAAATCATTGATAATTTTAACTGAACTTGAACCAGATACTTGACAGACCAGAAAACATATCATATGATGTGATTGTAAAATGTGCAATACAATGAGTTTAGTTCCAAAAGTATAAAATTACCAATAATGCTTTTACAATGAATTTAGATAAAGAAACAAATCCAGACCTGATGAACATTTCTACAAAGTATAGGAAATCTTTTAATGATATCAGTAACAAAAAGAAAAGTATACTTTTCACAATGCTAAAGTTTATATGGAATGAGCTAATTTCTCTCAATCAACGAAATATACTCAATGTGCATGTGAAAAAGACAACCGCATACACAATTGTTTAGCAAGGTCAATAGTAAATCTCTCTTCATCATTCTGGAAGTGCCTCTAATGCGAGATGCTTTTTGGTCGTGAATCAGTTCATTACAACATGAAGATATTTGCAATTTTGTGGGAAAAAAGGGGTCAATATGGATGCCGATGAATCAAGCAATTTCTCTGTTCAAAAGAAAATTCTTCTTTGATAACGAGCAATCAAAGCAACATAGGAAAATGAGCCAATATTAGAGCTAAATAACATACAAGGAAAAATAGAAAATGAGACTGTTCCTTTGAAAAACCTGAAGAGATACCTGAAAGTAGGTTCTATTTCTTTAACCCTTAGAGCCCTGACCACCGCTTTACCAGTGGTGGAGAAAAATGACTTAATGCCCAGTCACAAGTTGAACAATGGGTAAACACTTGTAACTATTTTTATATCTACCATGAAACATTACATACCAATTATTTACGAATTTTGACTCGGGAGCTCAGGAGGCAGAAGGGTTAAAATTGTTCAGGAATGCAGGGCTCAAAGAGAAAAAATTAATAATAATAATGATAATAAACAACAATCTCAACTAACAATCAGTTGAACAGCAATCACTCTTATATCTCACTTGTGTACACTCTTGTACATAAATGGATCTTGATAGATATTGCAGTACCTTGGGGAAAGAACATTGTAACAGGAGAAGCAGGCAAAAATACAGAAGTACCAAGATGTGGAAGAGAAACTTGTAAAAATGCACCAAGCAGCAGCTCAAGTTGTTCCCCTTTCACAGTCAGTGCACTCAGGGGTATCTCCAAGAATCTCTCTACCTCACAAGATGCTTTGGGGATACCTGACATCATTGGGAACGTACAGGTGGCAGCACTGCTTGGAACATTTCAAGTACTAAGGAAGGTATTGTGTTTAAGTTGTGGGTAGGAGCCAAGATATGACTATTGTCACTCAGTGGTCAAAACGTCTCAGAGTCAGAGAGGTTCTCAATAATGATGACAATAAATACAAAAAAAAGAAAAAAAAAAGAAAAAAAAAAGAAAAAAAAAAGAAAAAAAAAAGAAAAAAAAAAGAAAAAAAAAGAAAAAAAAAGAAGAAAAAAAAGAAGAAAAAAAAAAGAATACAAATAACAAATTAACAGGCTGTCAAATGCAATTTACAGAATTCAAATGACTGCTCTGGGGATTATTGAGTAAAGCCAGAAGTGTTCCCAGAAGACAATCAATTGGCAATATCTGAAAGAATGATTCCATTCATAAGATTCCCATCAATAAAAGAGCAGATTGGATGCTCCATTGAAAGAGATGTCTCTTGCTTCTTAACAGACAAGAAATTTTAAAAGAATTCACACACAAAAGGAATAAGCCTTCAAATATGGCAGATATTTCAAATATAAAGGAATTATTTAAAAATTAAAACTAATGATAAATATTTGAAGTCACTAAGCCAAATAGAAAACTTTGGAAGTTGTGGAGGATAGTGATGGGAAGCTGTCATACAAAGTATTACTAGTTTCTTTTCATTTTTTGGAGAGGATTTGAAATATATGATCAAAGGGGCAGGTTTGTTGCAAGAGACAGGAGAGGGGCTACCTGGATGAGGGGCAAGTCTGGCCCAAGTGGCAGGAGAAAGAGGCTTGATACAAAGATCTAAAAAGATTGGCCCACACAATAAAGAAACTAGAAGAACAGATTTTTTTCTAAATAGAGGAGAAAATTGAATATTTTTTCAAACACAGAATGTTTGAAGGGGGTAACAACAACAAACATTCTAGCAAAATGAAGCCAGAAATCTGATGAGACAACAAATCCAAAATGAAAACTGAAATAGATTTAGCCATGATTATATCAAGTGACAAGGTTACAAATCTGGGATAAAATAAGTAAAATGAAACCTAAGAATAAAGTACTTCTAAAATCTAAGATATCTACCAAACATGTCTAATGTATTTGCTGTAGATCTTAAATATTTGTGTAGGACACACATTAACTCATTGTACCATAGAAATGCCACAAAGTGCAAATTAATTAGAAGGTATATTGATTTTTGAAGGCCTTGGTTCCAACAGTTGACAAAATGATTTTGTTAACCTGCTAATAAAACAATGGTCAGCAGTTAATGTATTGGTGTTATAATGAAACTGGACACTTCATCTCAGGGCATGATTAGATTGCTCAATGTAAATTTGAATACTTGCAGGATGAGAAGGAAAAAAAAAAAAAAATATGATTTGCCAACCCCAAAAAGTCAGAGGATTTGATACTGATTGGATGGTTGACATTTTTTAATTTAATTTCAGGGGGAAAAAAAAAAAAAAAAAAAAAAAAATGAAAAGTAGGTTTACAGTGCCCATGCCCCTAGACAAAAATCAGTGAGCCGACTGACCAGAAAGAAGAAAAAGTTGAGAATTCTAGTTACATATTCTTCCTTGTTTATTTAAATCCTTTAACTGGGAACTATTTGGAGATATTGCAGGCAAAAAAAGTAATGAGAGCGTTGGACACATTGGCCATTGAATGTGAGACCAGACCATAGGTCAAAGATGGTCAATACGAACATCTTTTTGGAAACTACTGCTAGAGTGAGAATAGGTGCAGTAGTAGGTAAAAGTCTGCTGGCTGATACCTACAGGTAAAAAGTCAAAATTCAAAGGCTACTTAGAAAATTGGTGCAACACAATCTTCCTATCCTCGTCCTCCACCTCTGCTGTGGCAGGCTGGCCTCTTTTCCAGCAACAACATATCTCGACTTCAAGGAATTTGCATAGCACAAGAGTTAAAACTACATAAACTACACTTGGTGTGGTAGCACCTGCTAGGGTCCCAGCTATGGGGAAAGAGTTAACCCCCAAACAGGGGTCAAGACATTATAAAAGTATAAAAATACATTTTATAGGGAAAATACCAGCAACACATTTTTATAAGAAAAAACTACCAACAATACCTTTTGATAGTAAATTGACCAACAATACATTTTATCTGTATGAAGCCATAAAATTATGTTCAAAATATTTATATTTTGGCATAAAACATCCCATATATCTGTGAAATTAGATATTGTTTTCATTATTAGACAAAGTTTTTAACAATTTTATGTACACAAACAATGTAAACACAAAAAGCAGAATTAAAGTTTTATAACTTATTACATAGCTAAAAACAAAAAAAAATAACAAAAACATGATAGAGTAAAATTATCATTGACTAATAAGCCAAGATTAAACTTCTTTCATATAATAATTATATTACCTGTGGACTTTATCAATTAATATTGGCATAAATTTATGTAGTTGGTGGGAGGTGGGGTCTTTCTCTCATCTTGTGAAGATGTGTGATATTATGTCTTTTGCCTTTCAGGTATGGCTCTTATCTGACTTTCTGTCATCTTTTTGGCCCATGTGTGTATACCCCAAGTGCAGCTGAACCTGTTTACATGCCAGGAGCAGCTATTGATATCCTGTGAGGTATAAATCTGCACCTGGTAGTTATGAAGTCACCTTCCAAATCAACCTCCTGATGCACCTGTTCTGATGCACCTGGTTTCTTTGATGCTCTGGTGTGATCCTGAATACAAAGTTTAATTTGGTATCTCTCAGAGTGAGCCCAGTTTTAGGGCACCTCAGATCAACAAAGGTTCTTTATTGACATTAAATTCAGACCCTCGGGTACTTCCTGGCACAAATCACTACTATGGTAAGTTATAATTATCATATTAATGTAAATACAATTTATAATATCTGTCTATATTTTCGAGATGAGATATTGTAAATATTTACGCTATTTACATAATTCGGACTGTTGTCCTCATCTTTATTGCCATATTCACAACGTTTCAGCCATTGTACACACTGACCTTCTTCAGGTGATATATGTTGGAATTTTGAACTGAACCTCTAATTTAGTCCACTGGGGGTTTTAATTTAAAGTGTCATGCCTTTTTTGGATATCTTAGTATCAGTTATTTCCCTTTAGTAACTCAACTCATGAGTACTTGGAGTCATATGGTCCTGGTGGATAAAAGCGTCGGCTGAGCAATCCAAAAAGTGACTTGACCCAAAGAGTTGTGTGTTCAATATCTGTCCATAGCAGAGGGAACAAAAACTAGAAGAGTTGAGTTACTAAAGGGAATTAGCTGATACTGGGACAACAGTTCGAATGATGTAAGTAATGTGAACAATTTCTAGGCACAAAATTTGTTCCAGATTTTCTAGGCATCTATAAATATCAAATGTTTGGTGGCAGGGAAATAAGTAGATATCAAATGATGTTGAATGGTACACTAACTGCCTTATAATGGTCATGAAAAATATTTTTAATGAAAACTCTATATTTAAAGTTGCTGATGCTAACAATCAGCGTTAAAATTTTTGCGATACATAATGAGGTAAGAAGACTGAGAATTTAATACTCACAGGCTATAGTGAAAGCAAGGGAGGTAGAAGGGAAAATGCAAGTAACTCACTTGACAAGTTTGTATGGATGGCAGAACAATGACAAAGAGGGATGGTAAATGGGTAAAAGATGTGGAGAGCCATTATCCTCCACATCCTGAAAGGACAAGACCTATAAAAAGGTAGATAAACACCATAAAGATCAACTGTAAAAAGTCAAGCAGAACAACTTTAAACAAGGACTCGATTTATCTGTCAAGTACAAGATGAAGTCAATATGTGGAATAGTAAGAAACAAACATTCTTATTTGGCAAAAGAAACTTTAACTCATTTTTCTGTCAATAGAATGAGGGCTGCAAAGATGTAGGTTATTTTTGGATTTGCAAGGATTCATCTGGGCTGGCTTCCTGGAGACTTCCTATAAACATAAAAATTAAATTGGCATAAAACCAAGAATTACTGAGGTAAAAAGAAAGAGCATTATAAATTCACAAATAATAAAAAAAAATATTTTAAGTGGGTAAAATAACAACTATTTGACTGCTAGAAATTTGCACATCAAAACTGTGAGATAAAAATGTCGGTCAATATTTTGTCCAAGAAAATGGATTTCTTTGATGAAATGCATCCAGAAAAAGAAAAGCAGAAAATGGCAAAAATCATTCCTTAAAAAAAATAATTTAATATATAAAAAATAAAAAGGTAGGTGTAGTTTTGTTTTACAGGTTATTGTGGCATGGGGCTTAGGAGTTAAAAGGAACAGTTAATTTACCCACACCAAGAAGATTAATGAAGGATAATAATGATGAGAAAACACATGGGCAATTTTAACAAAACAACATAAGGAATATATTCAAAGATTTATACACTTGAAGTAGTATCAGTAACTCGTTTCAGGAAAATAAATCCTAATTCTTAACGTATTGTCATGGAAAGGAAATGTTCATACAACAGATTAAATGATCAGGCACAAAATAATATTCAAAAATGTTTAAAACAAAGGTAAAAGAGTTTGTTGCTCATCGAAGGGATATGTGTTTTGTATAGGTTCAAAAGTAGACAAAGCGAGATAGTTTGAAAATACTTAACTTTCTTGGATAGTTGAGAGAAAATCCTGTTTTGAGTCTGGTAATATAATTGGCACTTCTTATACTAAGAAGTACCTTAACACTGGTTGCTTGGAAGTAAAATGTAACCATTCACATGACTTAAAACACTTTCTGGATTAATTTAATTTTTCTCCTCACTTTATATCAAAGGGAAATTCACATAGAAGGAAATAGATTTACAAGCCTTTCTCTGAAGGCAAAGATTTCATTGGTCCAGAAACAATTTCACATAAGCTTGCAAATTCCTCTCTTCCTTTTTCTCAGCTCACTGGTCAATTTCTGTGAGAGCAAGGTTTTCATTGGTCCAACAAAAATTTCGCATAGGCCTGTAAAGTCCTTTCCTCCTCAGTCCTTCGAATTTGAAGGGAATGGGTGAAGAGAGTTATTATTTCACACTAACTACAAGGTCTCCATTTTCTTTCTTTTTTTTTTTTTTTTTTTTTTTTTTAAATTTTCTGACAAGGGTAAATTTTTAAGTAGTACAAATGAAACATTACAGGAAAAGAATGGAATGGTTTCTAGGGTTAAAGATGATTTTTCTTTTCTGAAGTTAATCTCAACATGTTTGTAAATCTGTTGTCTGGTCAAATTACTCAGTTTAGAATTTTTCTCTTTAAAATAAATAGCATTACTTTTATTTATATTCTTTTGCTAAATAGCAATAACTTTGTATTCCAATTATAACTATTAATCTTATCATTCAGATATTGTCTCTGGAAATGAGCTCATCAATTACAAAAAAAATTTTGTTTTCACCAGAGCTTCTTAAAATATAAAAAAAGAAAAGTCATTTGAAAAATGTTTTACTAGGTTTAATCCACTATTGTTATCTACCCTTTAAGAGGAATTAATAGAAATAGCTTGTTACCCAAGTGAGGATTGAACTCACTAACTCAGTTGTAATAAGCTTTATCTTCACTTCTTTGCTGATATATTTGTGGCCTTGTGTAAAACCTAAACTGGCTAAATAAGAGAGATGAGTAAAGGCCTCTCTCTCTCTCTCACACATATTGTATTATTCATGGACTTAAATACAGACTTCACTTAGCGACTAAGTATTGGTTTCTCTTACTAATATTTCTGAATCATAATCAAGGGAAAAGTCAATGTTTCTATCAAAATATTAAAATAAAAACAAAAATAAAATGTCTATTAAAATCATTAATATATTAAGTTCAACTGAGATCTCTACAGTGTAAAGCATTTAAATCTGAAAATAGAAAAAAAATATAAGCAAAATCTGGTAATTCCTAATTAACAAACGAAACAATAATTAAATATTTATTTCTCAACTGAATATCTACCATATATGTATGTGCATAATATAATGGAAGAAATATAAATTATATATTAGAAAAAAAAATTTGTAGATTATGCCAAGAAGAGCAGACGGCAATTTTGTTGTTCTGACCTGATGTTCCCCAACTACAAAAAGAATTCAGTAACAGCAAACTTCAGAAATAGAAACAGAGATATATCAACCATTTTCAATAACTGTTTTCTAGTGGGTATACAGTGATGCAATCAGATGACCCACTCACTGACCATTTCTAAGACTGCATTCTCACATACCCCCAAAGAGAAACACCTAAACTTTCCATTGATTTTAAAAGATCTTTTTTGCAGACATTATTTTATATTCTTTATCAACTGTCAAGAGAAAATTAAAACCTATCATAAGACTCATACAATTTTTAAAAATTAATCTACACAGGAAATTAGAATGTTTTCAGTTAATCAAGTTAATGTAATTTACTCACTTTTATTGAATAAAAATGTCATGAAAATGCCACCCACCTTTTGTTGGTCAGGCAAAAATATCAAGTTTAAATTAAATCGTTTTTTGTTTTTTTTTTCATCGCTTGTCTATCTGCTTGACTCTCTTAGCAATTGAGCAAACTAGCAAAAAATCCTGAGTGACAAGGATTCTCCAGGCAACAGAAAAATAACTACTTACAGAAAAAAGGTATTAGCTTTTATACATCTCCACTGGGTGATCTTATTCCAGTCAATAGGGATGATATCTCTATTAAAAGCTAAAGTCTCTAGCTGGTTGACTGAAGGTTGTGGAGCTCACTCTGTGCTGGGCAGTAAATTTTACTTTTTGCTAAATATATATATATATATATATATATATATAATATTTTTTTGTTTAAAAATATTATTCCTCTGCTACATAAGAGTTCTCATGTTTCAAAAACGAGAGCCAAAACCATCCAAATAATTATTAAAATTAAGTTGAATTGAGGTGTTTAGTCCCGTTTCATCTTCAAGTGAAATTTTAAAACATTTTATTTTTAAACAAAAAAATATTATAATAAAGCTTTACTTCTGTATGGAGCAGTGTCTTCTTAAAAATAAAAACAAAAATACTAAGGAACTCCAGATTATGCACCCAACGTGTTCTATTTTCTGCATACCTGCGCACTTATATATATAAATATAACTTATATCACAGAATGAACAAAACGAATGAAAATAAAAGACAAGTGTCTTTTAACATAGAATAAATAAACTACCATTATTCATTCCCAGTCTTAGAACAGCAAAAATTGCATGGATTGAAATCAATGAATTCCAAGTGCATGTCAGCTTGTTGCTATTATTCAATTCAGAAGTGGTACACTTATCTTCCCTGACAAGGGAAGTAACTCAAAATACAATTGAGTTACTTTATTTATAAGGGATGGAAATTAGCTTCCCCCCTACAATAAAAAAAAAAAAAAAAAAATGTTCAAGTTTAAGAATCAATTATTTTCTTTGTTTAATTTCTATTGAAAGCAATGTCATATTTTGACCAATATGGTCTTTTTGAACTTTTTTTTTTTTTCTTGTATTGAGAAAATGCTTCATTGTTCATTCAAAAGATGGTTTCATGGCAGATTAGCCAATCAGACCTCATAAAATAATAAACATTTATGGTCATTCCATTCCTAATTTGAAAGACACTATGTATTTGTTCTTTTGCATAAGTTCCCCTAACAATAGCAGAATTTATGCACAGAATTTATGCTGGAAGATGTTTTACCTTGCATTTTTCAGAGTAATTTTGTTATATTTTTGTTTCAAATTTTACTTCCCAGCATAGATGAAGCAGGACCAAGCAGAGATGATAATAATATTTGCCTATGCACCAGGTCCACTAGAGTATAATTACAATGCAACACTTTACTTATGTTTAGGTAAAAATGATGAAGAAACGGTGAAGTGATTTTTGATTAATGTACATCTTCACATCTCCCTTATTTTTTCTGTAATGATTACATTTTTTTTTAAAATTACAATATTAGCTGATATATTGGAAGCAGAAATATCAAGATCCATCCACACATTGCATTTCCATAGGAAATAAAAGTAGAAATTATTATAGCCTATAGCATGAAATATTCATTTATGGAAAGATTCACTTTTGCACACTATTTGTGTATTTTATTTTATTTTTTAGATTGAAATTGTGTGTGTGTGTGTGTGTGTATATATATATATATATATATAGATATATATATATATATATATATATGATGGTTTTCTTCTGCAAAGAAGTGACAATCACTTCACTAGGTAGATTTTTTTTGTGTTTTTCATTCAGAATTTTATTGTTGTTATCATTTTTATCTAAGTTAACAGTCTGCTATGGGCTTATATATATATATGATAAAATAAAGAACAAATAGGAAATGTATATCAATCTAACATGTTTCACTTTTATTAAAGATTCAGAGGCTGAGAGAAAACAGACAAAAAGAAAGAAATGCTGTTTTTTTTTCAATTTTGTTTGGGTCAGTACTCTTGGTCAGTTACATGTTACATGCATTAAAACTGTAGATAATTTTATATGCAAGTAAGTTTGTGAAGGTTCTTGTACGTTTAAGCAGGCATTGGATGGTAATGTGTCTTCATAATTGTGTATGTGTGCTGTCTAGTGGGAGTTCTAATGTCTTCACCTTTGTACTGTCAAGCCAGTACAGTGGGGTGTCACATCATTCTAATTTATTGCTGATCTTTTTAAGCATCTAATCTTTGTATTAGATAGATACAAGTTAGATTCATTAAGAATAGATTCAAAGACAACTCACTAATGAAATATCAGTGTGATTGTTACTGCTTATCAAACATGCACTTTCCATTAACAATGTCAACCAATTCAATAAAAATGCATTTTAATTTGTTTCTAATGTCTTTATTATTATCTATATTATGAAGTTTTGCCCATTATCATTTGAGCAAACATGTCTAGGAATCGAAATAGAAAGGAGAATAATGAAGGAAGGGGCCAAAGAAATTTCAAGCCTTAAATAAAAATAAGGGATGTTTTTGTGAATGCTTTGGGGTCGTGAAGTCTAAAATGTTTAGGGACTCCTGATCTACACAGAAATCTTTTTGCCTGAGTTTCAAGAGTTGATCAATAAATAATTTGTAACTAAAACTCACCAATTTCCAACCAAATACTTCTACTCCAACAGCTTCTTCTCTCACACTTCTTGACAATGGAACTCCCTTCCTCCTACTTGCTTCCTAGATAGCTATAATATTAAAATATAATGTCAATCGACATCTTCTGATGCCTTGATCCTGATCTCCATCCTTCTCTATATCCTTTCCTCAAACACCCCTCTTTATCCTTGCTCTCACTCTCTGTAACCACTTGCATGCTAATGGCACTCGCACCTTGCTTGGGGTGAAGTGCTTAAAGGAAAAAAAAAAATTAAAAAAATACCAATGCCCTTGCTACTGATCATCATTCTTCCCATTAACAACATCAATCAATTCAATAAAAACTTATATCAATTTATATAACATGTTTTTATTATAACTTATATTATTTATATTTTATCATTATCATTATTATTATTATTATTATTATTCAACAAACATGTCTGATACAAAAACTGAAAGAGGAACAGCAAAACAAAGCTAAAGTGAATCATTATTTACAATAATGAAATAAAGGGGCCAAAGAAATTTCAAGCCTTAAATAAAAAGATAATTATTAGGGTTATTTTGTAGTACATGCCTGGTGAGGGGTTAATCAGGGATGAAAGGGTTGAAAGTTTAAAAAGTTTGGGGACTTGTATTCTAAACCAATTAATAAATTCAATTTAATTAGATAATGTAAAGAAGACTATAAGAAAAAGTAGTGGTTGAGATTCCATTTAATTAATTTTTTTTATTTCTTTCTATGTCCAGGTCCTTCTGACAACATTTCATCTTTCTTGACAGATCTTCTATTATCAAGATGTGGAATATTTAATAACAAAAAGTAATAAATACATAAAAAGAAAAAAATTAAAAAGAAACTAGCTAACTATAACCAAAACATAAATTCTAAAAAAATTTTTAATTTTCTGCATCTCCTCTCCTTGGTTTAGGCATGTTATGTAGGAATAAAGTGCCACTGCTGACACTTCAGTTTGAACTTAGATCGCCAGAGAGTAAACACAGGCGATCCCATTGTTGAATTAAGTGAATCACGTGACCATAGAGAAAACACATATATAGGAAGTTGCATGACATCCAAATGATCGCCATTTCTAGTCTATCCTCTATTACTGTTCGCATCTCTATTTCTAGTCTATCCTCTATTACTATATGGACTGCTATTCTCTACTCTATTCACTATACTATTTCTCTATACTGATCACTATATGGTGGTTACTTTCAAGCGAGTATTTTCAAGAGAGTATTATCGAGCAAATACTATTAGTGCAAGTGATTATTCAAAGGCGTCTGACACCAGTATTGTTCAACAGTGTACTATAATTGTATCTGCAATTACAAAGTCTCTACTATGTTGACATTACAAAAAGTTTCATCAATGTAAACATCATTTTAGTCCGCTGAAGAACAAAATGCATGATTTAAATATTTTATTCCACTTTCTCATAGTTTTTCCTCTAAATTTTTCTTGAGATGTAAAATCTTACATATGCGATGAAATTTGGTACCTCTTCAGAATTTACATGTCCAAATTCTCAGAATCTGAAAAGCCAGAGAAATCTAAGAATCACATTAAGGAACAGAAAAGACAGAGTGAAAATGAAGATTTTACTAAGAAGGCACAAATACATCAAAATAAAAAATTCTCATACAAACAACTTGAAGTTTGTTTTGTTTTTTATTTTACAAATAAAAAATCCAGTTGTAAAAGTAGAAAAAGAAAAAAATTAAGTTAAAAAACTATTAGGAATTCTGAAAATTAAATCAGCAAATGCAAAAGAAAAAAAGGTTGGGAATGATAGTCAAGTAAGCAGCTACCAACCACCCGGAGACATTTTGTAGTCATCATGCCCACCAATCTTTCCACTTACAGCAGAATGCTACTCATCTTCCAGTTGGTGCACTGATGCATTCTTACGAATATCTTTGACAGGATAATCAAAGTAATTCTACCTGCAAGCCCGGAAACATCACGACGAAATAAAAATCTTTACTTTTAACAATTACTTTAGTTTTTGAATGCAAAAGTTGGTCAGAAGGTGGCAAATGCTGAAGTGAGAAGAGTAGTTAATAGGTGTGTGTATTACTAGTGTTCACCCAATACAAGGGCCAGCTAAGGCAGAGAGTTACAGAATTAAATTGTTGTACAAGTGGAAAGAGTAAAAAGTAAAGTTTATGAGGAGATGTAGGAAAGATAATAGTTACCCCCTAGACGAGAACAGATTAAGAATGTAGTGATCAGGAAAGCATCCTCTCAGGAGTTTTTTTCCACAAATTAGCAGTTCTTGGGAAGAAGACATCCGAGTGGAACTTACTTCTTATCAATGGGCTACGAAAGGTAATGGGGATGCTTCATCCCAGTGTATGTGGCATGGTAAATATATATATGTATGAATAATTCATGAATTTGTAAATTGATTGCACCTTTATTGAAATTAAAATAACTGATCCAAGTGCAACTTTCGGATAAATGCAACATTACTGTAATTATTGAACAATATAGTTCATGCCACTTTGACAGAAAATTTACCAGTAAAAAAGAATTCTCTCATCACTACATTTGTACATAAACGCAGAACCTTAACCTTAAAATTTAAATTCAAACTCAGCGTTGCGACTGCACGTTCCAAAACAATAACACACATTTCTCATAGCATTTTTCGGATTACAACCTTGTTTTCGTTTGTCCACTTATTACTGAGAGTAAAAACAAGAACACAATCTATTTCATACCTGAGGATGTCTGTAGGAACAGACGAAAGCTTGTAAAATAAAAAGATCTAATACAACGGAAATTTATAAAACAGGATCATAAACAGGATTCATAAACAGATTCGGGGTTTTTGTATATTATTGAATTGTTCGCGAAGATGGATTTCTCACCATTTAATCATTAACCTTTGTATTTGTTTTATGTATGAATATATATGTGTGTGTGTGTGTGTGTGTGTGTGTGCGTGTGTGTGTGTGTGCAAATGACAGGGTGCCACACCTTTTCAAGTTTACTCCTAGGAGGCCATAGCCCAATATGTCATACCATTTTGGAATCAGGTCGACTCAATGAGCAAATTAAAATCATTCCAAACTGGTCCCACAATCCTGAAATTTTGGATTAATAATTTTTTTTTTTTTTTACTGTTTGTTTTCGGCAATTTTTGTAAACGATTTTTTGCAACAAATTTTTTGTACGATAACAATTTTTATAACTTGGAAATAAAGTTGGGAATAATAAAAATTAATTGCAAAATCCAGCAAATGTCACCCATGAAATAAAAATTGTTTGTATGGAAAGTAAGGACCTACTTGCATCAAAGTGTCTTTAAAAAAAAGTGGTGGCAGAAGAATTATCATTGAACTTTTAAAAGGTAAGCTTAGATATTAATGCCATACTTAAATGCAGCGATCAATTTTGAGTTGTTCTGTACTTCACTATTGCCTATTGCATCTACTCCACCCTACCCTATAGTGATGAAGGTCTAATGAAGAGCCCTTCACAGGAGCTAGCTTAAATGCCACCTGATATAGCAGCTTTTAAGCTAGTATATATATATATATATATATATATATATATATATATATAGAGAGAGAGAGAGAGAAAGAAAAATCACTGAATTTTTCTTGGATTGAACCAGTTTCCAGAATGAATATTTTGATGTTTGGTCATTGAAATACTGATTTTGAAACACCTTCAGTTGGTATCAAATGAAATTCTTTTAATTGCATAAAGCCAAGCCTACTCCTGGCAATGAAATTAGGTTTCACCAATCCAGAAACTAAATGTCATTACTGAGTGCAAATGGCCTTCATTTTCCACTTTCTGTAAAATTTAACAAAGACATTCAGCCCTTAGAGTGAATGCAAAATTCATATGGCAGTAGTGAGGGAATCAAGAAGCAAGTAGTGTGCTTGGATCTAATCCTTTCTCAGCCAAACTTGAGCTAAGGCAAATTGGAAATGGATGAAAAGAAGAAAGTGTATCAGTGCCAACTTCTTGCAAGGTTGATGTAGATGTTGGATAAGCCTAATCAGTCAAGAGTCATCAGGAACTGATTTTCTGCAAACCAGGAACTACACAATGTTATTCAAGTGGCATGGAACATAGCCAACATCACAGTTATTATCCAAAGAAAGTTTCCAACACGCCAAATAAATATTCAAGTCATTTGTTGACCGGTCAGGGCCAGCCAAGGCAAAATCTTTAAAAGTTACATGCCGCCTTTTCAACATTGAAACTGGCAAAACAAAAACATTGTAAATTTGAGCATGCACCTGCACAGACTAAATAAACTTGGCAAAACAGAAAAAGGATTTGTTACATATTTTCAGGATTTGGAGGAGGCAGGTGGATTGCAAGGCAAACAATTTAGGCATTATTATACAGCAACAAATCTGAAAAGCTTTCATCAGAACTCAAGATTTAATTTATGTGTGTTAAATACTTTATACACAAGTGATGTGTCATCTGAAAGTTTCAGAAGTGACAGAGAAAAATACTTCTAAACAAAGTTTTCACAATCTCTGTCAAAGTAGCCATTTTTTTTATGTGTGTGTATAGGTATATTTATTATGACATGGACAAAGTCCGACAATTATTTTAGGACATTTTTATATTTATATGTTCCTTTTTATAGATATAAATATTTAAGTAAATGCTCTGTTTATTATAAACAGTATATTCAATAAGTTTCATTCCTGTTGGAGGACGCATATTTTCTATGAAAATATCTCGGACATTCAGGCCGGTAAATGTTGTTAATACTGTTTATTATAAACAGAGCATTTACTTAAATATTTGTATCTATAAAAAAGAATGTATAAACATAAAAATGTCTTAATATTAGTTCTATGCTAACAGTTTCTTCTGTCACATTTCTCACTTGTCCTAACCCCTTAATAGTAATTTTTTTTTATTTCCATATGTCTAACCCCCAGTAACCCTTTGCATCTTAGTGGCAGTGTTACCTCACTTGGGATGAAATGATTAAAAAAAAATTATCTATGTTATAATTTTTGAATAAATTATATTTGCTCTACCCTGTATTGAGCACTCTTTTAAGAATTAGTATTTTTTCATTATTGGAATTTATTCCATATACACCAATCCTATACTTGTGTGTATGTGTGTGTGTGTGTGTGTGTGTGTGTGTGTGTGTATATATATATATATATATATATGTGTGTGTGTGGACACTGTGATCAACACCCACTGGCAACAGTCTCTTTCAAGCTTAAATGCAATCAGGTCTGAAGATTGTGTTTAATCTCAATGTCCACTTTTATATTTGCATAAGCTTTATCCCTGATACTGAGTACTTTTAACCCATAAATATAGTATACTATATATATATGACAAACCCCATGAAAATAGCTGAAGAAGTGGCCAAAAACACTTGTGAAAATAGACTACACACAATTTCTTACACTCACCAAACGAAAAAAAACACTAGAAAAAAAATTTCCTTGTCAGTCATATTCAACGAAACCTGTTTGAAAGAAAGGTTGCTGCCAAATATATGTATATATAATCTTGCGATTGGACTATAAAATGCCAAACAAGTACAAATTGCATGGATTGCACACATTATGAGAACAGTTGTAGTTGACAGATGGCATACAAGTCAATATCAGATCAGTATTGGCTGGCTGGCTGGTTGGTTGGTTGTTTGTGGTTTTATGGCATATCAACCACTATGGGTCATTTAATGCCAAATCCAGTTTGCACATATATATTAAATATATATACTTTGTAAACATAATTTGAGGATAACGTCCTTAAACTCAAAAACATATAGCTGGCAACATTATTTTTTCAAAGACGTATAGTTGTCAACATTATTTTTTCAAAAACATTATCAGAGGCCTTGCTTTTGGACGTAGTTTATCGTCATACCCAGGACGCAGTATTGGCTGGATCCCCATGGAGAGTGGCTATGATTTTGAAAGACCCTTAATGTACCTTGGCTGAAAACATCACTGATGATGTGTGCCAATGCATCAAACTGATGTATTTCACAAAATATATATATTTGTCAGACAAATTGTTTTATCTATTTATTCTTCTTCTCCATGCCATATCTCTTCAGGATATGGGCAATCATGGCTCTCCAAACTTCCTATCCTTTGTTGCTCTTTGTAATGTTTGTCTTTTCATTATCTCTCCCAATCACTGCTCTTCTATCCATTTTTTTTTTACACGTTTGCTGCTTTCCTCTGTCCATCTTGCTTTCAATATGTCCTGTGAGTTCCAAATTCCCCAAGACCCCTTTCCTCATTATGTGTTTTAGAAAGTTCAACTCTAATTCTAAGCGTAAGCATCAGTTTTGTTTCTGATTTCTTTAAAACTTCCTTATTCAGTCCATGGGATTCTCAGCAATTTTCAGTGGAACTACATCTTTGCTACTTCAAGTTTCTTCATCTCTGACATTCCACACTGCTTCAAATCAATGGTTAAGAAGGAAACCGACATTAATACTGAAAAGAGTAAGAATAACTACTGGACTTGAAAAAACGTTTTCTTAAAAATTGTTTTAAGTTTTTATAAATTTCAACCAAAAATAGACAAGCTGCTCAGTTAATGAATGCCAAATGTTTCCTTAGAAGGAAACAGTTAATATTACCACTATCAAAGTTGATATTTAGCACTAAAACATGATCCAACACTGAATTACAACTAAATCTGTTAGGTCTCAATACTTCAGATGTGCCTCCGTTACTTGATTCAATTTTTTTTTTTTTTTTTTTAAATTCTTATTCCATGCCCCCTCACCAAAAAAAGACACAGATACTATCATGAAATAATAAGAAATACAAGAACCGTGAGGGTACTATTAGGTGACTCAGTTAAGGAAATTTTAATAATTGGATGGATCAGATTTTTTATCTATATGCAATGTGTGTTAAGTGGGGGGGTGTCTTAATAAGGTGGGATTCAAAAAATCATTTCAAGAGCCAAAAAGTGCAAAATTAATAGACATGTTGGTCTTAATAAGCTCTGTTCAGAAAATTTTCTAAGAAAAAAAACAAAAAAAAAAAACACCAGCTCTAATTTCCGATTAGGTACCAAAGATTACAAGCGCTGACCTGATTAATTTATTTCCTTCCATTTCTGGGCAGAGTTCTTAGAAGAGGATGCTCAGAATTCAAATAACTCTTTTTGGCGCTATTATTTGATTCCAGTAATTAAAATTTCCAATTATTTTAGAAATTGAAAATTTCCAATCAGCAGGACAAATCCAGGTGAAACATATTCGGTTCAAAAGAAACTTCATCATTATATATCTGTAGACATGAAGTGGAATGATTATATTGAATCAATTGCTAGGCCTGCTGATAGAAAAGTTGCTTCTCTAGTAGACAATTTTTCTCAAAAGAATTCATCTTACAACCTTCTAAATCCACCATTCATCCACGCAGTGAATATTGCTGTTACATCTGGTCTGGTCTGGTGCTTCTGCTACATATCTAGGGATTCCTGATATAATCCAAAGAAGAATCTGCAACGTTATTGATCCTGACCTGGCATCTCAGCTTCAGTCCCTTTTCCACCATTGTAATGTAGCTTCCCTGTGCCTTTTCTATAAATATTTTCATGGTAATTGTTCTGATGAACTTTCCTCTTTGGTACCTCAACTTTACAATTTTAAGCACAGTACTAGATTGACAGCTATGTCTCATCATTTTACAGCTGAAATAACTAGGTGTAACCATAAGTTCTATGCTAACAGTTTTTCTATTGCACTTCTTACTTGTCGAACTCTTCCAGTTTCTTGTTTTCCAGTCAACTTTGATTTTTAAAAATTTAAATGCAATATCAATTGTTATTTTCTGTTTCCTTAAATCCTGTCCTTTTACTGTCACCTCGCTCCTTAATAATGACTTTTCTTGGAATCTTGCACTCCCAGTAAAATCCCTTGTATCTTATTGGCTTTATCATCTTGCTTGGTGTGAAATGATTAAAAAAAACATCTTTCCGCAGATTATGGTACCAGAATCACCATTACATATGACTTAAATGGAAATATGCTTGAACTGATTACCAAGAATGGGAAAAACATTACAGAAATCAGAAAATGAAATTGTTGGTTGTTAGACCATCTATACCAACACAAGAGATTTGCTTGGTTTCAGCCTTTGAAATTTTACTCTTATTTAGAAATGAAATGTAAGCTTGTAATTTTATGGTCAGTCTTCATCTACTTCATTGCTAGACAAATAAACCTTATTTGTCGTCATTTTTATTTCATCCCACTTAAGATGAATATTCAAGTTCAAATTAATGTGTCTGACATTTAACTCATTAATAAAATTGCTGTACAATTAAGGCACTTGTCCTCTAGAAAAGTCAGGTTTTATTACTGGCACATTCCTCACAAACCTGCTGTGTAATGTTTAATCTCTTATATGTCAATGAATACTGGACAGACTTTCACAGATGAAGAGACTTCAGGCAACAAAGATGTGGTTCTATTGATGAATATGATGGACAAAACAGGTGAGCAACAAAGAAGTTTAGAGAAAATGGGAACAAAATGGAAAGAGATAGCTGACATTTCTGAGACATAATGAGAAAAGAGGGCTTGAAAAATTTAACACTCACATGACATACTGAAGGCAAAAGAAACAAGCATAAAGAGTGACTAACTTACGTGATGAATTTGGGTGAATGGTTGGCAGAAGACAGAAAAAGAGTAATTGTGGAGACCCATAATCACCCATGCTCAGAAGAAACATAACACATAAAATTTATATATATATATATATATATATATATATATATACATACACCCCCTGGTATATTATCCAAGTGAATCCTAATAATATAAAATATTAAAATTGATCCACAAAGAGAGCTCAAAATATTTATTATAACAAAGCATATATAAATTACATACAGAGGAATTTAAAATTACCTCATTCAAATGATCATTTCACCTAACAAGTTAAGATTCCTTGTAAGGATTTTCAAACCAATCAAGGTAATAAAATGAAAGCCTAAAACAAATTTTAAAACAAAGCAGAGGAGAAAAAAAACAAAGAAAGTAAAGGGAATATTGAAAAGATAAAAAAATAAAGAAAGTGGGAGAGAAGAGAAGAAGGTAAAGGAAAATGTCTAGACATGGGGATAGTATCAGGAGACAAACACATGTTAACATGACCGTGACTTATATTTTAGAATATTTACCTCTGGTTTCTGTCAGGCAATAAATGTAAGAAAAGGGAAGATTTTCTTATATTAACAAATTAAATATTTAAAAAAAATATATAATTATTTCAAAATTATTTTTATATTAAACATATATTGTTTTAATTTTTTTTACTTTTAAAGGAAATATATTATTTTATATTCTATGTCTTATATTAAAAAGAACATATATTAATTTATATTAATAAAACAAACTTGAATTTTATAATATTTACATATATAAGGAAATCAAAATAAAAAAATTAGAGATGTTTTTTTATTAAAAACCAACATTTAAGGGAAAGTAAGTGAAAGAAACATCTATACTTAAAATTATAAAGTTTATGCATATAAAAAAATAATTATTTAAGTCGAGTTATTAAATAAATGAAATATATAAAATATAATTTAATAAGTAATAAGCACAAACTGATAATTAAATAATTAAAACAATATAAAGTGAAATGAGATAATGTGTGTCTCTTGATACTACCCCCCATGTCTAGACATCTTCCTTTACCTTTTCTTTCTCCCAATTTTTTTTTCTTTTTTTTTTTTTTTCACTATATCCTTTACTTTTTCCATTTTTTTCCCCTCTGCACTGTTTTAAAATTTGTCTTAGGCCTTCATTTTATTTTATTACCTTGATCAGTTTGAAAATCTTTACAAGGAATTTTAACTTGTAAGGTGAAATGATCATTACAATTTTAAAGGTAATTTTAAATTCCTATGTACATAATATTGTGGAAATATCCTGAACTTCTTCACATCTACAATTACATTTTTGGAGTTCCCAAGTTTTCAAAAACAAGGGAAAATGGTGTTGCCACAAGTCCAAAGCAAACATATTAAACTAAATTTGAATATGAATCTGTTAAATGTCCAAAACAACAAGGGCGGTGAAAAAAATCCAAATCCATTTTCACAAATCCAGAAAGGCAAGAAAGACAAGTAAAAATATAGACATTAGAAACCACAAATCCAATGTCAAATGTTCAAAGGGAAAGAAATTAAAAAAAAAAAAAGGATAAAAAATCTAACTCACAGATGCAGCAAACATACTCTCACTCACAAAACAAAAACAGAAAAATAACCTTTCCATCAGGAAATGCAATGGCTTTTATTCAGGAGATAAATTTTTCGATTGGTCAATGATAGTTGGCGTGGATAAAAAAAAAATATCTAGGATTTTATTATTTGACATTTTTCTGTTTTTTCTTTTCTTTTTTCTGGCAAATGGTGCAGAGGACACAAACTTATTTTTGTCACAGGAGCAGATGATTTTCCTGTTTGCCACAATGACAGCAAAGAATTTACTTTTATAAGCATTTACAACTAGAAGAAACACTCAAGTAAAAACAATGTCTAGAGGGGTGCTTTTAGTGAAGCAATAATCAATGAATTCTAGACAGAATCTAGCAATGAAGTCGTTTCCAATGAAAGTGGAAATTAAGAACAACTTTAATGATGCATAATCAATGAACTTGTCAAGACTTAGTTACTTCATTTAAAATCTGACACCTTCTGCAATAAAGCCTCAATAAGATTTATGTGGCTGACAGGTTAGAGTTTGTAGGGGTGAAAATGGCAAGGATCTATGTTAGAAATTGATTAAATCAAATATCAACAACAGAATCTCATCATTTAGATGGGTCTGTCCAATGACTTCTTAACAGACTTAACTGTTCATCAATAGATTTACTTGATTTTATACAGATGTGTTCAACATATATTTGACAACATTCTTATTGCTTAGTATCATCCTTAGTAAAAAAAAAAAACAGTGGCATAGAAGTTTGTGCTTCTATAAGAGGGTGTCAATAAATTCTCATCCTGAGTAAGAAGGAATTTCAAAATTTTGAGATGTGGATAAAGCCAAAGACTTTTCAGCATAATATTTTAGAAAATATTATTAAGATGTTTAATTAAAAAATAGACAACCATAATTTCTTAGTAATTATCTACAATACAAACATTTTGTTGCATTTCAAGTCATTTTCTAGAAAACCTTTGAACTTTCTAAATATTGCAAGTTATTCAAACAACTTGAATTTTGAGCCAATCAGATGGCTCAAATAATTTTTTCCAACTTACTGAATTGGACTGGTTCAAGAAGTTTAATGCATTGAAAAATATTTTTTTTATGTTTCCCTATTTCAGGCAAGTATTTGAAAAAATGGTTAAGTTTCAAGTTTCCTCAGAGCATTTAGGACAAACTATGTAATTAATTGCTGATAAACTGCTTGAAGACAGAAGAACTGGATTTTTGACAAGTCCAAATTGTAAATTTATTTCATCTTTCCATCACAGTAAAGCAGAAATTGCTAAAATCTTTCAGAACAAAATATTCAGTGTTCTATATTTATTACATATCAATTGTATCCAGTAAAAGATTATTTGAATACAGTTTAAAAAATGATACCCATGTAAAATAAAAAGTGATTGCCAAGAAACAAAATGTCAGTGTCTGTGCTTCCATAAAAAAAAAATCATATCTTGACTTACAGGTAAAAGTAAACTTTGATGAAAATTATGAAAATGCAATGGATTTGATTGTCCTTGGGAAAATAATTATTACAGTAAATGCTCCACAAATAAAAACTATCAGGTAAGAAATATAGCAATTTATATAGATTGTCTGAAAATAAGAACAGCCATTTTGGTGATAATATAGACTATTGCTAAAAAAAGTCTGTGCCAGGTTAAAGGTTAAGTTTGTATTATGTAGTTAAGAGGATTAAAAGAGAAAGAGAAAAATCTAGAGACTTCTATGCAACACTTATTGATCTCCAAAGAAACAATCAATACACATTTCATGAATGATATAAAAACCAACAGAAGCAAAATTGATGCTATTCAAAAGGAAAAAAAAAAAGAAAAGCCATTAACATTTCATGAGGGCACCTTTGCAAAAGAGACAAAAAAAATTTCAACAATACTATTAACTATTTCAACATTAACTATTTTAAATATTATCTTAAACATTTACATATTTGCTTCATGAAGAAACATTGTTATCCTTAATTTACAATAACTTCTTTCTCAGCTTTGCTGTCCTCCATTCAACTATTTTGAATTTTAATCGTCACAAAAGTTGTTTCTGGCTAAGTAAAGCTTTTGGCAAATATATTGCAAATTTAATGGAAGAAAAACAAACATTTCAGAGCTGTAACTTAAAAAATGGGGTCAACGTATTTTAAAGCAGAGGTCAGCAACCTTTTGCTATGTGCCGACTTAGGATTTAAAAATCATTCAGTGTGCCAACAGCATATGTATTTTATACAAGTCAAGGTCAATATACCTGTTCTACAATATGTAATATATAGTATATATACTTTAGTATATATTAAAATTGAAACAGCTAAATATCTTTGCATTTTAGTAGTTATTGGTTTGGACTTTGTGATGTCATTTGCGGCTGCGTGTCAGAGGAAATTGCTTGGCGTGCTGTAGATTGCCACTCCCCATTTTAAAGAATATAGCAAGATTTTGATATTTTCGTATGGAGAAGTATTTCTATAATAAAAGTGAACATGTTAAGATGAGAAGTAGATGGCATTAATGGAATTTTCAGTGATATAGAAAAGTGTGAGTGAGTGTATGAACAAACTTAGGCAAATCAACTGATTGTAAATTTCATGTAATACAGAGTAAAGAGGAAAATAAGACAAATACGAAGAAAAATAAAGGAACAGGGGTGGGGGAGTGCAACTATTTTCTGATTTTGATTGTTACTATTCTACATTAATTTGTTAGGACTGTCAACTTTGTCATAGCCTTTCAACTGATATAAGCTGATGCCTTCATCAGGCACCCAACCCACAAGATTGGTAGCCTTCTAGAATATTGAACAAGTTGCTTTATTTAATCTACACATGAAATAAAAAATTTTTTTCATTATTTCCAGAAATCTAAGAAATATAGCAGATCATCTAAAGAAAGCCTGAGAATATGTCAGCCCAAAATATTGCAGTAAAAACAACAAATAAACTCATCTGGACAAATGAAATCTGACAAAAAACAAGATGCTTGAGTGAATCCCTTCTGATAAAAAAAAAAAAAATTACATAAGATACATTTTATTATTATTTGACTTGCTTCCTGTTGACTATAACAGATTCCTGCAGAATTTATTGTCTCAGACAAAACATGTATCTGATGGAAATTTGAATTATATAAAACTATTTAGAAAGTTAAAAGAAAGTGTTGTACAAGAATTATTCACACTTGAGTAATTTTATAAAATTCAATTACAAAATATTAATGCATTTGTAAATACAATGATTAGTATGTGTGTAGGCAATTTGATCAAACTTACATTTCATTCACAAAAATTGTAAACATTTTTGCAGTAAAGTAGGAAAAAAAAGAATTAAAATATAAAAATAGTTTATTATTTCATCACCATGTTAATACAAGTCTTTCAATAAAGTAAGTCTGAGTTGCCAAAATTCAATTTTCATTACTCTGTACACATTTTTCTTAGACAGTTTATACTTCTTTTTTTATTTTTTATAATGTAATCATGTGGTCTTCAGATGATGAGAATTTGAAATGAATTTGCAGATTTAGACATTATTTGTAATCACATCCTGTACCATAGAAGCTTTCTATATCATTTAGCAACCCACCTGCAAAATCCTTGACCATAGTGCTATTACCTTTATTCTGCACAATTCCTTTTTTCTTTTTTTTTTTTTTGGCAAGAGGGACAATGCTGATTAGCAAGTAGAAGCAGTGACATTTTGTATAGTGAAAAATTTTAACAGTATCATCTTTTCATTTTAAAAATTTACTTCAAATAAAATAACATTTTTTTTAAATATTAGAAAACAAGGAAATTTCAAGAAAAAAAAATGTTCTGTTGTTTGTTGGCCAAAAGAGAGGGGATATTAATGAAACAAGGACATTGGTTATGGTAACATTAGCTTTTTCACATTCATCAACTGAGTAGCTAGTGCTAATTTTGATTGAAATTTAAAAAAAAAAAAAAAAACTCTTTCTTAAAACAATTTTCAAGAAAATAAGTTTCTCAAGTACACTTCCAGTCATTACACTTTTCAGCATTGATGGGGATCTCCTTCCTAACCTTTTGTGACATTTTCTCTTAAGTCCAGTAGCTGTTATCGCCCTTTCCAGTATTGATAGGGAAGAAGGTTTCCTTCCTAACCTTTTGTTTGAATTATTGTGGAATATCAACATCTTTATTATGCCATTATTTTTTCTTCTCATGCTCAGTAGCAGTTATCAATCTTTCCAGTATTGATGGGGGTTTCCTTCCTAACCTTTTGTTTGAAGTAGTGTGGAATGTCAACATCTTGATTATGTCATTATTTTCTCTTCTCAAGCCCAGTAGCTGTTATCATTCTTTCCAATATTGATGGAGGTTTCCTTCCTAACCTTTTGTTTGAAGTAGTGTGGAGTATCAACATCTTGATTATGCCATTATTTTTTTTTCTCCTGCTCAGTAGCTGTTATCATTCTTTCCAGTATTGATGGGGGTTTCCTTCCTAACCTTTTGTTTGAAGTAGTGTGTAATGTCAACATTTTGATTATACCATTATTTTCTCTTAAAGTTACATGCACTACTCATTTTAGTTGTTGCTGTTGTGAAAACTTACCAAGTGATGTGGTTTCTGTTATTTGGTACAGTTCTCTGTGATTCTGTAACACCAGTCAACAAGTTCGGAAGGAGGATATTCCTTACTAAGATCTACAGTATTCATTTGCTGGTAGCTATTTTCAATCATTAATCAAAGAAAGTGGATCTATAAAGATGAGAGTTTGGTTATTTCTGAATACGTTTGCCATTAATGCATGACATCCATATAAGAGTCTTGATATGACGAGGTTATTAATGGACACAACTTTTCAGTTAATGTTTTGTTTTTGTAGCAATTGAACATCGGAAATAAAAGCTTGTTGAAAGAACATATACAACACCCCCCCACCACCACCACTTCACATTAACAAACCAAAGTTTTTGCTTCAGAAACCTAAATCATACCAACATAAAAGACAGCTAGCTTTGATATAATTCATGTAATTTCCGTTTGGAAACAACCAAGCTAATTTCAACAGGAATGAACATTGAAACAAATTGTTCATGTACTGACAGCCATCACAAGGATAACACCTAAACACATTATTCAGCCAATCATAATTAAACAGTTATTTTTAAACCAATAGCAAACCATAAGACAAGGGACAAAGAACACGTTCTGGTGAGGTGATTTTAGATTTCATAACGTGGACATGTGAGCAATGACAAAATTTTGGGGAAAATGAAAACAAAAAGAGCACTTAGAAAGAGAAAACTAAAATTTCTAGGGCACATAATGAGGAAAGAGGTCTTGGAAAATTTAACACTCACATGGCATAATACTCAAAGCCCTCAAGAATGTTTCTGAATCTTCAGCACAAGAAAATTTCAATTTGCAATTTTTAATTATTATACATCTTCCTATTCAGAGCAGAATAATCATCTTTGTTTAACTATGTTTCAACCCTTTAACCCTTTGACTTTCAGATGCCTGTTATAGTTGGTAAGCCTCCAGGTATTTTGAACTGAACCCTTTATTCAATCCAGGAGGTGGATTGTTCAGATTCCATTTTTCATGCTATGGAGAGGTAACTCATATCTGTTAATTCTCTCTCTCTCTTAATTGTTTCCTTTTATGTACTTTGTTGTTTTCGCAATGAACCCATAAATTATTTTTTTCCCCATCTTGAAAATTTACATATAAATTGGGATTTTGAAGTTTTAACTCCACAGGTTTTTGCCAAAAATCAAGAGCAGTTGTTCCTAAATAAAGGAAAAATTTACATTAACACTTACAAATCTTTGAACAATTGTGTCAAAATAATAATCTCTTGGAATTTCTGGTTAGGAAGAGTTACCATTATTTACAATCAGAATAATCTTTCATCTTTATTATTCTTAGCACAATTCAACTATTGTTCCATCTGATGTTCTTCCGATGCCTGTTGATATGGATAACTCGCAGTAAATTTCAAATTAAACCCTTTCTTCAATTTACAGAAATAGCTTGTTCTCATTTTGCTGAACAATTTTTTTTTTTTTTTTTTTTGTAACACTCGGTTATTGCCCACTCTGTCTCCAAGTCTAGACTACCTGGTTCAGGAAGAGATATCACAATTCATGTCACCAAATTCAAAAATTAATCTTTTAATTAACAAAGCTATATAGACACAGAATAAGTGGAAACGGAGAAAGCAATAACTGAGCAATACTAAATAAGTAGACAAGATTTCCCATGATATAGACTATGGAATGAGAACAAACTGCTTCCATAAATTAAATAAAGGGTTAAATTTGAAATTCCCTGAAGATGGATTGACAGGAAATAAGGCTGGAGAGTACAATTGGCAAAATGTTATGATAATAATGAAGATGACTATCATATTCAGTATTCATAAATTCCCTAAAACAGAGTTGCTCTGTTGTAATAAGCTGTCCTTTAAGCCAACAAATCATTTGACATTCTATTAATAATAAAAATATCTGTAAAACATATATTTTACATCAAACATTTTAGTATTGACAAGCTCCATGGAATTTATCCCAAGGAATGCAATGGCCATAAAAATAGGGTACAATTGAGTTTCATTTTTATGTAATTCATTTCTATGCTCTATAATAAATATATAAAGATCTCTTTAGGGGATCAGTTTTAATATTTTGTATTAATAGGATTCATTTCGAATGAATACTGCAGTTATTTAATGAGCTACTTTTTTGCTGCAACTGTTTTCAAGGTTATCTAACTGCAAACTACTTTTAATGCATGTCTTTACACATTATTGTGCTGTATTTATATATTTATTCTTTGTGTATGTATTTAGAATAAATATGCTGTCTATATTTCTAAGATGTGGTATTGATAGTGTAAATAAAAATGCTTGTTTATGAGTGTTTAATGTTAGAGCAAGTACTTCTTTGAAGACAACATTGGGGCATGAAGCAGACTGTCACCATGCAGTGTTGATTCCTGTGTCTACACACTCTCTCATTAAGCTAAATATGAATAAGTTATGCAACCATCTTGATTTTAAATAATTTGAATATTTCACTTCAATTTGAGAGAGTTCAACTGAGTGCCATTAATTTCTTTTATGAAAAATTGAAACTTGTATATTTTTTTTGTTTGTTTTGTAGATTTTGTTTGTTTTAACAAGTTCATCAGATTTGTTACTTTTTCAGTTTGAAGTGACACTGATTAAAATTTGCATCTTGTACCCATTTAATAAAATGAATGGTAAAAAAAAAAAGCATTTTAATGTAACTTAGCAAAACCTTAAAACATGGTGGATATTTACGTTCAAAAGGGGGACATTTTATATGCCGGTATTGGCCCTTTTTTTAAAGAGGATACCATTCAAAGTTAAGAAACACTTACAAATCAGATTGTTGGTACTGTCATAACCAAATGATATTGATGTTGCCAGAGAGCCACATTTTTATTGCAGTTAAATATTAGTCACACTTGTTGCAGGAAGGCAAATTAAGACTAGAACAAATTCTATGAGTTCCATTATCAAAAGTCAGGATCAAAAAGATAATCTTAGTTACACTTGAAAGTGTTTTTTTTTTTATCATTACAAATTAATGAAACCAGACAAGAGAATAAAAATAAAGAGATTTTATTGATTATTCAGCACATAAAATGAAAAGTTTCCAATATTTGATGATAGATAAAAAAAAATTTAGATAAAATTTTTGAAGTTTAGATTTTTGTCTAAAATTTTAAAATGTGTTAACTGATTCAATTGAATGATTTATATTTTTTTTTGCCAAAAAGAAGAAGAATTTGAATTAGGAAAGTCACTCTACAAAAATTAGATTTACTCTCTTAAAAGACTATTATTATTAAGTTAATAGGATTGTAATATTTCTCAAATGAAGTGGGTTTTATTATATATACATGTGTTTGAGAGAGAGAGAGATCGGGAAATGAATCAAATTTTCAAGAAACAACCATTTGAAAATAAATCTGTACATTAAAATTTATTCCTAGGGAAATTAAATATATTTCCTGTGCTTTTTTTTTTGCTTTTTTCAAAGCTGAAAAAGCTTTCAAACTGAAATTGATTCAAAGTGAAATTTCCTCTACAAACGAACTTCTTGAGTTTTCCATTTGATACACAAGTAAAAAGTTATTTCATTTTGTCAGATTCCAATCTTTGACTGAAACCAAATGATTGGACTTTTACATCTGATAAAAGTGGATTTCACCATATATCTTATTTCTAGACATAAATAGAAAATAAAACTACAGAACCCTGAGGGACAATGTTGATTTTGACCTGGCCAATGTAATTGTAATGTAGGAATACTCACTGCACTATGTTTGATCTTTATAAGCAGGCTACTATAAGATTAGGTCAAACTAGCTGAGCGATATTTCACTTCTGAAGGAATAGTTTGTTTCTAGTTTGTTTTTTTTTGGGGGGGAAAAAAAAAGGGAAAAAGCAACTATGGAATCATAGTAAATCTAGAACTTTATATATTTAATAAACTGTGACTTGTGAATACCCAGTTGGCATTCAGTAGTTCATGGCCATGTGCCTTACATTGAAGCTTGAACCCTTATCATTCCAGGCATTCTACCTCAAAAAATATCCATCCACCATAGTGGTAAGGCCAAAACACACAGTAAATTCATTGTGAGAAGGAGATATTATCTCATATATGAGGAACTTTTGTAACTCCTACTGATCCCAATGGGTTATGTCGTCCTAAAATAGAAGGAAGCTTGTCTCTATCCCTGACCACCCTTTGCTTAGACATGATGATTCTGAGTAAAGTTCTGCTGCCTTTCTTTCTAGATTGGCAACTTAAGTTCACTTCATGTGGTATGTTTAAATGTTCTTTTCATTTTTAATTGTTTATCTATTCATTAAGGATGCTGGAGGTAAACGTCTTTCTAAGTTTATACTATTCACTTGCTATACTCTAAGGTTCAGACTCTCGGACTAACTCCTAAGGAGTAATGTTCTATTGCCATCTGTATAATATCAGAGCTACAGTATTGTTGTTCAGTAAATTTTCAACTATTTTTAAATACATTTAATAACTAAACTTTTACAAATGACAAATGCATTCAGTAAAAAATTATATGAAAATTCATTTATTTCAATTTTTATCTAAGAATATTTTCCCCACCCACCAAATACAAATTGGTAAGGTATCAAATGCTTTTCTAATCAAACTTTTTATTTGGCCGAAGCCTTAAAAAAAAACAAAAAAAAAAAAAAAAAACACTTGTCTACTTATCAAAATTCTTGTTCTTTGAATCAGAATAACAATTTCAATTCAAGCAATTGATGCACTTCCCACAAATTCAATTTGGAAAATTGATCAACAAAGAAGGCAACCATTTTGAAATGTGACAATTAAAAATAAAATTTCAATTTTCAGTTATGTTGACAAATGATATAAATTGTTTTGTGTTATTTGCATATCTTCATTAAAATTTAAAACTGTTGCATGATGCCTGAGTTGCACAAATGCCTTCATATTTTAGATTTTTAAAACTTGCATTTTACAGAAACACATTGCATCAGTTGTTGGTTTACTAAAGCATATAAACTTTAGACAAATTATTTGCTAATGTACACACAATAAACAAAAGCTAATTTGCATAAACTTTGACATTATTTGGTCAACTCATTAGCAAAGAAAAATCAAAGGAATATTAAATAACATTTAACCTTTTTCAGTCTTCTGGTTTCATTACATTTTCAATTAACAATTTTGTTTTCTTTTTTTTTTAACTACCAATCATGAGTATCACATTCAGTATCCATAAACTCCCTAAAACAGATTTTCTCTGTTGTAATAAAAGCTGTCCTTCAAACCAGTAAATCATTTGACATTCTATAAACAAATAAAAATATCTGTAGTAAGTCCAGCAATAAACACACACATGCCCAGATTAAGGTGTGTATTGCAGTCATTTATTGAGCAACATTTTTGCTGCAACTGTTTTCAAGGTTATAAGACTTACTGCAAACTACTTTCAATGCATGTCTTTACACATTATTGTGCAGTATTTATATATTTATTTTTTGTGTGTATATGTTTAAAATAAACATGCTGTCTATATTTCTAAGATGTGATATTGATAGTGTAAATAAATATGCTTTGTTTGTGAGTGAATAGTGCTTAATATTAGAACTAGTATTTCTTTGAAGACAACATTGGGGCATGAAATTGACTGTCACCATGCAATGTTGATTCCCATGTGTACACACCATCTCTCTCTCTCTCTGTGTGTATCATATTTTAATTTATTTGTTTAAACATCATTTTTTAATTGGATACTCATATTTGAGTAGATGCACTGTTTATATCAGGATTTCTCAAAATATTCAGACCAATAAATGTGAATAAATAAATATACTGTTTAATAAACAAATAAAAACAGGGCATCTACTCAAATATGGGCATCCATTTAAAGAATGGTTAAATAAATAAATTTAAAAATCTGTTGGATTTAAAATCATTTCCTAAAAAATAACTTGTCGTGCAATCAACATAGGATATTATGTATATTTTTTTAATACACGCGCGCGCGCACACACACACACACACACATACACATAGTACCTGTGAACAAATACTCTGGCATGTAAATTTCTAACCAGTCAATGACATGGCTTCATTTTAATGGACACAGGCTTCTAAAGATGTTCATCATGGTGACCTTCTGAATTTAATGTTAGGTATTAGTATGGAAAAGAAATGCAATGTCAATCTGCACATGGCACGGTCATTGGTACCAGACAGCCAGGTCTGAGTATTTTAAAAATTGCTGATTGACTGATAGTGTTTACAGAGAATTGGTCAGCAAAAAAAGCAAGAAAGATATCAGTCAGTCAGTTAAGTGCCACATGTGATACACATTTGGGCGATCATGTATCAAGATACATTGACAAGGCAGAAGATGTTTTTTCTTGCAGTAGTTTGCCATTTCTGTGGTAGACTAGTTGCCAACCAAAGCTAAAGAACTCAGTCTGTCCTGCTATTTAACCCATAGCTGTAGGGAGAAGAGATAGATTCATTCGTTTCCCAGGGGCATTTGTGCGTAAGTGAATCTAATGAACTCAAATGGAATTTGAACTCAGCTCTCCAAATTCTCACCCCGAGCTGATATCCATTACACCACAACACACATCCAGACATAGGATAATTGTCAGACATTCAAACGCATAGAAACGTAACAATAATTTGAATAACCACTATTTACAACAGAGGTATAAAGAAGAGCATATTTGAATGCACAAAAGAATTAAGCTGGTTTTAAATGCACAAGGTCTTGTGGGGGGGGTCAAACTGGCAGTTGAAGAGTACACTTAATAAAGTGGCTAGTATATTGGTGGAGGGGCAGGGGGCGGTCTCTAACTTTCTCTTCTTTTCTTTCTTGCTCATGCAGCATAGTAATGAATCATATCAAATGACTCTACAACTGCAAATCTAGAAGTCAATCCATCCAGAAGCAAACTGAGAGAAATTCAAGAACATAACTTACATTATTTCCTCAAGGACACATGACCCAGGGGATAAAGACATTGTTTAAATATAGTGGCTAAACCCAAGAGTTGTGAGTTCAATACAAGGCCACAGCTTGGACAGTTGAGTTAAAGTGAAATAACTGAGATATCTGAAAAAGGCATGGCACGTGGAACTAGAACAATCTACCCTGATGGACAAAAAGGGTTTAGTTCAAAATTCCACTCACATGAAGAAGGCTGGAGCATACAACGACTGAAACATTATGAATATGGCAATGAGGATAATAGTTCGAATAATGTAAATAATGCACACAATAATAATACCTAATCTCAGAGATAGACACATATTCAAGAAAGTAAATTAAAAAAAAAAATCATTTCTCTTTATAACTAGTTATTAACATGAATAAAGTATAAAGAGAAATTAATCTTTCTTTTTTTTTTTTTATCCTATCCACATGGGTGGATATCACCATCATCTTCACAGGATGAGTGGATCCTCAACTTTTCACCCATCATCGCTAACCTTATCCTACTCCTCTTCATCTGATTAGGTGACAAACAAATATCCAGAAAATAACAAACCACACCATTGAACAAGATATTCAATAAATTAATGGCAAGTTGTGTAACAGCTATCAGTGGAGAAAGTGCAAGCAAGTAGGGTT
This sequence comes from Acanthosepion lycidas, assembly GCA_963932145.1. Lineage (NCBI taxonomy): Eukaryota > Metazoa > Mollusca > Cephalopoda > Sepiida > Sepiidae > Acanthosepion > Acanthosepion lycidas. Next base: position 6,816,817 of record OZ010579.1, read on the forward strand.
CAAATTCCAAGCTAGCCTGTTGCATTCACTTTCACACAAATGCTCTTGGGAAAGGCATGAATCTATTTCTTTTCCCCCAGCTATGGGCTGACTAACAGTAGACTGAGTGGCAATCAGTCTGAGATGGAAAATTCTGGAAAAGGCGATAGGAAATCACTTTACTAGCTTTACCAAGAAATCATGGTAAGTAATAAACGAAAGGGGTTTTGGGAAAAGGCATCATTACCTAAGTTATAAAGGGACATGGCATAAAAAATAACAACAACAAAGAAATAACACATCACTAACATCTTATTTGGAGTGATGCAGGTCCTTCCTGCTTCACCCTGGTCTGTTAAAGCCTCTTTCAGTCTAGTCTACCTTTCTATCCTGCACAAACAAGCCAAAAGATTTTTTTTTTTTTAAACCACACGAAATTTTGATGACACAAAAATGTCTTAGTTCTTGAATTAAGCATTTTTGTAATTTATAAGAAAGTAGCTGTAACTCAGAGAGATTATAGTGATGGATACTTGCATAGCATGAATGCCACTCTGATCATCAACTACCATAATCCAGTTTTCAACAATGTCCTAGATGATTGGAGGATAGCTTCAGTCATAGGTTTTATTTTAGAGTTTCCTTCAATTAGACTGGTTGCATTCACTGAGCATGAGAATCAAATCTATCCCCGATTTGTTGTACCCAGGTACAAGGACCAATAGCACAGTTTCATATTATATCAGAGGTTCCCCTCTCCTATGGTTAACAAGCCCTAACTGCCACATACTTACAAAACAATTACATACAGATATACAATCACATATAGGGCTAATATACAAAAAACAAAAGAAAATATAATTCAGCAAAGATGGTAATAAATCTTAAAGGATGCAGTAACTTTCCCATCTGTGCATCTCAAAGACACAACTATGGTTTCCCATGAAAAGCAATACATTGCACATATGCTTTCAAATACTTTTTACTAATTCTTCTGTTGTAGCATACCTATGTACAATAATGGCTATGTCCCCATTCACATAAATACAGTAGTAAATACTGTATGTTGGTCTGCAGTTGGAGATTCATTCTGGAATTCACTCAACTCACCTCTAGTAGTTGACTACTACTTCTACATGCTGCTGGCAAATCTTATGTGTGTTGTTCTTGTCCTAAGTATTATCATTCATTACCAACCTTCATGTGATTATTCTATTCAGTAACTTTCTCTAGATTACAACATCTTCCTTTTTTTCTTTCACTTACTCTTTCTTACTTTCATTGGGCAGTGTGATTTGTCAATGACATGAAATAGAAATCAATGTCACTTTACCAGAAAATCTTTTGGTACATTTTCTTTGAATTTATTTGATGCCCATGAGCTTACTGAAGTTTGCCAACCGTTGCTTTAAATATTGTTTTTGTTTTAAAGTTGATTCAATTGAGAAAAAAATCAAAAACAATAACTTCTGTTCTGTCAATTTAAAAATTTTGTCATAATTCTCAAAAAAAAAAAGTTTCTTAATTGAACTATGATTAAGTTTAAATGCTGTTTATGTTTTAAATTTATTAATTTAATTTTAAAAAAAAGTTACTTGTATTATTTACATTATTCTGACTATTATCCTCAGTGGTGAACCTGACTGTTATCCTCAGTGGTGAACCAAAGCATGGAGAGTTGAGTTAAAGGGAAATAACTGAGACATCTGGTAGAGGCATGGCACGTGGAACAATATATCCCGGTGGACAAAATAAAGAGTTTGGTTCTAAATTCCAATCACCTGAAGAAGGCTAAAACGTACAATGGCTGAAACGTTGTGAATATGGCAATGAAGATGAGGATAACAGTCCAAATAATGTAAATAATACAAGTAATCATAATACCTCAACTCAGGAATACAGACAGAACAACCCATTTTTTTTTATCTGTCAATTTAAGTCATTCAGCATGACGAGAATTGTATTTTTGAGACAATAATAAAAAAATTACTTAATCACCCTGTAGCTTAATACAAAAATTTATTAAGGGAATTTTTTTTTTATTGTGTCCACATCACTACCAAATATAACACAAGGTCAAGGTTTAAAGTAAGTTTAATGGCAATATCATGCAAAAATTGTACAAGACAAGCTCCCTTGGTATTTCCTCTTAGGAGCCAGGGCATTAAGAAACTTTAGGTGAGACCATGCGCTATGCAAGTTGCTAATTTTTACTTTACTTTTCTGAACTGTAATTAAGATCTTATTGTGTGAACATGATATAGCAGTATTCACACATCTTGCTGGTAAGAGGCCAGCATATAAAGTGAATATCACAGTCCTGTAGCTTCATTAAGCAGAGATTTTGTTCTTAAAGTCACTATCTTCAAATTTTGTCCAGAGCTATTTTTATTACAACAGATGTATATAATTAATACAAATATGAAATTTATATATATATATATATATATATATATATAAAAATTCAATTTAAATAGAAAACAGACAACCGTGTGTGTGTGTATATATATATATATATATATATATATAAACATTTTTCAGATAGAGTGTATCTGTAGAGGGACAAAATTAATAGAAAGAGATTTATTTTGTAGCATGTGTTTATATACAAAAGTGAGGATGTCATTGGTTTATCAACGGTTTTACATTTGAGAATGTTCATCGGGTGATTGAAAGGTCTTTGTATATAGACATGTGCTACAAAATAAATCCTAGATTGGCTTGATAAAGTTTTTAGACCATGAAACACACCATCTAAGAATAATTTATCTTGTCTCTCTTTCATATATATATATATATATATATATATATATATATATATATATATATATATACACACACACAGACACAACACACAAATAATAATAAACAAACATGACAGTCAATCTTATTTTCTTAATAGCACTTAAGTGAGTGTTGTTTAAAATGTAATGACTGCTAAAAATCTCCCCTAACAAAATTTATAGACACTTCTCAAACAAGCATACTGGAATTTCTTTCCAACTAAAAAAATAAGAATAAAAAAAAACAAACAAAAAACTTTTTCTTCTTTCTTGCCTTGAAGTCAGAAGGCTATAATCACTTGACTGTATCCCATTTTTGTATGAACGCTGTTTCTCTTTAATTGATTTACTTTGATTTGTATTCATTTCTTTCCTTATTTTTCTCATTTTTTTTTTTTGTAGGGGGAGGAGGATTTTATAAATTCCACTTAAAAATGGCTGTTTATTCAACAAGAAACGTTTGATTGCATTCTTACTGCAGCAGAAGCCCAAAACCATTTCATTCATCTGATTTAGAATTATCAAAATAATAGACATCAGTGCAAGGAAATCTGTAGAAACACAGGAAAATGCTGACAACAATCCATTCTAAAAGATTCTGGATTCAATTGCTGACAATGCAATTTTAACTTCTCAGCTAACACACTTTTCAAGTTTATAGTCATTACAATGAATGAAAAAAAAAAAAAAAATGAATGAAATTTAATTTCAGTTTGACAAACATCACTGCATGAAATATTTTTCTAAATCTATTCTATTGAAGCAGTCTTCTAAGTTAATTATCATGTGATTAGCTGGATGTGTGGGTGCTGTAATGTATTACAACACAGAAATGGAAAATTGGAGACTTCTATTTCCAGTAGAATTTTCTACATTCAAATATGCACAAATCCCCTTGGGAAAGATAAATCCACCACTTCTCTCCCCAGCTATGGGTTAAATAATAAGATTTGTATCTAGCGAAACTCATTGTTATCTCCCACAAAACAGTGTTAATGTAATATTCACTAAAAAAGAAAAAAAGAAGAAAAAAAAAAGAAAAAATAGAAAAAAAAAGAAAAAAAAAAATAGAAAAAAAAAAGAAAAAAAAAATAGAAAAAAAAAAGAAAAAAAAAATAGAAAAAAAAAAGAAAAAAAAAATAGAAAAAAAAAAGAAAAAAAAAATAGAAAAAAAAAAGAAAAAAAAAATAGAAAAAAAAAAGAAAAAAAATAGAAAAAAAAAGAAAAAAAATAGAAAAAAAAAAGAAAAAAAAAGAAAAAAAAAGACAAAATAGAAAAAAAAAGAAAAAAAAAGACAAAATAGAAAAAAAAAAGAAAAAAAAAAAGAAAAAAAAAGACAAAATAGAAAAAAAAAAGAAAAAAAAAGACAAAATAGAAAAAAAAAAGAAAAAAAAAAAGAAAAAAAAAGACAAAATAGAAAAAAAAAAGAAAAAATAGAAAAAAAGACGAAATAGAAAAAAAAAAGATAAAATAGAAAAAAAAAAGATAAAATAGAAAAAAAAAGATAAAATAGAAAAAAAAAGCTCTTAATTTTAAGTTAAAAGTTAGAAGTCAAATTTTAGGATTTAAGCTTTGGTTTCGAAACAGTAATTTCTGTTTCTCAATGGAGACACATTTTTACAAAGATAATCATAATATATAATTAATGAACAATAAAATCCCAAATCATGGTCCATACCAGTGTTGATAAAACAGACAACCGATATCTTTGTCTGCCAAAATAGACTATTCCCCATATGAGGTGATTTGGGATTTTATTGTTTATTAATTATTTGTTCTGTAATAATAAATACAGTGAGTTCTTCTGTGGATCAGTTTTAATATCTTATATTACTAGGATCCACTTGGAGTATATACCAATTGATTTGTTACCTTTACTATATATATATATATATATATATATATATATATATATATATATATATATATATATAAAAATGCAAAGATAAAAAAAAAAGGAGTAATAAAGCAAAAAGTTCTCAAATTAAAAACTGTGTTCAAACATAAAAGAGATAGAGTCAAGTGGTTATAGTGTTTTAACTTCAAAGCAAGAAAAAAAAAAACAAACATTGCGGTGATGAGATCAAGAATTCTCCATTTTTATTGGTTAGCAAGAAATTTCCAGCATGTATCTGTAGGATTTGTCTATAAATTTGGGTGGGGGTGGATGTTCTTGGCAGTTATCAAAGGGATCGAGGGTGGGGGGGGGGGAGTTGTTCCACCTTACCAAAATACTTTTGATAAAACAAATTCCTGAAAACAAATATGGAACCATTACAAAAAAATGTAATGTGTAAAGAAGTGAGAAGGAAACTAATTCTACAAGAGTCCAATATGGTTGATGTCATTACAAGAAGATATACATTTTTTTTTTTCTACAAAATGTCAGAAAGTCTACAGAATAAGGGAAAGCATGATCCTGATTATCAAAAAAATATCTATAAACGAGAAACAAGGGTAAATCTCATTATCACAACCAATCAATAAAAGAAATTGATTGTAAAAACGCTTTTCGAATTTTGAATATGAAAATCTTACACGCTCAAAGTGACAAATTTTGCTTACAAGAAAAATAGCCAATCACACATCTTTGCCTATTCTCATGACAATGATGAGACGGGATATTTTTCAGCGGAAGCAAAAAAAAAAAAAAAAAATAAAAATAAAATAAAAATAAAATAAATGCATTTTAATAGCTTTTAGCTTCAAGACAAAATTGGTATAAAAGTAATAAATGTTGGGAACTTGTTATTAATATTGAACCGAGATTAGGTCAACCTGACATATTAGGTTGGTGCAAAAATAATGACGTTTTTGACGTTAAAAAAATAAGTCAAAAAACGTCATTACTTTTGCACCAACCTAATATCACAGGAGAGGAAGTTATAAAAGAGCAGCAATATTGTATTTGAACCATTTTTTTTTTTTGGAAGGAAGGTTACCTGCCTATTTTGACATTTGATATGAAATGTGATTTCCTTTGTATTTTCTCAATCCAGTAATAGTCATTAATCTTGCATATCCTATTCTGCCCCTTCTCCCATTGCTTGGGAACTTATATAGTCTCTCTGACTTATCTATACTAGTCATTTACATATCACTACAATAGTATTTAAATTTCTGGCTTTTACCAATTTTTAGTGTCAATGAGAAATGAAAGTTCATCATTAATAATAAAATTAACATAAATTTTCTCATAAATAAGGCAATATCTGTATCTATGAGATGAGGTATTATGACTATTTACATTATCTACATTGTTCAGACTTTTATCCTCATCTTTATTGCCATGTTCACAACGTTTCAACCCATTATACACTCTGGCCTTCTTAAAATTATTGGAATTTTGAACCAAACTCATTATTTTGTCCACTGGAGTAGATTGTTCTAGTTCCACGTGTTATGCCTCTTCCAGATGTCTCAGTTATTTCTCTTTAACTCAGCTCTCCAAGTTTTGGTTCACCACTGCTGTGGCCTGGTATTGAACTCCTAATTCTTTGTGTCTAGTCACTGGATCTAACCAGCATCTTTATCCACTGGGCCATGTGTCCTTTAGGACATTGTGAACATGGCAATGAAGATGAGAATAACAGTCTGAATAATGTAGATAATGTAATTTAGAATTAGACAAAATATTGAGAGCAAAGTCCTTGGCCTCTCCTCTTTTCGACTTCATTTTTTTGTTCTTTTAAAAAAATTAAAACAAAACAGTTGGCTGTTCATTTTTTATTTCAGAATTGAAGACAAATGATTGTTAATTTTGCAGTAGAAAATACAAAATCAATATTTGAGCTGAAATGAAAAAAAAAAAAAAAAGAAAAAGAAATCCATTAACAAAAAGCTTCCAAAGTAAATTGTAAACTTATGAATTAATGGCACCAACATCAACATTTATAGGTGGGACTGATGGGGCCACAGTCAATGTTGCCCTATGTGTCTGGAAGGTGGAAGAAAGTCACTGTTAAATTCACCTTGAGAGTATGAATATTCAAAGAAAGGTTACAGTTTGTATTTACAGTTGATAGAAAAGGTCACTCTCAGTTTTTATATATATATATATATATATATATATATATATTGGTTATGCTTCAAGGACAAACTTAAATACAATTTAAATGCGGCAAACATGCCTATAGAAGAGTTCAAACTTGTTGAAAACCAAACAAACTGGATACCGAGGTATAACTTTGAAAAGAATCCTTTCAATCATCTGAGAGAATTAAGAACCAACACTAAATCTCGGGCTAATACATTAGGGGTTGTGGGTATTTGATACATAAGTTGTCTAGGGAAATTAAAACCCAACCACCCCTAATCAAAAAGAGTGAATTTTCCTTAACAACTCAAAATATAAAGATTGCACTTTAAAATTAAGTAAATTTCTTAGAAAGTTATTCCTAGCAACGCTTGACAATGGAACGAAACTCTGAAGTTTAATTTTTATTATTAAATTTACAATTTTAGCTTCAGTTTTGAAACAGAAATTTCTGTGTCACTATGGAATCATATTTTTAAAAAAGAAAATAATTATAATAAATTATAATTAATATAGATAAAAATGTTATAGAGGTGGGGAAATATAGAAATTAGAATTAGTTAGACATTCAACATTTGAAGAGTTAGAAGGGAGTGAATATTATGGAAAAATGAGGAGCTAATTAAGTTAAACTTATATTACAGAAATTTGAATTTGTTTTTATGTCAACATTTTAATACTAATTCATTCCACTGATTTAATAGTTGGCTGTGATATTTGTATTTTATTAGGTTGGTGCAAAAATAATGACGTAATAATGTGATTTTTTGACGTATTTTTAAAGTCAAAAAACGACATTATTACGGCATTATTTTTGCACCAACCTAATATTATTCTAATTTTTTCTTCTGAACAGAAGTCACACCTATCTCTAAGACTTTTAGAAGTATATGCAGAACCTATAATCTTTCAAATTATTTGTGGGCTCAAACCTTTCTCTTTCAATTCTCAAAATTTCTTTGAAAGAGCTGCATCTGGTTAGAAAGTAAAAATAAAAAAAAATTATAAAAGCATTAAACTGACCTTGCTAACTAGACGCTTCCTTTGTAACTAAATTGGTATAGCACATCAAGCTATATGACAGTTCCATGTAGGATACAAGTTTGATTCCTGTTGAAGGACCCATATTTTCTATGAAATTGCCTTTAAACTTCAATCTTCCATGAATCTCTCACGTACATTCATATCTGCTCGAAGCATATCCAAATGTAAACAAATGACGTCACACATTATGAAATGGACAAAATCCGACAATTATTTTAAGACATTTTTATGTCATGAGCAGATATGAATGTACGTGAGAGATTCATGGAAGATTGAAGTTTAAAGGCAATAAATTTGACCTTGCTAACCAAACGCTCCTGTGTCAGAAACGTTTAAAGGCACATCAGGCTATATGACAGTTCCGTATAGGATAAAAGTTCGATTCCTGTCGGAGGACGAATATTTTCTATGAAAATTTCTCAGACATTCAGGCCGGTAAATGTTACTAATACTGTTTATTATAAAACAGAGCATTTACTTAAATATTTGTATCTATAAAAAGAATGTATAAACATAAAAATGTCTTAAAATATATATAAGAGAGAGAGGTGTGTTTTTGTTGGGAAAGAATTTACTACTATTTAAAAATGGAGGGAAAGAAGAGAAGCCACTGTCATCAACCTTTCTACACTTTGAAGTGACTTATAGACACACAGCACACTCCGTCTGCTATCAAGTTTCATGAGACAAAGTGCATGAAAAAGCAGAATCACTTTACATCTGACCAAAGTATCAGAATCTGTCAAACGAGTTTGTCCAGATAAGACAACAACAACAAATATAGGCCGGACACACAACAACAACAAAAGAAAGTAAATAAAAGAAATGGTCAGAAGTATAAATTTTCTTGGAGAGAGGACAATGTTTCTTGTATTCCTTTCAATTCACTTTCAGAAATTAATCTTCTTTTCAATGTCAGATAGGATAAATCACATGTAGAATGATTGAAAACAAGTTTATAACTTGAGAAAGAAAATGGAAAAACCAGCCAAGATAAAATGGTAAAAAGTTTCCAAAAGCAGATTTTATCAACTTTGGCTATTTGCCTCTTGGAGATTCCAAGAAATAATCAGAAATATGAGCTATGGTACTCATCTGCAGTTTCACAAGACCCAACTGATGTAATATTTACCTTAAGTGCCAAAATTTAATCATAGCAGTCATTTATTTATAACAGAACATAACATAAACGATGCAATTCTTGGAAATGGATAAGAAAAATTCCAGCAACGATATAAATGAAATTTCAAAAGATGCTTTCCACTCATAATTGCACTTGTTTGGTTAATGGGTGAGGAAAAAGTGAGCCAAGTCAGAAACCAATTGTCTATAAGTAAAAGACTGACCTGGAACCAATGATGGGGAGGAGAAAAAAATCTTATCCCTACATGAGCATTCTATGTCCAAGTTTAGAAATCAATTTATTGCTCAGTTTAGTCAGGATCAATGCATAAAGAAAATAAGAAAAAAAATAGATTTTCACTTGTTAAAAAAAAAATCCAATTTCATTAATAAATACTTGAGTGGAAATTTAGAATAGTTTTACCAAAATCTCCCATATTTTAGTGTTATGATAGTTGTCTGCCAAGTTTGCCTTAGTCTGGTACAAGGCTACAATAGTTGAGCTTTTCATGTCCATAAACAAATATATAAATAAATGAATTATACTGTCATGGTGTCAATATCCATAAAAAATGAATAAAAATAAATTATAATGTCAAAAATAATTATAATTATCATTAATTCACTCATTCTAAATTAATGAGAATTTACCCCACTTTTCTCCTCTATACATACAAACACATGACATTTTCACTATCAAACAAGCAGTTCACATGGACAGGTCATCAATACATGTGTCAATGAAAATTTCATCTCTTTTCAGGCCATTATAGTAACATTTGTCTTTTTAGCATTCAACAAAAATTCAAGGAAAGAAAAACCCAGACACTTCTGTAATACTGGAAAGACTTTATATACTTTACTTATTCTTTCTCCTATCCTTCTGATGGATTCCAATCCATATTTGATCTACATTTGACCTGAAACTCACAATTTTACTCAGTATTTGTCTCCAAAACAACATAACCAGATAATAAAGATTTCTTTGCTGATTTAAACGCTTGGTCATTGTAAATGCTAAGGTCACACAAAGAAACCCACCCTATGGCATCTCACTGCTGACTGAGTCACCCCAGAGGAGAGTGCTTATTCATGTATGTGTAGCAAGGTCCCCTCCAATTAGTTGCCAAGTTACATTAAAAGCAGTTCTTGAGAGATTCAACATGGTTAGATACATTCTGAACAAGGTACATACAAGTAAAAAACAAGAGGATATTTCCAACATATAAACATTTCCGTCAATTACGATCGAGTAGTGAGTTCAGTCCTCACTGGGTGCCCCATACTTTTGGCTTTGTGCCACATTTAAGCTATGCTTAGAAAATCGTTGGGCACTTTAATGTGGTGTAACAGTTAGCAAGCTTGTCTTGCTAGATCAATTTACAACTGAAAAGTGAGTTCAATCCTCACTGGGTTCTCCATACTTTCGGCCATGTGCCACATCTAAGCTACGCTTAGAAAATTAATATAAACACTTCTAGGAATGGCCTCATCTTGTGCAGAGGTACCGATAATATGCACCCTCATCTGGAGTTGTTTACAGGAGAACCAAAAATTCTATCTTTATGATAAATCAACAATGTATCACAAATATTTAATGATTTGAGATAAACAAATTTTATTGCAGAGCTTTAGTCAGTGCTCAAACTCGGACCTGATCTTGTGCTAGACTAAGCTACACTCAACTTGCAGATTTGGTGATAATTTTAAAAACTATAATTGGTTAAACAGTATGAAATCATGTTCTCCACTTGTAAAATCCTGAAGGCCTTCAAGCAAATACACCAAGCACCTGCTTTATTAGCTGATAACAAATGTCAAATAGCACACACCCCTCCCTAACACATTTTGCCTGTCAGTTTATCAGTCAAGTCAGAAATTTGTTAATTTTGCTAATGACTGATAACAAGAAAAAAACAAAAAAAAAGGTTTTAGTTTGTTTTTCTCTGTGCAGAAAGTCTTTCTTTGCAATTAGAGAGAGAAAAAAAAAGAAATTGTGAATTAGACCCTAACGAATAGTAATAAACAATGCATTGACTGTGATCTCATAATAACAAGTTTCATTGTTAACAACTAATAACCAGGTCAGTAATATCCTAATTAGATTCCTTGTGACATTATCAGCAAAGACTTGTAACCGAGTAGGTGAGGTTCCCACAATTTAGAACCTCAGTTTATTTGTCAATGTCTTTGAGATTTCAAATAAATCTTCAGTAATAGCAACAATTTGCATGAGTACAAGGGATCAGTACTTTCCCCCACCATTGCTTTTAAAAAGAAAGACATTCAACAGATTCCATCAAGTCTATTGTTTGACTAATCTGACTTAGGGAAAGGGTGGGGGTCAGTCGGTGGCAGAGTGATATAAAAACTGTATTCAGTGTCCACTGAAAAAAAAAAAAAGAAAGATTTTTTTGGGGATGTGGAATTATCATTATTGTCAATGTCTTGATCCATCCAGAAAGCTTCAGAGAATTTCAGTGAACCATTAACCATTTCTTTAATCTGAGGTGATAGATTGTTCTTTCTGCTGCCCACATCTAGGGATATCCCAGTCTTTTTTCTATTTTAGTATCACTTAGTTATTTTTAACCCCATTTTCACTAAATCTGAGCTTGTCCCAGGGATTGAACTATTACTACATCTCCAAATTCTTGAAAGCATTATAAAACTGCTTTCAGTGTCTGATGAAAAAAAAAAAAAAAAAAAAAAAAAAGGAAAAGAATTTCTGGGATAAGAGTTATTATTATTATTATTATTATTATTTATAGTTACCCATGGAATGATAGTGCAATTGATTAAGGCAATTGGTTTGTGAATTTGGTGATATGGTAATTGCAAATTCAGTCCCTTGGACTCTGTAGAAACAGGACAAACAATAAATGAGCAGGACTAAGAACTAGACAAGTTTGGTTTCTTTGGTTTTATGGCATATCATTCTCAATGGGTTCTTTAATGCCAACAAAATTTTTATTACTGGTAATATTTTTTCCAAAAATGTATTGCTGGTAGTAAAACCTATCTTTACACTTTCACAATGCTTCGACACCAGTTCAGCAGTTAACCATTGTCTCATAGTTGGGCCTTCTAACAGGTGCTACCACACTGGGGTCAGGGTGAACCTGGGAGCACCAGGAATTAAGAGGTGGCTCCATGCTCCTCAAAACCTCCAGATCAGACGCCTTGCTGTTGGACATAGTTTATAGTCATACCCAGGACGGAACTAAACAAGATAATCCATAGACATGGGAATTAGGATGAGAACAACCTAACCCTTGTAGATTAAATAAAGGGTTCAATTTGAAATTACCTGAAGGTTATCCAGATCAACATATATTATTCTGTACAATGGCTGAAATGTTGTGTCAATAAAAAAGATGAAGATAATAGTCTGGAGGTAAATAATAAGCAGAAAAGAAAACCACGCAAGTCAAATGACTTCTTGGTGGAGATGTAAATAATATCTGAGGATTCAAAACATTCTCTAAATCTTGAATATCCCGAGGAAGAGAGATAATAACTTATAATTTATTTACAGACTGTCAATTGAATTGTAATGAATGCCTTTCAGCAATTCACTTACTATATATATTATATAAATAAAGCACAAAGTGTGTGTGTGTGTATGTATATATGTGTGTGTGTGTATGTATATATATATATATATATATATATATATATATATAGATATGTATGTGTGTGTGTGTGTATGTATACATACATAAAGCATATATATATATATATATATATATATATATATATAAAATCTCTCACATACCCGTTGCACAATATCTTTAACAGCTCATAAATGGAAAAAAGTTTTTTACAGAATGTGCTAAATCTCAATATTCCCATTTCTCTTTCAAACATATCAAGGGCATTAACATGATCATTTCTAATCTAACAGAGGAAATGAAAAGTCCTGTCATGTTCTTAACACTAATCCCCAACCACAGATATTCGATAAGAAGTAACTTATTTTTTGTTTAAATTCAAGAATGAGTTGGTGGTCACTGGTGAGGATGGAAAAGCAAGGATTCAAGAGAAAGAAACAGTCTTAATGGTCAGATGTCATAAGGAGTTTACCCAGCAAAAAGCAAGATACTATCAACCCCCAATTAGTCATCACTAGTATCAATGCATGGTATCTGTTCCTCCTCATTTGGAGAAGGTGCCTTGGGTCTCAGGGATTTCCATCCCTGCAACCACCACCTTCTTGAAGACATTGAAACAACTTCGTATAATATTGATGCAAGCATGACAATAGTTGTAGGGACGGAGCAATGAAATCTGTATTCTTTTTATTTTAATCTGGGAAACCACTTTCAAGCCATGTGTGCTTTAACATTTAGATAGGAGAAGCGATTAAAACAAAGTAAACTTTTTCAGGGCAAAAAAACAAAATGAATTTATTTGAACAAAGTATACAAAAAACAAAAATGTTTTTTTGATTTCTAGACATATTTGTTGTATATGTTGGCTTGGGAGAGTAGGGATTCTGTTATGAAAAATGAGATGGGTGGGTAAACGGGGCATAGATTAATATCCCCTACTCACCCAATCCAACATACACAGCAAATATATCAAGAAATTGAATGAAAATAGTTGAATCTATCTTCACAATAATCCAAACAATATTTCTACATATGAAAAAAATTTTCTTCAAACATAAAAAGCAAATGATGTAATTTTTCAGTTGACCCAATGAATATATATGAACGTTTCTAAATTCTTCTAGTAACTAACATTTTGCTTTTTGTTTATAAATACTTTATTCAAATACATTCATTTTGTTTTTTTCGCCTTGAAAAAGTCCGAATTGGACAAAACACATCTAAAACTATATAGTTTTCCTATTGTCTTTTTTCCTTTATATAGTCTTTTTTCTACAATTTAATTCCAAGAATTGCTCGCATTCTAAACACACACACGTGTGTATATATATATATATATATATATATGATATATATATATATATATATATATATATATATATATATATATATATATATATATCCATACTTACACAGACACAAAAAAAAGCTAAGTGGTCACAGCTTAAAAGTGAGTAAAAAATGAGTTTCAAATTTAGAGATTCTTGGCAAAATCCAAACAAGAATCTCTAATGTTCTTGGTCTAGACCTGGCATCTTGGCTCCAGTCATTTTCCAGCACCCTAATGAAGTTTCCCTGTGTATTTTCTATAAATATTTTCATGGTAACTGTTCTGGTGAGCTTTCCTCTTTGGTACCTCGTCTTTATAAATTTAAGTTCAGTACTAAATTGGCAGCTAAGTCCCATCTTTACAGTTGAAATTGCTGGATGTAACGGTAATTTCTATAGTAACAGTTCCTTTTTTCACACTTACTTGTAGAACTCTTCCAGCTTTTTTGATTTTCAAAAATTTAAATACAATGAAAATCATTAATTTTTGTTTCTTTAATTCCTGTTCTTTTATTGTTCTCTCTCCTTAAAGTTTCTCTTTTTTTTTTTTTTTTTTTCCTCGTTCTTTCACACTCATTAACCCTTTTGGGTCTTAGTATCTATATAGGTAGTCACAAGGCTGACAATCTTTCTTGTAAATATCTATCATAGATAAACACAGAAAGTGTTAAGCAATATTGAGCCTGATCAGTACCTAGATGGGTAACCATTTGGAAATACCAGGTGCTGTAAGCTTGAGTGTGCAGGTGGTGGCTTAATGGATAATGTCTCAGATTTGTTAATCGGAGAGCTGAGTTCTAATTTCATTTGAGTTTATTATATTCACTTACATGCAATTATCCCTTGCAAAAAATATGAATGCATGTATTCTACCCCCACCCCAGCTGTTACTAAGACTTGTATGAGAAAATCATTATTTAAAAAAATAAATTCTTAAAATCCAAAAATATTTTCTATCTTTAAATAACTTGCAAACAGTTGCTAAACTGTATAAAAAAAAAAAAAAAAAATACTGTTCAACTTGCTACCTCTCTCTCGTTTCCTACCCCTCCCTATCTCTCACCCTCTCCTTTCCTACCTTTTTTTTTTTTTCCCCCCCACTTCTGTTTCTCCTTTTTGCTAAAAAAATTTTACAGTCTAAAAATATTTTCTGGCTTACATAACCTGCAAAGGGTAGATAAGCTGTAAAATGCAAAATCAAAAACAATAGTTTCAGAAAAAATCTGATTTCAGCAAATCTTTTTTTTTTATATGCTATCTTTGTTCAGGTCATTGGCTCGCCACCACTTTCTATCCTTTGAAGTTTTTTAATTAAAATTTTATATAACTCATTAAAATAGTATAAAAATAATTATTGTATAAATTTGTAAGTCTTAGCAATTGAGGTAAAAAAATGAGAAAAGTTCCATTCTGTTTGTGCATCATTAAATATATTCAAGAATAGAAGCCAATAGATTTTTTCAAAGAATTATTCTGAGGAATTTTCAAATTCCTCTTACCTTTCCTATGGTATGCTGGGAAACATCCTGCTCTTCCTCTTCCAAACAGCCAAAATAAAAATGCATTCTATAGTACCATTAGAGCAATTTTTATGATCCATTTTCTAGTGCCATTTCAAGTGCAGTAGCTGCATTTCTATCACGAAACCTGAGAAACAGACACACACACAAATGCGCACATGTAGCCTGAATAAAATTGATACTGTCTTAATCTGAAAGTAATCTCCTTTTTGCAAATACAAAATCCATGGCTTAACACTGCTACATTAGACCAAAATATCTAAAGAATCTCTTGCTGGCGTGTCAGAATGAACAGAAGTGGCAGATGTGACCATTCTACTGTTGCGTCATTCTAAATACAATACACATTCTAGAGCTTTGCCTGCCATTCCTGCAGAATATTTTACTGAAGTTGAGCAGCAGGAGGCTGGATTCTGCTTTGGCAAAATGGCTACCATTGTCAACACATATTGATGCAACCAACATTATCTAATTAAACATTGAACTGCATGCATGCAAGTCTCAGACATCTGCCAGGCATTAGCAGAATAGCCCCCAAAGAGATTTCTCCAAAAAGCATCAGAAAAGAACAGATATGTTGCTGGTTGTGTTCAAGGAAGCCATTTTTTTTTCTTTTATTGTATTTGAGGCACAAGCTAGGTTCAGAGACTTTTTTAAAATTAAAAAACATCAGTTTAAAAACCTTCAGGCACTTGAAAAAAATTATTGAAAAAGGTGAACATTTCTGAAACATTTGAAGAAAAGAGAAAAGATATATTTTTCTTCATTTCTAAGATTGCAATTTGGAAAATTCTATTCACCTGGAAATTTTTAAATGATCATGAAATTCCAAATTCCTTGGAGTGATTATTTTTCCTTAATCCTACAAAGAATCTAATAAAATTCTAGGGCGCCTGCTATAGGGATAGAGTTAGTTTAGCAACTACAGCTAATGCAGCAGGTTTTAGCCTTATTTGGGACTGTTATTGCTGCCTTGTAACAAAGTTGAGTAATTCTAAGACAGAAGATTCCAATGAAACAAGGATAAGTTTCTGTAATCCACTGAAACACAAAATTGGTCTAATGTACTGTAGGAAGACCAGTTGTTTTCCCTTGGGTTGAGCTCATAGGAGTTCAGCCCCTTTAGAGATGAGAACTCTTCTGTCTTTTTTTTTTTTTTCCATTATGATTTTTGTTTTTTTTGAGGAACAGCCTCTTTACCTTCCTGACCACTAGGGCGTTCACACACTTGGAAACATATGTAAATTCTTTTAATATATGCATGTAAGTTGTTTGCCTTATTAAATGTTTTCTTTGATACGATTGCGTATCTCGTCTTTCTATGTTCACTTTCAGTGTATCAATCGCTACACTAATGCTAATATTAGTATCGGTGTGCTACTGGAAGGCCAAAAAACACATTCTTCCTAACACAAAATAGTTGGTAAGCTATATCTGGCTGATAAATAATACTAATAGCACAATTTAAATAAAATGTTTTTATTCAGTGATTTATATTTTTAAATGACTGAAAAAAAATAAATTAGCCAATTCCACAGAAGTGTTTATTACTAAAATGAAGAGAGCCATTGTTCCCTTTGGTGTTTATGGTGTAAATAATGATAATTTTTCATCCCATAAATTCAAATTATTATCTTTAGTCTTTTTTTACTTAAAATTTTAGCCAATTCAATTTTCCACATGTACATGTTGCAACTGTTAGCCTTTAAAAATATTTTAATTTTACTTTGAGTTGAAATGAAAAAGAGTTCACTACATTTTAAAGCTCATTAGATGTTATGCACATATACAGAGCACCATGATGTGACACACACACACATGTAAGACACCAGATGGGAAACATACACACACTTAGACCAGCTGATGTGACAGACACACATGCAGACTACCAAATTCAACACATTTGTAAACTCTTTCAGATTTGTGATCCTTAAGGAATTGGAAGAACACAGAAATTGAGTTTATTTCACCTTTTTAACTAAACTTTCTTGATCTTATGAATATTTATGAAAATATTCAAGTCAAATATTTACAAAATGGAATTTAAGAAAGAAAAAAGCTATACACTTTATACAAATTGATTATGATGTATAAAACAAAATGTAATAAGACTATTTTTTGGTAAGCATCCATTTTGAATGAACTTTTCATGGCCATCAGTGAAAAGATTAATGTAAATAACAACTTTGATGCATGCAGATGAAATCAAATCACATCAGTGTGTGGTCAAATAAATTTTACAGTTTTACCAAAAGTTCATATTTTGGTAATAAAATTCAGGAATCATGAGAAACCAGAAATTGCTACAAACTTTAACATTTATACAATTTCCTTTTAAATCTATGGAAGGCAAAACATGCTACGATTAGTTTAGCAGATAAATTTGAAAAAATGCTAGACAAATTATCGAATCTATGACTTTAAAAGAATCTTAGTTTGTTTATTTTGTTTTTTTTTTTGTTTTTTTTTAATTAAGCCCAACAAAATCACCATCACCTAGAGTTAAGTGATTGTCATGTTAATTGCTTTTTTTTTAATCAGTTGAATATATAGGAAACATTTCTGTGGCACAAATAATCAGGTGAGAAAAGGCAAAACAGGGCGGTGGGGGTTGGGGGGGGTAGGTAATTTCGAAAATTATATTTCTACAGAGAATATAGGCAACTTATTTTTCTTGTTAAATTAGTTCTAGAAATTTGAGCTAATCAATAATGTAATTAGATTATCAGAAAATTAACAAAGTTTAAAGAGAATTGAGAACTGAAAATAGAAATGTGAGATGGGAAGACTTATCAAAAGAACAATGTTTGGCTTTTATAATTTGTTTTATACAAATTTGATAACGAGATTCTCGTTATTGAATTTCCGAGTTTAAAGAAGAATCTTATAAACTCCAGGAAATTTAGATACTGGTTTGCACTTTTCTGGTAATTGAATATGTTTATAGGAATTTTGAATATTTATATGGAGGCTGCCTCCATTTAGAACCATGATTCCCACTAATGGGGGAAGGTATGATATGCACCTTTTGACTATACCAACAGAATAAGGGAGCAATTCGAGAATGAGTTATTAACAGTTAATTGTTTTCTAGTGAGTGTTAATGCGTGTTAATACATACGATGCTTATACAGTATGCATACATAAAAATATTTTGTGTGTATGTACATACACATGTAATAGACATACATGTAAGAATTAAATATTACAGGATGGGGGGGCACCAGAATTTTAGAAATACCAAAGTGGGGCATGGCCCAAATTTAGTTAGGAACCAGTAGTCTAAAAGATGAAGAAAAGAAGAAGGAGAAAGCAAAGGTGAGAGGAAAAGGAGGAGAAAGCAAAGGTGAGAGGAAAAGGAGGAGAAAGCAAAGGTGAGAGGAAAAGGAGGAGAAAGCAAAGGTGAGAGGAAAAGGAGGAGAAAGCAAAGGTGAGAGGAAAAGGAGGAGAAAGCAAAGGTGAGAGGAAAAGGAGGAGAAAGCAAAGGTGAGAGGAAAAGGAGGAGAAAGCAAAGGTGAGAGGAAAAGGAGGAGAAAGCAAAGGTGAGAGGAAAAGGAGGAGAAAGCAAAGGTGAGAGGAAAAGGAGGAGAAAGCAAAGGTGAGAGGAAAAGGAGGAGAAAGCAAAGGTGAGAGGAAAAGGAGGAGAAAGCAAAGGTGAGAGGAAAAGGAGGAGAAAGCAAAGGTGAGAGGAAAAGGAGGAGGAGGAGAAACAAAGGGACAAGAGTTAAGGGAGATTTCCTGATTTGCTAAAATATTTCATCAATGATGTGTATTTACACAAAATGATTTAATCCAACAAAATGTCTTCTGTGAAATTATGAACTACTTTAATGATTCAGAAAGGTTTTAATCCACATTAGAATTAAGGATTGTTGAAAAGAGAACAAATAAAGATGTGGTGGAGAGGGGGTTTGCATCAAGATAAGACAATGCACTTGGGAATTCATTGGTCTTTTTGAAACAAAGATCAGCTTTCTGTATGATGAAAACAGGGAAGAAAGAGAACAGGACAGACAAGAAAGCTCAACAAAGAGGAAAGGAAGAACTCAACAGAGAGAGGACTCAACAAAGAGAGAGAGAGTCTCAACAATGATAGGGTGGAAGAGGGTAAGGGGAGCAAACCCAACAAAGATAGGTAGGGAGAGAGAGAGAGAGAGAGAAAAGGATTAATGAAACTCAGAAGAGGAAGAATTCCCTGTTAAGATGGAAATAAACAATTCTGCTTTTTGCCTTGGGAATCTTTCGGCTCAAGTCACATGATTTTTTTTTTCTCACCATTTCTATCAAGTTTTGATTCATTTTTTACTCTTCACTTTCCTTCAATTTTTAAGTTTTTCTTTCTCTGATATTTGAATGTGAAAATTTTATTTAGACCAACAATGAGCAAAAAAGTTTTGATTTCATAACACAAGTTTGCTAACATTTTAATCAGTTGTGCATGCCTATCAATGTTCGTCTTATAAGTACTCTAAATCTGGGCCAAAATACTGACATTTCAACAGATCTGAAGTTCTTTAATATTTAATAAATCTATTTTAATTAGGATTTCAAACTGTCTATTGTAATTGTCAATTTCATGCTTTGCCATGAAATTCATTTCAACTTTTTGTTGTAATCAATTAAAATTCCTTGACTTTCAAAATTCATAACATCTCACATTTAAGCATGAATCAGTTTTTGCAATTGGAGGAGGAGTCATTTGTCCACAATAGGTTTTCCAGTTATTTATTGTACTGCTAAGATGAATAGCAAGTTCAATCCCTGGGTCAAGTAGTATAGAATCAGTTGACACTGAGCAGTAATAAAAAGAACATATATCCCTCAGCATGGACAGTGGAAAGAATCTAATTAAACATTTCTTAAAGGTTACCTGAATCAACAGAGACCTCAAAAAGGATGGGTATAACATCTATGACAGTAACAACAAAGATGAGGATATTAGACTGGCTGTAAATAGTATTATTAAACAGGCTTGTTTCAAAGAGTAAAAATTTAAACAATATATATAATAAATTTTAAATTTCGAACCAATGCTCCCACACACAAACTGAATTTATCACAGACAAATAAAAATGGTCATTGGGTGCAGGTAAAAGAAAGGTGAAGTAAATAAAAAAGATGCAAGTAAATTGTGCATCTGCAGCCTGTTTGCACTTTAAGAAACACCAAACCCTGCTAACCATTTTTCATTTTGCTATTCTTCCAATGCTTTAAAACATTTTGATCCAATGCAAAAATAAAAAAAAAATAAATAAAAAATGACAAAAGAAATATTCTGCCCAAGAGACACTGTCATTTCTTAAATACAAAATGTTCTCATCCATCACTAAAAATGGCACACGGCATAATCGTCACTTTCTGAAGATTAAAAGATATGAATTGTTTCTTAACAGACGTGTCTTGGCAAGAAAAAGCAAAGTGAAACACATGGCAATATGCTTTTAGTTGAATTTGATGAAAAAGAGAAAGATTTCTTCAGGCAATCGATAGAGATAAGATTACCAAAATGGATTTCGCCAGTTCAACATTAAGAAAGAAAGAATTTTTCTTTGTATTTGTCTGAAAGGCAATTTTCCAATCAAAAGGCAAAAGGAATTATTCTTTTTCTTTATCCAAGCAAAGAAACAAAATCTTAATAAAGAAAGTTAAAAATTTTAATTGCTTTGCACAATTCAGACCACAAAATAATTCAGAGTGAAATTCTGTTTATTTAAAGAGAATAGAGAACTGACTGACCGACCAAGTTGGAGATTACTCATTCAAACAGATTTGCCAGCCTCGAAATTGGCAAAAGTAATGTGTTTATTAGACATGACATCAGAGAGCATGACATTAACTTTTTTTTTTCTGTAAAATAGGAGTTTTAGCAAAAACTTTTCTCATTACTGCAAACATCAGGATGTACTTCAACACTTACCATTCATTGTGTAATAGAAAGGATGGATCCTGAATCACTAGAACTTTCTGAACTGATGTTAGTATTAGATGAAACAAAAAAATATTTCTAAAGCTTATTTAGACAATGGAATGTTTCAAATTAGTTCTCAGAATAAACACCTTTCAAATTAGAGACTAAAACAATTTTCTGCTTTAAAGTGGTAAAAAAGTAATTAAAGATCATCTTTTTCATAAGAAAATAAAAAAAAAGCTAAATATAACAAATTATATTAAATTCAACAAACATTTTGCTGCATTTTTCCAATTTTGGCAAAGATTATAGCACATCCAATCAAAATTGTAGATTAAAAAATTTTTTAAATATTACAACAATGGTGACCTTGTGCCAAATAAAACCAATCTTTGTTGATATAAAAAAAAAAAAAACAAAGATGCCAGTCATATTTTTTTGAGGGGAGAAAGGAGTTTACAATCCCATTTTTTTTTCTCTTTGACAGTACCTTTTTCTTTCTGCCAGCCTCAGTGAATATTCAAAACACATCCTTAGATTTTTCCAGTCTATCAGGCTCTGCCAATGAAAGCCTGAAGATTTTGACAAAACAAAACAAAAAAAAACTTGATTAAAATATTGGAAAGAAAACCAATTATGACATGATTCGTCTTAAAGAACATGGAAATGTCTAACCAGAGGCATAAACATTTCCTGTAATAAAAACAACTGACATGCACTTGAAAACAATAGAAGAAAAAAAAAAAAAAAAAAAAAAAAGAAACCTTTATGCTATAATTGTATCCTTATAATCAAAATTACTCAGCCATTTTGCATTGTGCTGACATAGCAAAATGACTGAACTCATTTGCAAATTAATGAAGATTTTTTTTTTCTTTTCAGATGACATTTGTAAAAAGTAATTTTTGTTTATATTATTAGTTTGACAAATTATATAAACTAGTTCTAAATTATATAAACTAGTTTTAAAAATTTCAGTTTTCCTATTTAAATTTTACGATAAAACTTAATTCTTCAAGCTGATGGCGAGTTCTAAGACAATAAAATATTTGTAGAAATTTCCCTAATACATCTTTAAACAACAAAATATTGCAATAACAATAATAAATATAAATGCTGGTCGTCATTTTAAGAAGTAAGCGGATACAAATGAAAAGATTTGAAATTGGTAACTTTTTCCATTTTACTGAAACAGCTATTAAACACTTATCTTCCCTTCTTTCTTTGATTTTCTCACTGAAACCAAGTAGTGACTTCTCCCCTCTTTCCACATGATCCAAATGGAGGTATTGGCATGATGCTTATAGAATGCTTCAAAGTTCAGGAGGTATACCAAACTAAAATTGTATTCGTATATCTAAAAAACTTAACACACTTGAAAAAACAACAAAAAAATGGTACCAAATTTATCTTGGTAGCTCAATTAGCAACCAAGTTATGGGTATTCAAAGTTTTTCAGAACTCGGACAATTTTCCATCTCATGTGAAGCTTGATCTATTTCTCAATCAATCAACAATGAAACTCATGCTTTGTTGCAAGTACTTGAAACTAAGAAAAACTTATATGAACTTGTAAACCAAAGTTTTACATGTCTTATAAAGTCTTGCTGAACATTTGCGAGAATATAATACATTTTTGTCCATCATAAGCTCTTAGAATAAAGACGACGACGACAAATGAAAAGAAAGTAAATATATTTTGTTTCAATTCTGAAAATATATCATTCTTTTGAATCATACTGCAAGCTGACACTTTGTAAATTAAAGATGTAAAAAAATCAAATCCTTATGTTGAGGGATTTTAATGAATCTTCATCCTAACTTGGCTTAACCTCAAAAGATTTTCATTTAAATCATATAACTTCCAACATTTTCCCAGCAGCAAAAATTTTCAAAGTCAGGAAGAAATCAAATCAATAGAATCGGAATCTGTTCCATCCAGAAAATCCCAGCATCGTTCACAGAACAATGTGTTTCACAGCAGGATTTTATTATTTATAGCAGATACAAAACCAGGATATATTCTGCTTTTAACTTTGCTTGCCTGTGTATTATGCAGATAGTCTAATCAGCATGAAAAGTGAAATCAACTAGAAGAACTAAAATTCTAGTCAACAATTCCATTGGATAAAAACGATATGAATTCACCTTCCACTAGATATGGGCAAAACAGTAGGACAGACTCAGCTATCTAGCCTTGGTTGGCAACTAGTCTAAGAGAACAGCTCTAAATTAAAAAAAAAAAAAAAAAAAAAAAAAAAAATGGATAAGACATGAATAATACAGAAATATTTTCTGTTCATTTCAAATGTGAAAGTACTGAAAAGTTTCATCCTTCATAAACTAAATTTATTGATTCACTTGCAATTCTTTAAAGAATTTTAATGAGTCCAGATACCATCCTGGGTATGATGATAAACTACATCCAGCAGCAAGGCCTCTGATTGGGAGGTTTTGAGAAACCACCTCTTAATTGCTGGTGTTCCCAGGTCCACCTTGACCCGGGGTGGTAGCACCTGTTAGGGTCCCAGCTATGGGCAAATAGTTACCACCCAAACTTGTGTAAAAATAGATTTTAATACCAGAAATACTTTGTAATAAAAAAATTATTACCATCAATAATTTTTGAAGGAAAAAATATTATGAGCAATACTTTAAAAAAAAAAAAAAAAAAAAAATACTAGCAATACAAACAGTAATACATTCTTTGAAAAAAAAAATATGACCAGCTATAGATTTCTTAAAGGAAAAATATGACCTACTATAGATTTTTTAAGAAAAACATTACCAGCAATAAAAATTTTGTTGGCATTAAATAACCCATTGAGGTGTTGATATGCCATAAATCAAACCAAACCAAACAGAATCCAGATAACAAAACAAAAAAATGTGAAAGAATCTTCTATTTATTAAAGCAGAAGGTAATGATAAATAACGATAATTAATAAAAGATGAATGTTTAATTATTGATGATATCATGAAGAGGAGAATATTTGAGACACAAAGACTAAATCAATCAAGATGAGCAAAGGAAATTATTGATTTATCCTAGTTTAAATAAAGCTATCATACAGTTCTATCAACTATGCTGAATACTAAATTTTTATACTTGTAAAAATCATTAGTTTCAAAAGGGATCATTATTCATTGATTTGTGACATTTGCAGCTTGTTGATAGTCATCCTCATTTTGTGATTTCGAAATCAAGATTAACAAGACATAAGTTGTGGTAGACAATGAAAAACTTAAAAAGGATATCAAAAATATTAAGATGAGTCAGAAATAGTTTCCGTTTCTGTTTATCAACATTCTTTTTCAAAGAAACGACTAGAATTACATTTTATTTGATTTTATATTCAACCATGATTTGCAATGACTTCCTGTCACTACTTTTCAGTAACTATTTTGAATTAAATTCTGCAGATTTTGATGTGATAAAGTTTTAAACAAAATCTTGAATTTAATTTTTGTTAGAGAAAGTTTTCCTCATCAAAACATTTTTCAGCAATTGGAAAACGATAATTACGGTTTGGTGTTAGGTCAGGTGAATATGGTATGAGTAGAGGGTAAAACAGAACAAATGAGTTCCGAATTTTTTTTTTCCTGTCTTATTCTTACTGTATGGAGTCTGGCACTGTCAAAGAGGAGAACATTTTTTTTCCTATAGACAATCAAAGGGCATTTTTCAACCAGACTTTTATGGACATGTTGCGGCTGCTGAGCAGCTAACTGTGCATTTAGTCTCCCATTACATTTTAAAAACTATAAACGAATAATACTCTGATGCCCCCCAACCACATGCATTACATTACTTTTCTTTCAAAGAGATCAAATTTGGGGTTGATTCCATCTTACATTAATTGTTAAAATATATTAAGTGAGTCATTACAATTTGTTTCCCAAAAAGGAAATTATTTATGACTCAACCTCACGCAATCATTGAAAAAGAAGTGGATCACCAAAGTGGAAATGAAAGTAAGTCTGTATCTACACCCTTATCATGAGCATATGAAAAGCTAACAGTTTTTCATTATTGAATGCATATTTTTATCAATTATGCTTTGTCATCATAATTGTAAATGAAAACTAGACATGCCCTAGAGCAGGGCAGGTTCCCAACTGATTTGGGGGCCATGACCTACTTTGGTATTTCTAAAATTCTGGTTTAATTCTTACATATTCAAACTTTCACTGCAAATCACATGAAGGAAGCTTAAAAGGCCATTAACTTGGTTTCTAAACAAGCCTCCAAAGACCATGGCGTCAATGAAAGAAAAAAAATTAAAAAAACAAAAGATAATTAAATATATATAGTTTCAAAATATATAATAGAGAACTGAAAGGCAGAAATATAAAATATTTGAATGAAAGCTTATTCTGTAATATACTTTGATCATTTTAATCATGAAATAATAATGCAAAATGAAATTTGAGTTCACTAGAAAATAATCCACTCCTAATAACTCATTCTCAAATTGCCCCCTTATTCTGTTGGTATAATAAGCTGAAGGGTGCACACCCGACGCATGCTCCACCAAAATATTACTATTCCCCACATTGGGAATCATTGTCTTAGAGTGTTTGTTGTTTCTATACACAGGTGCAGATAAAATCTTACAGATTGTATATCATTAAAGGCTAAAAGAAAGAGTTAATCTATTACCTTGGTCCAAGATATTAATTTTTTTATACTAAATTTTACCAAATACAAGGCTTGAGATCCCCTCAAAGTGGAGGGATACTGCTAAAATGGCTATGATGTATGAGGTGTGATATGAGTGGTAGTAAGTGATGGTTACATGGATAAGGCATATATATAGTAAAATTGACCCTTGATTTGAAGTGGGTAAAATTGCAGTGTTCAGGAAACACAGAAATCTGTTCCACAAAAGGCAGTGTAAGTGGAATGTTCTAAAGATCTGAACTGGTGGAACTCAAAAAATGGACCTTATCAGAACATTTGCCATGGAAATAGTGATAAAGTAGCAACAAATTGCAATGTTCCATATGTCAAAAAGAGGTTGCAGACTGGGGGAGTAAGTCTTCCCCACCACCAAAAAATTGACTAATCAGTTGTATATGTAAAGTAAGAAAAAAAAAAATTCTAAGCATTTTTTTTTTTTATGTAACATGTAGTGTATCCATTTAGATATAAAACAGATTGCTAAGCAGTTTTTTTTCCTCTCCTTGATTCAAGCTCAACATTATTGATGAGAGTGGGAAGAGCAGTTCACTGTAAAAAGGGGTGAATAGATGTTCTCAAAAAGGAGTAAGGTTCATTTTACTCACTTGCAGTCACTGTAGGCAAGAATAATATAAACATTCCCCCAAAAATTAGCAGTTTAAAGTAGTCTACTTGATTGGCCAATAGTGAAATGGATTTGCATATTTGTTGATGTACATTAATAGCCTTTTCCAGTAGCAAGACCTATTTTTTTTTCTAATTAAACAAAAACAGTATAAAACATGGAAGTATTTTGGTCAGCAAGGTAAGTTACTATTCTCTCATATTTAAATTTCAGCTTTGACAAAAGGTCCAACCCACTTTTTATCATTTTGTCTCAATACTTCCAACTTGAATTTGTATAAACTGTATGTAAAAAAAAAAAAAAAAAAAAATCTCACACATATATAACACAATAAAATCCCAAATCACCTCATATGGGGAATAAGCTTATTTCAAAAGAAGAAATCAAATTTGTCAGTCTTATTCAAGCCAGGTATAGACTCCTTTAGATTTTGGATTTTGTTTTATTAGCAATAAACTGTAATAATAAATACATTGAGCTCTTTTTGTTGATCAGTTTTAATATTTTATATTACTAGGATCCAAAACTGGATTATATACCAATGGATTTATTACCTTTATTATTATTATAATAATAATAATAATAATAATAATAATAATAACATACACAATGTCTTTTCAGTATGTAAGCAGACAGTTCGCCACAGCTTTCTACCTTTTGCTATTTTCAGTAAAGCTTGCTTGCTTTTTTTTTATTTATAGTAAATTTTCCGACACCCATTTCTTTATTTGTCAAGATGTTTACTCATTACTTTTGCTAAACATTAAAGAAGTTTATCATAAATTTTTGGACTTTGAAGTTTGACTAATGTTAACTTTTGACAAAATGACTAAGGCAGCCATCTACTTATCACTAGTACCATATATTTCCAGAAGAATTAATACCAATGAGAATTTTCCTAATCAAATGAACTGGATTATATTCGTAGACGGTTCATGGAATTGAAGTTACTACCAAACCTGCTTTAGTCAAGCATAAACCCAAAAACAGTGTGTAAAGATTGCGTTACATTCAGCTTTCAAATCAGATAGAGTGCTTTGTAAACATCTACTTTAATAACATTTAGCTATCAATCGGATTAACATTTTTAGGCAAAATTTAACATACCTACCTTCAAAAATCAGTCTGTCGAGAAAGTTTGTTTTTTGTTTTTCTCGACACTACTATTACTGTATACACTGAGAAATTAAGATTTATTCATTTTTTTCCTCACAAATTGACAACAATAGAATTTACTAGAATAATTTTATATTTACCAGTTTAAAAAATATGTGAACCAACTACAATTCAATATATATTACTTACCATATTGTAAAGAAATAACTATAAAAGCAGTTTAATTCATAAATTTATTAAAATGACTAAAGAAAAGAGCAAAAATAAATGCATAGTGATCAACTGTAATTATAAATTTAAAAAAACAAAACAATGCATTTCCTGGGTATTTCTTTCATTTGATCTCACCATATAAATTCACTAAAATAAGTTGCAAGCATCTAGATTTATTCTTTTTTTTTTCTCCTGAAGAACAGCAATAAAAATGTTAAAGACTATTGATTTATTACATTGTTTATTTACAAGAATAGCATATAGGAATTAAATCCTATATGTATTTTTCAACCAATAAAATCCCATCAGAATGTTTGTTTGATAAACAATTACTAGGGTAAATATTGCCAAAATACTTGCAGAAGTAATTGTAGACCTACCATGCATTATTTTTAGACCATTTAGAAAATAACAATAACTTCCTTCACCACTCCCACAAATTTGAGAAAAAGACTTTCATGAGCTGGGATGAAATTATTTTGTAACTAATGGAAACCTTGTATTCAAAAAGTTCACACTTCTATGTGAAATTAGAATTTTAACCTCCCTTATAGAGGTAAGGATAGACGCATACTGCTTCTCAAGGCTCAAAACAATTTTGGAGGACTGTTTGATCTACATGTACCTACACATGCTCCCACACACATGCACACAACAGAAGATGACAGCAGCCAACTAAGGCCTTGTTCATGCACTGATAGGAACATTACCATCAAAGTAGGTGTCCACACACCTCACACAACCTTAAGAACATTTAATTACTTGATAAAACAAACACAAAATTTCACTGCAAGGAAAACTGAACATTTTTTATTGCATATTTCTGAAAAGAATATATAAATGTTATTTCAACTGAGATTCTGCTTCCGTGAAAAACCTTAACTGAGATTTTCTTCAGTGAAAAACCTTTTTTTTAATGTTTCATTTAAAAGATGTGTTATTGTTAAATGTTTGGGATCATGGCACACAGTAACAAAAACTTGGGTAGACAGATTCCAACAGTGTTTAATGGTTTTGTTGCCAATTCTCAAGCAAAAAGAGAACTCATCAATCTAGTTCCATATATTTTGGTTTAATTAATTAATTCTAAAAATAAATTTTAAAAACAATGCAGTATTATATGCCATTGTTTTATGGGCATATCATATATTAAACATTAACATTTTACAATCTGTACCTTGAATTAATAGATTGATAGAAAGACTATCTACAGTGAAACACTGAGAAGTCATTCATGAAAAGACAAATAAGAACACAAAACTAAACAAGGTTATTGTTAATTTACCTGGTGACTTCAATTAATATAAATATCAATAATAATAATAATAATAATAATATAAGTGGGTGTGTTACTTTGAGAGTTTTCTACTTATATAGATATCCTTCTCATGAGGATGTGTGAGAGTGTACTCTCCCACTTGGGTGGGATATTTATATATCTCCCTATCATCTGGGGTGCTTGTGAGGTGCTTCTGCCATCTGATTGTCCTAGATGTGCACATTCTAACACAGCTAGGTCAACCACCTATTTACATGTCTGGAGCAGCCACTGACATACTTTGTGGTACAAATCTCCACCTGGTGGTTATGAGGTTACCTTTCAAATCAACCTTCTGATGCACCTGGCTTCTTGGATACCTTGATGTAAAACGGAGTGTAAAACCTACTTTGGTAGATCTTAGATTGAACCGAGTACATATTGGGGTCGACAGAGATCAACTTCTATGAGAACAAAGGAAATTAAATTCAATTGAGTCTATCTGGTATTTCCTGGTACAAATCATATACTGCACAATCAAGAAATTAAAACTTGTGGCATGTATAGCTTAGTTCATCAACATCTGAAAAAATATGACTTCTACCTCAGACACTGAATTCATTTGGGGTACTATAGTAAAACTAAAAGCCCTTAACTCTTTCAGCCCTACGTTCCTGAACAATTTTAACCCTTCTGTCTGAGCTCCAGAGTCAAAATTCACAAATGACTGGTATGCAATGTTTCACGGTAAATATAAAAATAGTTACAAGTGTTTAACCAACATTCAACCAGTGACTGAGCATTATATCATTTTTCTCTAGCACCGGTAACACAGTATTTAGGGATGAAAGAGTTAATCTTCCTTCTAAAATTCTTTAAATAAAATTAACTTTGATCTGAAGTCAGCAGTTCATGAACTCAGGAATTTTCTACAATATTTTTCTACCAGACCCCAAGGTTTCTTGCCACTAATTTCTTTAGAGAATCCAAAAGAAAAATCTTGTTACTTATATTTTTTTTTTTTAACAAAAGTGAGAAAAATTCAATTATGACTGAATCAGGATTTAACTTGATTTCTTTTTTTTTTTTTTTTTATTCTTCTTACTAAATGCAAAAAATACTTTAAATAAATTATCTTTTGTTCATTAGCAAGAAGAGGAATGAAAAGACAAATAGAAAAGACAAAATAAATGATTTTTTCTCTCTCTCTCTCTCTCCAATGTTCTTCCCTCTCTTTCCCAATTGAACTAACTCTTAACTACAGGAATTTTCACAGATGACAGCAATTTGGTTTAAGAAAAATGAAATCACTAATTTATTTTAGTTATTAAAGTCATTCAGTAGCAGAGATTTTATTACATAAAAGAACCAGAGGAAGTTCCTAGCATTTTTTCAAAAACAGTTCTTGTATTACAAGAACTGATACTAAAAATAAAGAAGAAGTGCCAAAAAATCCCTTAAAAACAATAAAAGTAAAAATTGGTAGCATTGGATTCGAAACATTTTTCTGACAAAATACTTGAAAGAACTCTGAAACCAATTTGCAAATGAAAGGAACCACAAGACATCAAGGAAATGCATTAAATCAACAAAGATTGATATTTAAAAAAAAAAAAAATAAATAAATAAAAGTGTCTACAGCTGCAACTGAGTTTCCATTTTTTCTTTTCCTACTGGAATTTTAACAATAATAATGAAACTGAAGTTGAGAGCAACTAAGGATTTCTTTAGATAGTAAATAAGCTTCCTAAAAAAAAAATAAAAATAAATAAAAGAACAAGTAGATTGCTACTGAACGTGCTCATTATGTGATTGATGTCCAAAGACCATCTTTTTATTTGGAAGAAAATCAGAATGAAGTTTGGTTACTGAAAATAACAAAGAAAAATCTACAGAAATAATTAGAGAATTAATGTTAACTTTTCCAACAGATTTATGAAGAACAACAATTTTGCTTAGATTTTTTTTTTTTTTTTTGTTTTTAATAAAAAGGCAAAGATATCTTACTCACACAGATAAAAAATACATTAAATCATTTGACGAACAAGTTCACACAAATCTAACTAAATCTTTAATAAATGACAAAAACTTGATTTCAGAATAAACATTTTGCATTTATCAAATATTTGGAGATTGAACCTTTTCAAAAGGCTGTGATATTCAGATCTTTCTATTGTTGGAAAAGATATCAATATTTCTGAAATCTCAAGTTTGTCACCAAATAAATAAATAACTCATCTGTAATGTGACTAAATCATGATATACAAAAGCTTGATTCATTTATCCCAAAAATAGACAGAATGAGGACAGCAAAATAAAACAGACAAACTAGTTTGTTTCTTTTTTTTCATTTTTTGCCAAAGCATCTATTTTTTTTTTTTTTTTTTTCCAGGTAAAAAAATATCTGCAGAAATTTAAAAAAGACCCAAAAAAAAAAAAAAAAAAAAAAAAAAAGATTTAAAATTTGTTTTTTGTAAAAGCTTTCAGGAAAATCTGAAAATATTGAACAGAAAAAAAAAAAAAAAAATAGAACAAAGCAACAAACACACAGGAACCATATTATAATCAAAGAATTCCTCATGAACTTTGCATCATTCTTTTTTCTGTTAGAATTAAATTGGAACAAGACTGAAATGAAACCAACTTACATGTAATTGAAAACTATAAATCTTTAAGTAGAAATAAAATGAAAATTTTAAGATCATAAGATTTTCATATAAACAGTTTAGATAACAGGTGTTGAAAGATGTCTTTTCTCTCATGTATACAACCATATTCTTTGTGCTTTCATTAAACAGGTACCAGGAAATTATTCAGGTGAGATCATTTGGATAATTCAAAAGAATCATTTTATAATATTTGAAAATATATATATATATATATATATATATATATATTTTTGAATATCTCCAAGCATTAAAGTTTTAAATACAGAAGAGATTTTCTTTACATTTTAGGGTTAAAGAATAGAAATATAACAGAAGACTGTGTTTTGCTATCAGGTAATGGTTAATGAGCTAGTCTAAAATGGATTGCCATGAATGTATAGGAAGTTAGATTCTTCACTCAGTCCTCCATCACTGAAGCCTTATGCTTGACTAAGCTAAATAAATTTCTGTAACATGCAAGACAGAACATTTGTTCTCACCTATAAAACTAAATAAACAGAATCATTTTCCATTGCCTGTTTAGATGGATTTGCAGGTGTCCTGTTGCCAAAATTCACCTGTGTCTGCTTCATAATTAATCTTGGATTTCCAAGTAACTTATAGATCTAAGAAGCAAGAGATTCTGAAATCTGTTATAGAATCTATATAATCCATGATAAAAGCCAAAAGAGGCTTCAAGCAAACCAAATTAACTTCTTTTAACACATTCCAAAGACAAGGTACCTACCAAACTTAGCTTAAGTTTGACAAAAGGCCAAATGATGGTGGGGAATTAGAAAATTAGTTTTGGAAAACATGTTATTTTAATCTTCCAAGTAAGAAAGGGCTTAATAAAATCAGGATTCAAAATAATGATTTTTAATGAACTTGAACACTGACCAATAGTACGATAAGCGGCACCAGATGTGAGGTAGGCCACACGTCCCTATGTTCAGTTTAGCTTTGTACAGCAAAAGATGAAATGAACAAAGATATAATATTGGCTCTTTTGGGAGAATTTACGACCATAACAGACACAAAGCTGGTTGAGAAGTTTCTGTCAGATATTTTAGGGGCTGTAATGAGAAATCTTCAATGGAAAAATTCAAAGAATTCAATTATTGTAACAAAAAAAAAAAAAAAAAAAAAAAAAAATATTTTTTTTTTCAGTTTCTTTTATATGCAGATATGCAAATTAAGTGGCCATATTTTTTGGTCCAAAGATACAAAAAAATATCAGTTGTTTAATGAGTGCTTCCAGGCAAAGAAGATGAACTCCAAAAAAGTTTTGATATTACAGAAACAACTGAAGTAATAAACCAAAGCAGACATAAATGTATTCTGATTCTTTAAAAAAAATGGATTCCATTATCCGCATTAAAAAGAAAAAAAAAAAAAAAAAAAATCAGTGGCAGACATGAATGATTTAGCACAGGCGAACTACTGTTCTTTTTTCTGTTGCGGCTTTTTTTTTTTTTATTAATCCCGTTGCTTCACAGATGTTATTTAAGAAGAAACATTTCTTAGAAAGAAAAAAAAACAAAAAAACAAGACAAACTCCATAGAGCCATACATCAAAAACATGATGTTGGTTTTCAAGAAAAATGAAAGTTTCTTCTTTTCTTCAATCAAGAATTTTCTGAAGAAATAAAAGATGCTCTGCTTACCAAAAAAAGATTTTCTCCACCACGCCCAAATGATGACAGTATAGAAAAAGTTTGTAGTTATTTCCCCTCCCCACCAGATAAAAGGTGATGCCTACTGCCCAAGAATGGCTAGCAAGTGTGACTTGAGGACCAATTTCCTAGTATAGTCAGTTCAGTTCTCACTGGGTGGCCCTCTGATCATTTGTTAGATTAAAGTTAGTTTAGAAAATACCTGCCAACTTTTGTGACAGAATAAACAAAGTAAAGAAAGATGCTGTGAATAACTTGGATGTAACATGTGAGTAACAAGGAAGTTACATGGAAACTGGAATCAAAAACTTATATTTAGAATCTAAAAGAGGAAGTTTAAATTTCTTGAACACATGAGAGAAAAGAGATTATTTAGTTGGTTGATTTTGTTTAGTGGCTTATCAACGCCTCTATGGGTTATTTAATGCCAAAATTTAATTATTTTGAACATAATTTTATGACTTCAACTAAATATATTTTGAATGCAATTGTATGCTTTTAGCTAAATATATCCTGAACGCAACAGTATGCCTTCAGTATCTGCCTATATTTCTGTGATTAGTTATTATGTAAACTATTTACATTATTTGGACTATTGTCCTCATTTTTGTCGCTATATTTATTACAACATTTCAGTGAGCGAAATAAAGGGTTCAGTTCGACATTCCCTCCACCTGAGGAAGGCCAGAGCGTACAACAGCTGAAACGTTATAATAAATATGGCAACAAAGATGAGGACAATAGTCCGAATAATGTAAATAGTATAGTATACCTTCAACTAAAATATTTTGAATACAAATGTACCACTTCAAATACAGGTAAAATGTATTGTTGTTAACTTTTTTTTAATATAAAAATGTATTGCTGGTATTTTTACTATAAAAACATTTTTATAGTTACATAGTGTCTTGCTTGGGGGATCACTATATGCCCATAGCTGAGACCCTAACAGATGCTATGGCCAGGGTGGACCTAGGAACAACAGCAATTTAGAGGTGGTTCCATGTTCATCAAAACTTCCTGTCTTCCAATCAGAGGCCTTGCTGCTGAATGTAGTTTATCATCATACTACTTCCTCCCTTTTGTTGCTCTAAGTAACATTTTTTTTTTTTTTTTTTTTTTTTTTTTTAAATCTCGTGTCCTTTCATGATACAGACAATCCTCACCCATCAAATCTGTTTCTTTATTGCCATGCATTCTTGGGAACATTAGTGGTGTGTTTTCTGTCAACTTCACTCTGGTTTTGATTCAGCATTTTTCTGGTCTTAGACTGTGTTGAATATTAGCTAGTTTGCCAGAGGTTTAGCACACAAGTAGGCAAATGTAGCCAAAGCCAAAACTGACTTGAGTCATTTATGGAGAAATATATAGCTGAATAAAGACCCCTCATGCAAATGCATTGGGAAGGTCCATTCTAGCAAAATGGACCAACCCAACTGGTGTATTAGGTGCTCTCCTATAAAATAAGGTAAAATCAGCTGGCTTGCCTTTTATAAGGAAATGGAAGGAGGCAGCCATGTTGGCAGGTAAGTCACTTGACTTCTACATCTCCCTCCTCTCCCCATTGCGGAAGCATATTGGCCGTTGGGGAGGAATTAATTCCCTATTGCCTGGCTGATTGTACGAGAGTAGTCGGGATAGCGCCCTGGGAATCCTCGTTCTTGATGGCTGTGATTGAGTAGGGCCCTGGGACGCTGGTTTATTTTGTAATGTAATGTCACCATTTTCCAAGTCTTTGGCAGATTGATGTGGTCTGCATGTATCCGTAATTGTCGGCTCAGGTGACACAGGCATGGCGCTTGGTATGGGGGTCTTGATTATGGGTGCTTCAAGTTTCCTTAGAAACCTACGGTTCCGCAGGGTTATTCTGCCTGATCCTGCAACTCTAATTCTATATTGACGGTTGGGAAGTGTTTCTACTATTCGCCCAGCTATGTCCCATCGACGGCTATTTGGGTTTTGAATGGAGACTGTGTCACCTTTATAAAGTGGGGATAGTGCATGTGCAGTACGGTTGTACTTCTCGATGAGGTCTGCATTGCGTTTGGATAATCTCTGTTCTCGTTTTTTCGCTGCGGCTATCCATTCAGGGTGTGGTTTATATAACTGTGGGTGCGATGGGATAAAATCTCGAAGACGTCTATGAAGCAGGAGTTGCGCTGGTGATAAGCCAATGCCTTGGATAGGGGTGTTTCTATATTGCAAGATTGCTTGTGCTGCCATGTTATTGTCCAAGGAACCCTGGTGTCCTGTGCAGTCTTTTATGAGTCTTTTTGCAGTCTTGACTGCCAATTCTGCACGTCCGTTAGACTGGGGATAGGCCACTGATGAAATTCTTTGCTTAACAGCCCAGGTTTTTAGGAATTGTTGGAATGAGTAAGCTGAGAATGGCGGTCCACCATCTGTACTAAGTTCCTCAGGTGCACCATATGTTTGGAATATTTCTCTGCAGATGGAAATCAACCTGGAAGCAACCGCTTGCCCTGGCTTGATGCGGTACAGAATGAGCCATCCAGTGAGCCTGTCTGCACAAGCAAGATATGTGAAGGATTTAACATAGAACAAATCCATTACAATCTGTTGAAATGGCCATTCAGGTGTAGGTGTCATTTGGATTGGTTCATGTGGTAGACTTGGGGCATTCCTTGAACATGTAATGCAATTATACCTGTAATTGCGAATTGAGGCATTCATTCCAGGCCAGTAAACTGAGTCATTGGCACGCGCTTTCATGCCAACTACTCCTTGATGAGCTGAATGTAGGCATTTTAATATGTTCTTGCGCTGGGAGGTTGGTATCACTACTCTCCTGTCAAGTAGTATTAGACCATTTTCATTGCTTAGGCGGTTACGAACTTCCCAGTATTCCCGGATTGTAGGTGGTGTTGCTTGACGACTGTTTGGAAAACCATTGTCTATGGTTTTCCGTAATAGGGTGTATTGTGTGTCTTCTTGACCAGCAAAACGAATGTGGTCAGGGGAAGTTATGGCAGGATGATCATCTAATTGAGATATTGATGTGAGGGCTGTCAATCTCATTGTTGCACAAGTCTCATCTGATTCATCAATTTCTATAAGGGAGGGTTCTATAGAGAATGTATCAAGTAGGCTTTGTACTGTAGTGACTGGATTGCGGGAAATAGCATCAGAGGCTCTGTGCCATTTTCCAGGGCAGTGTTGCATGGTGAAACGATATCTCAAGCTTTTCTCTTTGAGTCGGAATAGGCGAGGGTTGTGAATTTTGCTGAGATCTCGATCACCAAAAAGTCCTTTGAGTGGTTCATGGTCGGTCACGACTATAACGTTTGGGCAACCTAGTATGAACATGCGGCACTTTTCAAGTGCCCAGCTGATAGCTGCTGCTTCACCTTCTATGGGTGCATATCTTTGCTCAGCGTCAGTACAGAATCTGCTTCCAGCAAACACAAGATGCCAGCCTTCAGGGCAACAGACAGGGGCTCGTTCGATTGCACATGTGCAGTGTTTCTGAAGAAGTAAAAATCCCATGCCGTCTTTACTCCAGTCAGGAGCTAAGCAGGTAATTCTGTTGATGTCAAATGTTGAGACGCCCCGCTTTACTAGTTCAACAATGACCCGCTTTGATTCCTGAAATGCTTTCTCAAGGGTCTGGTTCCAGGTGAATTGTGAGTTTTTTTTGACAAGGTCCCGGAAAGGTAGCATAATGGGACTTAATGAATATGCCCAGGCAAGTTGGTTTACCAGTCCAAACCAAGACCTTGCATCGGTGATGGTTTTCGGAACAGGGAAATTTAAAATAGCATTAAGCATAGATTCAGAGGGAGATACTCCCGATGAAGTTATTTGAAGGCCACCAAACTGAACAGTGTCCTTACAAAACTGGAATTTGTCTTTGCTGAGTACAATCCCATTTTGTGCACATCTCATTAGAAAATCAAAGGTATGATAGAATGCCTCTTTGATGCCGGTGTCGTAGAGCAAAGTATCATCAACCAATTTGATTTTCCTGGGAATATCTTTTATGACTTCATCATATCTACGGGTGTATGCATCACCAGATGCTAAGTAGCCTTGAGGCATCCTAAGGTACATAAACCTTCCCCACTCTGTGATAAAAGTTGTGAGCGGTTGGGACTCCTCATCTAATATAATAGAGTGGTAGCCATCGACAGCATCCAGTACTGTTTTCTTGGTATTGGGTGGCACTTGCATTGCCAGCTGGAAAGGTGAGGCAGTGTGGTGGGTTTCTCGCTTGCATTGCGAATTTAAATATTGATAATCGATGGTACGCCTCGGTCGACCATCCTTTTTTGTTGTAATGACCATTGTGCTACACCAATCTGTTGGAGTACCAATGGGCACTTGTTCTAATATGCCTCTTTCTATAATCAGCTGGCTTGCCTTTTATAAGGAAATGGAAGGAGGCAGCCATGTTGGCAGGTAAGTCACTTGACTTCTACAGACTGGTTCCAACCCATGAGTAGAGTGCGCAATTTACCCTGTTATTTAACCAATAAATGTGGGGAGTAGAGAGATTCATGACTTTCCCAAAGGCATCAGTGGAAAAGGGAACAGAGACTAGCTCACCAATTCCACTAAGTGAACTGATAAATGTTACACTATGGACATGCATCATTAGAGAGCATTTTTATGTGTCACAGAAACAGTTTAGAATGAATCATTTTAACTGAGATGACAAACATCAACAAACCAATATCCCATACTGAGAAATCAAGCAACATTTTGCTGTTTAGGATTTAAAAGAAGAAAATATTTAACATAATTAATATCCTTTCTAAGATGTTAAATATTTGCCCCTCTGTTCCATAGAATTGTGCAAGCAGCCTCAGTTCTCTTCCAAACTTATCAGACAGACAGACAGACACACTTTAATAATATTTAACACAACCCGCTGCTCAATATTTTAGGACAGTAGCTTTTAATGTTCTTATGGGGAGAAAGTTATAATATCAAATTTATTTTTATTTTTTATAATTAAAACCACAGGCATAAACAGATCAAACAAAACAAAAAAACCCTTTGTTCTTGATTATAGTTTTATTTAAATTTAAAAGATAATTTCTTTCTGACATCAAAAGAAATGTATCTTCATTTTCCTTTGAGGAAAGCATTTCATTGATAATAAGACAACAAATGACAAGAGACATATTAACATACTGTTAGTTTGAAAAATTTGCATGTGCATCAGGTTGGCCAGTTAAGAAAACAAAATATTTTCTGTGTGGACGATGAAATGGATAGTAGCTCAAAATAAAAAATTTGAGAGTCACGTTTGAATTCCAGTAGGGTTTGTTGCATTCAATTAGTCATCTCTTCTTCCCCCAGTTATGGATTAAATAGCAGGGAAACTATGCTCTCTACGCATGGTTAGCAACCAGTCTAGGAAGAGGACAACTCTGAATTCAAAACTATAACAACAGTGGTCTGTCTATATTTCCGAGATAAGGTATTATGTACATTATTTAGATTATTCGGACTATTGTCCTCATCTTTGTTGCCATATTTATCCTCAAGGACACATGGCACAGTGGATAAAGGTGTTGGTTAGATCTAGTGACAGGACCCAAAGATTGCGAGTTCAATACCCGGTTAAGGCGGTGGAGAACTTTCAGAGGTAAAATTAACAGGAGATAACTGACATCCATCAAACATGGCACATGGAACTAGAACAGTCTACCCCAGTGAGTGAAATAAAGGGTTCAGTTCGACATTCCAACCACCTCAAGAAAGCCGGAGCATACAACAGCCAAAACGTTGTGATAAATATGGCGAAAAAAGATGAGGACAATAGTCCGAAAAATGTAAATAATGAACCACTGTGGTCCCAAGCATCTGCAATGAGGATGACAAAAAAAAAAAAAAAAAAAAAAAAAATGCTCATAGAACAATAGCCTACTGGATTAAAGTGTTGACTTAGTGAATTTGGTCATAGAGAAATTGGGAGTTCAATCCCTGTGTCAGGCAGTGTGTACCAGTGGAAAAAGTTTGGTTGTTTAGCAGCACAGTTAAAGCCGAAATTTAAAGAAAAATTAAAACTTTATGATTCAAGAGAATGACATTATTTCAGAATTAAATTATATTTACTTAGCTGCATTTTTTTCAAATAATCTTATAAAATCAAACAAAGAGTGAAAACTTGTTTCTCCCTATAAGAAAAGAGATTAATCATGACAAATTGTTTTTTTTTTGTTATTTTTTTAAAAGCAATGTATGCTACGTCTTCAATTTTACTATAAAATGTACTGTTGGTAATTTTTTTTATAAAAATGTATTGCTGGTATTTTCGTATAAAATTGTATTTTTATGCTTTATGCTTTTCTAGCATTTCACTTTTTATTTGGGGGGGAGGGGGTTCATTATTTGCCCATAGCTGGGACCCTAACAGGTGATACTACCCCACAGTGAAAAAAAGGGTGGGCAATAACTAAGCAGAGCTAAGAATAAGAATTAGATAAGATATTCACAGACATGTGCAGTGGAACACACTATCTCTATAGATTAAATAAAGGGTTCAGTTTACTCAGATCAACAAACTCCTGATGAAGACTGGGGTGCCAAATGGCTGAAACATTATGCTAACAATGAAGACGGAGAAAATAGTCTATGTGTAAATAATGTAAATAGGAAAAACTTTATATAACAGAAACAATTCTTTAAAGATAGTTACAGACAACAACATAAGCCAAACCAATTTTAAGCTCTTTAATGGAAGAAATGTGGATTCTGCCGTTTTCTTTTACTGATTGTTCATTAGTCAAAGTGTGAAACCAAATATACTTTTGTATAAGACCTATGGGCAGAATTGCAAAATTATTGCAGTTATTTCTTTGGCAGCAGAGAAAATCTTGTTTTCTAATAATCCTAACAACTATGCCTGGTAGAATTTCAGCCACATTTGGTATCCCCAATAAATAAAAATATTAGGATTTTGATAGTCTTTCACATTTTATCTAAGAGGTTAGTGGTAAAAACCACTAACCTCCAATAATTGAAAAGCTAATATTTTACAAGTACACCAACTATATTTAGTGGCAAATTAGCATCCTAAGTTATGTGTCTATTAAATATGATCCAAATGGACAAAGTCAGCAAATAGGAGAGGAAGAAACAAACCAAAGGTTGCTTTGCTAAACAACAACAACAAAATAGCATTAAGAAGCAAAGAGTGTATCAATCAATCAATCAAGGGAAGGAAAAAGTTTTCTCTGAAAGTTGACCATTTTCTCTAGATTTTATATTCAAATGAAAAGAGCAAATTTAGTTTTCAAAATTCAATTTAATACTCTTAATATTTACTTTTTAAATTATTGGAGAGGGAGGGAGGGAAAACCGTTGAAGAGGGAGGGAGGGAAAACTGTTGAAGAGGGAGGGAGGGAAAATGCTTCTAAATATTCATAAATTATAAGTATTTTTGTGTTTTATGGAGGAAAGAAAAAAATGTTAAAAACTGGAGTGATTCTGGCAATCATTGGTCTCTTAAGAAAAAAAAATTATTAAAA
This sequence comes from Acanthosepion lycidas, assembly GCA_963932145.1. NCBI lineage: Eukaryota > Metazoa > Mollusca > Cephalopoda > Sepiida > Sepiidae > Acanthosepion > Acanthosepion lycidas. The sequence goes on from OZ010579.1 coordinate 6,857,871, forward strand.
TAACAATCAAGTTGTATTCTGTAGTAGTTTAAGAAAAAACACAGTATTGGACAATTTTAATATTGGACATTTCAACTATCTGAGTATGTAGATTTTACAAGTACATCAATTAACTTCTAATACTTCGTCCCCAGCCCCTCAACCTCCAGTGTCTTCCTTTTTGGGTCGAGGTGTCCACTCGGTCCGGACCGAACTTAGGGGTAACAGGCCATATGCTCCCTGAGTACCTGTAGATTATTTCAACCGGTCAAGTCTTGCTTGCTGCCCACACTGTGTTAGTTTTTAGATCCAGTAAGCGAGGTGTTGTCCATACGTTCACAGTCGACTGGGGGTGTGGACACGGCCGTGAGAGTTGGCAGTAGGGAGTTTAGAATGTGGCAAAATAAAACAAGAAATAATATCTGTAGAAGCCAGACAACAATGGGGGAATTATTGACGTCTTTTATATAAGAAGATAACATCAGAACAGAAGTTACAGGGATAATAAAAACATTTAACATAAATGAGACACAATGCACCCAGCGAATTCCAAACAGTGAGAGGGTTTGTGCGTGATAAACGCGTATTGAATCGCCTGGGTAGGTTTATGACTAGTAGTCCAGTCTCATACAGACTTCTCAGAACAGGGGGCAGTCTTCCTTCTCTAATTCTCCCGCAAATCTCTCGTGACTCTCTCGACGACGGTCTCGTTACCCGACTCTCTCCCGTCTCGCCTCTTCTGTCTAACTATGCGTTTATATAGATGAATCTGGGTGATCATGAATCGACCCTTGGTCCAGCACGGGATTATCATGAGTGCCAAAAACTATCCCTTGACATGTAAACCGATTCTCCAACTATTTATCTTATCTCAATCATGACTTCTTCTCACTTCCCTAAAATTATACTTTGGGATATCTAAACATTGATTCAGCCTTTTAGTCAAAACAAATACTGTTAAACAAAACCAAAAATCTCGTAACCTGAGTAAGCTCTGTTTCAATTTTTAACCGATAAATTTTATTTAGATCATTTTTTCATTGTCTTTTCTAATGACCCAGATTTAAAATATCACCTCCTGCACTGAGATCGTGTTTCTCATCGGTAAACACACATCTTAACCCAAATTGTACTTTGATATATAAACACCGTTTCCACTTCCAGTCAATAAAAGTTATATTTGCGTGTGTGCATTCATGTGAGTGTGTGTGTGTGTGTGTGTGTGTGTGTGTGTGTGTGTGTGTGTGTACCTCTCTCTGTTACAACTTTAGACAAAGACTCCAAAACAGGTTGGCTTCTATTTTGGTTGAATATTCCTCTAATCCTTCCTAATTATTGAATATTCCTCTAATTGTTCCTGAAATTTCTTTAATCACTCAGCTTCTCTTAACACAAGAAGAAAAAGAAAGAAAAAAAGGCTGAAATCTTGCATTAATACTTAAATTCTTAAATATTTCTAACTATAAACATTAAAATTACCATTAAATCCAGTGGGGTCATAGTTCATTCGCAGAAATAATTATAAAGTTTGAGTATTTTTCTTCATACTGGCTTTTTATATTAACTATAAATGAATCTCAGCTAATATCTATCAATTATATTTTAAAGAGAGACGCACATCCACCCCCATGCCTTTAAAGAGACACGTGCACCAATACTCCAACAACTGTATGCATGCTTTAGAGAAAGAGAACCAATACCTTCTTAGAATTAAAAACTACAACTAAATCAATGGTTTTTATAACTAATCATGTCTTATAATTTCTTACCATCTCAGCCATGCAGGACAAGTAATGACTTTTATTAATATGCAATTGACATCCAATAAGTAACTTTATTCTTGAAGAGAAAGGAACCTTTTTTTTGCTTTTTTTTCATGACCATAAAAACTGACTTGAAACATTACAAATTGCAGTCTCAGACTTTCCTTGATTTATATTTTTGTCACCAAAAGATTAAATATAGAATTTTATTCATTGGTTCAAATCAGCAGCAACTTTGGAGGTTGGGATTGTCCGACTGTTCCTGAGTAGAGTCTAACTGTCAAGAGTTGTCCAATTCAAAGCAACAACAATTTGAAAACACGTCATTGATCCTTGACTTTGGTCGGATCCAAAGTCATGATACGAATCATGAAAAATATAATAATCCCAAATTGTTTTAATTTACAACTTTTTAAAGTTTTGTTTTGACTTCACGCGATCATAAGAATGTTCAATAAAAAAAATAAAATTACCGTGGCTAGCAACTGAAGAAAGTGATTACAGTGCTGAAAAAAGTAAAAAAAATGTTTTAATTGTGTGCCTGAGAGAGAGAGAGAGAGAGAGAGAGAGAGAGAGAGAGAGAGAGAGAGAGAGAGAGAGAGAGAGAGTTGTCGAGATTCAGCCAGACAAGACAAGACATAGGGAATGAATAATTGTAACCATCTGATGTTACTACTTATACAAAATGATAAAACAGAAAAGGCAAACAAGGTGAATCACAGTCATACAATAATTCATATACAATTTAATAAACATTAAAAAATAAAGACTATAATATTTTTTCTACTGTTTTTATTTTGAAAAAAATTTCCTTCTCAAATTAAACATTTGTTATGATTTTCTTTCCTTGTCTTAGAGATTTTTTTAAAATTTCTTTTACAGCTTTCCAATTTCTTACTCAATATTTAAATAAGTGCCTCAAGATATTTTATAATGCAAATGTTGACTCCCAATTTCAAACATAAAAATGAATGTCTCTTTGATTATGGAATTCAAAGATTTGTCTTCCCCACTCTCCAAAGCCAGCTGAGAAGAACTTGTCCTAGCTCATCACGTTTGCCAGCTGAGACTTGCTTTACAATGGACAGTCTCCAGAGTAAAGGCTCCCAGGATAATGGCAAGAGCAGCAAACAATAGGAAATCTGTAGTTCCATGGCATCCGTCTCAATCAGTTAACCAAGATTTGCAGACCCAGATATGAATGCAATCAAATTCATTAACACAGCAAGTGCTTGGCAAAGCTGAAAATCTACAAGATTCTATTCAATTGCAAAGACTATCAAGTTTATTCTCAGTAAGAACAGCCAAGTCTGGATTAATTCAGTGGTGGTCAGTCATCAGCAATTCTCATTTACTTTATTACTTTGTTAGCAAATATTTATCTACAACAACCAATTAGCCTAATTAGTTGTATTTGGAGATAAAATTGTGGGCAATCTTATCAGCTAAATATGGACATTTATTCTGAAAGGCTGTCTGTCTTCAAACAAATACTTAGTTTAAAAAAAAAATAAAAAAAAAATGCTCCCTTCTTATACAATCTTGTTTGAATCTCAGAGTAACGTCTTTGAATTTGAAAAGCCACTGAACTGGAATATTTGTTTGAAGCAAATATGCTCTGGGCTGGTGGTTGTAGAAAAGAAAAAAAAAAGCACTTGATCTTTCAGCATTCATTCACTTTTTTTCTTTTTCTTTTTTTTTAAAGTGATATCACCCAATGCAAGGCAGTATAGCCACTAAGACACAAGGAGCTACAGAGTGTGAAAGATTTAGGAACAGAAAAATTAATAATGAGAGGAAAGAGTAATTAGGAGGTCAGTAGATAGTGACTGATATTGCATTCAAATTTTTGCAGATTAAAGTTGGCTGGAAATTATGGAGCTGGAAAAGAGTTCCACAAGCAAGAAGTGCAAGAAAAAAACTGTTAGCATAAAATTTACCATTACATTTAACCAGTTCAACTGCAAATTGATGAGATCTCAACACCAGTCTAGTACTGCACTTAAATTCAAAAAGTCTAGGTACCATAACAAAGAGTTTATTACTGAAGAAGAGTTTGAAACCCAGATAGGGAGTTTCTGTTGGTTATACAAGGCCACAAAATGAGGCAACTAATAAGGTGCAAACACACGTTCCTAGCAGAAGTTTGTAAGTTTAACTTTCAGGGCATTACTCTATTACAGAAATGGTAGCCTACAAAGGGAATTTTTCTGCCAAGTCAATCATGAATCGAAAAGATACACCCAAACATGCATCATGCATATCACCTGAGAAAAGACATTTTTTCTTATATGTTGTCTTTACCTTCAGGCAATCATGGCCCTCCACATCTTGTCCCTTGCAGCTCTTAATAAGTTTTATCTTTTTGTTATTTCTCTTAAACCTTGTTCCACCATCCATTTAATCAAGCTCACTAAACTGGGTATGACAATAAACTGCATCTGCGTCTTGGGTAAAATAAACTAGGTCCAACAGCAAGGCCTATGATCAGGAGGTTTTGAGGAGTTTGGAACCACCTCTTAATTGCTGGTGTTCCCAGGTCACCCTGATCCAAGGTGGTAGCACCTGTTAGGGTCCCAGCTATGGGAAAATAGTTAACCCCCAAACCCAGATCCCGTCCTGGGTATGACAAACTACATCCGCGTCCTGGGTAAGATGATAACCTGCACCCAACAGCAAGGCCTCTGATAATACGTTTTTGAAAAAAAAAAAATTAATATTACCAGCTATACATTATTTTTTAAAGAATGGTGTTGCCTGTTATACGTTTTTGAAAAACTAATATTACCAACTATATATTTGAGGAAAAAATATTGACAGAAATTGATTTTTGACAAAACAAAAATATTACCAGGAAAAAAAAATGTTGTCAGCATTAAATGACCCATTGAGGTTGATATGGCGTAAAACAAACTAAACCCTCTTGCTCTCAATTTGTCCTGTGAGTATCAGATATTCCAAGCCCCTTTTCCTCATTATGTGCCATAGAAATTTCAATTCTCACTTCCTGATGTTAAGTATCAGCATCCTTTTTGTTTCCATTTTCTCTACAACTTTGTCATTGCTCACATGTTCTGTCCATGATATCCTCAGCATCCTTCTGTAGAACGATATTTCTGTTGCTTCAAGTCTCTTCATATTTGAAGAGTTTGTCCAGCATTCACTGCTATATAGGAGGCCATGTCACATAACAACTCAGTACTCTTTTCTTGGTTTTTAATGAAATCTATAGAGAACACAGTAAGGACAGCATTCACAACATGAACAAATGATTCAAGATATGAAGCTTATTAATTCATCTATATATTATAAAACAAGATGGCTGTGTGTCTGTCTGTGTGATACCTTTTCACGAGAGATCCATCCAAAGGATTTTGACCAAAATTGGTACATACATTGTTGTTCTTAGCAAAAAAAAAAAAAAAATAGATAATTTAAAAAAGTCATTAATTGAGAAAGCCAATCAAATATCAATTCAACATTTTTCCTCAAATTTCATTCAAACTCGGTATGCAGGTTAATTACATCATAAGTTCAACAATACCTCATTTTTATTTCTACACTATTTTTTTTAGCAAAAAATCATGAGAAATTGCTTTCAACAAAAATTTTAAACTAAAAACTCCCTCAATTTTCAAGCAATCTAATACAAACTTCACTCAATTGTAGCCAGCAATAAGTTGATTGTTTAACAGTCATTTAACTTGATAACTGAGTCCACCCATATAGTGAAAACCTGCGTAAATAGTGAAAAGATTGTTCTAATTTTTCATGATCTTTCAACCAATTTTCAAACTTAAAAATTGCTTTATAAATGTATCCTCTTTTACATCCCTGGTAGCACATTGACAAATTGAATTTCAAAAAATCCAAAATAATTGGTGGGTCTTCATGTTGCCTGTTTTACCCCCTTCATGTCCTTGGCTAACTTCTAATGAATAAATACAGACTACTGTTATATCAGTAACTGCATTAATTCAAAATATTTTTAATGAAAGTACTTTAAAGTAATTGAAGAAGATAGACACTGTAACATCTAAACATGATGCTGTTTTTGCTCCATTCTAATTGAATGCTTTTTCTGATCAACCAGTTGGGTATGGCTGCTATTATTACTAAAGTCAGAGGAAATCTATGTCAATGTGAAGTTGATGGTGATGCTGTAGCTGTACAACAGACAGCCTTTGAAACATTATTTAATGAAATCCCAGGTAGAAAAAAATATTAATGCTTACCATCCTATGAGAGAAAGGGAAGCTGTTGCTCTTCTCACAGCAATTATTATATCCTGCAAGGAAAAACAAAATGTTCATTTACAAATTAACGAGGCATCTTTCAAAATCAAGAACATTCTTTAATCCTTTAACATTCAACCTGCTCTGAAAATATCGTCTCTCAATGTTCAACACACCGTAACCTTCCTTCTGTCATAATATGACATCATCGCAAATAAGACAAGAAGACATTCAAACAGTGAGACCTTGAGATCCGATATTTATGGGGCGGGTTTGAGCGTGTTGAATGCTAAAGTGTTATATGACAAGAACAACAAAAAAAATCAAAAAACATTGGAATATAAGCTACTACTCTATACCCAACTATCTTTTTTGTAAATTGACAAAAATGAAGACAATCTGCAGTTGGGGGTTGCTATTGATAAAAAGGCAACAAGATTAAATGTTTAAATACTAGCAGAAAGAAAAAAAGAGAGAGAAAAGTGAAAAGAGAAAAGAAAAAGGAAAAGGAAAAGAGAAAAAAGAAAAAAAAAGAAAAAAAAAGAAAAAAAAGAAAAAGGAGAAAAAACAAAAAAAAACAAAAGAAAAAAGAAAAAAATCAAACATTTTCAGCCTTCTGCTTGAAAAATCCAAGATAATACATAAGAAAAGAAAAATAAGTCAAATAGATTATTAACCTCATGCACCAAGTAAAAGTTTTTAAACAGACAAGAAAATTTTCTTGTGGAATCTAAAGTGGAATGTATAAATTTAAAATTTGTTAAACATTTTTTCAGCAGAATGTTTTTAACCAATTTCAAAAGAATATTTCAAAATTTTACCCCCCACTCCCCATGAGGGTCATTTTATTTCTGTTTCCACTTCAGGCCTGAGTGTTATACAGAGAAAGAGAAAAAGAAAGAAAGAGAAAGAGAAAAAGAAAGAAAGAGAAAGAGAAAAAGAAAGAAAGAGAAAGAGAAAAAGAAAGAAAGAGAAAGAGAAAAAGAAAGAAAGAGAAAGAGAAAAAGAAAGAAAGAGAAAGAGAAAAAGAAAGAAAGAGAAAAAGAAAGAAAGAGAAAAAGAAAGAAAGAGAAAAAGAAAGAAAGAGAAAAAGAAAGAAAGAGAAAAAGAAAGAAAGAGAAAAAGAAAGAAAGAGAAAAAGAAAGAAAGAGAAAAAGAAAGAAAGAGAAAAAGAAAGAAAGAGAAAAAGAAAGAAAGAGAAAAAGAAAAAGAGAGAAAAAGAAAAAGAGAGAAAAAGAAAAAGAGAAAAAGAGAAAAAGAGAAAAAGAGAAAAAGAGAAAAAGAAAAAGAGAAAAAGAAAAAGAGAAAAAGAGAGAGAAAAAGAGAGAAAAAGAAAGAGAGAAAGAGAAAGAGAAAGAGAAAAAGAAAGAAAGAGAAAGAAAAAGAGAAAGAAAAAGAAAGAGAAAGAAAGAGAAAGAAAAAGAAAGAAAAAGAAAGAGAAAGAAAAAGAAAGAGAAAGAAAGAGAAAGAAAGAGAAAGAGAAAGAAAGAGAAAGAGAAAGAAAGAGAAAGAGAAAGAAAGAGAAAGAGAAAGAAAGAGAAAGAGAAAGAAAAAGAAAGAGAAAGAAAAAGAAAGAGAAAGAAAAAGAAAGAGAAAGAAAAAGAAAGAGAAAGAAAAAGAAAGAGAAAGAAAAAGAAAGAGAAAGAAAAAGAAAGAGAAAGAAAAAGAAAGAGAGAAAAAGAGAGAGAAAAAGAGAGAGAAAGAGAAAAAGAGAGAAAAAGAGAGAGAAAAAGAAAGAGAAAGAAAGAGAAAAAGAAAGAGAAAGAGAAAGAGAAAAAAGAAAGAAAGAAAAGAGAAAAAGAAAAAAGAAAAGAGAAAAGAAAAGAAAAAAAAGAAAAGAAAAAAAAGAAAAAAGAAAAAAAGAAAAGAAAGAAAAGAAAAGAGAAAAAAAAGAAAAAAAGAGAAGGAAAAAAAAGAAGAAAAAAAATAAGAAAAAGAAAAAAAAGAGAAATATTCAAAATTCTTAAGAATTTTAGAAAATGAACTCCAGCAACAAGATTAAATTCAGGATTTGCTGGAATGTTTTTAAATATCAAATTTTCACAAGATTTCCTTTTAGGAAAGGAGATATTCAATGTAAGTTGGTTTGTTGTTTTTTTAAATTGGTTATTCAAATAATAAATTAATTTTTTTCAAATTTGTTTCAGCTCATACTGATAGCTTCAGTAGAAAATCTCCTAAAAATTTAATTCCATTAAACCAAGTGACATTCAAGACAACTTTTGGGTAGAACAAGTGATTCATTGAGCATTAAGGGAAAAAAAAAACAAACAAACCCCAAACCCTTGCTCGTTAAGATTGAACCATAACAAAGATTCAATAAAAAATTGCTGCTTCTGTGAGTTTGAAAGAATTTCATGTTGATCTTTGGAATGCAAGATTAAAAGCAAAAGTAAAATTTGGTTCGGATAGATTTGCTTACAACAGAAGATAAAACGTATGGGAAGGTAGTGGGTGAAGAAATAACTTTTAGGAATGAAAATAGAATCTTTTAGAATTTTCTGCAAACAACCAAATAAATCCTTCAAACACTAAAGAAAATTAAAAAATGCCATGTCCAGAGGCTGAAAATATATATATTTTTTTTTTAAATTAATTGCTTAGTTCTTCATTTTAAACCATGCCACTTCAGAAAATAAGCAGTCATAGCTCTCCACAACTTCTTTTTCTTTAATTTCTGTCAACTATGATTCACTGTGACTGCTCTTTGGAAAGGTATTGGAATAATTTCTCATGGCTTTCTCCATAGTTTTGAATTTAAAGTTAACATCACAGAGACTGACCCCTTACAAAGGGGATATCAAACTCAATGTTGCCGAGAGATTCCGTATATGCATTAGTTTTCTTTTCTTTTTTTTTACTTCTTAGTAGTAATAGTAGTAGCAGTAATAGTGTTAAAATTATGACGACAAGTTTTAATGTTCTGTAAAAATATAAAAGTAGACATTTATCACATACAAAGATACATTGCTACCATGTGACCCATTAGTGGTAAAGAGGGAAGCAAAGTCTGGTGATAGAGAGAGAGAAAAGAAGAGAAAAAAGAGAGAATGAGAGAGGGAGGGAGAGGGAGAGAGAAGGAGAGAGAAGGAGAGAGAAGGAGAGAGAAGGAGAGAGAAGGAGAGAGAGAGAGAAAAGGAGAGAGAGAGAGAGAAAAGGAGAGAGAGAGAGAGAAAAGGAGAGAGAGAGAGAGAGAAAAGGAGAGAGAGAGAGAGAGAAAAGGAGAGAGAGAGAGAGAGAAAAGGAGGGAGAGAGAGAGAGAAAAGGAGAGAGAGAGAGAGAAAAGGAGGGAGAGAGAGAGAGAAAAGGAGGGAGAGAGAGAGAGAAAAGGAGGGAGAGAGAGAGAGAAAAGGAGGGAGAGAGAGAGAGAAAAGGAGAGAGAGAGAGAGAGAAAAGGAGAGAGAGAGAGAGAAAAGGAGAGAGAGAGAGAGAAAATGAGAGAGAGAGAGAGAAAAGGAGAGAGAGAGAGAGAGAAAAGGAGAGAGAGAGAAAAGGAGAGAGAGAGAAAAGGAGAGAGAGAGAAAAGGAGAGAGAGAGAAAAGGAGAGAGAGAGAAAAGGAGAGAGAGAGAAAAGGAGAGAGAGAGAGAGAAAAGGAGAGAGAGAGAGAAAAGGAGAGAGAGAGAGAGAAAAGGAGAGAGAGAGAGAGAAAAGGAGAGAGAGAGAGAGAAAAGGAGAGAGAGAGAAAAACAGGTAGGATGGATTCATTTTTGCTGGATATAGTAAATATTTTTGGATTAGAAAAATTTATTTTTTGGAATAATGAATTTTCTTCTACAAGTCCTACTATTCAACTGATAACTTGGGGGAGAAGAGATGGATCCATACCTTCCCCAAGCAAGTATTTGTGTGTAAGTGAATATAACAAACCCAATGGGAATTGGAAATTGGCTCTCCAATTAACAATTCCGAACTATTATCCATTACAACTCCCATCTAGGTACTGACAAGATTCAATGTTGCTTAACTTCAGGGATCGTACAGAAACTGGTGTTTGAATATGATATAGCCATAAGCCCAAAAGAGTGAGAAAGGTAGAAAGCGAGATAGATACGGTATGTTTAGAGGCCACCATAATTGCTTATTTCCCTCCCAAGACCATTGCCCATTGTCTAGAGAAATGTCAGTATTGGGAATGTCCAAAGACAGATTCTCTCCTCTTGATGCAACACAAT